>CP124199.1:0-586444 GCA_029952725.1 Salmacisia buchloeana
CCTAACCCTAACCCTAACCTAACCCTAACCCTAACCCTAACCCTAACCCTAACCCTAACCCTAACCCTAACCCTAACCCTAACCCTAACCCTAACCCTAACCCTAACCCTAACCCTAACCCTAACCCTAACCCTAACCCTAACCCTAACCCCAAATCCTAGCGGTCGACGACGATGTCGAGCGATGTTGCCGACCCTAACGACGTCGCCGACGGTGCTGGACGCGTCCGCGCTGCTGCCGAGCTTGCGGTGCCCCTGCCGCAGCCTCGAAGCGGCGGGGATCGCCGATATGCTTGTACGAAGCGGCGCAGAACGGCCCTGATGTTGCACGGGGGGACGCTGTTCTAGCGTGGCCCGCCCGCCCACCCCTCCACCCCTAGCCAGGGGAGCCTGGGGGGCCGGGGGAACGCTGTTCTAGCGTATCCCACCCGCCCACCTTCTACGCCGCAGCTGGGGGCAGCGCCTGTACTGGGGGCGGGGCGGGGGGCCGTGGGCGGGCTGGGCTTCTACAGGGGGCCGGGGGGGCGGGCGGGTCACTGGGGACGGGGACGGGGTCAGCGGGGCAACGGGGCAACGGGGCAACGGGCTACTGCGCGCGCCACTCACTGATCATCAGCACCCTGCTGTCCGCCGCAGCGGGGGCCAGCGCCTGGGCTGGGGCCGGGGGCGGGCGGGGCGGGCTGGCCGGGGCTGGGCGGGCCGGGCTGGGTTGACGGGCGGAGCGCCGGACGACGGGGGGGAGACGGGCCGGGTTCGTTCGAGCGTTGCTGGCCTGAACGACGTCGCCAGCGGTCCTGAGCGCGTCCACGGCGCTGCCGGGGCGTGCGTTGCTGCTGGCGATCCCATGAAGCGGCGTCAATCCTCGAATGCCTCAGTTGAAGCGGCAAAGTACGGCACTCACCTTGGTAGGGGGCTCCTTGCTGTCTTGCACCATGTCGTGTCTTGTTCGTCCCGCCGCCGAGCATCCGTCGCGATGATGCCCCTCCTCCGCCTCCCTTTCCTACGTGGGCCCGGCGGCGGTGATGCTTCCTCTTTGGTGCTGCATGCTTGATGAGTCTTGCCTTGATGCGTCCTTCTTGCCGTGAAGCTGTGATGTCAACAGTTATACGCATCGCACTCACCGAACGCGTCCCGCCGCGGTCATCCATCGCGCGCATGCCCTCCTCCGTCTCCCGTGATCGCATCCTCGACGGCGATGATGCTTGTACGATGTTGCTTGATGTTGCTTCATATGTCTTGTGCTTGACGTGACCTTGTTGCTGTAACACTATGATGTTAGCAGCACACGCGCAGCAGCACACGCGTCCCACTCACTCGATCGCCGCCGCTCACGAACACAACGATCCTCCGCCGCCACCGGCCTTGTCGCGCGTGACGGCGGCGGTGCGTGTACTGTGATGCTTGTTGGCTGATGCAGCTTGTTGCTGATCTTGATGCGTACCTGCTGTGTCGTATTGAGAGATGTTGTGAAGTACGCGTCGTGCACTCACTCAATGCGTGCCAACACCGCCCACCGACGCAACGGTGCCGTCCCTCCTCAATCGTGCGGACGACAGCGTCTTCGTCTTGATAGAGTGCTGCTTTATACCGAGTGACGTCTGTCGGGTGATGTGACGGTGTCAGCACAACGCGTTCTGCATCCATTCATCAGTACCATCGACACTCACCACCTCGTGCTGCGGCCCGCGTCTCCCTTTCTGCTCGGTCGGCGTCGATCTCGTCTTGGTGGAGTGCTTGATGCCCTTGCTTGTTGCCTTGATGCCGTTGCTGTGAAGTCGGACATGGTCAGTGACACGCAGACGTACTCACCTTGCAGCCGCACATCGTCGCGCGGCGGTCCCTTCATGCTCTTGCTGCGCGCGACGTCGATGCTTGATGCCTCGTTGATGTACTTGAACGACCTTGATGATCGTCCTGTGAAGTAGTCGTGTCAGCGACGCGTCGGTCGCCACTCACCTGCATCTTGTCGACGAGCATGGGACGACGATCTCTCGTTGCTGTTCCTGCTGCGCTTCGGCGGCACCGTCCCTTCTTGATCGGAATCTTGTATGGTGATCTAAGTCCTGTACCTTGATGCCTTCAAGCCGAGGAGGCCGATGTGCTGCACATCTGGTGAGAGACGTGGGTCAGCGTATGTCCATGACTTCTGAGCAGAATGACCTCGCACGCGTACTCATCTTGGCTGCGGGCCGGTGACGCGTTGATGCGGCTGGTGCTTGATGTGCTAGAGGCCGTGGACCAGCGTCGACGCATAGTCCTTGGGTGTGAGAGAGGGGGGGGGGAAAGAGGAAGAAGGCAAAGGAGGAAGGGATGGATGAGAAGTGAGCTGCTGCTGCAGATGGAAGGTCAGCAAAGTGGTAAGGTGTGAATGAGGGAGGCACGACACGCGCAGGATGTGAATGTACGAAAATCCTGGGCAGCGAGAAGGAGCAGTGGTCAGTGCAAGTTGCTGGCGGATGCGCGTGGGGTAGGTCACTACTCACAGTGTATTGATGGTGCTGCTGGGGGAGTCTTGACGGTGGTGGAACGCGTGGTGGTGCTGGTGGTGCCGGTGATGCTGGCTGGGTGGTGCTGCTGTTGCTGGTGAGGGGCCTAGTGTTGCTGATCGTGCTGGTGGGCAAGGTCGTTGATCGCGGTGAGCGTGGTCGCGGCGGGTGCAGCTGGGTTGGCTGGCGAGTCGAGTGACGCAGCATGAGAGTGTGCGGGTCGTGGTGATGGTGCGAGGGCAAGAGGAGCGCACGGGGACGACGGCGCAAGAAGAGACGGGAGCAGCACCAGCAAGAGCGCATGATGATATCAGTGACATGCGTGATGTACAGGAGAGGGGAGATGGGCGTACATACCGTTAGGCGGGAAGCTGCTGCTGCTGCTGCTGCTGCTGCTGCTGCTGTAGCTGCTGCTCGAAAGCACGAGCAGACGCAGCGTGGACGCCGCTGCGCAGTCGATGGTTCTTGAGGTCAGCGCGCTATCCTTGCCGACGACGGCTTGCGTGCGCGGTGTGCGCGAGGTTGGTGTGCGTGTTGATGATGTTGAAGATGTGCTTGTACTCGTTGGTGGTGGACGTGGTGGACGTGGTGAGGTTCTTGACGAGGTGCGCGCCGCTGCGTAAGTCGTAACCCTAACACACACCAAGTTGGCGGATGGGTTTTGGGTTAGGCGCAGCTGCTCCTCAACCACCAGCACCAACACCTTCACTCACCACACAACACTCATGACGGCGCGCGCGTACCACCATCGTGTTCAGCGCGTTTTTCTACGTCGACTCGTACACCTTTGAGGTTCGCCAGCTTGATCTTTGGGCTTGCTTGGTGGTGACCATTGAGAGACTGAAAAACCCAAAAACCCAACCTCCTTGGGTTGACAGATGCGTCGAGGGTTAGCATCCTTCTCAAGGTCGACACCACAACTCCACGATGACACCTCGTACGCACCTGCAAGTGAGCTTGCTGGGTTGTGAAAATGATGCTGAATGTCCTGGTGTTGTCTTTGACGCGTCGTCGTATGAGGATCGAGGTGATGATGGCACGAATGTCTCGGTGGGCAGCTACGCAAGGTGTTGGCTGTTGCTGTCGCACCGGAAGCGACGCCCTGCCAGAGCACCGGCAGCAGCAGCTTCATGTTTGGCGTAATGCGTCTGCTTGTAGTGCTCGTCGCATGAACACAGGCGATGGTCGACTCGTCGAACAACCGACGGTCGAAGTCGTCACGCATTCTGGTCATTCTCGAGTAGCCGGCCTCGATGATAGAAGGATCATGACATTCGTATGGCGAGGCGCAGCCATGATCGATGCCGGGTTTCGGCAACAGGTCGACCGGCCTGCCTGTCGGTGGTCTCGATTGGTGCGCGCTTGTCCGCAGTCTGGTGTTGAGACCAACGTCAGCATGCGCATCGTGATAGCGTGACGCCGGTTGAGTGTTGAAGCAAAACTTGCAGCCCGTCGCTCCGATACCGAGCTTGCTTGGCGCATCTTGCTCTTCGTAGCTTGACTCGGGTGATCGCAGTGTCCTTGACCGTGCCTGATGGAAGCTGATGGAGGACAGAAGGCAAAGGAAGCGGGGCGCTGCCAAGGGCCTACACGAAGTTGTCTGCAGGATGGTCAAGCTCAGCACAGTTGGACTTGATCGGCAGATGAGACACTTACCTTTTGAATGCCAAGGTCGGACCAGCTTCCGACCCTTGTGATGCGCCAATCGGCTCGTCAAGCGGAGCCCAGGCCCTCGTCTTGGTTCAGCTTTGTCTGACTATATGACGCGACAATGGAAATGAATCAGAGAGGTCCAAGGCTGCTTGATGTAGCTCAAGCTGGATACTCACGACGCGTCTGTGCTCCAGCCGGCGCCGCTGGTGAAAGCTTGAGCAGCCGCTGTCCAAGTACTTGGGCCCTTGATCCTTGGGCGACGGTCGTTCTGCAGCAGAGCGAGCCGCGGACAGGTGCCTCTGGACGTCAGCGTACCGTTGTTGGGGATGGCGACGCAGCTTGCTGTAGCTCGGCTGAACGCAGCTGGAGGGAAGTGTTGATCCCGATGAGGACGAGGGCCAACGTGGGGACGATGGCGAGCTTGAAGAGCGGTATGGTAAAGCTGAAGTGATGGGTGCTGCGTCGTGAAAGCCCTTGGCGAAGAGAGACAGCCTGTCAGAGACGGCATGGACGATGATCCCCTAGAGGTGGACAGCAACTCACAGAGCGCGGCTTGGGAGTGTACGCCCCAGGGCTTGAGAGTTGCGCCCATTCTCGTAGTACGACGGGCTGTCCCCGTGTACAAGATCTGGCATGGGGTGGGCTGAGTCTGAGCCTCGCTTGGGAGGAGGGCGGACGGACCTTCGAGACGATGGCGAGGACGCGAGCGCGTCGAGTGTTGGCTGAGAGCGAGCGGCGTGGGCGCTTGGGTCCGTTCCCTTGTTGAACGGCATTGAGCCTTCGGACGTCGACGTCGTCTTGGGCCCAGAGTCCGGGGCCCAGGGTGTGTCGTCGACCACCGAGTGAGGGCGCGCAGATTCACCCTCTTCGCCGCGACCTTGCGCCGATGGGTTGACCGCCGGCGCGGTGCTGAGCTGGGCCATCACGATGACCGACCCGGTGTGGGTGAGCTTGTGCTTGTGCTTGGCTCCGGCGAGGACGGCAAGCGCGTACGGCAGCGCCCCCGTTGTATGCGCACCTATCCACCACGTCGTCCGCCTTGATGGCCTTGGGGCCGTGCTGCTTGGTACATCGAGGACCTTGGGCTGCTGGAGGTGCTCGAGGTGGTCGTGGTCGTGCGCTACGATGGCCCGAGCAGCAACGAGCTGCTCAGGATCAAAACATCGGCTAGGACGCCGACTAGCACACGTGATCGCGTCGCGGGTGGACGCGTCGAGGGTTCTCGAGGTGTTGATGGAGCAGTGTTGACGTTGATGTCGCACCGAGCTCGACATCGCTCGCTACGACCACCATCTGCGGCAACATCGATGCTCCTCCGCTTCGGTTCCAGATCCTCAGCACCGTGCAAGAGGTCGCACCGCGCACACGCAGCGCCGACGGTGTCGTGGCGTGTGGTGCGATGCCGGGACATTGGCGTGGGCCTGCTTGTTCGTCACCATCCAGCCCTCGGTGACAGCCCGTCTGAGCTTCTCGACGATCCCGACTGGCAAACAGACGGTGGTCGGTGACAAGGCTTGCGGACATGCCACTAGTACCAGCGATGAAGCCTCGGCAGCGTTGACGGCTGCTCAAGTGCTGGCATGGTCTTCGTTGTCCATTGCCAACGGTCGGCGGTGCGGACTTGTACCAGGTCCGGCATGCTGGGACAGCAGCAGCAAGACCTGAGCCTCCCACTTGGGGCTTCAAGCCGTTGCGTCTGCAATCGCCCGCTCGCCCGCTTGTCCGCCCGCTGCTGGCTCGCTCAGTCTGCCTTAGCACCATGATGAGCGCTGGGTGCAGGTCACAAGCAGGGATCGCCTCCAGCATCAAGCACGCTGGCAAGGCTCCAACAGCTCAAGGCGCGATGGCTAGTCTGGTGAGCACTCGCTTACGTCCAATACTCGTGCCTACATAAAGCTGACCTCCCGTGCCCACATTCTTACCCCAAGTCTGCTGCTCGGGTCAGCTGAACGACAGGTCACCCACGAAGAGGACACGACCCGAGACTCAAGTCCTGGAGACCACTCGCAAAGGTAGCAAGCATCAGCAAAAGCGCGACATCGCCTCGTCGTCACAAAGCACTGCTCCTCGATATGACCAGCAGTCCAATCCGTATCGAAAGGGTGGCACCCATACACACGCCCAAGTCATCAAAGTCAACCGCAACTGGCGAATGGACAGCTTCACCCGGTGGACGCCTCTACGGATCAACGCCAGGCGGGTGAGCAGTACACAGAAGCACCGCATTGCCAAGTCGCCATGCTGATACAATCCCTCGTCTTTCAGCTCCCGCATCGTCTATTCGCGTGAGCAACTCATGTCCCTTGCCACCTCGCCGCTGGTTCACGAGCCTCTGCGCCTCCGCGATGGAGCTCAAGGCATTCCGGCTCAGATCGCTCGACATTCGGCCACTTTCTCCGGCTCCCCTGAGAAGAGCTCAATGCGCGGGATGGCAATGCTCAAGCATGCTAGCGCTGTCAAGAGCGCGACGACAAGTACCCGCCAGACCTCGCCATCGCGTCGACCAAGCAGCTCCAACCACAGCGCGTTCGCATGCCGCTCTGAATGCGAGGAAGACGATGAACGAAGTGAGGCCGACGCAACTTTGACTACAAGCGATGCGGAAAACAAATATCCACTACGAGCCGTGGCATGTCGGACGAGCGGCAAGGATGCTGTGGTGCAGGTCACCAACACTGACACCGAATCGCCAACCTCGCCGCGCCGTGGACGAAATCGCCAGGCCCGTGTTAGCTTGGGCGCGCTCAATGCTGGCACACAAGCGGCGATTATGGAGCACGAAAGTAGTGACGAGTATGCGGAGCAGGGAACGACCATGCGCGGTCAACTCTCAGCGCGACAACATGAGCGCGAGAACAGCTCCAGCACGGCTTCGTCCATCACCTCAGGGCCGCCATCGTCCCGGTCGTCGATAAGCGGAGAAGCGCCCTTCCTTATGGAGTTGTGAGGTGTGATTGTTAGGCGTAGCATTCACCCCTTGTCCAACCACCCTTCCTTCGAGACCAACCGCCTCGCACGCATGCCATGTCCTGACCGCTTGGCCAGTTGTAGCTACTTCTCGCTGTGATGCACCATCTAATTGTACGAATGCGCAATACAGACAGTGTGCACGGTAAGATTGGGGCACTCGTTATGCCAATCGGATCCGCCCCCTTGGCCGTGACGCGCTCAGGTATCATCCTTCATCTCCACGTCGCCGCTACCGACGGCAGCAGTGGGGGAAGATGTCCCGTGAGTAGGGCCGTGACCAGGTCCGGCACTTGGATTGGCGGCGTCGCTGCTGAAAGATGATTTGGTCCCTGTGTAGCCGGTAGCATCCGACGCTGCAAGCGCAGCGGCGGGTGCTGATGTTGACACGGCGTCGACGTCTGTTGCAGATGCTGTTGTTGGTGCGGTCGTCTGTGCAACTGGCGGAAGGGTCTCCAGTGACATTGAGGTTGCGTCCGCTGCGACAGATGCATTGCCGTCTGATGCGACTGCTTGGCTGGTCAGGTCACGTTGTCGCTGGAGTATGGGCTCCATGATGCTAGGAGTGGGTCGTGGTCTTGTTGAAGCACCAGACGCGTTCGAGACTTGCACACCTGGCTCCTGCGCCGACTGCGCCGACTGCGCTGACGGAGCAGTGCTTTCGCTATTGAGCGCGCCGTTGGCGCCATTCGATGTGGTGCTTGACACGTGCCGCTCTTCTGATCCGCCGTTGCTTGACCCGTGTCCATTGCGCGCTGGGACGAGGGGCCTCGGAGAGCGGTGGCGCAAGCCGCCATGGTCAGAGACATTCCTCCTCCCATCGTCGCCCTCATCTTCAGAGTCGCTGAGCTCCCCGTCGCGTTGAACCCTGCGCTGACGACTCGACGCGTCCTTTGACGCGCGGACATCCGGATCTAGCGGACCCTCCCGCGCTATGTCGTCCTCTTCGTCCATCAACTCGTCATGCGGAAGCCGGGGTTCGACATGGCCTTGTATCGATGGCGCAAAGCCGGTGTTGCGGAGATTTTCGAACACTTGGACCTTGATCTTGTCGAGATACTCGCGAGAATTGTGATCCTCGGCATTAGAAGGGCGCACATCCAGGCGATAGTCGGGACCGAAGTACTCATAGTACTCATTGACCGGCACCTGTGCGCTCAGCTCTTGGCCTGCTGCGAGACCGGTCTCGTACGCCCACGCGCGGCTGACATTGCGAATGGTGTAGCCGCCGCCGCCGAGAAGTAGCAACGGCAAGCCAAAGCTCTTGACGAACTCCACGCAGTTGGCATGCCCTAATGAATTTTGCACCTTTGGTTAGCAAGGATACGGTTGTCCAGCTTGATCAAGGTTACTCACCTCGCATGGAGAGGTTGAAGCCACCAATCTTGTCGCCAGCAAGCGAATCCGAGCCGCACTGAAGAACGACGGCCGAAGGCTGATAGTACTCCATGATTTTGCTGATGACCTGTCAAAGGTCAAAAAGGTCAGCAGAGTGTTCGGCTGCCCTGGGACAGGAAACGAGATCTTACGGGTTCGAAGACGCTCTTGTAGTTTTCGTCGTTGATACCGTCGCGCAGAGGGAAGTTGCAGGTGTAGTACTTGCCCTTTCCCAAGCCGATATCCTGAAAGAGCAGCGATGGTTAGCACGAGGCAAGAACACATGCGTCTGAGGACACTCACCCTGAGCTCGCCTGTGCCGGGGAAGAACTCGCCATACTTGTGGAATGAGCAAGTCATTACGCGGTCTGTCGTGTAAAAGGCTTCCTCTACGCCGTCTCCGTGATGTACGTCAATGTCGATGTACAGCACCCTTTGGTGATATCTGAGCAGCTCGAGGATGCCGAGGACGATGTCTGTGATGACGCCATGACCAATTGAGCAAGTCCAGTCGATGACCTTGACGAACCTTCGAACTCACCATTGATATAGCAGAACCCGCTCGCCTCACCCTTCTTCGCGTGGTGGAGACCACCGGCCCAATTGATGGCGATATCGCACTTATCTCGTGAGAGACGTGCGGCACCCTCTGGAGGAGCGAGGCATTCTGTTAGCAAAGGCCGCGCTTGTCATAGGACTGCTGCGAGCCAACACACCCATTGAGCCTCCAGCAGAGATTGAGCAATACTCAAAGAGACCGTCGAAAACTGGGCAGGCCCTGTGTGGCCTCGTACTTGCTTGGTGTTCGTCTCTGGGAGTGTTGATGGGGTCAGCGTACATGGTCAGCAGTGTACACGCGTCGTGCACTCACCTCTGTGCTGCCGCCGCCCAATACGCGACAGTGTCCGTCCTCCGCCTGCCTTGCTACGCGTGACGGCGGCGGTGCGTGTGCTGTGATGCTTGTTGGCTGATGCAGCTTGTTGCTGATCTTGATGCGTACCTGCTGTGTCGTACTGAGAGATGTTGTGAAGTACGCGTCGTGCACTCACTCAATGCGTGCCAACACCGCCCACCGACGCAACGGTGCCGTCCCTCCTCAATCGTGCGGACGACAGCGTCTTCGTCTTGATAGAGTGCTGCTCTATACCGAGTGACGTCTGTCGGGTGACGTGACGGTGTCAGCACAACCCGTTCTGCACCCACTGATCAGTGCCCGCCGTCACTCACCACCTCGTGCTGCGGCCCGCGTGTCCCTTGCTGTTTGTGTTGGCGTTGATCTCATCTTGATGGAATGCTTGCCAGCTTGGCTTGCTCCTTTGCTTGCTGCCATGATGTTGCTGCTGCTGGGTTCCACCTAGTCAGTGACACGCGAACGTACTCACCTTACAGCCGTACCTCGTTGCGTTGGCTTCGCTTCTTCACCTCGAGTCTGCGACGTTGCGCGCCTGCGTTGATGAGCTCGTCGTGTCTGACTCGGTGCTTGACCTGTGGGAGACGCGGTTCAGTAGCTGGTCTGATCACTTTTCACTGCTGCACTCACCTACCTGCTGCCGCCAGCCTCGACCCCGGCTGCTGTCCTCATCTCCTTCTTGTCTTGAGACTTGCGCGTGGCGACGACCGTCTCGGGTGCTGACATTGATCCTGGTTGCAAGGATGAGGAGGGTGGAAGGTGGGCTGGGGCCTGTAAGCAGAGAGCGAGAGACAGTGAGCGTAGCCATCACGGACACCTGCGTGCGCGCTCCTGTAAGCAATCTGGAGGGAGCACACGAGCTTCAGTACTTCATCATATAGGCAGCATGCTCGTCTAATTGCATGGGCGACTCACCTTTGTCGATGCTGAGTCCGTACACAGGCAAGTGGTGACCCTTGACGCGTGCTGTATGGGTGCAAAGCCTTGCTGGCCTCGATACGACTTCGATCGAAGAAGTTGAGGCGGCAGCTCTCGCCGCTCGAGCCTCGATGTATCGCATGACCGAAGCAGAGGTGCGAGCTGCCCTGAGCTGTCTTGGATCAAGTGTAGAGAAAAGCATCTTGCATTGCTCGCTGCTGCGGACGGCGACGACGACGAAGACAAGCAGGCTCAGCAGCGAGAAGGTAGTGCACGGATACACGCTTCCACTCACAATGGCTACCGCACACCACCGGCGCTGCTCACTTCGTAGCCGACGTCGTCCACGGTGCGCACGGTCATGATGAACGAGGCAAGACGACGGTCAGCTCAAGGCAGCAGCTCCATCGCCCAAGAGGACTCACCAGCAAGCGCAGGGAGACGATGGCAAGCTGCGCACACCCTGGAGATCAGCGCACGAGGTCCAGCAGTTGCGCGGTGAGGCCACTCACCTGATGGGCCCTTTGGGCTGCTGCTCCTTCCTCGAGGTGGTCGTGGTCGTGCACTACGATGGCCCGGGCAGCAGCAAGCTGCTCAGGATCAAAACATCGGCTAGGACGCCAGGTATCCCACGTGATCGCGTCGGCGGTGGACGCGTCGAGGGGGCTCGAGGTGTGGCCGCTGCTGCCTGGACGTCACCACTCCTGGACGACGACGACCATCATCCTGCAACGAGGTCGCACCTCTCCAAGACGGCGAGCATTGCGGACATGTCGAAGCGCAAGGCCAAGGCGGGCGCGCTCGAGACCGACTCGCGCTGGACGGACAAGGAGTCCAAGCTGCTCCTTCAGCTCGACTTCCCCGAGCACTTCAAGCAGAGTGTCGACCTTCGCAAGGTCCAGCTCCAAGTCATCCGGCCCTGGATCACGGCGCGCGTCACCGAGCTGCTCGGTATCGAGGACGACATCGTCTGCGACTTCGCAACCAGCCTGCTCGAAGACCCGGCGCACAACCCGTTCCCAGATCCGCGCAAGCTCCAGGTCGCCCTGCTCGGCTTTCTCGACAAGCACGCCGCGACACTGGTCGACGAGCTCTGGTCGCTCCTCCTCAGCGCACAGCAGTCCATCGGCGGCATCCCGCAAGAGTTCGTTGAGCGCAAGAAGAAGGAGCTCGAGGCGCAACGCGCTGCTGAACAAGCAGCCGCAGCCGCCGCATCTGCGCACTCGCATGCGCGATACCAGAATCAAGACTCCACCCGACACGCAAGCAGCTCAACAACTGGACGACGGCCGCACCCGGACTCGTACCGGCCAGGTGAATCCCGTCGGTATCAAGGGCCCAGCCGCGGGCCTCAACGGTCACCGCCACGGCGTTGGCGTGACAACTACGAGCAGGACCGACGTCGAAACGATGATCGATACGATTATGAACGTCAAGAGATGCGACGACGAGACGATCCCGAGCGCGAGCGTCAGCCAGTTCGAAGCTATGACACTCGCTATGAAAGATTCCCGCCGCGCGACAGCCCCGACCGCGAGCGAGGTCGCGACGATGACAAAGCTTACGAACGCCAAAGGAATCGGTATCGATCCTCGCGCTCGCGTTCACGTACGCCCCTCTCCGTCGACATCGACGCAGCGCCAGTCCATCGCGCTCTCCATCACGATCCCCAGCGCGCTCTCCAGCATCTTCGCCCCGTCCACGTCGACGCAACGCGCGATCACGTTCGCCCTCAGACTAGATCAATGAAGGAGCGTGAATACGGCATTGTTGTGAAGAGAGCGTCGCTACAAGTTGATGCATGCAGCCGATGGACTGCACGCCGGAGAGCAGGGGAAGCACTGAGAAAGGTAACGGTTCGATGAGGGCGACTGTGCACACATCGGGTCCAAGCCCGCTCGCTCATCGGTGGGTATCGCCCTCGCCTGTGAGGATAGTTGCGAATATCGAGATGTGGTGGGGAGAGCTGCCGGAGTGGCTCTGCTTGAATGGTCGATACAAACCGGCGACGTGCGGCCGCAGCGCCGTGGCGAGCTGAGGGTGGCGAGAGGGGATAGGCGCGGAGAATTATCGTTGCGGAAGCTGTAATCTTGGTGGTGGTAATCCTCTTACTTGCGTCGTATCATCGCGACCTGACTGAGGCCGCGACGGCTCTTGGTGCCGAGTCTGGCCAGAGCGCTCGTGCTGAAACCGTTGCTGCCGTTGCTACTCGATGCTGTCAATGATGATGATTTTGCATTGTTGGAGCCTCGATTGCCATCCTTCCGACGCAGGAGCCGGTAACTGCTGGACGCGTGTAGCGATGGCGAGCTTGGTTCTGAGCCCTTGCTTGTCTCGTTCCGACGTAGAAGACGATATGTGTCCACAACACCCCGCGCCCAGAGACTCGTGCCTTTCCCGCCGTTGATCTCGGATCCAATCGTGACATCATCATTGATGAGATCCCAGTCTTCGTCCTCCTCATCCAATCCCACCTTGCGCTCGTCCACGCCCTTGGCGTTTGAGACAACGCGAGTGATGAGTTTCCGAGCCGGGAACGAGTCGGAATAGCCTGGGTCGAGCGTAGAGGATGTCTGCCGTGAGGAGGATATCGCTGCCGACGAATGTGTATCTGCCGTTGCGGCCTCTCGCTCTAATCTGTCGAGAGCAGCGACAGCGGCGAGGGCTGCAGAATCATCGTCCTCGTCGTCGTTGTCCAGATTGATGGGCACGCTGACCACTCTTGACTTGACCGGCGAGGCCTTGGGGGAGAGGGAGTGAGGCTGTGGCGTGCTTGCTGAGCGGGGCGGTGTCTGTAGAGCGGCCTCGATGGCGGTGTCGATCTGATCAAGTGCTGCGTCGCGCTCTGCGTCTTCGTCGGCTTCGTCGCTGGCGTCGGACATGATCGAGGATCGAATTGACCCAGAGTCTCTGCGACCTCGATAAGAATAGCCGTCGAAGAGACTCTTGACATCGCTGTCTCCAGCCGCCGCTGCTTTCGCAGCTGATACTGCCTTGGCGCGCTCCTCCGCCTCATCTCCCTCCTTGCCGTCCTCGATGATGCTGTCCGTGTCGGTTCCGTTGGCCACGGTCGGGGGCATGTCCAGGAAGGCTTCGTCAAAGTTTTGAGTGTCCATCTCGTCGAGTGGATCGATGGGCGGAATGTACGGCGGAATGTAGCGCTTGTCGCAGACGTGAGCCCATTCAATCATCGAGAAGTATGGGTGCTTCTTGATGCGAGGGCTCTTCATGCGTAGTGCTGGGTTGCGCTGTAGCAGGCCGCGGAGGATGGACTTGGTGTCTTGGTCAAGGACACGGTCCTCGGGGAAGACGAGTTCATCGTGCAGAACTCGGACGTACATGTCCGCGTGGGTGTCGGCCCAGAATGGAGTGATGCCGGTGAGCATCTCGTAGAGCATGGTGCCAAAGGACCACCAGTCGACCTCGTACGAGTACGGCGAGCCCTGAATGACCTCGGGGGCAAGGTATTCGGCGGTGCCACAGAACGTCGTGGTGACGTCGCGCTCTTCTGCGTATTTGCTCAGACGCGACTTGGTGGTATCCGAGCTCGAGTTGGGCTCTCGTGGAAACTCCTTGCTGAGGCCAAAGTCGGAGAGGACAATGTGACCGTCGGCGCCGATGAGGACGTTCTCCGGCTTGAGATCACGGTAGATGACTCCAGCCCGGTGCAAGCCTTCGACTCCTTCGACGATCTCGGCGGCATAGAAGCGGGCTCGATCTCTGCCCAATCGGCCCCATCGGGAGAGCTGGGTAGCCAGGTCCCCACCGGGATGAAAGTCCATGACGAGATAGAGGTTGTACTTGTCCTGAATGTGGCAGAGATGGATTCGTCAGCTTGCATGTCACACGATGGGCGTTCCCGTGTTGCAGGCCAAACGACGATGGAAAGGGGGCCCGACACTTACATGGAAGCTCCACCAGAGCCGGACGACAAAGGGATCGTGGACCTCCTTGGCCATGCGCTTGAGCACTGCTTGTTCGGTGAGGGTGTGCTGGAGCTCTTGATGGGCGAGGACGTGGCGCTTGTGGATCGACTTCATGGCAAAGAGACGGTTGGACTCGTGGTGTCTGACGAGGAGGACCTTGCCGGCGCATCCCTTGCCGAGGACGCGGATCATCTCAAAGTCGTCGATGGTTGCCTTCTTCTTGGGCGAGGT
Organism: Salmacisia buchloeana; assembly: GCA_029952725.1. Taxonomy (NCBI): domain Eukaryota; kingdom Fungi; phylum Basidiomycota; class Exobasidiomycetes; order Tilletiales; family Tilletiaceae; genus Salmacisia; species Salmacisia buchloeana. The sequence goes on from CP124199.1 coordinate 14,468, forward strand.
GCGCGACCGCTTCTTGACGACGTTGCCATCAACGACGGCGTCGGTGCGGCGGTCGTCTGCGGAGGAGGACGAGGTGCTGCCGTTGGCTGTGCTTGCGCTGGTGTCGGCGGCCATGGAGGGAGATGATGGCAGCGTGCTGCCGGGAGTGACGGTGTCGTCCTTGGCCTCCATCGTTGCGCCGTTCTCTGCGCTGGACGCGTTGGCGGGCGCTGGCATCTTGCCTGGGGTCACAGACGCGCTGCGCGGGTGGACCCAGCGTCGGCGAGGGTCGTGTGGGTGTATAAGCTGAAGCAGGAGCTCGGTGCTGATACGGCGAGGTGCGAGCGGAGCCAAGCACACGCTGCGTCCACTGTCCGTCCCGCCGCGATGCTCGTGTTCGGCCGCGTGTTGCTGCTGCTGCTGTTGCTGCTGCTGCTGATGCTGGCGATGGCGTTGACGATGGCGAGGGGGTGCGCGGCGGTGAGGGGGACGCGGTGGTGGTGGTGGTGGTGGTGATGGTGATGGTGTGTCGAATTCGCAGCCGAGAGGAGAACAAGGTTGGGGCCGCGCGAGGCGAGGCGAGGCGGGCGGGCACTGGCACTGGCACTGGGGCCCACACGCATCTCAACAACTGGCCAGGGACGGGCGCCCGGGGCGAACGCCGGCCACGCCCGCTCCTTCCATTTTGCTTCCCTCCATCATCATCGAACCTCGACTCGCTCAGCCGTCCAGCGCATGGAGAAGCCATGGAGCACGGCTCCGAGCAAAGCAGCATCGTTGCTGGATGTAACAGGCAGAGACAATGGACCCGCAGCAGAGTTGGGCCCCCGCGCCGGGTCGAGAGCTGGGGTACGAGCAGCGTACCTGTGTCGCCCACGGGTTGGACATCAGCCGTACGCGCGGATGGCCTCGGCCAGCTCGAGACCCGCCTTGACCCAGTCCATCGATGCCGCCTTCGTGACCGTGTATCGGACCCGGACCTGGTCCTGTGAGAGGGAGAATGAAGCCGGTCATGCCTCAGTAAACCCTCGTGTACATCCATCGACGGACAGAGAGACGACTCACATTGAACGTGTCTTGCTTGGCTCGGCAGTTGAACATGTACATCTTGTTCGCCGCTCGCTGCAACGTAGCAGCAAAGTCGCTCTCGTTCTCGTCCTTGAGCTTGGACAGCGCATCGGCGGTCATGCCAATCAGCTGCTCGCCAATGTCGTTGAAGCCGCTCAACCAGAACTGGCCAGTGTGATCGGCCACATTGGCTGACAGAATGTACCTACACGTGGAGAGGACACAAGGAATCAGCAGGCGTCCACAAGATGCACGCACAGGCACGTCAACTGACCGGTATTGGGGCTCCTCAAACGAGCGATCGCACTTCTCGCATCGCCATGTCCCGTCCGCGTCCATTGTCACCTTCTTGTTGCAGCCCTCGCTGCCACAGGCCGGGTAGTACAGATTCTCTTGCCGGATGTAGACCACAGTCGCACGCGTGTTGAAGTAGTCGGCCTTGTCGCCCTGGGTGCCCAAGCCTTCGTCCTTCACTTGCGCAATCGTACGGCGTTCCGACAAGTTTGCGCCGGCCGCAGCTCCCGCACCGCCGCCGCCTGCGCCAGCTGTTGCAGAGGAATACGTTCGGAACGAGATCCCGGGGGCTTGGTTGTCATACCATCCACGGAGACCGTGAGCCTCGGGGAGATCTGGATTGATCGTCATCAGGGCGCTGCTCTGCATGCTCAGACTTCGACCGTTGAAATCGCCGACCTTGACGCCCTTGGCTGCAAGCACGGGCTTGTCCTCCATGTCGCCGTTCTCATTGAAAGACTGCGCCTGCTTGCCCCAGAGCGTCAATCGAATCGACATGCCAGATTGGTCGACTAGTGTGAGTTCGCGCTTGTTGACCTCGCGTTGTGATGCCTTCGAGATGATGTGACCGAGCTCGCCGACGGCCTCGACGATGCCGATCACATCGCACGTCTGATTCGGCTCAACAGACTCGAGCTGGTCCAGAGGCACGAACGAGTATTTGACCTCGGGAACATCGTCCGTATCCTCACACTGCGATACACAACAAAGAGGTGAGTGTGGCGGCTTGGGGCAGAGAGCACCTCCGAACACTCACCAGCTGCACGTCCGAGTTGTTCTCGAACATGATCTCATACTCGTTGTTGAGATTGCTGAACTGCTTCTTTGCAATGCCGACCTTGGCGCGAGAGATGTAGTAGACCTTGCCCTCCTGAAGGAGCGGATACAAGCGGTCGACGGCATCGTTGAAGCCGGTGGCCTTGATTTCCCCGCTCTCATCGAGCAAGTTGACGGAGAAGAGTTTGCCCTCACCGCGCTGATTCGAGTAGTGCTTGATCTCCGACTTGGTGGTGACACGCGCCTTGATCGTCCACTTGTTTTGGTATGGGGAGAGTCCTTCGATCGGATAGACGGGGGCGCCGGAAGTAGGTCCGCTGCTCGCACCACTTCCACCAGCCCGGCGTACGTTTGTGTTGGTAGTCGACAATGCTGAGCGTGCTGTGCTGCCGTGTCCGTTGGCCTGGCCGCCACTGTGGCTGGCGCCGGGGACACCGCCCGAGGCCTTGACGACATCGTCCATGCTGCTGGGGTTGCCAATCTTGTCGGGCACCTGGGCTTGGACGACTTCGCACTCGAGAATGATGATGATACGCCGATCTTGGATCGAGTTGGCGGTATACTGCGTGAGTCGAATGACGCTGAAGCGGTCGATCTCCTTGTTTTCCGCAATGTCGCGCAGCTGTGAGCCGAGCATGGCTGTTGAGAGCCGTGGACAGCGTATCAGCTCAGGGCCATGCTCGCGCGCTCCTCCAGCAGGTACTCACACTGCGTGTAGTGGACGCCGTCGCTGATGATGCAGCGCCAGCGGTCGACTGCGCCCTCCTTGCTGGCGGGCATCTTCTTGATGCTGATGATCTGGAGCACCGGGTTGACGACGTGCGCGGTCGGGTCATCGTAGCGCCAGATGTCGGCGATGGCGCCCTCCGAGAGCTTGGGCTGGCCGGACATGGCGATGGGTGCTGCTTCTTTGCTGATGATGGGCCCAGGCCGTCTGTCGAAGGTGATGATGGTCGTCGAGGACGACAACACTCGCCCAGGTGTTGCACTCGACGATGCCGCGTCCTCGCCTGCAACGCGCACCCGCCTCGCCCGCGACGCGTCTCGGCCCTGAGCACGTGATACCCAGCACGTGAGGCGGTCGAGAGCGCGTCGCGCGCGCGTCTCTGTGCGCAATAACAACATTGCTCCGGCATCGGGCGCTGTCATCATCAGCTGCAACGCAAGACCGCCTCGACGGCCGACGCTGACAACGACGAGGACCACGACGACGACCTCAGCAAGGTATGAGGACCAGCAGCATGCTCGTACAGCTCGGCAGCAGGACGGCAGCGGCGCGCAAGAGCGGCCATGGCGCGGCCGTTGTGGTGGTGCACAGTCGGGGATACGCTCAGCCAGCATCAGCAGGAGGAGGAGCAGCACCTCCTCCTCCACCACCATCACCCCCACCTCCTCCTCCTTCATCTTCGTCAGCTTCATCGCAATGGAAGGCGCCGGCGCCGGGACTGGCGACGGCTTCAACTCTGACGCTGTTCTCAGCATCGCCCAACGCCCTCGTCGTCGCCCTGCGCTCGACATTGGCAGGTATGCTCGCCATTCACAACCGCGCCTCGTCACCATCGTCGAGCGTCCTCGTCTACGCCCTGTCCAAGAGTCTGCCCACGCCCCTGCGCACCCTCGCCCTCGAGGTGCTCAACGGACAGCCTGGTCACGGCACCGACGCAGACGGTATCATTCGACTCGGCACTCTGGCGTCAGCCATCCCTCTGGGACTTCTACCACAGCACGCCGTTTCCAGCGCAGGCGGCATCTCCGACCCCGACACACCCCTACACGCCGTCGCTCTCTCTTTACTCCCGGTATCGCACGCCACTGCTTTTCGCTCCACTCTCAAGGGCAAGGCAAAGATCCAAGTCGGACGATGGCCGCAGCAAAAGGAGCGGTGGCACGCCACGCCCAGCTGGGACACGCCATCATCGCAAGAGGGAGCAGATCAGGGCTTGCCGTGGAAACAGCTCTGGGGCAAGGCCAATGCCCAGGTTCAGCTACCCGAAAGCATCTCAAACATCCCGTGAGCAGCTATTGAGCCTTTCCGTCTGTGGCATTTGAGCATTCGGCTTATGTTGACCATGTTCTCAACAGAGCGTCGGCGCACTTGAGCACCCTTCTCTTCACGGACCCGGCACCGCATGGCATTCTCGAAGGCCTCGACGCTCACTTCACGGGCTCCTCACTTCTTGGTCTCATCGCACCTCCGACACCATTCGAGTCCGAAGGCAAGCTTGATCAGACACTCCTCTACAGTAATGGCAAGGCTCAACAAGACCAAGAGGGGACCGATCATGTCGTCGACGCCTTCGCACAGGGTGCCGTCGGCGTCGTGCTCCATCGACCTCTCGATTCATCATCCCCAGGCTCGGGACAAGACGAAGCGGAGACGCGCCGGCCGGCACTAGACCGACCTTTCCCCTCGGGCCTAGTCAGCCTTCCCATCGTGGCACACGGCCATGCTCGTGGTTCAAGCAGCGGGACATCGTCATCGTCATCAGGGGCAAAGAGGCATAGAATTACGCGCGCACGCGGTAATATCATCTCTCAACTCGATGGTACAAACGCTGCACAAGTCTTCTTGGCCGACCTTCATGCACGCACCAAGTCCCAAGTTACTTCCCCTCAAGAGCCTCGAGGCGAGGCAGACGAGCGAGAGATGGCCCGTGGCGCGCGCAAGGAGGAAGACTTCTACGTCGGCATCTTTCGCTTGGCAGACGTCGTCGAGGGCGAAGAGGTATGTCTCCCTGCTCCCGTGCTTTGGCATAGCTTCATTGCTGACGACCCCCGCCATACATACCTTGGCACAGCCGCTCCTTCTCGTGCCCCTCCTCTCTGGAGCACCGAGCCGCGGCACCCTCTCCCTCGACTCAGACACCGTCGAGCTCGGTCCGGGTCCGGGCGTGTTCCCTTCCTCGCCATCATCGTCCTCGGCTGCGAGTGAAGACGGAGGGGCAGGTGGCCCAGGGCTATACGTCCAATTCTTCTACCGGCATCCCTCCCACATCCGTCCAACGGGGACGACTTCTACAGCGAGTGGGAGCGCCTCTGCCTCGGCGCTGACTCCAATCTCAATCCCGGGACCAGACCCGTCGGTGTGGGCGATGCCAAGATTCCTGTTCCTCACCTTGCCCTCCGGGTGGGGTGATCTTGGAGCTGCCCCGGAGAGTGCGATCGAAGATGGCCCAGTCGCTGAAGTAGGGGCACAAGATAGGCAACGCACTCAACAGACCGATGAAAAGGCTACGCCGCAAGCAAAGACGAAGGCCAAGGTGATGGCCCTGCCCAACCTCTTTGTCGCCGCCTCTGAACGCGGCTGGGTCGGTAAGGACGCAAGTGTCGGTCAAGAGCCGTCATCTTCCACAAGCGCTTCAAGCCCTTTGTTCACATCAAGCAATCCGGGCTCAGAAGGCACGACGTCCGAGCCCGAAGCAGCTGCAGCTGCTGCAGCGAACGCGACGAGCGTGCCGAGTCGCCTCGCAGCACAGACGCAATGGGGCAACGTCCCCTTCACTACAGCGGTTCTCAACCTGCGCTCGCGCCCGTCGCGTACCACAGACAACAAGAAATGAATGTTCGCACCGTTGAAGTCTTCCGTCCAATCCAGGAAGATGGAGAATAGATGCGAAGGGGAGGGGACAAGAGCGTAGGACCTCGGGCATGGCAGTGGCTATGCACGCTTCACTCTTGAAAGCTTGTCTTGAGTTGAATGGGGGCGGCCAAGACGTCCGTCCTCGCCATTCAGGCAGCGCCAACGAATGCGAGCGCAGCGTCGACGCTAGCCTGCGGGCCATACGGCCCTGCCAGCACGATCTTGGAACCACTTCCGTCGGCTGCGACCTTGTCAATGATGGCCACACCGCGCTGCATCTTCCTCCCAGGACTCTTGAGCAACCCAACCAGCTCGGCCGTGCGGGCATCGGCATCGGTCAGGAGTGGATAGGCCAGGCCCAGCTTGGTGTGCCATTTTGCATTCGCTGATGGTTTGTCCTGGATCATGTGAGGAGAGCGAGGAGGGGACGAAGGTGCAAAGAGAGACAATATGGCGTGAGCGTCGGTTCATTCCAAGGCGAAGGGGTTAGGAGAAAGGGCAAGAGAAGGATGGAGAGAGGCACAGGGAAGTTGAGATGATTCCTACTCACCTTGCTACATCCATAGACGCTGTATCCCTTCGCCGTGAACTTGCTCAGGTGCTCCTGGAAGAGCTTGGCCTGATTCGTACACTGTGGGAGGACACCATTCCCAATCGACGAGCTGCCGAGTCAGCACAGCTCCAGAGCAGAGGATGAGATCAAGGAGAGGCACTCACGCCGGGCGTATTGGCAGCCGGATAGAAGAAGACGATGATGCCCTTCGCGCTGACCGCAACAAGCTGAGTAAGCGACGTTGTACCCGCTTCGTCGTCGTGCTTCTGGAGCTGGGGCGTAGAAGCAGGAAGCGACGCGCCGGCGCCGGCGGCCCCTCCCTTGGAGCCCGACGTAGCTGCTTTGGCGCTGGCGGCGGCACTGGCAGGCTTGGAGGTGGCCGTGCTTGGTTTGGATGGCTTGGAAGATGGGGCCGCGCTCGACGTCGTCTTCTTTGTCGATGTCGTCGTCGCTGCGCCGGTTGCGCTGCCGGGCGCAGAGCGCGCGCGTGTAGTGGCGACCATGTGAGATGTCCGTTTCGGTGCGCGGCGGCGGTTGGGGGCCGTTGCTGGGATGGAGAGGCAGAATGATGGTGGACGTCGTCGTGCTCGAGGCCAGTGGCGTGTGCGCGGAAAGAGGCGATGCGGGTGGCGCGCACGCACGGACAGGCCTGCGCCTTTGTTCGCACACCTCGTCGTGCTTGCCGAGGCACACTGCGTCGCAAGCTGGACACAGGGCAACAATGACTGCACCGCGGGTGATGAGGCAACCGGGAAAGGATGACTGCGGATTGTGAGAGTACACTTGGATAAGACTGAATCCCCGGAGCAGACCGAATCGAGCGAAGAGAGTAGAGCAGAGACTGTTCAGAGACGAGCGCCGGCCGTGGCCGTGGCCTTGATTGCCGCCGATGTTTCCGTCGTCGTGGAGAGGGGCAAGACGACGCCGAGCGACATGAGCTTGTCCACTTTGGCGGCCGTCGCGTTGATGGTCGTAGTCGCCGCACCTGCCACCGTGTTGGCCGCGCCGACAGCGCCAGGTACGCCAGCGGCCGCTGCAACCGCCGCCACGGCCGTCGAGGCGGTGTGGACGATCTTCAGGATGTTCGCGGTTAGGCTGACAACCATGACGAGCACGCCCCACTGTGAGGTAAGCGAGATCAGCGTCGAAGCCCGCAGGAACAGCTGCTGGGTGAAGGAGACACTCACAGCTGCCAGCAACTTGGCATACAACCGTATTCGGCTTGGTGGATCGTCCTTGTGCATCATCCTGGAAGCAACTTCGCGTCAGTCTATGTCGCATGTCCATCGCGAGGCGCTCAGCTCTCCTACTCACGTGTATAGGATACCGGGTAACTGCAAGACAATGCGGCATTACTTTGAGCTACATCTCTCTGTGAGGTGAGCGGGACACTTACAATGAAGCTGATCGTGGTGCTCCCAACACTGCCCACAATGCCCAGGACAAGTCCCAGATCGTCGACAAGCATGCTGACGATGAAGGTGGTGCTGATGAGACATGCCGTCAAGACGCACCTGAGAGGGTGGGCCGCAAGGAATGAAGCCCTGTCAGCAAGGGCACCTGAGGCCAACTTTTGTGCAAATGACTGACCATCTCTTGAGAGGAATCTCGCCGCGCCTCTCCCGCGCTTGAGCGAGCCTTTCTCTTCGCCGCGCTCTGGCGGCATCCGATACGCTGTCTGGCGCTCCAGCCGCCGCCCCGCGCCCCGTACCTTGCTCGGCGGCAAGACCATTTGACGCCGGCGTGTCGCTATCCGAATAAGGATTGAGAGACGCGTGTACTTCCTCCTCGGCTTCCTCGGCCTCAGCCAGGGTCTGGCCTTCCGGTGCGAAAGCCGAAAACAGCACCTTGTCGAGGGAGGCACGACACGGGTGGATCTGCAGGCGCGAAGTCAGCCGTCAGCATTGGGTCTGGCCGACTCGGCGTCAGCTCCTGTGCTTACCTGAAGCGGATAGCTGAACAAGGTGAGGATGATGATGCTCAACCGTCCGAAGCAGACAAAGAGGTTCGTAGACGGGTACATTGTTATGATGTTGTCCGTCACCGCCGAGCCAAAGGTCGCGTAGCCGATGCCACCGACAATCTGGGATCGGGTACACATGCAACGGATCAGCGCTCTGGCCAAGCACAGTCTTCGCTCAAGTGATCGAAAAGCTCACCATGTATACGAAGCCGGCTGTTCCAACGGACGCGCCGATGACTCTGTTGACCCGCTTCTCTGTGTTGCGCTTGAGCTCGTTGAAGACGGGAAAGACGTTCTGGAGGATGGGAAAGCGTTCAGTTCGACGATGTCTTCACAGATCTGCTTGCCCGGGGACCACCTTGCTCACCTGTGCACATGTGAAGGCAAAGACGTAGACGGGGAAGATGCTGACGATGTGCGAGTCGAAGGTGATGAGGTGAATCTCGCCCTTGCGCGGTGGCAGTGTTGCGCGCATCGCCGGCGCAAAGGCGTATGTGAGGACGATGACGACGAGGTAGAGAACTGCGAGTAGGCTGAGGTAGGACGTGTGCCGCAAGCTGTCGAGTCTGCGGAGGAAGCAGAAGGGCAGGAGGAGCACGGTGAGGACGAGGATCCACGTCGAGCGCTCGAGGAGCACGTCGGGGATGGCGTGAATGTCGTGGTGGAGCGCCTTGGTGAAGGAGATGACCACCTGGGGCATCAGTTGCCCGCAGATGATGAGGTAGCCAATGCTGACGCCAAAGCACTGCAAGGAGACCAGGCAGAAAGAGAGGCAGGCAGCGCCATCCCGTCGTCAGCGCACCCTGTGCAAGCAGCGTGGAGAGACAGAGAGAGCAGCTCACCTTGAGCGCAATGGCTGCGTCGAACCACTTGGCCCCGCCGGGCACCGTCCTGCTTGCAATCTCGAAGAAGCTCGTCCTCCGTCCGCCGAGCTTGTCGGCGCAGCGGGTGAGCAGGTACAGGCCCAGGGCCGACGTGAAGCCGCAGAGGACGATGAGGGCCAGGCCGAGGATAAGGCCCGTCGAGGCAATGGCGTGCGGCAGCGACAGCATCGCCGCACCGATCTGGGTGTTGGTCAGGTTGGCAATCGAGGACAGCTGCGATGCCTCGCCGGCCCGCCGTTGCTTGTGCGAGTGTAGCAGGGGCGCCCCTGCGTGGTGTTGTTCCTCGTCGGCGCCATGGCCAGCCTCGTCGTCGTTGCCGTCGCGGCCGGCTGGCGGCTCGTCCGCGAAGGACGCTGCTGCGGCTGCTCCTGCCATGGTGCGCGCGCGCGAGGGAGCGTTTGCTGTTCAGCAGCTGAGAGCGAGGATGCCGTCGTCGTCGTCGTCTTCCTCATCGCCGCCCTCAACGCCGGTGAGGGCGATGAGGGCAATCCCTCATCTCCCCTGCCGCTGAGCGTGCGGGAGCCGTGCGCGACGGAGGCGTCGGCAGATGGCAACACCAACACCAACACCAACACCAACAAGGACAAAGGGGAGACACATCCTCGAGCCTCAGGACCATCATCACGCAAGGAACAGGAGGGTCAATCGCATTTTCATCTACGATGGGCAGTCGCTCAGGGACTGGGACCACGCGCGCCTCGCTCACAGGCGCTCTTCCACACCTCGAGCGGCGTGGGCGCAAAGGACAGCCTCCGAGACGGCCGCTCGTCCGGAGTAGGGTCCGAGAGATGGTCTCCGCCTTGAGCAGGAGCGGTCACTCCAAGCCGTAGGCCTGGCACTCTGAATGCAGAGCTCAGTCGAATCGTAGCGCCGCTGGCACTGGCACCATTGCGCTGGCCCGGATTCGGCATCGCTCGTGTTGCTTGTCCTCGGTCCCCGTTGAGCTGAGCGAGCACCCGACGGGGCACACCCTGCGGCGCATCATTCGTCCTTGGCATCTTGTGCGCGCGTGCTTCCATCGGCAGACGAAGACGCGGCATGCGATTGCCAGATCCAGCCCAGAGCGTGGACCAGCTGGCTGTTCCATCATCGTCTTCATCGTCCTCTCCCTCTCGCGGTCTTGTAGGCGAGTCTCCCCTTCTAGTTCGTCTGGGGCTGTTCGCTGCTACATTGGCGCCTCGATCATGCTTGGCAGCCAGCCCGGGCCAGATCGAGCCATGGTCAGACATGACCGGGGGAGGCGAGCGCTTGAGCTTGCTCGAGGTTGGAGCCGGCCTCGGACTTGAGCTGGCGACCATTGTGCTGCTTGAGGACGCCCAACGAGACTGCTTGTCACCACTGTCATCTTGGTCCGCACCGTCGCGTCCGCCCTTGTATTCGAAACGCGACAGCAGTGAAGAGTCGAAGGAACACGAAGATGTGTCGAACTGCCGGCGCTGCGCATCGCGCATCGAAGTCTTGACTGGGCTGGGTTGTCTCGGCGATGGTGTCGCTTTCATGCTAGCTAGCATCTCGGGTGACACTGCTTCAAAGGCGAGGCGGCCTGCCAATGGACCGGTGCGCTCCACGCGCACCCATGCAGGTACCAAGCCTTGTTGTGTATCCGACGTAGCGTGGACGCCGCGGGCCATGTCCCCATCGGTTACTTGGGGCCGTTCTTCTCGTTGCTCTCCGGCGACGGCTGGCGATGTCTGATCATCCTGCCCGTGCGCATCGCTAGCTGCTCTTGTAAGGGCGCGGAGACGTGATTGAAGCCAGTCAGGAGGCGCTGAGGGAGTGTCCTCCAGAGCGCCGATTGAGGAGACCGGCTCACGCGCTGGTGAAGAGGTCGATGGCACTGTCGTGGCCTCGTGCGTCTGTTCGACTCCCTTGATGGGAATTGCCTGCAGTGAACAGCTTGATTCGCCGGCGTCGCGTGGCTCCAGTATGCTTGCAGAACCATTCGTCTGCTCGATGACTGGTGGCGAGGGCTGTGAAGCGATCAAGGCGGCCCTTGCTTTGGGTGCTGATGCAACTGTTGCTGAGGCGCTCTGCTTGCGTACTTGAGCAGCCCGTGCCGCCTTGCTGCTGCTCAGAGGGAGATCATGGTATCAGAGGGAGGTCATTCGCTTGCAAGGGCAGTTCGCACTCACAAAGGGTTATCGACGAACTTGACGTCGCCTTCATCGACAGCGCCGATGTCCAGGGTCGGCTTTGGCTGCATTCGCGTGAAGGGGCCCCAGACCGATGCGCGGTGTGAAGGAAGAGGTGCGATGCGGGTGTAGGAGGATGGAAAGCAACAAAGCGAAGATGCCAAGTGAGCCAGGTGTCGGACACGGACAGGATCTCTTCTCGGCGAGACCGAGCGCAGATGCTCGTCGCGGCAGCGCTGTATCGCGAGCTTGAGTTGTTTCTAAGGACGTCCTCTTACCAGCTCAGCGTTGTCTACCGGCTGCTTCATAGTCGATGACGGTGCGTCCTGCTCCTCGTCCGAGCTCTGCTCGGAGATGCCCTCGTCGGCCCGCATAGATGTGATCCACTCATCGTCGCCGTCCTGCGGTCTGTCCGTCATCTTCCCGAGCGCAGTATGCTTGCTTGAGTACGGCTTGCTGGGTCGAGATGAGCGTGGCTGTTGGTGATGGTTGTCGTGAGAGTCCTCCCGAGGGCAAGGTTGCTGTTTGTCTCACGCCTCGACATTCCCACGCTCCGCACAACAAACAAATGTCTCATCTATATGCCGAGCCCATCGCAGTCGATGCCACCGAATCCTCTACGTAGCGATCTCTAGGTTCCCTCAAGCATCCGCACACAGTCCAGCTGGTCCGCCGCCGATGCGAATGCCCAGATACGGCCCTGTGCGCCGAGCAAACGAGTCAGTATATGTGCCCACGACATGGAAGAACCTCGCCAGGAACACTCACCTCCGTGATCTTCTGTACCCAACTGGGACACCCGGCTCAACGCACACGCTCTGTTCTCATTGCCACCACAAAGCAGCGTGGGCGTGTCGGCTGTCGAGTTAGACCGTGTGATGAAGACCTCATTCGTCCTGAAAGTTGCGAAGACACGGTGTCAGCAGTGAGTGTGTCGAGACAGCAAAGCGCTCGGTGCTCACGAGTGCTGATAGCCGGTAGTCTGCACGAAATAAGGTGATGAGGGTGAGTGTCGCGCGAGAAAGCTATTCGCTTCCGGTTCAAAGATGTGCACTCACCCGGGGAGCCAAGTGCGGTACGACATCATCGTTGTTCACCACATGCTGTTGGGGACGTTTTCTCCTGTCAGCGCACGTCTCAAGCTACGCTTGGCAGACGCGGAATCACTCACATGATACTCGAAGGCCTGCGTTGGATCCTGTACCAGCTTGTCGACGAGTGCCGCAAACATCGGGTTACCGACGCGGGGCTGTCCGAGAACACTGACCTGAATCTGGAGCGTCGAAGGCAGCATACTTCGGAGCGCCAGCCCGTCAAGCAGCGCGAGGGCAGCGCCGAGGGAGTGGCCCGTGACAAAGACACTGTTGGCCTCCGGATGCTGTTCAAGGACGGTAAGTACCGCGCTCGACAAGTCTGAAAACGTGCGCTCCCATGTCGATTGGAAGCCCGAGTGTACCAGCGCGAGGTTCGTCTGCTTGCCACTCAGCATTGCGCGTACAGCTTCAATCGGTGTGGAAGACAGCTTTGCTGGACTTGAGCGTTCCAAAGTACTTGCAATGCGTTGATCAAGGGCTTCAGGAACGATGTTGAAGTCGTTGAAGAGCATGACAAATCGCGAGAAGCTGTGAGGGTCACGTGTACATTCAGTGAGCTGGCCACATGCAGAAGTTGCACTTGCTGTACTCACTTGCTACCCGCATGAGCGACAACGATCTCATTGGAGCTCGGATTCCATCCCACGTAGTACAGCGGCGTCAGACCGAGCTCATCGTTGCCGCCATGCTGGACGAGCTCAAAGTCTGGATTTGCATCGCAGTGCCGTCCGCAGCGCCACTCGCCTGTACGGACGGAAGGGCAGTATGTGGCACCGGCGAAGGGAACGGTCTTGTCCTGGATGAGCTGCCGCAGATCAGGTGTGATGGGCGAAGAAGACTGATTCTCGCCCAATGTCGCACCGACGAAGCCTTGAACGGGTACTGGGTCAGGCGAGCTTGACTTGGCAAGGTTCTGACCGACAGCGACCCCCGGGTCGCTTGACAAGTTCGTTTGGCGCCCTTCAATGTGGTGCTGATACGAGTCGCGCTGGCGGGGAGCGAACAGTCCGAGGGTTGCCGCTTCTGCGGAGCACAGGAGTAGGACGAAGACGAGGAGGAAAACGTGAAAAGGCTGCATCTGAAGGAGAGCGACGGTGAGAAGACTGGGCACCGTTCAATTCGGGGGCGGGCAGAGGTCCTCCTATATGGGCTTGACTGAGCATCAATAGCTCACACCATGTCGTTGTGCCGTCAACTCATTCTGGCGCGAGGAGCACACGGGCCCACTCAAGGCCACACCGCGTTGTCGTCTCCGAAATACTTGACATGCAGAGCGCCGGCGCGCTGAACGAGCCCACGATCTCCTTCATTGCCGGTTGCCAGGCGTCGCCGATGATGCGATCGTCGTTGCTGACTGCAGCGTCGTAGATGAGACATTCCGCCAGGACAACGGAGCTCGTAGGCGGGCGCAATGAGTTGAGAAGATTTGATCGCGCGCACGGTGGTCGAATTGGTTGCCGACAATGAGGTGAAATTCATGTGGCTTCCCGACCCGGATATGGTTCTGGAAGCTGGACAGCCGTACACTTGGCAACGAATGAGAAGACCTTGAGCTTGGACCATATTGGCAGAGTGTCGTGAGTCGATCGTTGCCACGGGCCGAGGGTATCGAAAAGGGGGAGGTGTGGTCCGCATGAGCTTCAGCTCATCGCAAGTCGAGGCTTGAAACTGACGCGTATGTGTAAATGAGGCAACGTGAAACCATCTCAGAGCTTCAGTCGGACGCGACTCCAAGTGGTGCCGAAAGCCTGTTGAAGCGTGTAGCTGTCTGAATGGTCGTCGTGTGGTGGTGTGTCTTCGCTTCGGCGAGTAGCTCAGAAGCGCTGGTCCACGATTGAGCTGAGGAAGAGAAGAGCAGAGGTCAGAAATCTTATGCAATCCTTGTCGGCTCATCTCAACTCACGATCTTGACTTGCGCGGGGTGGTCGTAAGGCTCTGACGCGTTGGTCGCTTGAGAGCTGTGCGCTTGGCCATTTGGACATCATTCTCCATGGCGACGATGATAGAGTTATCTTGGTTGTGCGCGAACGCGTCCTGGACGATGCGGTCGGCCAGTCGGCGGACCTTGTACTCGCCGAGCACGCCGCGCTTGACTTGATTGAAGTCCCAGGAGACGACGTACGAGCCCGTCGACGTGACGATGCTCGTCTCGTTGTTCTCCGTATTGGTATTGAACCGTGCTGGCGTGAAGCTGATCTCCTCGTCCATGACGGCCACATTTTGAGGTCGCAATTGTAGCCGGCGAGGCACGGGCTTAGCATCGGCGGGGAACGAGCGGTCGAAGCCGAGCTTGCCTGCGTATCTGCCCTCACCAATGAGGGTGTCGATGAGAAGTAGGTAGGTCTTGCAGGTTGCGACCACGTACCGGCCGTCGGCGGTGACATCGATGCCGCGGATCGGATCACCAATTGAGGGCAATGCCGTCTTGGCGTTCTTGCCGATAGCGTCGAATAGGCGGATTTCGCCCTTGTCCGAAGCGACAGCCAGGTGACCGGACTCGTCCGTAGCTGCGGCGCTGAAGTCTTGTTTTGTCGCGTACTGCTTGAACTGGGAGTCGACTAGCTTGAGCCCAGAGAGGCGTGGATCGATCTTGAAGATGCTGTTGCGTCCATGTCCGATAAGGGTCGGCTCCGAGGTCATTTGGGCAAACTTGGTCGTTGGGACCGCGTTGCGAATTTGAATGTCGTCCGACACCTTCCACTCTTCGACAATCTTGCCGACCTCCAAGTCCATCATGAACAGTGAGTTCTGGTTGTCCGGGTTCATCATGATCATCGCACGGTCGTTGTCATGGAGCATGACCTTCTTGGGAGAGAATACCTTGCCCTTGGGCGTGCCGACTTGACGGATGGCTGTCGAGAATTCAAGTTTCTTGCCGTCGTCAGACATCTTGAAGACGCCAATCTGGTTACCGCGTACAACAAACGAGCGACCGCTTTTGTACCCGACTGCCAGCTCGGAGTTGACGTCTGGCCGACCGGTGCCAGGGATTGCACCAGCAGAGCGCGAGGGCGTAAGCATTTCTTGCACGAAGGATTCGTCGACCCCGTCATCCTCTTCGTCGTCCTCATTCTCCTCTTCTTCGCGTTCGCGACGACGGGCCTCTGCGCTGCGATCAGCTTCCTTTTCGTCGTCGTCCACGCCGAGGAACAGGGGCTCATCGTCCCGAGCGTAGTGGTTCGCCTTCTTGGCGACCTTCTTGCCCTTACTCTTGGACGCCGAGGACTTCTTGTCTTTGGGCGTGACAGGCGGCTTGGCAGACGTGGATGACTCGAGCGCAGCAGCGGCCGCCGCCTCATCCTCATCATCGGCTTCGAGCGCGTCCCGCTCCTCTTGGGTGAGCATCTCCACGTCCTCTTCATAGGCGCTGGTCAGATACCGCTCGTTCTCCTTCTGCTTGTTCGCGCTCCACTTCTCTTCGTGCAGCGTCTCCCACATGATCTTGGCGAAGCCGGTTTGGAAGTCATCATACTCGTCCCGGCTCTTGAACCGTAGGAGCCAGGAGTAGACGTGAAACGCGTCCGGCTTGTTTTCTTCAGCGCCAGCGGCAGGTTGAAATTCGTTCCATACCGCCGACAGTTGTTCCTGTGTACGGACCAGGAGGTGTGTCAGCGCATGTCCTGACAGTTCAAGAACGTAGAAGGCGACGTACCAAGGAGAAGTTCATGTTCATGTCGACATTGACGTGCTGGCTCACCCAGCGCCTCTCTCCCGAGGCGATGCTCAGCCAGTCTGTAGGCGAGAAAGATGTCAGGGCTTGCCGCTATGATGGCGTCTCCGGCAATGACGTCGACTCACATTGGAAACGGCCCACCGTCTTGACGATGGCTGCCACGCCCGCATCTTTCTTCATGAACATCTCGGTGTCCGCATCGTACAGGTAGAGATCTGCGACCGCGGTGAGGGCTGGCTCCTCCAAGGCGACTGTCTTTGGATCCGCCTGAACATCGGGTACAGCCTTTTTGGATCCCGACTTGGATTGCGCAGCCTTGGTCTTGGACGTCTTGCCCTTCTGGGGACTGAGAGCCTGAGCTGCGGCAGGGTTCTTGACGGCGAGCGAACGCATTTGCGCTGCAAGTGCATCAGGGTCATTGGCGCTCAAGCCGAACTCGTCATCGTCCTCGGGTTGTTCCTGTAGCGAGGCTTCGGCGTCTTCGCCGGTGTACCGCAGCGCCGCCAGATCATCGTCGGTAGCATCCTCGTGTGAGCGCCGATACTTGTGCTCGTAGGCACACTGGAGGAAGGTGACGTGGAACATTTGCCGGGTGACCTCGTTGACCTGCTCCTCGTCGATGACAAACTCGAGAAGGTCCTCGTCCTCGACTGGGCTTTGGGAGCCGAGCTCAGTGTCGCGCCACACGAAGGAGTGTTCTCCCTCCTGGGTTGTGGACTCGCGAAAGCGGAGGTTCTGATCGATGATGAAGACGCGTTCGTTGTCTTCTTCTCCGGTGGTGTCGGTGGCGAGGGAGCGTGCGTTGTTGGCTTTGAGCTGCGCATCCTGGTCCGAGTCGTAGGCACGGGTGACGACGAGCTCGTAGGTGTAGGGGTCGACCGAGCCCTGTGCGCTACCAGCCGGAGCATCTGCGGTGGTGCCGCCATGGGCTGCTGATGCGCGCCGAATGGTGGCGAGGGCGTCGGTGTAGATGCATTCGCGTGCACCGCGGATGGAGGAGGGCCGAACGAGATAGAGCGACCCGGAGGGCAGTTGTATGAGCTCGGTGGCGGGTGCCGCATCTGTGGGAGGGATGATCTGTCAGACGCTGCTGCTGGAGGTTCTCGGTGCTGGAGCGTATCGATGCTCACCTTGCTTGGCGCCAAAGACTGGAGGATGAGATCAGGAGACGAGGGTGAGCTTTTTGCTGCGGTTCCTGCTGCTGCGACTCGATCCCACACTCACGGCGCGATACGAGGAACATGCCGGGCTGCTGATGCTGCTCCTCACAGACAGCGGCCGAGCTTGAGGTGGTGGTGGTGGTGTTGATGGATGGGGACGATGCGCAAGGTGAGGGAGGGAGGATGGGATGGTGACCGTCGTGGTGATGGTCTCCAGCTGCTCGACGCTCGAGCGGGGGGCTGTGTTTTGAATCGCGCCAGGCGGCTGCGCGCGCGCGCGCGTACTCGAACCGAATGACCGATAGCCATGACGACGGTGCATTCGCAGCAACAGGGTGTCGCGCGAAGCCGTCCCATCTCCCCAACTCTTCTCAACCGTGCGGCCGGCGTCCTCGTCGACCTCGCCGTCGTCCTCACCGTCCTTCGTCCCTTCCGCTGCCCCCACGGACGCAGGCAACATCGACTCGCTCGCCGCTCGATGCTGCAGAAGAAGAAGCAGATCGCGGGCTGGGTCGCTGCCTCCGCCGAGAGCCCAGCGCACCGGCACCCCGACCGGCACAGCGACTCGGACGACGACACCGACGCCGACGACGACGACACCCACACCGACGACGGCGAGGACAACCGCACACGGGGCAACACTGGCGAAGGCAGCAGCAGCAGCAGGGGAGCAAGCACGCAGGCGCCCATTGATGTTGCCCTGCTCGACAGCGACTGGGATGCCTTCCTCGTGAGCCACCTCAGGCCGCGCATCCTGACCTCGTCGCCAACGCGACGCATCGACTTCTACCGCCGGGCCGCCCACGATGCCAGCTTCCTCATCGCACCTCTCCTCAGTGCCGCCGACAAGACGCTTGTCGAGTCTCGCATCGAGGACGTGCTGGACTTGCTGCGCTCCAGCCTGCCGCATGTCCAAGATCGCAAGTCACGCGTGGCCCTCCTTGGCCTGGTGCGTGCCTTGTGCTTGGCCAAGCCTACACAGTCGGACGACGTCAGCCCCGCAGCACAGACGCGCCTCCTTAGCAGCCTTCACGCCATCGTCGCCGAGTCGCAGCGCTTGTGCGGCTCCTCGAGCTCGAGGCTTCAGGTGGGCGACCTTTCTACACGCGTCGCGCTCCTCGACTGGTTGTCCCATCATCTCGCCCTCCTCCTCGACCTCGCAGCAGGAGGCGAGACGGCTTCCAAGCTCGACTACGAACAAGTGCTCGATCCGGCGCACATCGAGCAAGATGCGCTCACGAAGTCCAAGGCGCTCGCCGCCTTGCTCAACGCCATCGCATACACCCTCGACAGCGTCCTCAGTGAGGCTCCAGCTGCTCTCGACCCTTCCTCCTCGAGTGCGCAAC
The DNA here is from genome assembly GCA_029952725.1 of Salmacisia buchloeana. Lineage (NCBI taxonomy): Eukaryota > Fungi > Basidiomycota > Exobasidiomycetes > Tilletiales > Tilletiaceae > Salmacisia > Salmacisia buchloeana. Next base: position 32,971 of record CP124199.1, read on the forward strand.
GAAGTGCGTTATCCACGGCCACCAAATCGCCTCACTCGGCGGCGGCAACAGCAGCGACGCTGGCAGCAGTCGCTGCAGCAGGCGGTCAAACGGCTGCAACCTCGCCAAAGGCATCACGCAGCTCTCGGCGTCACGCGGCCGTGGTACGCTCCTCACTCGTCTTCCTGAGAAGGCAATTGCGATTGGTGAGTGACAGATCGCCGCTTTCATACATCATCACATATCATCTCGCGACCGGTGCTAACTGGGACGTGCCCTCGGACGCCTACAACAGCATTATCGCCAACTTCCTACTCTCGTCGCCGTCTTGCTGCCAAGCTCTGGCTCTGGTGTCGCAAGCGGACCGCGACATGCAGCCCTTGTTGGGGTCATGCTCTCTACCCTGCTCCGTCTGCGTGCATTCAAAGAGCCGGTGAAGGGCCAAGCTGGCGGACTCGGACGCATTCTGTTGGAACGGCATAAGGGAGCCTCGGTCAAGTTCTACATCGACCACATTGTCGGCGCCGCAAGCGGACTCAAAGGCGGAACCCTACTTCCGCTCCAAGTCCAGATCGCCTTCAATGACTATTTCTCCGCCAAGAGCAGCGGTTCGCAAGCTCAAGACACGGGTGCCGATGCCGTTCAGGGTCAGACGGCGCCGCCACATCAGGGCCTGATCGATGTCTCTAGCGACATCGTGCCTCAGCTGGTGCCTGCCATCAACAAATGCGCATCCAAGTCACCCGACGCCGGCTTGCCTTTGATTTCCTCGCTCCTCGCTGCTCTGCCACCACGGCACCTCCTCGTCAAGGAAGGGCGAGCACCCCAAGGTGGGACGGTATGGGAGGCAGAGCTCTGGCAACCCATACTCTCAGCGGCAAAAGCACCTTCTGTGCAGAGTCGTCAGGCGGCTGTCGAGACATTCAAGGTACTCGTCAGGCGCCTAACCAATGAGGCGGACGAGGCAGCCACTGGGGCCTTGGAGCGATTCGTGACGGATATCCTAGATGGAGCACTCAAGGTTGTGCCCATCGCGCCCTCCGCCAAAGGCAACGCTTCCAAGGCATCAGCGAGCAAGCCGACGGCAGCTAGCTCCTCAGTCGCCGTGTCTGGCGAAGCCCGAGCAAGTGTCTACACCTTGTTGGCTGTCATCGAGCCAGTTTTGGTGGACGCTCCAAGCCGACCACGAATGGCCGCGCTTTCGTCGTTGATCGCTCGCTCGTTGGCACCTTGCCTCGTCAAGGACATGAGCGCTGCCGCGCCCGTGAGCAACTGGCTGGCTGGGCCAGAAAGCCTCGTTCGAGGTTGCCTTGACGCCTTGGTACCACACCTTCGGGCTGCTCTCATCCTCTCAGCGTCGACTGAGAAGGATGTGGCCGAAGCAAGTCTGACCGAAGCGGATGGCAAGGCACTCGGAGAGGCGCTATCCGCGGCCCTTACCGCAAATCCTGGCGCCAATCCAATCAAGCAGAACGCGCGGAAGGCAGTCTGGGCTCGTTTAGGCGACATCTTCGTGGCACATCCCGATCCGAGCAATGCTGCAAGCTTCGAATCAGACGGCGTAGTGGCAAGCTCACCGGCCTTGACTGCGATGGCAACCGTCCTGACACCCACGCTCGAGTCGGCGCTCAAGTCGGCATACGCGACACCATTGTCAACGAGCCCCGTCGAGGGATATGTCAGCATCACCCTTGCAACGCAGCTCGGCCTCTTCAGCCCAAACGATCCATTCAAGAAGCTGTGGACGTCGACAGACCTACTCAAGGCCAAAATCAGTGAAGGGTTGCTGAGCGTGGGCGGCAAGACAGCTTTCTTCCTTCTGAGCGACAAGGTGTGGCGCAAGGCGGCCGCTGTCACAGGCCCGGCTGGCTCTGGCTCTACCTCATCCGCAACATCAGGAGCCAATAGCACAGCGGGAACGGTTGCCAAAGAAGCCGCCCATCAAGCTGCACTCTCGCGTGCCTTCACGTTGGCACAAGAGGAACAAGACCTTTGGCTCCTCCGTGCCCTCGGCGGGGTCCTCAAGCACCCTCAGGCCGTCAAGCAACTGGAGCCCGACGCCAGTAGCCGCGGTGGATCGGAAGGCAATGTCGCACGTCAAGCCTACGGTGCTGGTCTGTTGCATCTCACCCTCGACTCCGGCTCCCTGTACGTCCGGACGGCGAGCCTGCGCGCAATCCAGTCATGGATGCAAAGGCATGACGACACTTCCGTTGCAAACGCAGCGGCTGTGCTACGGCCGCTGCTCTCCGCCGCCTTGCGCAACTGGATTCAAGCGCAGGAACACGAGAAGGAGCGAGCCGTCAAATCTGTCTCAGCAAAGGTTGCCGTCGACGAGGAGGCAGCAGGCTCGAACCAGAAGGAGCGCACCCGCACGTACGCACGAGATCTACGAGCTTTGCTGCTTACCATTGCCACCGGATCCCGAGCTACAATCACAAGCAAGGGAAGCGCATCAGGCCAGGTCCCGCAAGAGGCTACCGGCGAACTCGATCCAGCCCATACGGATGGTAATCGCCACATCCCACAGGGGACCGAACCGGACGCAACTTTGGAACAAGATCTTGTGCTCATCGACCTTCTCATCTTGGCGCACGTATCCGAGCTCGGGCCCGCGGCAAGGACAGGCGCCATCTTCGTTGAGCTCTGCCAATACACCGGGGTCGACCCACATGACCTTGTCGTCAGGCGCCAATCGGAAGCGTTAGCTGCAGTCCAGGGCGCTTTCGCGACATCGGCGGATCTGTTATCGGGTCACCAAGGCTCGAGCGAGCCGTCGGTGAAATCGCCGACGACCCCAGCACCCACTGATTCCGGGCCTCATGGCATCTCCAGCACCGAAATGCGTCAAGCTGCTCTGTGGGCGCTCTCCACGCTTGCCTTCGTTGCTCCCGAAAGCATCGTGCCGACCATAGTTCATCAAGCCTCGTCCGAGCTTGTCCGGACGTCGAATATCAGTTCTCTGAGCATCGACGATTTGGGCATGTGGCGCACGGAGCCGGGCACGACGTATGTCGATGTGCTCAGCAAGGAAAAGGATGCAAAAGCGACAGCAAGCGACAAGAATCGCAAGAATGCTGCGATCGACGCTTGGGAAGCGGAGGTACGGGCGAGTATCGCCAAGAAGAAGGCTGCGGCTGGTGCCGGTCAAGCTCCGGCTTTGACACCAGCTCAGAAGAAGGAAGTCGATGCGCAGCTCAAGCTCGAAGCTGGTGTACGTACACGAGTACAAGACATCAAGGACAGCTTGGTACAAGCATTGCAGAGTATCGGATCATTGGTCCATGCTCGCTCGTCAATACATGATGAAAACTTGCCAAGGCTCGTCAACTTCCTGATCGACCTCTTTCAAGTCCCTCAAGCCAAAGAGCTCGCAGGGGCTGAGCTGCGTCAAACCTACGACCAGCTCTTGACGTGCGCTTCTTCACGGCTCACCGACTACAAGACGGTAGCAGGAATGACCCTTCTTCGCACAATCGACGATGACCTCGTTCCTGCCGATTTCCGCGCGGAACCCCTGAAGGAGACTGTACTTCGGGTGCTATACCGAGTACGTTTCCTCAGTGAACAAGCACCACTGGACCTTGCCACCATCGCCTTCCTCGGGCCTCTGGTCCATCGCATCATTCAGGCTGGCGGTTTGGGCCTGGACGTCGATGACCAAGACGGCACCCTCGAACAAATGCAGCTGGCTCTGGACCTCCTCGTCTTCCACTGCGCAGCATGCGAACATCCTCAAATGCCACGAGCACAGTTCATCGACGACTTCGTTCAGATCACTGCCAAGCAGACTCAGCTGTCCAAGGAGGCTGTCTCTGGACTGCGATCCCTAGGTGAGGCTATCCGCAGCAACGCGACGCCGGAAGAGCTCAACAAGTTGTTCGCACACTTGCTCTCCGACGCTGTCTACGTCCGGACCGGTTGTCTACAAGCGCTTCAACCTCTCGACTTGACCGACATCGAGTTCTGCTCCGAGTTGTGGCTCGCCTGCCATGATGACGACGAAGAGAATGTCCGCTTGGCGAACAAGGCGTGGGAGGAGAACGGCCTCGACGTGCCATCGTCGTACGCGAATGAGCTGGTGCCGTACCTCTCGCATCCTCATACGTATGTCCGCAAGAGTGCTGCAAGGGCAATCGCAGCTGCAGCGGAGATGCACCCGGACGAGATCTCGGAGCTGTTGCCAGTCCTCTTCGCTTTCTACCACGAGAAGGCAAAGGTTCTCAAGCCCGAGTACGATCAGTTTGGTATGGTCATCGACGGGACGGCTAATCAGCAAGACCCTTGGCGGGCTCGGGTTGCTGTGGCACTCACTCTCAAGCACCTCGGTCCTCATCTCAACCCGCTGACGGATGTGCCTGCTGTATTCGACTTCCTGATCTCTGGGCAAGCTGTCGGCGATCGCTCGGACCGGGTTCGGCAGCGTATGCTCGACGCTGGCTCTCGAATCATCGACATCCATGGCGCCGAGTGCCTCCCAAGGCTCATGGCAATGTTCGACACATTCTTCTCCAGCACGTCACAAGGCAACGACGACGATGGGGTGCTCGAAGCCGTAGTCATCCTGTTCGGGCGTCTTGCTCGTCATCTCGCACAGAGTGACAAGCGTGTCCGGTCAGTGGTCGACAAACTCCTCGATGCGCTCAAGACGCCGTCCGAGCTGGTGCAAAGCGCAGTCTCGGAATGCCTGCCGCCGCTCGTCGGCTCCGTTCAAGACCAGGTACCCAAGCTCTTCGAAAGGCTGCTCAACGACCTGACCAATGCGACCAAGTATGCAGAGCGAAGAGGCGCTGCGTATGGTCTCGCCGGGCTGATCAAGGGGCGCGGCATCAGCAGCATCGCCGAATTCGACATCATGAACAAGCTCGCTGAAGCAGCGGAAGACAAGAAGAATGCGAATGCTCGTCAAGGGGCAATGTTCGCGTACGAGACACTCACGGCTACGCTTCAGCGTCTGTTCGAACCGTACATCCAGCAAATCCTGCCGCACCTCCTCGCGTGCTTTGGCGACTCGGCAACCGATGTACGGGAAGCCACGCAGGATGCCGCCAAGGTCATCATGAAGACCGTTTCCGGACACTGCGTCAAGCTCATCCTCCCCTCGCTTCTTGCGGGTCTCGAGGAGAAGCAGTGGAGGACCAAGAAGGGTGCCATTGAGTTGCTTGGCGCAATGGCATACTGTGCGCCTCGCCAACTGTCCATCTCCTTGCCCACGGTCGTCCCTCAGCTCAGCGGCGTGCTCACCGACTCGCACACCCAAGTCCGCTCAGCAGCCAATCAGAGCTTGAAGCAGTTCGGATCGGTCATCTCAAATCCGGAAATCAAGAAGCTCGTTTCGACCCTCTTACAAGCGCTCATCGAACCCAACACCAAGACGGCTCCAGCGCTCAGCGCTGTGCTGAGCACCAGCTTTGTGCACTACATCGACTCCTCTTCGTTGGCCCTACTCGTTCCCATCATCGATCGCGGCCTCCGAGAGCGCAGCGCGCAAGTGCAGAAGGACGCCGCTCGCATCGTCGGCAACCTGGCAGGCTTGACAGACTCCAAGGACTTTGTCCCGTACCTACCTCGCCTTGTGCCATTGGTCCGCACCGTGCTGGTATCGCCTGTGCCTGAGGCACGTGCTGTCTCGGCCAAGGCACTCGGCACGCTCGTCGAACGGTTGGGAGAAGGTCAATTTATTGACCTCATCCCCTCGCTCTTGCAAGTACTGCGGTCGGATGCTACCAGTGTGGATCGGCAAGGGTCGGCTCAAGGACTCGCCGAGGTGCTTGCTGGACTCGGCATCGAGCGGATGGAGGCGCTTCTTCCGGACATCATCAACGGTGCCTCCAGCAACCGTTCCTACGTCCGGGAGGGTTACATCTCGCTGCTCATCTACTTGCCGGCAACCTTCGGGCATCGGTTCTCTCCACATCTCGGCCGCATCATTCCTCCCATCTTAGGCGGCATCGCGGACGATTCTGAATCAGTTCGGGAGGCTTCTATGCGCGCTGGCCGCATGATCATCGCCAACTACTCGCTCAAGGCTGTCGATCTACTCTTGCCGGAGCTGGAGAAGGGTCTCTTCGACTCGAACTGGCGCATCCGTATGTCTTCGATCCAGCTGGCTGCCGACCTTCTCTTCCGCCTCTCCGGAATCTCGGGCAAGAACGAGGCCGATGATGAAGACGAAGAAGCCGATGGCGCCGACGAGATCAACCTCAGTGCCAACAACTCGGTTCAGAAGGCACTGGTCGATGCTCTGGGACAAGAGCGGCGCGACCGCATCCTTGCAGCGCTGTTCATCATTCGCCAAGACCCCAACATTCCTGTGCGACAGGCTGCTATGCACACCTGGAAGGCGCTTGTCGCCAACACCCATCGTACCGCGCGCGAGATTCTGCCGGTTATGCTCGACATGCTCATCACGAGTCTAGGTGCCCAAGGTGCAGAGCAAAGGTGCGTATCTCTGATCCTCAATCATTTGCACGCGTACTGACTGTCTGTGTCATACACGTAGGGAGATCGCAAGTCGTACGATCGCCGAGCTCGTCCGCAAGCTTGGAGAAAAGATACTGCGCGAAACGGTGCCGTTACTGCGCGTACGCGGCGTAACGGCGACAGACGCCGCGCTCCGTGCTGGCGTCTGTCTTGCAGTCACAGAGATCCTTGAGAGCGCCACGAAGAGTGAGTACGCGCCTAGCCTTCATTCGGGCATCGCAAACGAGCTGAATGTCATGACCTGTCCTTCTTCAGCACAACTCGAAGACCACGAGGACGCCCTCATTGCCATCATTCGCCATTCGCTTGTCGATGAAGCGGCTGAGGTACGCAAAGCTGCCGCCGACGCATTCGATGCTGCGCAGGAGCACATTGGGCCGCGGGCTATCGATGAGACGATCCCGACACTCCTCGAGGCCCTCAAGGATCCCACAAGCGCAGGCGCAGAGACGGCCTTGGCGGCGTTGCGCGAGGTGATGCGCGCTCGTGCCGATGTCGTGTTCCCAGTTCTTCTACCAACTCTCACCGCTCAACCCCTGACTGCCTTCAACGCCAACGCTCTCGCGGCACTGGTTCAAGTCGCAGGCCCTGCCTTGCCAAGGAAGTGAGTTGGCCTTCCTCGCACTCCCTCCCTTTAGGCTTCTGACTCTTATCACCACTCCTCAGACTCAGCACCATCATTACTGCTCTGGCCAAGTCACTCGAGGACGACAAGCAGGAGGATGTGCGGTCAGACGTCGAGTCGGCGCTTCAAACCATCCTCTCGTCCATCTCGGATGCAGACTCGCTGCATCAGCTCATGATTTTGCTCTTGGGCTGGGCGTCGCAGTCGAACAACGGCAAACGCGCGGTCACCGGATGCCACATCTTTGCCACTTTCTGTTCACACAAGAAGGCCCCCATCTCCATCAACGACTACATGGTGGACTGGATTCGCAGGCTCATCTCGCTCTTTGAGCTTACGGACGACGACGTGGTCACTGCGGCCTGGACGGCGCTCGATGCCAGTCTCAAAACTGTCAACAAGGAGCAAATGGAGCAACTTGTTGTGAGTGCGAATTTGATCCTTCCTTTCAGACTTGCTGCTGACTCAGATGGCTTTACTATCAGGTACCCTTGCGACGTGCCGTCGAGAATGTTGGAGCTCCGGGTCAGAACCTGCCAGGCTTCTGCCGCCCCAAAGGTGCTGCGCCCTTGGTGCCCGTGTTCCTCGCGGGCTTGATGAACGGTGAGTCATACAGTACACCTTGCCAGTTTTCAGTGTAGCTCAACCCTTGGGTTGTTCACAGGTACGGCCGAACAGCGCGAGCAGGGTGCTCTCGGCTTGTCCGATATCGTCGAGCGCACATCCGCCGACGCGATCAAGCCCTTCGTCACCACGATAGTCGGTCCTCTCATCCGTGCATGCGGTGACCGGCACACCCCGCCAGTCAAGGTGGCAATTTTGACGGCATTGACGACGACGATGCAGCACGTTGCGCAGCACTGTCGACCATTCTACCCGCAACTGCAAAGGTCCTTCCAGAAGGCCATCGCGGACCCGGTCAGCGCCACAGTCAGGACGCGGGCCGGTGTAGCTCTTGGAGTCTTGATGGAGCATCAACCGCGTGCCGATCCGGTCATCGCGGAGCTTATCTCGGGTTCAAGAGCAGCTCTGGGTGAGTATGCCACGGACAATGCCGCGGCGGCAAGCGGGACGACTGCCACTATCGAGCCTGCCGACTTGGCCGACGCTTCGGCCCTGGCGTTGGCACAGGTGCTTGCGCACGCACCGGTTAAGAATGTCGGCACGCCCTCGCGCGAAGGTGTCATCCGCCTCATTGAAGACGTATTCGACCATGCCGCCGACGTCCGTGAAGGGTTCCGCAAGGCAATCGGCGACGTCTGCGGCGCTATAACCAAGCTCGATGCCGCCGCCGTCCAGGACGTGTTGCGCCAACGCGTACTTGAACCGGTAGGCGATATTCAAGCCCAGCTTGCAAGTTTCTGCGTGCTGTCAATGCTCCAACGAGCACCCGTGGAGCTGCACGACGACATCTCGAGCGACGTGCCTATCAAGCTGGTCAGCAAGCTCAACGAGTGGAGCACCTTGGCTCACGGCGTGATACGTCAAGTCCGCGAGGCCAAGTCGCTCCTCAAGGCCACGGCGCCGTGGTCGTCAGACGAGAAGGTGCTCGCCAGCCTGTCATCATAGTGCTGGACTACGATCCGCGCCGACCAATCAAAAGCCTACCATCTACGCTTCATGGTGAGAGGAGCTGCGGCGGAATGTGCTCACTATCTCTGTGACTTACAGACACAGTCCGTCTGTGCGATGTCATCCACCACCCGCTTCCCTCGTGATGGGCTGCGCGATGCACCTCTCGTTGGCGGGACGAGGACAAGACGCTGGGCTTGACGTTGCCGTCACCCGGTTCACGTGTCTATGCCTCGGCCTGACCGAAGCCCAGAACTAGCCGGGCTATGGTGCCGAGGAGGGTGTCCTTTGGACTGCCTTCGTCGCGCATGACGCCCGGGCCCCTCCGACCCTTCGCTAGCCAAGCTCGCCGCCGAGTAAGGTACACGGCGTCGAAAGCCAGACTTAAGTCTTTCGCTCCGCGGGCGGTGGGATGACGAGGTATTGCAAGTCATTTTCGGAGAGACAGTGCGTTTTGCATGCTGTCAAGCTGGCACAGCAACGTATCTCTTGTCTGCAACTGCAAAGCAGGTGGCATTGCGACAAGAGCAGCGTAATCTTGAGGATCTTGACGTAGCCCGTAGCGATTCCGAATGAGAGATTGATGAGACGCACGGACGGAGAAGTCGCCCTCGAAACCACGGGCGCAAGCGCAGGCGGTGTCGGATATGGTCGAAGCCCTGGTAGACTTGGCCAAACGAGAGCTTGGACGGGAAGAAGTTCTTGAGACGATCTTGAAATGATGACTTTACGAATCCTTGGTGGAATCTTGTAAACGCGGCGGACCCAGGATGGAGCGAGGCGCTTGGTAGAGATGAGAGCTTGTAGATAGTATCTTCACGTCGTCGAGCCGGTGCAAGTAGGCATGAATGTACTTGGAGGCTTTGAGCATCCAGGGTGAAACTTGTGAGGGTCGGGCTGGAGTCAATCTTGCATGCTGCTATCACCGTCGTCGCCCTGCGCATCGCGTTCGCGATGCCGCTTCGTACCGTGGTGCAGAAAGTTTGGCATCGGTGCCGTCGTGTTCGCAGTGGGAACTGTGACGGAGGCGGGCGCGAAGGCCAGTGCAGCGGCTGCAGCCATTGGTCTGGCCGCTAGTCCACCTGGACCCATTGGCACGGTTCCAGTGGCCTGCTGGATACGATTCTGCCATTCGGCAATGGCGCGCTCGTTGACCGCTGATTGCACAGCATACGCGTTCGTACTGTGCCCGTCGGAAATTCCGTCCATTCTTTGGTGGTGATGGTGATGATTGAGATTGAATGACTGCTCCTTGGGCAAGGTCCGCTCTTGGCTGTCCTCAACAACTCGGTCTTCAGGGCCGACGTTGTCCAATAAGCGCGGCTGCTCGTGATGGGTGGCCGCATCGGCTAGTTCCGCCTCAAGATCGCGGCCCATCCCTGCCTCCTGACGGGCTGAGCGACGGAGACGGGTGCCGTCCGTATTTGAGGAGTCGGAGTGATTGGACACGTGCCGCGAAAAATCCGGGCGAGGGGGTGGTGGACCCATCAACGTGCTGGGCGCTTCCAGTGCGGTGGGACTCAACGTCGTCGGTGATACCAACGGCATCGTCGTAGTCGGCACAGCCAGGCGTACAAAACTGACCGCGTCAGCGACTTGACCCACAACGCCACCGGTGCTTCGATGCGAATCATGACTTTCCCGTCTTGCGGCGGCTAGAGCTGTGAGGCTACCACCGCTTGTGTCCGAAGCGAAGAAACCGTCGCTGATCATGGAGGAAGTCGTCGGCAGGCCCGTGTTGGTAGGCGAATTGATGACCGAGTCCAAAGGCAGACGCATGCTGTTGAAATCAGGACGCCTAGAAGCTGTCGGCGTCGTTGCTGCATTTGTCGGTGAGAAGGACCTTGTCTCGACCGCGCCTTGACGGTTTGTGCCAGGGATGATTGCTACGGCTGGCACGTTCGTTGTGGTTTCACCGGTAGATATATCAAGAGTATCGGAGAACCGGGTCACTCTTCCTTGGGCGTTCGTGCTTGGTTGAGCTGGCGTCTCGGGGGCAGCCGTGACAGACATGGCGTCTTCGGGCAACGGACACCAGCGAGAAAGGCTTTGACGCGTCTCTTGATCGTAGAGCCATCTGCTCAGCATCGCCTCCAAAGCGGCGCCCTTCACAGGTTTGGCCAGGTAATCTGACATCCCGGACTCGATGCACTTTTCGCGATCTCCAGCGATGGCGCTTGCGGTCATGGCCACAATCGGAATGCTGCGGACTTCGGCATCGAGGGACCGTCTGATCTCGGCAGCAGCCTCGTAACCGTCCATCTCCGGCATCTAGAAGACAAGGTAGGGAGCTCAATCGTCTTTGCAGCTTCCAAATCTGTAGGCAACCTGCTCAGCTCACCTGACAGTCCATGAGCACAAGGTCATAGGGGCGCTTGCTTAGCTCAATCAGGGCTTGCTTGCCGTTGTCGGCGGCTTTGCAAGAGTACCCCATCTTGGCTAAGGTTTTGAGAGCCTGGGGCGGAACAGATACGGTTCAGCACATTCACAGCCGCGACGAGGCATGCAGATGCGACAGGCCCAAACTCACTATCTGCTGGTTGATCATGTTGTCCTCAGCCACGAGAATCCAGATGTCTTTGCGCGGTCGCTTGAGCGGGTCAGAGCTTGCCCCGATGGGTGACCCGGTCCTAACAGAGACGTTGCCCTGAGATTTACTTGATGAGGCCGCCGCCACCTCTTGATCGCTGGAAGATGCGCGCGAGTGGCGTCGAATTGCCTTGCGGAACGGCACCTTGAACCATGCCCGACTGCCACGGCCCTCCACTGACTCGAGACCGATCTCGCCCTTCATAAGATCGACGAGATTCTTGCAGATAGTCAGCCCGAGGCCCGTACCGCCGAAACGTCGCGCGGTCGACGGGTCTGCTTGGCTGAATGGTTGGAATAGACGCTGCATCGTAGTAGGTGAAATGCCGCAGCCTGTGTCCGAGATGTCGAACCGAACGATGACACTTTCGGCGTCCTCGAAAGTCTCGGTGACTTCGAGTGTGATGCTGCCGTGGTCTGTGAACTTGATCGCGTTGGTCAACAGGTTGGTCATCACTTGGCGAAGTCGACCGGCGTCGCCCATCAGAAGACCAGTATAGTTGAGGTTGTCCTTGGAGAAAAAGGATAAGCCCTGGTAGGAAAGATGCGAGATGTCAGCACGTGGCACACTGTCAACGTAAGAGTTCCAGAAGCTCACTTTCTTCTCCGTGGCAAAAGAAAGCATCTTGCGGGTGTCCATGATGATGAGGTTGAGCGAGAACGGTGCGTTCTCTATGTCGAGCTTGCCGTTCTCCACCTTGCTCAAGTCCAGGATATCGTTCACGACCGTCAAGAGGGCATCGGCCGAGCGTGCAATGTTCTCCGCGTAGTCGCGCTGCTCCCTTGTAAGGGCCGTGTCGCAGAGCAGCTCGGACAAGCCAATCACACCCGCGATGGGCGTCCGGATCTCGTGGCTCATGTTGGCGAGGAACTCGGACTTGAGCCTGCTTGCCTCTTTGGCCGCCGTCTCCGACGCGAGAGCTCTGGACTGCTCTTGAAGTGAGATCTGAAGCTGCTCCTCTGCCTTTTTGCGGTCTGTGATGTCCATCGAGGCGCCGACGACACCCTCGATGTCACCGTCGGGCTGCATCTCGCCGTCGAACTCGGGACCGCGGTCCTCGATGTATCGGCGCAGCGGTGTATACCTGTCGATGCAAAGGGAGCGTGAGCATTGGCGCGGTCGACGTCCGTCCAAAGCACGTCTGCCTACTCACTGAGTGCGGAACCAGCGTCCCTCGATCTCCATTTCCTGCACCACGGCGTTGCCTTCCAGTGCTTGTCTGATCGCTTGTCGGATCTCCTCCGAGTCCCATACGTTGAAGATGCTCTTGCCAATCATCGTCCGCAGCCCGCGACGGCTGACCACAGAGCCGCTGACCTCGTCGCTGCCCATGCCAGCTTCACTTCGGACATGGCCAGAGGCCGTGCCGTCCGGTTCAACAGAAGATGGCGTTGATGGCGTCATGAGCTTGAGCTGGCGGATGCCCGGACCCTCGGCCACGGTGATGCGTGCTTCGCGATCGACGGCCCAGAGCGTGACGTGGGCATGATTGATCACTGACTCGAGCTGGGCCTGAGCCTGTCGTGATGCTGCGAGCGCCTCGACGGTGTCATGAATGTCGGTGCAGGTGCCGAACCATTTGAGGATGTTGCCATCGTCGTCCCGAACTGGCAACGCGCGCCCGACCATCCAGCGCATCATGCCATCGTGGCGCCTGATTCGATACTCCACCGAGTACATCTCGCCCGTCCGTAGAGATTGCGACCAAAGACGTGTAGTCTGGGCCAGGTCGCTTGATTCAATGACCTCGGCCCATCCACTACCTTCGACGCGAGAGGTGGGAAGACCAGTGTAGTCGTACCTGAGGAGTCGCACTCATATTGATCAGCATCTATAGCCTCGAAACGAATGGTGCGTTTCTTGCCGCGACTCACCAGCCTTTGTTGTACCTGAAAAGGGTCGTGAAGGCATTCAGTCAGCAGCAGTTCATCCCCCCGCATCGCCGTTGCCCAACTTACCAGTCGACGTAGCCGTCAGGCTCAGCGGTCCACACGAGTTGTGGTAGACTGTCGCACACGACTTGGAAGTATTGCTCGCCTTGTGCTTTTGCTAGTTGTCTCTGCATGTCAGCCTTGTTGGAGCAGTCTTCGAAGAGAATCATGCCGCCGATCTGTGCAGGACCATCGCGGTCAGAGGTGCCTTCGCGGACGCATCAAGGCGAAAGTAACGTACCCATTCCCCATCAGAGCCGCCGAGTCGCACCGGCTTACCGCGGACCTCCCATAGAAGTGGTTTGCCAGTGATTGGATGTGGCGTGGCGACAGTGATCGGTCCAACGCTGTGATACAGAAGGACGTTATGAGCACTGCTCGTACGAGACGATATGTAGGTAGCTGAGGGCGGGCTTACCTTTCACAATGCACCGTCGCTCTGAAGATCGGCCAGCTTTCAAGCGGCATCTCCTTGGTAAGGTTTTCGTCCAGAACGGGAATTTGTTCCGTGAGCCACGCCCAATCACGCTTGGTGCCGCCGTTGCCGTCGGGTCCAACTAGTAAGTTCGCGTCGTCGTTGTCGTCGTCGATAGCAACCGTGGCGACGGTCGGCGCAGGAATGGTGGGCTCGGCAGACTTGTACATGGAGAGCATGTCGATCGCCGCCCTGTTGCGCACCACCGTCTTGCCATCGCGGCCGACCGCAATGATGGCCATCGGCAGCGTATCCAACACCGCTTCGCGAAGAATGTTTTGCTTAGCTTCGTATGCGTTGATGATAACCTGTCCTGCTGACAGGGTCGCGTGCGAGTTGGGGTCGCCTTGAGCAGATGCTGTCGGTGCGAGGCCGGATACATAGTCTCCTACGGAGGCGTCGGCAGGAAGGGGCAGCATGGACGTGTCGACAAGGTATGGTTCGAGCACGGGCGCTACCGGATCGAGCAAGCCGGCCGAGTCGAGTGTGCTTTCGGGCGTGGGTAGAGGCATGATAGACATTGGCGCATCGACGCTGGTGGCGCTCGCGGTTGGCGCTGACGTTGTAGTCCCGGCCTTATGAGCCACGCTGGAGTGCGGCACTGTTTGACGCGTTGAAGCTGCCTCTGCAGCCAAGCCCTTTGCGTTGTCGGTGACGAGGGCGCCAACAGCACTGCCTCCTGTCATCGAGACAGAACTGTTCCGATGACTGAGCGACGTCGCGGCGGGAAAGCGAACCCGTTGAGGCGTGATCACGATGGTGAAATAGGCTTCATGGATGAGACCTGGACCGTGGCGAGCGCCGGCAAAGGATGTGAGGAGTCCAGGCCCGATGCTACTGGTGGGGGTCGTCATACTAGTCGACGTTGGTACGCTCGTCGTGGTTGCGGAGGAGCCCATGTCGGTATCGAAGCCATCGAGAGACGAGCTTGTGCCGCCGCCCAGGAGGCTTGGGTTGGGAGTCGAGAAGGACATGACTTCTGACTCGGGGATACCCGCGCGTGTAAGCACGCTCGAGCTCGACGATTTGCGACCGGGATGGATGCCGCCTGTTGCAGACTGTGAGTTGGGTGGAGCACTTGCGCTCGTGCTTCCGGGCACATAGCTCGGCACCGACACGGCAGTGGTGGCGGGGATGCCAGGAGCTGATGCGGGCTGGCTGGTACCGCTGCGAAGGGAGACATATGCTCCGGCCATGGGGTTGTCGAACATGTCCTCGTCCGTGAACCAGGCCGATATGCTGACGTCGCCGTAGATGGTTCTGCCCTCGCCTTCTCCGGTGACGAACCCGAGCCGGGTGACGACGGGCTGATTGCGACTCTTGGCCCTGAGCAACTGTGCCGACTCGGAGAGGGCGAGGTTGAAGGCGCCTTGTGAGGACGACATGATGACCCGGTCGAGGCCGAAGCCTTGACAGGCCGAGCTGGACAGAGAGAGGAGACACTCGGCTGCTCGGCTGACGAGGCGGATGCCTCTGTCCGAATCGAGGACAATGATGGGCACGGGCGCAAAGTAGAGGGCCCTGAGCGACTCGTCGAGGTCCATGAGCGTGCTCTTCGATGTCGTGCCCCCGACAGAATCGTGAAGGGGGTGATGGTGTTGACCACCGCCCCCACTGCTTCCAGCGGCCCTTGTGCTTCCGTAGAGGTGGTGTTGAGGGAAGTGGTGATGGCCAGACGCGCCTAGGACCGACGTCGCACTGCCTGGCATGGACCGTCCTGCGCCGGTACCGGCCATGAAGCCAGCACCAACTCCCGCACTGCCTTTTGCACTGCTGCCATTTCGAGAGCCGCCGGTGTGCAACGCGCCATAGGGTGCGGACGACTGAGACGGGGTCGAGGCAGCGGCTGCTGCTGCCGTGTTGATGGTCGAGAGCGTTGACGGTCCTGCCTTGACGGACGCAGAGGTGGCCAGGGCAGCACCAGCAGCCGGGACACTTGCCGCACCACCACCTGCTCCTCCTTTCCCCTCCGTCCCTGTGGACGACGGGGTGCTTGCAAGGGTCGTTGCCGTGGGTGCTGCGTTCGGCGGCGTAGGGGCCTGGCTGTTCGTCGTGTCGGTGCTGCCAGCGGCGCCGTGGTTCGTCCGCCTGCGCTTGACAGCATGAGCGTCCATCGTCTTGAAAGGCGAGCAGCAGCAGCAGCAGCAGCACTGGCGCGTCGTCCTCGTCGTGGCCAATGCCGTCGCCGTCGTCGAGCTCGGCGCGCTGCGTGCTTGCTGATGTTGGTTGAGATCGCGCCTACAACGGCGACGCTCGATGGCCGAGTCGGAGATTGGAACACAGTCACGTGCTACACAATCGCCATGCTAACCGGAACGACCGATCCGGTTGGGTGGTCTGTGCTCGCGGGCGGCGTACTCAAGTTTACACGCGTGCTCCTCATCGAGAACGCCGTGCTCGCCATTCTGCCAACACCACCACGGACAGTAACACGCACAGCGCACTTATACATTGGCAGCAGGTTCAGCCCAGCGTCTCCTCAAGCAGCCGCTGCCAGCTCGCCATGCCCTCCGCCGCCTCGGCCTCCAGCGAGGCAGGGGTCGCCTCCTGACCGGTATGCCGCGCCGCCCGCTGGTCGTCAAACACCTCCAGCGTACAAGGACCTGCGAAGCCGGTGCCCAGCACGGCAGCCAACACAGCTGATACGGGCAAGTACCCACCACGAGTGTACGGCACGGGTCGGTACGCATCGCTCCACTCCCGTCGACCACCCAACGCACGGCCCGGCCGGTACGCGTCCGACACTTGAAGGAAGAAGATGTCCTCCGCCGCAACCTCGGCCGTCAGTCGGCGCAGGTTGTCTTGGAACTGGGCTTGTAGCGCTCGCGAAGGGCCGTCCTGGTCGGCATCGTCTCCATCAAGGTCGCGGTACCCAGACTTGGTGGTGGGATCGGCGAACTCGGCTCCGGCAATCTGGAATGTGTCCAGACACAGGCCGACCGTGCCTCGCAGGCCCACCTCGCGCACAATCGACGCGCAGTCCGACCACTTTGGCGCGTGCGTAGACCAGCACCACGGCTCGTAGCCCACCCGAAGTGGTGGATCTTGTCTCGCAAGGAACGCTCCCAACTCGTGCAAGTCGGCCACGACGCGCTGGCGTAGGGCGGCCAAGTCACGTCCACCGCCTTCCAGCTTGGCCAACTCGACATCCGAGCTGCCCACCTGGATCATATCCGTGCCACACGCGTGCGCAATCCCGACCCAGCCGCGCATCGACTCCCACGCTCGAGCGCGCTCCTCACTTCCCTCGGGCCACCCTTCGAAATGGCCAAAGGGCTGGAGGACGAGGATCCGTAGACCAAGTGACGTGCACGCCTGGCCCACCTCGCCTGCCGCCTCCTTCAGCGTCTCCCAGTCATTCTCCGCCGCCTCCGTCTCTCCACCGTCGGCAGCGCGTCGCTTCGAAGTTGCGTACGCTTGCAAGTCGGACATTGCCAGCTCAATCGAGTCAAAGCCGGCCGCGGCGATAGCGCGCAGCTTGTCCATGAGCGGCGCCGGCTCCGACGACGCCGACGGAGGCGCACCCAGTGACGAAGAGCAGTAGCCGATGGACGGCTGGACCCGTGGCGGTCTTGAAGTTGGGGCAGAGGGGGCGCTCATTTTGCTTGGACGGGTGTCCTCAGAAGGAACGCCAGCTTGCTTGCAGGTTGCTTCTCTTCAGAGCGCGTACAACAGCAACACCACCGTTCTTATAGCCTCCGTCTGAATGCGATTGCACCTCGTCGTCGAGCTGGAGGGCAGCCTAGCACCGAGTGCGCATCATCGTCGATCACCATTTGCTTGCGCCCAATGTCGGTCCGACAGCAGTCTGCTTGGAGAATACTGCATTCATAATGGGCTGGCCAACGCAGCCTCAACGCGGCCGACGATGTCAGTGATGAGCGCCTTGATCTCGGGCTCACCCAGCGCGCCATTATTGGACTGGACGGCTATAGCAACGCTGTCGCCCGTCTCGTCCAACACGAGGTCGATGCTCAAATCGGCCGCGACGCGATTCAGGCCGAGGCGTCCGCCTGGCGCGTCGATGTCGATGTCATCCAGCGCATGTCGTGAGCGCGGCATCGGCTCCTGTCGCTCAAAGTCGACGGCCTCACCGACCTTGAAGTGTGACCACGCAGTCGATCCCTTGTCCTTGGCTGGCGCTGTCGAGCTCTGGGAGATGGCAGCTGATCGAAGAGGCGCCGAGAACCAGACCAGGTTCAACACCACGTTCGAAATTGGCCCTCGCAGCCCGTCGAGCCCGGCAGACGCGTAGATATCGCCCAGCCATGATTGCTCGTGGTCCAACCGCCTCAGCAGATCGGCAGACACCTCCCGCGCCGCCGAGAGCACTTTTGGCCCTGAAATCGTTGTTGTCGTCATGTCTCGGTGAGCGCGGCGCACTCGGACCGGGGTCAAGGTCGCCGTGGGAATGGCGAGCCGGTCGACATCCGCCGTGATCTGGCCGTCCAACGTGGCGGAGATGGAGGTTCGACCAGCATGCAGCAGCATAATCGTCGGGCTCGACACCCCTACGAGGGCACCGATCGTGTCGGTGACCGCGGCGATGAAGATGTGTTGGAGCGACAATCCGTCATGGTCCTCGTGCTGCTTCGCATTGAGCAGCGATTGAGCTTGTCGGACCTTTGGATACGCTGCCGGCTCGACCCAGAACACGCTGCGCCGTGAGTTTGGAGCATCTTCATCGTTAGTGACCAGAGTCGGCTCGGCCCCTTCCAGTGCTCTTGTCCAGAACGCCTTGTTCTGATCGGATAGCCCGTCGCTGCTGATGGAGTGCCCCACTGCAGTGATGACGCGGCCGAATGTCGCCTCGTCGCTCGGCGAAGCTCCCTCGTAGAGGGCCGCAAGGTCCGACAGCAAGACGTCCAGCGAGATCGCGTCGTACAGTCCGTGGAAGAGCCTGAGGACAAGAGCACCGCCATCTTGTCGATCGTCGCCACGTTCTTGTAGCAAGTGCACCGACACCGGGGGTGTGAAAAAGTCGAACGCCTCTTGAGCGACAGCCGTCAGAAGCTCAGCAACGGCGTCCTCCAAGACCTGGTCTGCCTTGACGGTGACCTTTTGAACCGTCGTGCTTTCCGTGTTGGCCTTGAATACAACCTGAGCGACTGAATCGTTCACGGATGCGAACGTTGTCCGGAGACAGGCATGTCGCTCAACCAAATGCGACCAGCTCTTTTGCAGCTGGACGATGTCAAGCTTGGCTGGCAACCGGATCGGAAAACTGTAGACCTGTTGACGTCGCCCAGAGCGGAGCCACAATCCGACTTGCCACGCTTGGCCAGGGAGGAGGGGCAGCACATCCTCGATGCTGGACTTGTCGACGTTGAGACGCTGTGCGACTTCGGCTTTGCATGGCAGCGCAAGTTGTCCAATGCGACCGTTGACCGGCTTTGACACCGGGTGCTGTTCTGACTCTGCCACCGTGTCGAGGATGCGGCCGAGAGTTGCACCTCGAAGGATTTGGGCCGCACTGAGCTTGATGCCGCGCTTTCGTAGACTAGACGAAATGCCGATGGCGGAAATTGAGTCGAGACCGAGTGCAGCCAGTGAGGAGCCCCGGGACAAGTCCTGCACGTCCACGGAGGCAGCCTGAGCCACCGCTCGCCAAACGAGCTCCTCCCAGTCATCTTGCCACAAGTGGGACCGACCATGACCGTTCGGTTGTGTTGCCCGGCGCTGTTCAACAGCTGGTGGGAGCGTGGCCAACATCCTTCCGTCTGGCATCAACCCGACGGGGGAAGATGGGTCACTGAGTAAGGCGCAGAGGATGGCCTCGTATCGTTGGGCTAGCGCCTCAGGCGGGTGCGCCTGGGCCAGCGCGGAGTTGAGCGTGAGGTTGATGTGCACACCCTGTGGCCCTTGTACAACGCCAAGGTTCAGAGGGTACTGTTGGCGCTTATCATAGCATCAGCATGGTGCGTCGCTCTCTTATGCTTCGAATGACTCACCTGACCAAAAACCCCAGTCTCTGAAGTGGAGCGAGCTGCCAAGCTCTCGAGCGAGGCAAGGTCCTCTGCTAGGGTTCCAAAGTCGAAGAGCGCTTGAAAGAGCTCTGACTCGGACTCGTTCCGCCTTGTTGCGGCCAGGATGTCTCGTAATGAAGCGCTGCGGTGAACTCGGCCGGCATCATTCCGATCTTGAAGGAGACGGATCTGCTGGCTCGCCGGACGATGGATATCGTCCAGTGTGACGCGAACCGGCACAGTGTTGAAGGCGGGACCGATGACCGCCTCCGCGCCTGCACGCGTCTGCCGTAAGGCGAACACTTGTCCGAAGACGACATCAGATGACCGAGTCAAGCTGGACAACAGCTTCGCGAACGCGAGCGAGGCAACAACTTGCAAAGTCGCTCCGAGCTCTTGGCACCTAGACTTGGCGTCCCGGAGGTCTAGTTTGACCTGACGTTGTAGCTCGGCCGATGTCGGCGCCGCTTTGTCCGGGTCAAGCAATTCTGATGTTTGAACCCCGTGCAGATCATCGATCCAGTAGTCGACGTCCGTCTGCTTGGAGAGTAGGTGAGGGAGCAGGTCGACGAATGCTGGCCTTGGTTCCAGCTCATGGCCGCCGCATGCTCTGTCGAAGTCTCTGAGCAAGAGAGGCAGGGAGGTGCCATCATACAGCCTGCAAATGTGCATGATTGTGTCAGTGAGAGGAGATGGATTCATGGAAATCAGGACACTCACGCGTGGTGCAAGGTAAGGGTGATCAAAAGTTGGCCCTCTGTCGAAGTCTCGATGCTCAAGGAATGGGGACCGCGCGCCAAAAACTCCTCCTCCTGACCAGGTCGAACAAGGTCACGGTCTGCTTCGCGTTGTCCGGCGTGATCATTTCGCGAAATGCGGACTTCGCCCTTGCCTCGGATCACTTGACACCACTTGCCCTTTGCTGTATCAGATGCGGTGATGAAGTGAAAGGTCGTGCGCAGGATGTCCGTGTTTTCGACGACCTTGTGCCAAGCGGCTTCGATCACGTCTATGCTCGTTCTTGTCGAAAACGTGTGCGAGTGTAGATATGCCTTGCCGTCGCTGATCAGGAATTGCGCCAGCATCCCGGCTTGGAGGGGCGAGCAGGGCAGCAGAACATCTGAAGTGCTGATCGCGAGTGCGTGTTGGTCAACTTCAGCCGATGTCGTCCGTATGAGTTGCTGTAGGGATTCCTTGTCTGCGTCTCTCGGGCTCGTTGCATTCGAATCCAGCTTGCTCGCAAGAGCCATTATCGACGGCGCTTGAAGAATGTCCTGTACGGCAACATCGAACTCTCTTGCGCTCAGATGCCTGGCCAAGATCGTTGCCGAGATCGAGTCTAGACCGAGGTGGTACACCGCTGAAAGAGTAGGCCAGCATCAGTCCGATAAGTCGCACCAACGACGGCGAATGACCACTCACAAGTGGAGGGGCCAATGCTGTCCGCATCAACCTCGCAGAAACTGGCAATAGCATTCCGCAGATGCGTGCCAGTCTCCGACCATTCGATGTCCCCATTTTCTTGAGTGAAGAGCTTCGCGCCGATTCTTCTGAGCTCCTGTGCGTCTTGAGTTTCAAAAAATACTTGCAATGCTTTCCGATCCGTTTTGTTATTATTCGTCAATGGGATCCTGCCAGCCAGTGGAAGGATGTGCGCGGGCACCTGTATCGTGAAGAGCAGTGGTCAGCCTCCTGAATCCTCAGCAGACATCGGCAAGCTCACCATGTACGCGGCGAGGCTGCTCCGGGCAGACGTAAGCGCCATCCGTGCTGCCGTGAGAGCTGCGTCATCATCTCTGAGACCGAGCTGATTCGATTGTGAAGGTCGCGCATCGTTGAAGCTGAGGAAGGCCACCAGCTGCTTGGACGTGAATGTCGGATGCTGAATGTACAGTGTCTCGGCTTCTGAGACGCCGTCTGGTTGCGCCAGAGTAGAGGAGATCTCTGCCGCATCGAGTGCACGTCAGCACGGTGCCCCTTGAGATGAAGTGAGGAAACTCACCATCAAGTTCAATGCGCTGTCCGTTGACTTTGACTTGTCCTTGCTCCATACGGCCCAGGCATTCAACAATTCCGTCCGCAAGGAGCCGGCCTCGGTCACCAGTGAGGTACACTGTAGTGCCATCACTGAGCCGGACAAACCGCTCCTGAGTGAGCTCAGGCTGCCCAATGTATCCTTCGCCAACTTGTGGTCCTCCGATGGCCTGCGCGAGATGCTTCGGTCAGCGTGCGGGTGATGTCTTGAAAAGACAATCTGTACGTACCAGTTCTCCAATGGCACCGCGTAGTGCTGGGTTACGCTGACCATCTAGTACGAAGACCGAGCTGCACGCGTACGCCGAACCCTGACATAAAAGGACGTACAGAACCACGCGTCAGAGAGGCTTTCATTCTAGGTCGCATAGATACTCACAACATTATTGCGTGTGGCGTTGGGCCGAACGAATCCGAGCGTATTGCCGATAGTGGTCTCTGTCGGCCCCCACGCGTTGATGAGCTGGCCATGAGGAGCCCACTCTTTGATGGTGGCCTCGCTCATCATATCGCCGCCCGTCATGAGCCATTCTGATGAAGGATAACATTCAACACGGCTGGCAAGGTGTCAAGGCGCCCTGGCACTTACCGAGAGGTGGTAGGTTTGAGCGTCGGAGGGCGGGAGTCAACACCGCCGGGAGATCAGCGCAGGTGATGCCGAGCTTGTGCAACGTTTGCTCAAGATCTTCCAACAGCAAGTCTTTTGGCGCGCTGGCGAACGATGCTCTGTAAGGCATCAAAGAGATTGAGGATTTGTGCAATGACTCAGCGGTCCAGGGGAGCCAGGACTTACCCTCGGGACAGGGGCATGCAAATCTCAATCAGCGAAACGTCGAATCCGATTGATGCCAGTTGCAGCATTCTTGCCGTACTTGAGAGTGGAAGATTTTGATCCCACGAGAGCAAGGCCGCCGACAGCGCTCGCTGAGAGATCAGACATCCCTTGGGCCGTCCCGTGCTTCCGCTTGTAAAGAGAAGGTATGCAATCGTGTCGAGGTCGATATCCGGTAGATTGACCCTAGGGCTCGTGCTGTCACCGAGATGTTCCAGCAGCAATACGGGTGCTCCTTGCCGACCAGGAAGCGTCGATGCTAATTGTGAAGTGGTGACGATAGTCACGTCGCGGGCTGTTTCAACCTGCATCG
The DNA here is from genome assembly GCA_029952725.1 of Salmacisia buchloeana. NCBI lineage: Eukaryota > Fungi > Basidiomycota > Exobasidiomycetes > Tilletiales > Tilletiaceae > Salmacisia > Salmacisia buchloeana. The sequence goes on from CP124199.1 coordinate 55,771, forward strand.
CAAAGAATGCGTCAACATACCATCACAATGCAGATGAACACTCGGACTTACCATGTACTGGACGCGCTCCGAGGGTAAAGATGGGTCAAGAGGTAGGTAGGTCTGTATAAGGTGAAGAAGACGTCAGCTTCTAAGTGTCTGACCATGACCGGGCGGTCACTCACCTTGCCAGCCTTCCAAATGGCGATGATCAGCGCATATAGTTTGGGCGACTTTGTTAGCATGACAGCGACGATTTTCGCGGCTGCTTGAGCAACAAGAGCTTGGGCTAGATGCGTGCTCAGCTTGTCCAACTCTTCGTAGCTGACTGACTGGATGTCGTCCCATGCTTCCGCGAAGACGAGCGCAGCTGAGAAGGCAAGATCCAGCTCTCAGTCTCCGCTGTCACGAGATTGGTAATGCGAGGCACTTACTTTGATCTGGTTGACGATGCGAATGGGCCCGGAACCGGGCAATGAAGCTCTGGTCCACGGTTGCCGGTGCCTTGGGCGGACTGTTGGACACGGAGAGAATCTCGCGCGGATACTTGAGTGCTCGCCCAGCCGACACGTCGATGCTGCAGAGCATCTCCTCAAACGCTCGCACAATGATTTGAGCTTGACCGTTGTTGAGGACCGTGTCTCGGAAGGTGGCAAAGAAGCGCACGTTGCCGCTGCTTGGGCAAGCTTCAACTTCGAACGCAAAGTCGAACTGTTGAAGAAGGCCACTTGGTCAGATCTCGAGAATTCGACCTCAGTCATGTGCGCAATGCTCACCTCAGCGTCCATGGAAACCTGCGGCTCGCTGGCAAACGCCAGCTGGCCCGCCTCTCTCGTCGTGAAGGCAAAGAGAGTATTGAAGAGTGGGCCTTCCCGCTTGACTATCTGTGCGATCTTCGAGATGGGCTCGTATTGATATGATCCGGTCTGAGCCAAGCGCTTCTGGACGTCCTTGACAAGCTCTTGGGGATGTCGCTCGGAACCGTGGACGACGAGTGGAACCGTTGTCACGCATGGGCCGTGGATCTCATCGATCCTAGGTGCCTTGAATGAGCGCCCACGCAGGACGACGCCAAACGTCACGACATCTGCGCAATGGCACAACTGTCAGATGTAGTCCTGTGCACCGATCTACGAGCCGTGACTCACCCTCTCCAACGTACTTGCCGTAAAGACTGAGGGCAGTCAAAACGTCAGTCTGAAGACGATACAGAGCGCAACGACGCCAAGCAAGCACTCACTTGGCAAAGATGGATATCAGGAGCGCCTGCGGAGGTACAGCGAGTCTCTGTGCGGCCCGCTTGAGTCGAGGGAAGGTCATCCTGGACTGCATCTCCACATTGAATCGCTGTGGTGGTGCCGACTTGTGGAATCCGTTCAGATTCGGCCAGGGCGTGTACGTGAATCCGTCCAATTGATCGCGCCAGAATGCTTGCGAGTCAGGTGTGATGCTGAGGTACCAGCTCCGGACGACTTCGTGGAACTGTGCCGAGGGCGTGATGTTGTGGCCAGAGTATCGATCCGATACCTCCGAGAGAAGCTTTTGCACCGACTCGCCATCGTACAGCGCGTGATGAACGAGGATGACGATCTGGTGCGCTTGAGGAAGGTAGACTATGCGCAGCGGGGCCTGCGTGTCGAGATGCGCGATCAGTTCGCGGCTGAGTCTAAGCAGCTCGTCCGACATCGCCTTGTCGTCTTCCACTTGTAATTCAAGCCAAGTCTCGCCAGCTGGGGCTTCTTGAAGGACGACTTGACCCAATACCTTGCCGATGGTCGGGAAGATTGTCCGATAGATCTCGTGGGCCTTGAGCACGTCGAGACTGTGTGACGGGATGTTGAGCCTCTGAGATGATATCGACGGCGGAGACGATTGTACTCACAAGGTGTCACGAAGCCGATCGATGTCGACACCTTTGTGAAGTGACAGTCTGAAGTTGCCGACATACAGCGCCTCTTCAGCGCGCGAGCGACTGATCGAGATGAGCGCGCTCTGCAGTGGCATGCAGGGCATTGTCCTTTCTGCCCGTGCGCGTATCGCTCCATCGAGGCTGGCGTTGAGCTCATCACAGGCTGCGTCAAAGTCGCTCGGCGGGCGCCCTCTTCGTGGCGAAGTTTCACCTGTCTTGACGTCGGAGGCGATGCTCTCGATGGTGGCGCCCGTCATCAGGGTTGATACGTCGATCTCCACGTTTCGCTTCCGGATGCGTGAGGCCAAACGTATGGCTGACACTGTAAGAGAAGAATGAGATGTTCAGTCCGTAGGAAAGGTACCCCTGGAAGGATTGAACTCACAGCTATCCATACCTGCCTCGAACAGGTTCGTGCTGGGCGTGAGCTCGATATTCAATCTGAGCACATGGCGGGCCTCCTCCGCAATGATCTGTTCGGTGGCGTCGAGTGAGCGATGGGTTGACGGTGCCGTTTCGGTACGGAGTTCCGATCTGGAGCTGCCTTGGTAGAGTTCGGCAAGGGCTCGCGTGTTGACTTTGCCGGAGATGAAAGCCAATGGCATCGCTTGTACTGGGATGATCAACGATGGCACCATGTGCGCCGGAAGCGCTCGCCGGACTTGAGCAAGCAGGCTCGCTGCTGTGTTCAAGTCGTCTGGAACAACTTTGACCTCGTCGTTCCGACTCGTAATGCCGCCCATTTGCACAAAGCTGACGAGGTGATCGTCCTTCATCTCCTGATGCGACGTGAGAACCGTGGTAACGATCGCCCCCGGTGGTGCAAGTTCTTGAAGCTTGGAATCGACCTCACTGAGCTCGAGCCGAGCACCGCGTACCTTGACCTGTGAGGCGTCCAGCCGTCCGGCGTAGTGGACCTCATCACCGACTCCCATGCGCGCGAGGTCACCCGTCCGATACAGTCGTCGGCCGTCTTTACTCGTGAATGCGCTGCTCTGCTGCGCCAAATAGCCCGCGCCAACTTGAGGGCCGCTGACGCAAAGCTCGCCCACTTGACCGCGCAGAACGGGTTCGAGCTGGTCTCCGACCTCATGCATGACCCAGTATTGACTGCCGGGGAAAGCCTTGCCAATGTTGGAAGGCAACGAATGCTCGCGTATACGTGACATCGAGATTCCGATCGTCACCTCCGTCCTGTTTGAGCCAAGAGTCAGCGCACTCGATCTCCAGAAAAGTGAGGCACGGCCTACTCACGGGCCGTAGGCATTGAGGACGACGACCTCATCTTGGCTGCCCCAACTCGAGATGATGTCGGTAGTGACCTTCTCGCCGCCCACGATCAGGACGCGAAGCGATGGGATGTCTTCGGGGAGAATGCGACGGCCGCCTGTGTAGAAGAGAGACGGCACCACAGCGGCATGGGTAGGACGCAATGCTTGAATAGCGAGGCCGAGGTCATCCAGAATGACTTCCCTTGGTGCGGTGACGATGCAAGAGCCTGTGCGCAGGGCCAGGAGGACCTCTTTGAGATGAACGTCGAATGCTTCCGAAGAGCGCGCCAGGTACCGCGCTGGCTGCTTGAAAGACCCAGGCGCCTGTGTTTCGATCACGTCGAAGAAGGCCTCGATGGCGGTCGAGAGGTTGCCGACGGTGAGCAGACAGCCTTTGGGTCGTCCCGTGCTCCCACTTGTGTACAAGCAGAAGGCGAGGTCTTCAGTATTCCGCGTCGGAGCTGCCGTCTCGGGGAGACCTTGCGCGAGCTTGCTCCAGTCGATGTCATCCTGCACGATGAGACTATCGACATCAAGGCCGTCAAAAGTCTTCACGTTGGCACGATCGGTGATGAGAAACTTGGCTCCACTGTCCTTGACGAGCAGCTGCTTGCGTTCGTCGGGTAGGGCCTCGTCAACAGGCAGATAGACATTGCTGCTCAAAAGGATGGCCAAGAGCGCGATGTATGTTGCTGGTTGTCGCTTGAGGCACACCGCCACCGTTTGCTGTCGGCCCACTCGTGAAGCCAGGTAGGTGGCAAGCTGCCCTGAGGCGAGACTGAGCTCGTAGTATGTCATGCTGTCGATCTTGCTGTTTGGCTCGAGGACGTGGTGGAAGGCCAGCGCTGGCGATGAGGGAGATCGTTCGGCCCAGTTCGATAGCCAAGAGGCCGGATTGTTGCCGGTGCTGATCTCCTCATGTGCCCACGGCGTGACCGCGCTGATGGAGCGGAGCTCGTCTGGCAGCAGAGTAGCTACATGGTAGCTGTCGGTCTCGGACCGTGCGCAGACGGCTGCAAGCAAGGCGTCGTATTGCCCTGCAAGGACGTCGAGGTGTCGGTCCGATATCCTTGTACCCAGCGCGTTCACTTCGATCTCGATGCTTTGGTCTGAGTGAACCGTAAGTTGAAGCGCCACGTCGTGCTCGACGGAGGCGCCAAAGTCGACAGGTGGTCGAAACTTGATGCCAGCATCTGAAGCTTGAGGCACTGCCGAGTCGGAGTTGAAGACGAACACAGTCCCGAGAATCACTTGGTCGTGGGGAATGTTGAGTTCGTCTCTGATGAGAGCTAGCGGCGCATGTTGATGAGCGGCGATGGCCTCGTGAAAGGCAGTGGTTTCGTCGATGACCCCGGAGAACGTTTGGCCTTTCTTGAAGGAGATGGGCACGGGTACCGTGGTAAACATAGGACCCATTACGTTGAATAGCGACGAGTCCTTGTCCCGTCCAGACAGCGTTTCGCCGATGAGAACATCTTCGACGCCAGCATGAGCTGCCAACAAGCGTGCCCACACGACTTGAGCGATGATGCGCGGCGAGCACCGGTGCTGTGCTGCTGTTTGCTCGAGCGTTGCCCACTTTGTTGTTGCCGTCCTCGTCGAAGTAAGTAGTCTTGCCCCGTCACCGCCTTGGCGTGTGTCACGTACGTCTGGGAAGCGGCTCTCAGGCTGTCGAGCCCGGTCCTTGAGCCCCTCCTTCCAACATCGATGCTGCTGTTCGAGCTCGGTCTTGTTCAACGGTATTAGGAATGGCAAGCCTTCTCGAAATTGACGTATCGCTGTTGAGCTTTGCGCTCCACCGTAGTAGTCTTGAAGCAGCTCTTGTATGATAGAGAGCGTCAACCCATCTAAAAAACGTTGGATCGTGGTCAGCCATGCTAGAGCGACTGCAACGAAGTGAGAACTCACCATAAGTGGCATGATGGGCGTGCAGCACGATCGCAAGCTCTTCACCATGCGTGGTGACCCAGATGGCCACCGGGGCGCGCCCAGAAAGGGCGTCGTGTGGAAGTACTTGAGCTGCGCGTGCTTGAACATACGGCTCATACTCTGCGTCTGATGGCACGACCAGCTCTTGAATGACTGCATCGATATGCCTGTTAACGACCTGCACAAAGGTGCTGAAGGGTCACGACGGCCACGGTCAGCACTGCACCGGCAACCTGGGACGCCTCTACAAAGTCGCACTCACGGTTGAAAAGGCAACGGATTCTCTGCCAGATCCGCATCGACATCCGAGATGTCTAGAAAGCCAGTGCGGAAGCTTTCGACATTCTCCACGAGTTGACGGATGGCCGCGATGAGCTTGCCAGGCTCGACACCCGTACGCTCAATCGCGTATTTGCGGAAGGGCCAGTATGAGCCGCCTTTTGAGGATTCTATGAGCATGCCCTCTTGCAAGGGGGTGCACGGCAGCACGGCGACGATGTCCTCGTCCCTTCGCCGTAGATGTCGGGCTATGCTTGGGCGCAAGGCTTTACTGAAAGCGTCTAGGATAGTGGGTTTGACCGGCGCGTCCTCGATGGTTGCTGACGGAGGCGATGGGCCGTTTGTGGACTGTTCCGTCGGCAAACGGGTCTCTTGAGCGGCTATGAATGCAGCAAGTGTTGCCAGCGTATTGTGCTGAATGATGGACAGCACCGAGCACTTGACGCCCGCAGCGTGAAGCTTCCTCGTCAGGCTCATGGCCTTGAACTGCCGGCGTGAAGCATACGTCAGAGTGGGCGGATGCCAAGCAGACGTTCGAGATCACTCACGGAGGTCAATCCAAGAGCTGGGAGCGGTGTCTTCCTGCCAATGCGTTGGGCTTCGATGCCGCACACCTCGGAAAGGAGTCGCCGTACCAGCGCTTCTGCTGCGGTAACTTGGCTGTTCGACCCCTTGCCGCGCTTCACGCCAGCGATCCGGAGATCGTCCTTGGCGAGATGTTGAAGAAGCGCTCTGGCTTTCGCCTGTGGACGTCCCGCGAGTCAGAACACTCAACGCTATTGGTTGATCTTGCGAGCGTATACATACCTCGTCTGCCGATACGCCATAAGCTGCTGCCACAGCCGAAGCGAGGTGTGCCAGTACTGCACTTTCCGAAATGTGATCGTCATCTTCTGCTTGCTCGTTCTCATCGTTGGCCACGTCGCGCTCCCAAGCCATGTAGTCGAAGTTCTCCAGTGCCTTGCGGATCGCTTGACGGTCAATCTTGGCGCTCGATGTCTTCGGAAAGCGCGACAGGATGAGGAAGTGGGTAGGCACCATCTGAAGCGCAACAGCCTATGTCAGCACGACACGCACAGCGGTAGAGCCCCAAGATGATCTACTCACATTGGAGGGCAGCTTGAGAAGTGCCGCCGCCCGCAACTCGTGCGCGATCCGTGCTGCCGTGGAATCGGTGCGGATGATATCCTTGCTCACGTCTCCCGCCGCTCGAGGTACCACCGAGAAGTTGACGATCTGCAGGCTCTCCGGGTTGTCTGGCCGCGGCAAAGCCATCGTATCCGAGTCCTTGACCTCTTCGTGGCAGTCCTTGATAGTTGCATTGATCTCCAATAGCTCGATGCGCACACCGTTGACCTTGACCTGATCATCCTCGCGACCGAGGTATTCGATCTCGCCGGTCCATAGCTGGCGTGTGAGGTCACCGGTGCGATAGACGCGTCCTAGTGAAGGGTGGTCGATGAACTTCTCTGCCGTCTTGCCAGGGTCGCCAACATAGCCGCGTGCCAGTTGAGGTCCGCCGATGGTGAGCTCTCCGATGGCGCCACGCGGGACAATATCACCGTGTCTGTCGATGAGAGCCAGCGACGTCGTAGGAAGGGCGATGCCAATGTTCGGTGCCTTGATCTCGTCGCCTTCGGGCACTTGTCGGTTCATGGCGATGAGCGTGGCTTCGGCCGGTCCGTACAGGTTCAGCAAACAGCAGTCGCGCGACCACTCGTCCGCCACGACCTGACTGAGCTTTTCGCCGCCGTTGATGAGCACCTTCATGGAGGGTACGTCGTCACGTCGTATCTCTGCCGAGACTGCCGGTGTGAGGATGACGTGTGTCGTGCCAGTTGCATTGGCAATACCCGTGAGCGAGTCGAGATGGAGTGCCCGAGAGCCGCTGCACACGGTGCCGCACAGGCCCCAGGTCCAGAACTCGTCCATGATGGAGAGGTCAAATGTGTACTGGCGATGAGTGCAATGAAGGCGTCAGAACGTAGTCACAGCATGTACGCAATGCCACTCAGCATGCTTACCTCGGAGAACTGTAAATACCTGATCGGCGGCTCGTGTGGCACCACCTGTTGCAAGGCGCGGATAGCTTGCACGGCCGCCGAATGCTGAACACCGACAGCCTTGGGCAGGCCCGTGGTACCCGAGGTCCAGACCAGATACGCGAGCTGATCTGCCGCACTGCGCTGGATGTCCAGGGGTCGCCGAAGTGCGCAGTCTTGTCGTACCTGTGCGACGATGTGGTCGGCGCGTAGGATGGTGACGCCGTCTCCGAGCGACATTGTGCGCAAGCGAGCATGGTCATGGTCGGTACTGGCGAGGATCCATCGGGCCTTGCTCTTCTTGAGGAGGGCCTCTTGACGTGCAATGGGCCATTCGACGTCAAGGGGACACCACGACGCATTGGCTTTGGCCACTCCGAGAATGCAGATGAAGGTCTCGGGCGACTTGGGCAGGAAGAGGGCAATGATGTGGTCATCGCTACCTAGCTCGTCGCGAGAGCGTACAGCGCCGGCGTCCGCGAGCGCATGAGCTACGCCATTGGCCAGCTCGTCTAGCTCCTTGTAGCTGAGGCGCACATTTTCACGCTGATCTTCCTCTTGGCCACGGTCGTCACCGATGTGAAAGCGGAAGTCGAGGGCGATTGCATCGGGGTTCTCTTGCGCCCGCCGTTCGAATTGGTGCTCTAGACGCTCTTCGGAAAGCCCTGCCGCGCCAATATCGACGTCGAGCAAGCTGTGCTGGAGGTTGTCTGTGGCCAGGAACGCGTCGGTATAGCGTCTTGCTGCCAAGGCTGGGAGTGTCTGCCGGTCGGGATCGGCAAACGACTCGATGAGACTCTCCAGTTGGCGAAGTTGGTAGAAGGCCGAGCTGGGTGAGTGTACCGATCCTGAAGCATGCATCTCAAGACCAAGATGGCCGTTGTCATCGAGGTGAGCGAAGAGTGTGACGGCTTGCGAAGGTGTTGGCGCGCCAGTTTGTGCTCGAGGAGAGGAAACTACGGCAGTGTCGCCCACGAGTCTGCTTGTTTGCCTTCTACTGGCACGCAACACGTCGTCGAGCTCCTGGAGCGAGAGCTGGGAAGGCTTGTCGCGGTCGACATGGAACCGCACCTCCTGTGCGGAGTCGCCGTCGACCTGAGTGAAGACGAAGGAGTCGGCTTCGTGTGCTTGCAGATGGTACTGAGGACGTAAAGTATGGCTATGGTCAGTACGACACGATCGCTGTTGACGGGACAGACTGAGACGCGCACCAATGTGATGGCCCAGGCCAAGGTGATGGTCCTGAGAAGAATGCTTTCACTGCTGTCCGCGCTGCTGCCGTTGACGTCTCCATGCTGGAGCCATGGTGCGGCTGCGATGTCGGCGAGGGTGAGGTGCGTGTCGAGCCTCTGAACAATGTCAGCCGTCACACCGCCGCCGCCGCCGCCGTCCGTCGAGGCCGTCTGACTGGCGCCCCTGCTAGCCTTGCCTCGCGAGGGCGCGGTAGCACGAAGGCCGCTAAGGTCAGGGAAGGACACCGTATTAGCGCCTTGCTGAGCGGCATCATCGTCGAGGTGCTTGAGATTGAGCTCCTCGACATCGGCGTCCTTGCCCGAGGGTGGGCGTTGGCCTTCCCGGCCGTGCGTGCCACGCTGTGTAGGCGTCGAGGTCCCCATTCAGGCGGGCATACGAGCACGCGCGCGCGCTTCGGGAGAGAGCAGCAGCCAGCGACGAGGGTGAGGCGGAGAGGGTGCTGCTTGTGGGAGGCAGTGGTACTCGTACTGGCTGTCGTGGTGGTGTCCCGCCCGCCTCTGCGCACCTCCTCCATGGGGCGCTGCTATAAGGAGGCCGTGCTGCTACGTTCGCGGCCAGGGCTCCTTGTCGATATCGATGTCGAGCTCGAGCAGCTCGAGGTGAGTGTGTCAAGTGCCAGCTGCCAAGGCTGATGATGGTGACGATGGAGACTCTGACTGATGGCGGCCGATCTGATGGAGGGTGCTGATGGAGCCGATGAGGTGACCGCCCATCGGCGTTTCACTCGTGTTGATGTTTGGTTGCCCTTCGCGCCCGAGACCCGCGACGCGCCAGCACGCGTCACACGACATGATCGGCACGTGCAGCACTTCGCCAACTCCCAAGTCCCAACACCCCGCCCGCTGATCGCCCTGCTGATGCTGGCTGCCATGGCTCATCGTATGCTCATCACGATAATCCCGTTGCAAAGTATACAGTCGGACCAGAGAAGCCGAAAGACAGGGCACCAGGCGGGGCAGCCGCACCGCTGATGGCATGCGCGCCGCCCCGCCTCCATGGACCCGGAGACTACGCCGAAGCCGCGTCCAACGCGCCATCATCCACGACTCCGCCGACCGCTCCAGCAGCCGAAGGAGCCATCTTGAGCGCGGGCGACGCCGAGCCAGGACCACCATCCGCCATCGCCATCGCCGTTGTCGTCGGTGTCCGGTCAGCCGCAGCCACGGCCGGAGTCGACGACGACGTGTCGGCCAACGTCGAGATCATCGTCGCAGCCGCCACCGCAGCCGTCGCCGCAGCCGTCGCAGCCGTAATCGTCGTCGACGTCGTCTTGGGCTCGGCATCGCGGGCGCCGTCCGGTAGTACCCCAGCGAGAGGGTCAACACTCATCGCCGCCGAAGGACTTGGAACCGCGCCCGCCATCGCCGTAGGCATCACCCCGCCAGCCAGAGGACCGGCCCGACCCGGACCCGCGGGCAGCCCATCCGTAGGCTCCTTCATACTCGAACTGTGCAGCCGGAGCGGCGCGTTGGCCGCCGCACTGAACTCGCCAGCAAGGTCACGGCCAATGCCCGCCTGTTCCCGATCGGATCGGCGAATCCTGTGGTGCATGCACGGCGCTTGGTTCTGAACGGGCGGTGCCGACTCGGCGCGCTCGAGGCTTGGTCGGAGCAAGGCTTGTGTTGGACTCGTCAGGCCGTAGCTGCCCCGCCGTTGCATCGCCTCGGCCGTGGCAGTCATGCCACCGGGGTGATCGAACGAGTTGCTGTGGGACGTCTCGCTTCCGAAATAGTCGCTCAACGTCGACGTCGTCGAAGCCGCGCCTCCGTCAAAGCTTGCGACACCGTCCCGGTACATGTGGAAATCGGGTAATTGTCGGCTTGGCCTTCGACGCTTCCGTGTCTCGATGCTTGGCCGCTCCGTCCGATCTTGCGCGCGCGTCGACTTCCATCCAGTCAGGTCCGTGGTCGGCACCCGAGCGAGATCCTCTTGAAAGCGAGCCAGTCGACCTTGAGTCGGTGATGATGGCACCTGCGTCTCGGCCTTGCGAGAGAGCCAGCGCACGAGCATGGACTCAAGAGCGATCGACTTGACCGGTTTTGCCAAGTAGTCGTTCATGCCGGACTCCAGGCACTTTTCGCGATCGCCTCGGATTGCACTCGCCGTCATCGCGACGATGGGCACCGACCGCACCTCTGGGTTTGTAGACTTTCGAATGGCCTCTGTAGCCTGGTATCCGTCCATCTCCGGCATCTGCGAGTAATAGCAAACACGTGTCAGAGCTGCGAAGCATAGGAAGAGCTGACCCTGAAACGTACCTGGCAATCCATCAGAATGAGGTCGTACATCTTGTTCTCGAGCTCCTTGAGGCACTCTATCCCATTGTTGGCGGCATGGCACGAGAAGCCCATCTTCTTCAACGTCTTGAGTGCCTGTTGGAACACATGACTGTCAGTGAGGGGTACTTTGCGCCACAGCCAAAAGCACTCACAATTTGTTGGTTGATTAAGTTGTCCTCCGCCACCAGCTGGAAGAACGAAAGGCAAGGTCAGCATGCGCGTCCGAAGCGACACCGCACGGTACACGACTCACAATCCAAGTATCTTTGCGTGGCCTTGCCAGCGTGTTCGAGCTGGTACTCGGCGATATTGACGGTGCTGAAACCTCAGCGCCTGTCGCATTGTCGACGTCCATCATATCATTCGGCGCGTAAGCCTTGGTTGACTGTCCCGCCTTCTTGAACGGGATCTCGAACTGGGACAAGCACAGGATGGATCAGCACAACCGGTTCAAGGTGAGATGCGGCTAGAGCCTGACGTACCCATGCCTTTGACCCGACGTTGAGTTTGGACTCGAGCCCTATCCTGCCATTCATGAGCTCCACGAGCTGGAAGCAAGCAAGAGCCAATAAGTAACCCATCGCGCCAGGGTTCAAGATCCTCACATCGAGCTCACCTTCTTGCAAATGGTAAGACCTAAGCCCGTTCCTCCAAACTTGCGAGCCGTTGACGCATCTGCCTGAGTGAAAGGGCGGAATAACCTGGCCATCGTCTCCTCCGAGATGCCACATCCCGTGTCCTCGATCTCGAACCGGACCAGGATGGTCTCGCCGTCTTCGAGCTCCTTCTCCGTGACCGTGAGAGAGATGGACCCTTGCGAGGTGAACTTGATGGCGTTGGTGAGCAGGTTGGTCATCACCTGGCGCAGACGACCCGAGTCACCGTACAAGAATCCCTTGTAGACCAAGTCGGCCTTGACGGAGAACTCGAGACTCTGCGAACGTGCATGTCTCAGTCAGTGACCATAGATTGCTCACAAATGGCCGCACTCACCTTCTTCTGCGTGGCAAAGGACAGCATCTTGCGCGTATCCATCAAGACGAGAGCAAGAGGGAAGGGACCCGCGTCGATGTCGAGCTTGCCGTTCTCCACCTTGCTCAAGTCCAGGATATCGTTTACGACTGTCAAGAGCGCATCGGCCGAGCGTGCAATGTTCTCCGCGTAGTCGCGCTGCTCCCTTGTGAGGGCCGTGTCGCAGAGCAGCTCGGACAAGCCAATCACACCCGCGATGGGCGTCCGGATCTCGTGGCTCATGTTGGCGAGGAACAGCGATTTGAGCTGACTCGCTGCCTTGGCTGCCGTCTCGGCGGCCAGGGCTCGCGACCGCTCGTGGATCGACTCCTCGAGCTGCTGCTCGGCGCGCTTGCGCTCCGTGATGTCCATCGAAGCGCCGACCACACCCACGATGAGATCGGGATTGTCCTCGCCGCTCGCCGAGCCGCCCGTGTGGCCCGTGACGAGCCCGCGATCCTCGGTGATGTGTCGCATCGGCGAGTACTGCGTCCGGAACCAGCGACCCTCAATTTCCATATCGTGCACGACGGAATGGCCTTGGAGGGCTTGCGTGATGGCGCTCCTGATCTCTGCCGAGTCCCAGATCTCAAATATGCTCTTGCCGATCATGGTCCGAGGTCCCCGCCGACTCGTCGCAGACGCGCTAGCCTCATCGCTGCCCATCCCACCTTCACTGCGGACCGGCGCGGAGCTTGCGCCTTCTGGCTCGCCCGAAGACGGAGTGGACGGCGTCATGAGCTTGAGCTGGCGGATGCCCGGCCCTTCGGCGACGGTGATGCGTGCTTCGCGATCGACGGCCCAGAGCGTGACGTGGGCGTGATTGATGACGGCCTCGAGCTGCGCCTGCGCCTGTCGCGAGGCTGCGAGCGCCTCGACGGTGTCATGTATGTCGGTGCAGGTGCCGAACCACTTGACAATCTCGCCGTTCTCGTCCCGCAAGGGGAGGGCGCGTCCGAGCATCCAGCGCCACTGGCCGTCGTGGCGGCGACAGCGGTAGTCGACGCTGTACGGCTCACCCGTCCGCAGCGAGTGTGACCAGGCTCGAGAAGCCTCGACCATATCTGCGTATATTTGAGAGGTCTCATCAGCATGGCTTGAGCAAAGTGGACTCGATTAAAGAACAACCTACCATCTGGGTGGAAGAGACCCTGCCAGCCGACGCCTTTGGACTGGTCCATCGACGCGCCCGTGAAGCGGAACCACGACTCGGAGTAAAAGTCGTGGAAGCCGTCGGCATACGTCGTCCAGACGAGCTGGGGCAGCGAGTTGCACACAGTTTGGAAGTACCGCTCGCCCTTGGCCTCGACCTCGCGCTTCTTCTCTTCGAGCTCCTTGGTGACGTCTTTGAGCACGACGAGGCCGCCAATGTGCTCGGACCCAAAGCCGCCGGCGTTGCGCATGGGCTTGCCCGAGATTTCAAAGACGCGGCGTACCCCGCTGGGGGATTCGCAGCCGATGCGCATGGGAGAGACGCGCTGGCCCAGGACGGAGGCGCGGTAGATGGGGAAGTCGGTGGCGGGGATGCGATTTTGGAAGCGCTCGTCGTAGCAGTCCATGTGATCGGTGAGCCACGACATGTCGACGAGGAGGTCGGGTGGAAGATTGGGGTCGGTCGAGGTTGCTGGTGCGGCGCGGGTGAAGTCTCGCAAGAGCTCTTCGCAGGCGCGATTGCGGAGCACCGTCTTGCCGTCGGCTGACATGGCGAGGAGGGGCGTGTCGAGGGAGTGCATGAGGGAGTCTTGGATGGCCTCGGCACGGCTGCGATGGGCCTCCGAGGGTGAGCTGCCGCGACGTTCGGCCATGCCCTTGCGACTGGAGATGGACAGCGTCCAGAAGGCCTCGTGGAGGACTGCGTTTCGGGAGCTGGGTGGCGGGTTTGGCTGCATGGTCCCTGACGGCCCTTGTCGAGAGGTCGCATTGGTGCCCCGGTTGGCGAGCGTGGCCTCGGTTGCTTCAGCTGCCTCGAGACGAAGGCCCGCGCTGCCGTCCTGTTGAGCTGCTGGCGCGACTGCGCTGCTTGCTGGCACGGCAAATGACGATGCCTCTGCGTCAGACCCGAGAGGTGGCACCGGTTCAAAGGTGGTCCGTGGCGACATTGGCTCTGTCAAGGCGGGGACAGTGCTGGACAGGGACGCTGCCGCCGTCGACGAGGCTGGCATGGCGCTGAGCGAGTTGAGGGCGGACTGGGTGGTGTGCTTGGCCGACCTGTGCTCGGGCTGGTCGTACATCTGATCGGTGACGAGGAAGGCGGAGCAGCTGAGGTCGCCGAGGAAGAGGGGCCCGTCGCCGCCCTCGACGAAGGAGAGACGGGTGATGATGGGGGCGTGGATGCCGGTGCGGAGGCCCTCGACGGCCTCGTTGAGGGCGAGGGTGTAGGCGGAGAGGCTGGGGGCGGCGATGAAGCGGTCGAGCGACTGCCCGACGAGGTTGGTGCCCTGGACACCGAGGAGGACCTCGGCGGGGCGGTTGATGAGCCGGACGGTGCGGAGCGCATCGAGCACGATGAGCGGCATGGGTGCAAAGTAGATGGCCCGCAGGCTCTCGTCGAGGTCGAGCATGGCGGCTGCCGGCGAGGGAGGAGGTGGTGGTCGTCCTCTCGACCCGCCCTCGTCTGGCGCTGACCACCGGCCGCGGCGCTGTGCTGCTCTGCTGGCGGGCTGCTCCTGCCGCTGCCTCTGCGTCCGCCGTCGACGGTGTGCAAAGGGTGGTGAGGAGAGCTCAAGGTGAAGGTGGTGAGGAGGTGAAGGTGAAGGTGACGGTGAGCGTGTGAGTGAGAGTGGTGCGTCGTCTTCGTCCCCCCCTCCCGCCTGCCGCCTGCCAGCCCCACTCTCTCGCCCGCCGATGAGCGGCAGCCAGCAGCGGCTCGACGATCACCAGCAAGAAGGAGGCACCCGCACCCACGGCTCCGCTTCGGCCCACGCTCAGCATCACTGCGACACTGTCAGCAGCCAGCAGCAGCCAGCAGCAAGCAACACGCCGGCCGCCGCCGCCGCCGCCGCCGCCTGGCCCTCGGCCAGTCTCGAAAGTGAGTGGGGCACCCACGCGATGGAGGATGCGGTCATCATCACCCCGACACAAGGAACACGGCAGCACCATCCTCGAGGAGGAGGTGGAAGAGATGGTATACACAACAGCATTGCACACACAGAGCGAGAAGGGGGGAACAAGGAGGAAAGGAGAAAGGGAAAGGAGGGAACAGGGAACAGGCCTATGTACATACACACGTACTCGGTGCGCTTCGAGCAGGACATCCCCGCAAGCTCGTGCCAGAAGGGGCTGCCTTCAGCGCGGGTTCAGCCAGTTCTCATTCTCCGCGCGTTGCTCATCCGCACTCTTCTTGAACGCGGCTGTGGTGGTTTGGTGGAAAGCATGCAGCATCAGCATCAACGAACCCTCATCATGAGGCTCCCAGATTGCCCCAGGCACACTCACCAATCCCGACAATGATGCCAGCCGCAAAGAAGCCAATCGAGATGAACAGCCAGACGACGCCCCACAGCTGCGGCGGCAAACAGCCAATCTCGCGCGCAAACGCAGACGCGTCCGACTCGTTGACCTTGCGGCTGTGAAACGGGCAACATCATAAGAGCGTCAGCGCCTGCGCTTGGCGAGATGGAGGTCGTGACTGTAAACTTACCTGATCGTGTCGTCGATGATATCCCACACTGCCGCCAGGAAGACGTCAGGTCAGTACATAGCCTGCTTGGGACGCCCACACAGCTAGGAACGAGGCTAAGCTCACCCGAATACATGCACGACATGACGCCCTGTACACAAGGAGGGGACAGTGAGCAAGGCCATCAGCATCATAGCGAAGAGACGCAGCTTCAATGGTACTCACGATGAAGAGGATCAGGTACCTCAGAGCGATGGCATCGGCAATAAACCAGAATGCCAGGATGAGAGCAGCCATGCCCTGCACAAGGAAGGAGCAACCTTCAGTATCGAGCCAACAGGAGGGAATGGGAACACAGACCCCAACTCACCAAGATGAGCAGCCACGAGATGACGGAGCGCCGCGCCCAGAAGAGGGTGACGACGAAGAAGGCCCCGACGACGATGGAGGCCACCTTGGACGCCCTCTCATCAAAGCCGCAGGCGATGAGCGCGGCGCCAATCAAGCCTGTGTGCGAGGGATGTCAACGAAGACCTCGCTGTCAGCTTGCCAGGAGGATGTAAGGAGACGGATGGGTCCCACGTACTGCTCCCCAAATAGCCGGCTGGTAAGGTGATGTACGGGTTGCCGCCGCGCATGCGCGTTGCGCCGCCTTCGTGCGGATCCAGGCTGATGCTCTGCGATGATGAAAGCACGCAGTCAGCCCGTCGAGGTCCTGGCCAGTCAAGTCAAGGTAGAGAGGGTGAGGGAGAACGCACCTCGATGCGTGCGCAAGTGAGCACGCCTGCGAAGGCATGGCCAAACTCGTGGAAGCCGACCTGGGCAAGGCAAAGCAAGCACACGATGAGCACAGAGTCAGATGCAGCATGCAGATAGAGGGGAGACACTCACCGTGAGCAGCTTGAAAGGGTAGATGAGACTGCAACGAGAGAGGCGTGAGCGGCAGTCCAGCACCAGAACGCGCCAGCCCATCCCGAGCCTACGAGGTACTCACTACTTGAGGATGGGGAAGTGCCAGAGGACAATGATGACCACAAAGTAGATGCACGCGACGATGATGGTACTCCGCTGCGTGGGGCTGCGTCGGCGCAAAGAGAGGAGGAGGGGTCAATACGCGGCACCCAGAGCACCAGCAAGCAAGCACGCAAGGCATCCACCCCCTCCTCCACTCACTTGACCTCGAGCGTGGGTGCGCGCCGGGTGAGCGAGTAGCGCGCCGAGCCCTCGTCGAACGCGAACTGGGGCAGGAGCGGCATGGGCGATGGTGGTGCTGATGCTGATGCTGATGCTGATGGCCTCGGGAGATGAGCAGGTGGGTCGATGGCGCGGGGATGCTGGATGGATGGAGAGTGTCCTCAGCGGGAGTCGAGTCGTCAGGGGCGGGCGGGCGTGCAGGCGGGCGTGCGTGCGAGGTCGTAAGAGGGCTGCTGCTGATCCGTAGCGTCGTCGTCGTCGTCGTCGTCGTCGATGCCAAGCTGGATTGGGCGGTTGCCTGCGCCTGCGCCTGCGCCCAGACCCACACCACTCACAAGACGCGCCGCCCCGGCCGATGGCAGTGTTGTTGTTGTTGTTGTGTCGCGCTGCGATGTTTTGACCCGCCGCGGGCCAGCCTGAGCTGATCTCATCCTTAGTCAGCGCCTCTCTCTCGATCCGAATGCGCACTCGCTCTGGGTTCACACCCCCATCTCACCGTCCCAAACGGGAGAGACACACAAGGAAACGACGACGACGAAGTGGGAGAGTAAAGACACAGGGACTAGACAACGAGAGAAAGAGAGAGCGAGCGAGAGCGCGTCGAGACGAGAGCGGGAGGGCCAACGAGTAAATAAGACGGACGAGAGCGAGGAACGACGACGGAGCAGAGACGTGAACAGCGTCGAGATACACCAACAACAACACACGTATAAAGAGGAGCAGCGCGCGCCAGAGCCGTGGGCTGGTCAGGTGTAGGAGAGAGAGAGAATGGAGAGAATAGAGGAGAGAGAGATCTGGGTATCTCTTCAAGATCGTGAGAAGGCGTGAGACTGCGAAAGCAGACCGGACGAGGTGAGCATCTCATCCTCCCAAGGCGAACGAGCAAGGTGAAAGGAAGTGCAAACTCACCCATCATACACCAAGCCCATTCGGACTCGGCAAGATGTCCCCCGCCGCAGACCGTTTCCTGCCCGCAAAGTGCGAGCCCATCTTGCCAGCCGCCGCAGCCGCTGCAGCAGCACCGCCATCATCGCCAACGCCAAGCCCGCCCGAGCTCGTGCTCGTGCTCTCCAGCGACGTCGCAGCCGTCGAGCTCGTCTCGCCCGACGCTTGCCCGCCACTCCCACCACCCGACGAGGTCGAGTCGTAGCCAGGGCCTCCACTGCCGCCGCCATGATGATGGCCCGCGCCAATGAGATGGTGGTGCGACGGCAGATGCTGCGCATGCAGACGACCGTGATGCTGCTGTTGTTGAGCCGCCGCCGCCGCAAACACGTCGAAAAGCTGCTGCGAGCCCGTCCCCGTCCCCGACGAGGACGAAGGCGCCATCGACACGCCCCCCATGCTGGCGCCAAGCAGGCCCGACATCGACGCCGAGCTCATCGACCCGTCCCGGCCGAGTGAGGCCGACATGCTCATCGGCATTGCATGGTGCATCCCACCCGACGACGACGGCCCTTGTCCGAGGGCGGCTGGGTGGTGTGGATGCTGATGCTGATGATGCAGCTGGAACGAGTGCTGGTGGTGCGACTGAATCGGCACAATGCCCGGTCGACGCACGCCCGCAGCCGCGAGCGCATTCGCATGACCAGACATGCCAGCGCCAATGCCGCCATTGGGCGGCAACACCCTCGACGCCGCCGGACTCTGACTCGTCGGACCCTGTCCGAGCGCCGAGGACGACGACGACGAAGGATTGAGCGTCATCGGCACGCCGGAGAACGAGTGCTGGTGGAAGCTGCCATTCCCGTGCAAGCCCGCTCCGCCGACAATGCTGTTCATGTGCGCCGGATGATGCGCCAGCGCCTGGGCTTGGGCCGCCATCTGCTGCTGGTGCGCGAACATCTGTTGCTGACTCGGACCGTGTGGTGGTCCACCCGTCGATGGCGTCGACACGTGCCCGAGCTGGGGAAGAGGCGTAGAGGGAACGCCGGACCCTTGATTGGCATCCTGGCCCAAGGGCCCACCGCCCCGCTGGCCTTGCTGTTGCTGTGACTGTTGCGCCTGCTGCTGCTGTTGCTGTCCAGCACCCGCACCGGGCTGGCCGCGCCGTTGGGCAAGCTTGACCTCCTCCCGCAACTTCTTGTTCATAATCTTGAGCTGCTGCAGCTCAAACACCCAGGACGAGCTCCGGTACGTGCTCAGCTCGGTGAAGACCGAGCCGGCCCCGCCGAGATCGGCCGCAGCTGCGACGGTAGCAGCCGCGAGCGCACCCGCCTCACCGGGCATGTCGACCGTGAGAGGCTTGCCGGCAATGGCAGCGCTCGTGGCAGCCGCAGCGACTGCGACATTGGCCGTGGCGGGCGTAGGCAGCACATGCAGCGTGCCCGGCCGGAGCTGCGCCTGCATCTTGAGCAGCTGGAGGTCATCCATGTAGGCAATGTTCGCCTCGAGCGGCATTTCGGACGTGGCGCGCCGGATGTGCACAAACACCGATGCCGTCGAATCGCAGCTGGGCCCGCGTGCCGGCTGATAGGACGAAGACGACGGCTTGGAACCGGCATGCTGGGGATTAGCATCGCCCTCGGAAGCCATGGCGACGTCCGAGGGTAACGCATCCGAGGCGCCGCCCGACTTGTTCAGCTCGCCTCCGGCACCCGAGCCCAGAGCGATGGCCTGCTCCACCGACGGGTAGAAGGTGGACAGCACAGCCACGGGCTCGCCTTGACCGACGGTGTCATGGAGCATGTGGCTGACCATGGACACGGACCGTGAGCGCAGTGCTTGCAGAAGCGACGGCACCGCCTCGCCGTTGCTCATCTCGGCCAGGTGCTGACCGGCAAGCGCAGCCGGCGTGCAACCAAGCACAGCCGCCGTACGAGTCGTCGAGCTGAGCACGAGCCCATCGAGCGAGACCTTGGTCCAGAACGCCGGCTCGCGGTCGTCCGTCGTGCGCCGCACCTGGTCCCAGTTGAGATTGTACACCATGCGCGGCCGACCGGACGAGATGACGACCTTGCGGCCCTTGCCCTGCTCGAGATGGAGCTTGCCGATGCTCTCGATCCACTGATGGCCGAGGTTCTTGTGTCGCATCCGCAGGAGCAGATTGACCTGCGGACCCGACTGTCCCGCTCCACCCTTGGTCAACGCCTTGTAGCCACCGAGAGCCTTGACCGACCTCCGCGCCGCCGCCGCAATATTAGCATTGCTCGTCGAGTCCTTGAGCTCGCGGAAGACGGGCACGACGTCGGACGGGTGGCAAAAGTCGGAGATGGAGCGCCCGATGAGCTCCTCCGCCTTGTAGCCGAGGATGCGCTCGACGGACGGGGAGACGTAGAGGAAGATGCCCTTGAGACTGAGCACGTAGATCAAGTCTTGGGCATTGTCAAGCAGGAGCCGGGCCCACGGTCGGACGTCAGCTTGGCCGCTTGCCACCGTCTCGGCCAACTTGTGTGCGCCGCTGACTTGGCGATGCTTCTCCTCGAGTGCCTCCTTGACGGGGTCAGGAGGCGGCGGCGGCGCCGAAGGAGCCGTGACCCGCCGAGTCGTCGTGGTGTAATTGACCACATACTGCCCATTGGCGTCCTTCTCGAGGATGGCACCAGGCTGCTCGACGAGATCGACCTGGAAGCCGACAAAGTACTGGATCACGTTCGAGTCGCCCCACGGGATGGGCACAATCGTGACCAGGTTGATAAACGCCTTGCCGTTCTTCTTGTAATTGATCAAGCTGGCCTGGCACTCGCGCATGCGGTCCATGTGCTTCTTGATGTGAGCCACCGCGCGGCCGTCAGTGTTGAGCCGATCAGCGCCCTTGGCCACATTGCCGTCTGGGGCTTGGAGGAATCGACAGTTCTTGCCAAGCACGTCCGCAGGCTGGTACCCCGTCAGCCTCGTAAACGTCTCCGAGACGTAGATGAGAGGGTGGTCCGGCGTCAAGGCGTCCGCAACGGTGAAGGCGCACGAGAGATCGATGGGTCCAAGCTGGATCCTGGGATTCTTGCGCGTGGCCACCTTGGTCAGCGCACCCAGGATGTCGAACCCGGACGAGGAGTACGAGTTGCGAATGTGCTTGGGTCCGCCCTTGGCGTTGGCGCTGACGGCAATGTCGTGGTAGGGCCCATGGAAGACGGGGTCCATATCCGTGTTGGTGCCCTCGCCGGAGCTCTCGCGCACCGCCCGCGCCGAAGAAGTGCTGTCGAGACCACTACCGCTACCCGTAGACTTGCTGACCTCCTCGTCATCGCCGGAGGAGGCCGACTTGGACTTGGAGCCGTTGTAATTGGACGAGTGCGAGTCTTGCTCAGCGGCAGCATCCGCAGCCGCCTGACCCGCGGCGAGGGAGCGCTTGGTCCGCTCCGGCATGACACGCAGGCTGTTCTTGCTGTCCAGCGTCGAGGCGCCGGCGGTGAGACCGGCACCGCTCTCGGGGACCTTCTTCTGCATGACACCCGTCCCGCTCGCCTCGCTCTGCGATTGCGACTGTGAGCGGCTGTTGGGCTGTCCTCCGGAGCCTCCCGAGTCCGAGCCGGTGCCCTCGCCCTCCAAAGCGAGACGGCTGAGCCGGCGGCGTTCTTGGAGACTGAGACGATGGGCATAGGTGCCCTTCGGCGCAGCCAGGCCGGGTCGGGAGATACCGCCGGCATTGCCAGTAGGCACCCCCGTGGCCGGCCCAGTCGAGTTGGAAGTCGAGTTGGTCCCCTCGCTGGAGGCACCCGAGCCAGCAGCAGGGCCACCGGTACCAGCGGCCCAGCTCATGACTCGGGCCGTGACGCTGTCCTGAGCGGTGCTGTTGCCACTGCTCGAGTCCTCCTTGGACTTGCTGCTCTTCTTGGACGACTTCTTGGATGCGTCCTTGGGCGAAGACGCCGAGGCTGTCGCAGCGGCGCCGTCTCCCTTGCCTTCGGAGCCAGTGTTCTTGCTCTGAAGGTAGGAGATGTGGTGCGCCGCGATGCGTGCACGATAGTCACGCTCGGCTTGGCCCTGAGCATTCGCAATGTCCTCCTCGATCTGGGCCTGAGCACCGGATGGTCCAACCTTGGCAGCAGCCTCGGACTGAACCGCGGTTTGTAGCGTCTGGTGTTGGGGAAGCGGAGCCGAAGGCGGCGGGCCGCTCGGCATAGCCGACCCGGCGATACGATCGCCAGGCACGAAGTGCTGAGGAACGTTGCCTCCCGGCCCCCACACGACCTGTTGCTGTTGCTGCGAACCTTGCTGAGGCTGCTGCTGTTGCGGCAACCAGAACGACCCGTTCAGGCCACCCGGGTTGGCATTCAGGACCGACGAGGCATCCGTCGTGTGCCGTCGCACAATCATGCCGGCCGGACCCTCCGCTGCGCCGGGTGCCTGAGGCAAGTCGGCAGACATGCCGACTCCGTCCATGCCGATCATGCCCATGTCAAAGCCGCCGAGACCCATCATGTTCATGCCGGAGCCAGCGGCGCCCATCAAGCCGCCTCCCATGCCGAAGAAGGGCGGACCCATGTTCATGCTCATGTCAAGGGGCATGTTGACAGAGCCCATGTCCATGCCCATCATATCGTTCATGGAGGCGGTCGAGAAGAGCATGGCGTCCATCATGCCGTGGCGGGCCGACGAGTCCATGTTGGGCCCCGTCGTGGATGGCTGCGCTTGCTGTTGGCCTGAAGCAGACACGTTGAGGTTCGCACTGGCAGAAGAGCCAGGGTTGTGCGTAGTGGCCGCTCCGCTGCCCGAGTACGAGTGCTGGGACGAGACCATCGAGGCCGATGCCGGGACCGAGCCTCGTTGTCGAGAGAGATCACCGAGGTTGCGGTCGAAGTGCTGACCGAGCTCGGAAGCCGTGGCCCACGCGGGCAAGGTGCTGTCTTCTCCATCGTTACCGTCATTGCCACCGCCACCGTCTCCCTCCGATGGCTGGCCAGGGTCAAAGACGGGGAAGCCACCGGCGCTGACCGAGGGCTTCATCTGTCCAGCGCCAGGCACGTTGTTAGCGTCGAAAGCCCCGATGCTGTCCTTGGTCGACGAATCAGCACCTACTTGCGCCGGTGGGTCGCCATCCTTGCCCTTCTTGGCCAGCGAGTCTCGGAGAAGAGCTGCCGCCGGCGAGGATGGCGGGGAGGCCGAGTTGATGAAAGCGTTG
Source organism: Salmacisia buchloeana (assembly GCA_029952725.1). Classification (NCBI taxonomy): domain Eukaryota; kingdom Fungi; phylum Basidiomycota; class Exobasidiomycetes; order Tilletiales; family Tilletiaceae; genus Salmacisia; species Salmacisia buchloeana. The sequence goes on from CP124199.1 coordinate 78,598, forward strand.
AAGTCAAAGGTGGGTGACATGACTCCGTGAATAGGTTCTTCTTCGATGGGCGATGAAGGTGACAGCTCTTCGTCTTCGTGATCGAGGCGAGGCTGTTCCACTTGAGTAAGAGCCTTGTGAATGTTCTCTGGGCTGGTGGGTTGACTCAACAGTCCGATGCGACGCAACTGAGTGAGCAGTGCCGAAGCTCCCGCTGACGATGTTCTGTCGAGCTTGAAACCGCCGACGGTCCTGTGAGTGCTCAACGAGCGCTCGACCAATGTCGTGGCCGGTGAATACGGCGAGGTTGAGTACAGGGGGCTGCTGGGGAAGCTCCTTCGTGACGGCTCTGTTGTCGCTCGACCGGTACGGACTGGAAGAGCGGGCTGACAGAGGTCGATGGACTGGCTATCAGAGTAAAGGCTGCCGACAGCGTCCAACCTGCTTGGAAGGGTCGATGAGCGGTTTGACCCTGACCTAGAGTCGGGGTAGGAGCGTGGCCCAGGGTAGGGGTGTCGACCTGATGATCGAGCCTGGAAGGAGGCTGACTGTATTCGAGCCGTGCTTCGTGAGAAGAAGGGTCGACGTCGTTGAACAGGGGCACGGGTGGCAGAGTTGTGCCTTTTGCCGACTGCAACGAGGTTGATGCTTCTGGCCGCAAGGGGTACGACGGGCCGATATGGGCGACCGCCTGGGAACCGATGTGGTGGTGCCGTCCGTTTGAATGGTGAGTGGAGGATGAAAAGGACGACGTTGAAGACGACGGTGAGGGAGGGTAGATGACCGATGTGCTCGTCTCGCGAGGTGACGGAAAGTACCCTGGTTGAGGAGTCGTAGGTGAGAGCGGAGTGAAGACGGTCGGTCGGTAGTAAGGCTGAGCGCCGCAGCCCGACGGTATGGGGATGGAGCAGGGTGAAGGATGTGGCGACCTTTGCGAATCCTGTCAAGGGCGAGGGGGAATGAGAGGAGTGAGGAGTTCAACGCCTGTGCATGCCGAGGAGCCATGTCAAGAGAGTACAATACGTACGGAAGGTCTTTGAGGGTTGGTGTTGTAGGACGACGTTGCGACGTCGAGGACGGCGTCGTCACTACAACGATTCCTTTGGATCCGACTGGGACGACTGGGTGCTGGCCGTGAAGTCGACTGGCGATGACCGCTGTCGGGCTTGGATCCTTTCAGCGAAGAGCCCTTGGGTCAGAGTGTTGACGAGTTGACGGGGTGTTGGCCAGTGTCGCGGCAATTCGGATCGCCGAGGAACGGGTCTTGTGACGGTGATGTCGTGGACGGAGAAGGAAGGATGCTGGAGATTCTGCTTGTGGATGCGCAGAGAGGCGCGAGCAGGGTGATCCGGCGGGAAGGGGGGAAGGATTCGCTGGTGTGGGTGGTTGATGGTGAGGTTGAGGAGAGGGCGAGACCGGCTGGATCGAGTGCACGTAGGGTTGCAGAGCGAGTATCGGCTGCGAGAGTACGGCGTGACGAGGGTCCTGGGAGCGGCAGCAGCAGCCGCAGCGAGAGGATGGGTCAGCGTGCATGCCTGACAGGAGGGCAGCCTGGCTGGATGGCTCACCTGCTGTGTGTGGTGCTGGGCTGCCCGCTGCTGGGGCAATGGGATGCTCTGCCGTGCGTGCTGCTGGCAGTGGCAGTGAGAGCGTGACGATGCTGAGCGGGTCGAGCGATGTCGGCGACCCTGGCGGTGTTGGTGTTGTCGATGGATGGGTCGTCGTCGTCGTCGTCGTCGTCGAGGTGGCCGCTGCCAGTGCCGACGGGGTCCTCGTCGAGCTCCGGAGGCCCAGCCAGCCAGCCAGCCAGAAAGGCAGAAGCAGCTCGGCCGGATGAGGCAGAGCCACTCGCAGCGCAGTCACCGGCCACCCACCCGCACGAGCGCTGGGCGGTGGGCGGCGGGCACTCGCCAGGTGGAGGGCACGCACCACGCCACTCTCCCGCCTCGCCTCGTGGCCAGCTGACCCGCACCCACAACACGCCGCGCACGCGTCGCGCAAAGGCAGTCTCGTGACTTGATCACACCCTCATGATCACGCCCGTCCCAAGGGTCCACACTCCACACAGATGCTGTTGCCACTTGCCAGCCCCCCACTCCCTCTCCCCAGGGCACCACCCACCTCCTCCCCCATTCACCATCACCATCACCATCACCACGACGACGGCGACGAGGACAACGACGACGACGACGACGGAGGTGCAAGCAAGGCTGGGTGGGCCCCACAGCCTCAGCCCTCAGCCCAAACACACACACCCGCCATGACACGCACAGCGTCGCTCCACCACCGCTCCCTCACCCAGACCAGCACCTCATCCTCAGCCGCCGCCGCCCCCTCCTCCTCCTACCACCACCACAACAACAACACCTGGCGAGGACGCGGCTTTGTACCAGCAGCAGCAGCAGCAGCAGCTTCCTCCTATCCATGGCCAGGACAGGGATCCTCGCTCAGGCAGTCGGCCCCAGCACCAGCAGCAGCACCCACACCCACACAGCCAGCCAAGAACAACGACCACGACACCCACGACGACCATCACGATAACCAACAAGACGGCGATGACGACGACGACGACCAAGACTTCTACGACGCCCATTCATCCCTCTCACGAGCACCTCCACCCCGTCCAGCAGCCACCTCCATCCTCTCCTTCGGCTCCTTGGGACCCCCCACCGAACTCCTCATCGCAGCCGCATCAGGCCTCCTCCCACCACCACCGCCTCCTCCTCCAGGCCCACCGAGCACAGCACGCCGCCAGTCATCCACCACAAACGGCGCACAGTCAGGCTCAGGATCCATACCCACCCTCATCCTACCCGCCAACGTTGACGGCTTTGGAGCCCTCGCCCACGCTCAGGCAGCCAACGCCGTCACCTTACTGTCAAGGCAGCAGGGCCATTCCGGTGATCCCAAGGACCCCGACGTGGAACGACGAGGCAGGCCACCCGCAGAGCGGCAGCACGAGGACGACGATGTCATTGCATCGCCACTCCGACCCGCCCTACACGCCCGCCCGACCGGTCTGGTCGGAGCCAGTATAGCCATGCCCGCCCAGGCGGCTCACCCGACGCGTACACGGCCATCTCCCTCCCCACCACCACCTACACAGCGTGTCGCTCCCAACACCGACGACGCAGAGCACCAAGAACGTCATCCCGAACGCGATGACGACGACGAGGACGCGTACATCCGCATCAAGCGGCAAGAGTGGGAAGATGCCATGGCCAGCGCACGCGCCGCCGACCAGCGCCGACAGGCCGACGTCCAACGACGCGCCGCCGTCGCCTCCTCAAGAGCCTACGCCCATGCCCATGGCCACGCTCGAGCGATGGCGCGCACTGTCCAGCGCGCATCAATTCCGCCCCTCCTCGCTGGGGGCAGGCCGGGCAGGATGCCCCCTGGTGCGGGTGACAACTCCCCGGACGGCGGGCCGAGGAGGACAAGGCCCGTCTCGATGGCCGATCATCCGTCCTCCTCGGCCACGACGACCGATGGCGCCGCCGACGCGCTGCCATCCTTCAGCCTGCCCCTTCCAGGCTCGTGGCACGTGTCCGAGCCCGAGCACGAGAGAGACGCACACGAAGATCCTCATCAAGCAGATACACAGCAACGACGGGGATCAGGGGGCCAACCCCCACCGGCCCCGACCTTGCTCCATCTTCCCCTCCACCGCTTCCCGCACCAAGACATGCCATCCCAAGACTTGTCCCATGACCTTCGACACCCGGGCATCACCCCAACCGAAGGCGTAGAAGGGGAAGAGACGCGCATGAGCATGGTCGAGTCCTGGCGCCGGCTCACCCTGCCCCCCGCCCCGCCCTCCTCCTCCACCTCGCGCCCGACGCTCACGCCGACGCCGACGCCGACGCCAAGGGGAGGGAGGAGGATGCAGCGGCTGTACGTCTCCGAGGGCGGCCCTGCGACGGCGCACCACCCGCCTTCCCACCGACCGCATCCTACCCACGCAGAGACGGAGCGCGTTCGTATCGGCGTAGGCGCAGGCGTAGGCGTAGGCGCAGGCGCGACGTCGGTGTCGGTGTCGGCGTCGGCAGTCCAGCCCCATCCCCCCCGTCGGCCGCCCCCTCCTCCCATCGGGCTCGGGCTCGGGCTCGGGCTCGGCTCCGTCCTGCCCGTCCCACCGACGCCACCGACACGACGCGTCTGATGGACGCGTTTGGTCGCCTTGCACATACTCGTAGACGTTGGACGTCTCATGGTCCCGACTGTGTACGATGAAGCCGTGCTTGCTTCACCCCTGCCTTCCCTCTCCTCCACCAGTTCCCCAGGCCTCCTTCCCCGACGCGTACGCGTACATAGATGCCGTGTTGTGTTGTGCTTGTTGTACTTCCACCCCCACGTGCTCTTCACTTTCTTCATACCCTATTTATCCCTCTTGCCTGCGTAGCTCGTGCGCATCACAACGCGACGCGTCCTTCAGCATGGAAGCTTGCATGCCGCTTGTCTATACCGTGCTCGATGGAATGTGGACGTGGCTGACCTACTGCCTCGCAAGCAGCACGCCCGTACAAGCCCGGAGCGCCTCGCGCTCCGCCTGCTCCGCAAAGGCCGAGCCGGCCCACCGGATCTGGCAGTTCGGGTCGACGAGGAAGACGTAGCCGACGTGCTTGTTGTGCAGGCACAGGCTCGAGCGGAGGTAGGCTTCGGCGGCCGGGCTTGAGGAGGTGGCGGGTGGGGAGGTGGGGGTGGAGGAGGATGCCGGTGGGATGGAGGCGGAGGATAGGTCGTGCGCTGAAGCCTCCTCCTCTGCGCCACCTTGTTCACCGCCCAGGGCCTTGCGCCGCGCCGCCTCGAGCTCGCGCTGCATGACCCGCTCCGGCACGGCAGGCGCAGCCGTGCACAGAAAGTAGCGCTCCCTTGCCCCGTCCTCCTCGCTGACGCTCGCGCGGAGCGAGTTGAACACGAGACGGAGCAGGAAGGCGCGCAGGGCCGAGAGTTGGACGTTGATGGTGATGTGCTGGAAGGACGGGTGGGTGTCGTACGTCGCCCGCGTGGGCGCGGTGAAGGACTCGACGTGCGCCTCGGACGCGCGGGAGGAGAGCACGCTGACGAGACTGACCCGCCCCCGGAGCGCCTCGGCCGTCGACAGGCTCGTCCCGTCCGAGAGACGCTTGCCCGTCCAGTCGGGCCACCACTGTGCGCGCTCGGCGCGGATGAGCGAGGCGGGCGCGCGCCACGTCTTGCCGCCGTGGGCGCGGAGGGCGTGGAAGTCGTGAAAGTAGCCTTTGGAGGCTTCGGAGACGATGGCCTTGCGCTCGGCGTAGATGCGCGCGTCGCGGGCTGTGGAGGCTGATGCGGCGGTGGAGGAAGAGGAGGAGGGCTTGGACGTGGAAGCTGTCGCTCCGCTTGTGCCTGCGCGCGAGCTTGAGGGTGCGCTTGCTGCTGATGTTGAAGTGGAAGCTGTTGCTGATCTCCTTGTCGATGTGGTTGATGGTGCGTTGGCGATGCAGAGGGGTGGGAAGGGGAACCCGGGAGCGGTGCTGAGGAAGGGCAGTGGTTTGGCGGCTGCCTGTGCTGCGAGTGCTGATGCTGATGTGATAAACGAGGGCGATGCTGGCTGTTGCGGCTCAGGCCGAGGCTCGGGCTGAGGTGACTCTGTTGATGGCTCTTGCTGCTGTTGTCGTGCCTCTTTGGACGAGGACGAGGACGAGGACGAGGACATGGACCGAGATGCACACGCTGCTGTCCTTGCCAGGGCTGCGGGTGTCCGACACGAGGCCGAGGCAGCGGGCTGCGCTGTCAGCACTGCTGCTGCTTCTGACGCTGTCCTCGCCGCCGTTGCTGCCATCCTGAGAGACGCCATGGCTGAGGAGTGAAGTGGGTGTTGGTGTTGAGAGTGGTGGTGATGGTCGCTGTGCTCGAGCTCATGCTGAACGGAGACGGGGGACGATCTTCGAACGGATCGATCGATCTGCAGATCGATCGATCTCGGGAGACGCGTGGCGGGTGGCACCAGATGCGACGCGTCTGCCCCCAAGGTGGAGGGAGTGTTGGTGTGCGGGCAGCGCGCGTGCCGAGCGGGCGAGCCAACACTCCGCGAAGTCGCAGTCAGCGAACGCCAGGAGGCTCAGAACAACACCTCGTCGTCCTCATCGACGACGACGACGACGACGACGACGACGACGACACCGACACCGACACCGTTACCGACATCGACTCTGTGACGCACCTGCAGGCAACGCAGCACCATGTCGCGCGAACTCTCCTACGAGGAGCTCGTCGAGCGCATCCACTACTCGGAGAAGTACGCCGACGACGAGTTCGAGTACCGCCATGTCATCCTGCCCAAGGGCCTCCTCAAGCACATCCCCAAGGCATACTTTGACCCAGAAGAACCAGGCGTCCTCAGGATCCTCAACGAGGCAGAGTGGCGCGGGCTCGGCATCACCCAGTCCCTCGGCTGGGAGCACTACGAGGTACACGCCCCCGAACCACACATCATGCTCTTCCGGAGAGAGAAGGACTACCAAGAAAAAGTGAGCCTGTCCTCCCCCCTCTCTTCCACCCAAACGCGCGCGCTCATTATCTGGCTCATACACAGTATGGAAACACGGGCAAGGGAACAGGCGCAGCAGCAGCAGCAGCATCAGCAACCTCAAACGGACGCAAATGAGCAGGGCTTCATGGCAGCGGCAGCACCAGCTTCCACGTCATGGCAACGGAACACCCAAGGTCATCACAAGGACAGGGCGCGCACACGCTTGAGCATGGCTGGAGTGCCAATGTGCGAAGGGCGGCAAGAGTACACCATTTCGAGGACACGGGGCAGGTCAGGCGCGGACAAGATCTTCTCAGACGGCATACTGTACTTCTTCTTCGCGCACGCTCGAAACGGAAGCAGGGCTTCATGACCCTGTTTGCTACACGCGACGGGAGCGGACGTAGTCTTCGCGGCGCGAGAAGCAGTCAAGGCCGACAACGGGACGAAGACGACCGACCGTGGGACGAAGCGATGAGCGAGCGAGAGAGCAGGCGACGACGTCGACAAGGCACCAATCAGCGTGGGCACAACGGGCCCCCCTTCGCAACCATTGTATTTTCTCTCCAACAGCGAGCCTCCAACCAACCAACCATTCATGCATGCGCACCCTCAGCACCACTCTCGGCCCACCTTGACGCGTCGTGTCGGACACGGACGGTACGTGCGACGCGTCTCGACTCTGCACACACACCGGCCTAGGCATCCCCTTCTTCCACCACCCCTCCTCCCAGCTGGAGTCCCCCACTCTGTCCCCCTTGCTCGGCTCGATCCCCGGCTTCCTTCAAGACATATTCGGCGCTCCGGTCCCTTCATACCACGTTCCTCCTTCTCCCTTTCCCCTTTCCCCTTCCCCCCCTCCTCAGCTAGGCCAGGCTCGAGTGACTCTCCCCCTTCCCATCGCATAATCTCCAACCCGTCTCAGCACCCGGCTCCTTCCTGAGTCATCTCCGTGAAGGCACGCGCGCATGCGCGTGGCAGAGGATGCCTTTCCCGACAAAGGTGAATGCATTGACAACGGTCCAAAGACGTGAATAGACGGGGGAGGGAAAGCCCGTGCCGAGCCCGGCGGCCGCCTCCTCCTCCTCCTCCTCCTCCTTAAAAGACGAACGGAATGACAGCCTTGCGCTCCTTGGGGAACTCGGCCCCAAACGTAGTCTTGTACCACTGATGCCCCTTGTACGCGCGCGGCAGCATCGTCGACACCTCCGCGAGCAGGAAGAGCGCGGGGGGAGCCTGCAGGACCGTCGCCAGCTTGGCGGACAGCGAGGCTGTCGTCGTGGGTGCTTGGAAGAGGGGGAGGAAGTAGAGGGCTGCGAAGGCGAAGCTCGCCCATTCGAACCCTGCCCCGCGTTGGCGCGAGGTTATATGTGTCAGTAGACAAGATCTCACGCTTGCCAGAGGGAAAGGACAGGCACTCACACTCGCAGAGGTAGTTGGGGAAGCTGATGTACTCGAACAGTCCACCATACGGGACCTTGTAGCGCGACCTGACGCCGTTCGTCTCGGCCGCCTTGCGTGCCGCGCGTTCGGGCTGGGTACGAGGCTTGCGCCGGAGGTTGGCGAGCAGTTCGTCGTGGTAGATGTTGCCCGTAAAGCCAATGGCCCACCCTGCAATCGCGATCCAGAAGAGCGGGTGTCGGAGCGCCGATGCGGGGATCAAGCCCGGTCCGAGGGCCAGACTCTGAATACCCACGGGTGCCGACGAGGGCTTCGACTTCTTGCTGCGCCAGAAGGAGGCGGTGGATGCGCTCTGTGCATTGGCACGCACGGCGAGCTTGACCGCGTCAGCTGCGGAGAGGATCGAGGGCGAGTGTCCGCCGAGCCAGGAGCCCATGAGGAAGCCGTTGACCAGGTTAAAGCCGATGGCGGAGATGGGCACGCTGATGTGCATCCGTGAGCGCGTCGGACTGGTGAGAGGCGAGATGATGGCGCGGTGGATGTAGTGGATGACGAAGAGCGAGGCGAGGATGCGGTTGGGCAGCGGCAGGGAGAGGAAGTGCGCCCATTGGGGCAGGAGCAGCGTCTTCCACGACGTCCGTCCGAGGAGCGGGCTCGACGTGAGCAGGCTGGCGATAAAGGTGAGCGGCGAGACGACCTCCATGAGCAGCCAGCCGTAGTTGCCGTGCACCGTCCAGCTCGTGGCCGACTTGGGCGCGAAGCGGCCGTGGGGCGCGTCCATGACCCAGATGAGGACGGGTGCGATCAAGGGGCTGTACCGGAAGAAGAGCGAGCCGAGGGTGTAGCATGTTGTTGCGACCGTCTGTGGTGCGGGTGCGTTGTTGGCGTTGAGGCCGAACTGGAAGCCGCCGCCGGAGCTGCCCGTGCCCGCGGCGGGCAGCAGCGATGCGAGGAACCTGCTGACCGTGTTGGAGCTCATCTTCGTCGACGTTGATGGCGGTGTTGAGGTCGTCGTCGTCGTTGGTGAGAAGGATGAGGAGCGCGAGCCCGTTGGCGGCGCGTCATTCGATCGCTGCCACGGTGTTGTTGTGGCTCACGTGAGCGCCGGACGCGTCGCGCGTCGGCTGCCATCGCTCCGCGTGCCGGCGCGCCGCCTGGCCGTGTTGTTCTCCGCCGCTCCAAACGGCCGCCGAGCTCGACAACACAACAACGAGCCAGCAGCCAGCAGCGACAGCAACCACACCACCTTTCAGCCATACCAAGCATCGCATCAACGACGACAACGACGACGACGCGGACGGCAGCACCGAGCAGCGGTGCCCATCACCGCCATGGAGACCGCGTCCAGGAGCAGCTCAACCTCGATCCTCTCGGGACCAGCACGCAGTCACAGCGAGCGACGCGGTACCACGGCAGCAGCCTGTGCTGGCACCCAAGCAGGCAGCATCGACCCAGGCTCACAGGACTCCAGGTACCTCAACTTCGAAGACGAAGACGAAGACGCGGACGGGCACTACGACGAAGACGACGCGATGGACGGCCCTGACGACGGGGTCACGCCGTCAACGCGTCTGAGCCAGCCCAGCGCTTCCTCATCCTCAACACCGCGCCTACCAAAGGACGCAGTGACTCAAGCTACATCAGTCTCTACCGGCTTGACAAGGCCACTCGCTGCTGGAGTGGCGCGCCAACGAGTAGCCAAAGGTGACGTAGAGCTGTGTCGAGACGAGCAAGACGACGAAGACGCGGACGGGGACGCCGCGGGCGACATGGACGACGATGACGAGGCCGACAACACACCGCTGGCCGTGCAAGCGCCCACAGTTCCTCAAGTGCTGCTACCAAAGACGTTCGAGCTTCAAGGAGAAGAACGAATCAAGGCGGGTCTTTCATTAGCACCAGCAGTACCTCCAGCCCTAGAAGGCTTGCCCACTGCTGAGAGTGCTGACGAGGGCGAGGTGGAACTGCTTGTACGCTATGATGACGATGAAGACGACGGCCAAGATGTTGACGACGGCAACGACGGTGACGATCAAGCCGAGGACGAAGACGCCAGCGACGCGGACGACGAAGATCCGTACGACATCACCTACACCGAAGACCCTTTCCTCCGCGAGGTGGAAAACCTCTATCAGGCCGTACCCATGCTACGCCGACGATACGACATTCTCGACAAGCTTGGCGAAGGCACCTTCTCAACAGTATACAAAGCTCAGCCCATGTACAGTCCACCTCAGCCACAAGCACGGACTGGACAAGGCATGGCTGCAGGACGGAGCGCGAGCGTGCCCGTCACAAGTGCAGGGGCTGGTCTGGCAAGCAAGGGCAATGCCTTCGCCGCGCTCAAGCGCATCTACGTATCCAGCTCTCCAGCGCGCATCGTCAACGAGCTCGACATTCTGCTGGAACTGAGGTGAGCCTACTTTGCTCGCGATGTAGTGAATGAATGCTGATACGCTGATCTGTTTCCACAGAAATCACGACCACATCAGCCACCTGATTGAGGTGTTCAGGGACAAGGATCAAGTCATCGCCGTCATGTCCTTCAGCGATCACGTCGACTTCAGGGTGAGCATCTGCCTCGACAGTGCGTCTGAACCTCACACGCCTGCTCACCTCTACAGTTACATCAGGACTACTTCCGCATCATACCGATGACGGACATTCGCTGCTACTTTCGCTGCCTCTTCTCCGCCCTCGCCGCGGTCCACAAGGCTGGGGTGATCCACCGCGACGTCAAGCCGGCCAACTTCCTCTACAATCCGCTGACGGGACACGGGACGCTGTGCGACTTTGGACTGGCCGAGCGATTCGTTCCATCGGAGTGGCGGGGCCGTTGCCACCATACGCTGCCGACGGACAAGCATCCGCATGGACAGGCAGTGCTCAACCGAGACGTGCCCAGCACGGTGTTGGGGGAGATGGAGGATAGCGCTGGCAAGGGCGGCGGTGGCGGTGCAGTCGGCGACGATACCCTCGGCGATGCTCACCCGTTCTCACGAGCTACGCACACCCATCAACATGAGCGAGTAGGCTACTTGCGTGAGGATGCGAGGTGAGCTCGTTCTGTAGGCTGATACTTCACGTACATTGCACTGACTCCTCTTGACTACTCAGGCCTCCGGTGCGAGCGAACAGGGCAGGCACCCGTGGCTTCCGTGCTCCGGAGGTGCTGCTCAAGTGTCAAGATCAGACGGTTGGTGAGTCGGTCCTCGCCATCCTTTCCGTCCTCGCCGACGCCATGCATGCTGATGCCTTTGCAATCATCCGGCAGCTCTTGATGTCTGGTCGGCAGGCGTGATCCTGCTCTGCATGCTCACAAAGCGTTTCCCGCTCTTCAACGCCGACGACGACATCGTTGCACTGCTCGAGCTCGGTGTGCTCTTCGGCAAGCGCAAGATGGAGTCCTGCGCCATGTTCCACAGTGAGTCGCCTCCCTGCTCCTGATTGGAGGAACAGGCTGACGGAGGGAGTATCTACAGACCGCACATTCAAGACGGACATCCCAGACATCACCGCGGACGGCATTCGACTGCAGGACTTCATTCGCAGGATGAATCCGGACCCTCTGGTCGAGATTGACGAGCTCAGTGCTTCCCTCCACGGCGAGGACAGGGCCGGATCCAGCAGTTCGCAGCGGGCACCCCTCGGCGAGAGCTCGGCTCCGTCCCAACGCTTTTCCAAGCTCAAGGATGCTCAAGGGACGTCTCAGGGGGGTTCCAAGCCGACGGCCCAACGCAGCAACTTGAGTGGCGACGTCGACGAGCGCGTACGGCGTCTTTCCAGGCTCAAGAATGACTGGACGGGCGCGTTTGAGCTGGTCAAGACTTGTCTCCAGCCCATCTGCACCAAGCGATGGAGCGCTGAGCGCATCTTGCGCGAGCACCGCTTCTTCAACCCGTCCGTGGCTACGACGACCAGTGGCGCGTCGGGCTCGACGAGCAAGGCCGGCGCTGAGAAGGCGGGTGGGGGTGGACCTGGGCTCAAGAGGATTGCTGCGGAGGAGGAGAAGAATGCTGAGCAGGACGAGAATGGAGGCGTTCGAGCGCACACGGTGCGGTCGACCGCGGCGACGGCGGTGGGCCCCGCGACCAAGAAGACGAAGCGAGTGCTCATCTGAGCTACCGGCCAGGAACGACGAAAGGCGGCGACGCCCGACGTAACCCGCACCTTAGAACACGACCGAGCGATCCGACATGGATCTTGACAATGTGAGCGCACAGCTCTGGACACAGCAACCAAGGAGGCTGTTCTTCCCTCATGTAGATACGCATATACAAGCACGCAGCATGGGCACGTTGATGCCACCCCTTCCCCTTTCGAAACCCATCACCGGCAATGTGACACGCGTCCGAGGTGGCGTAGGCATGGCAGATGCGCAATGCTTGACTCTGTGCGTTGTGATTGCTAGTGTTGCAAGTAAGAGGCTTGACGATCATAAGGAAGGGTGAGCGGTGATGGAGTGATGCTGACCGAGATCCGGTTTGACGGGCTTGAGTGATTGTGGGATGTACTCTTGCAGGGTGAAGGCGAGCTGGTCTCGGGACGCCGTCTCGAGCATGATGACCTCGCGCGCCGGGGCTATGAGGATGATGGCGGGGGACCTGATGATCCTGGGCCCTGATCTCTTGATCCCTGCTCTGCCCCCTCCTGCTTAGGATTCCTCAGCGCCTCGAACGCCTCCCACTCCGCCTCGATGCGTTCCCTCGCTCGGACAATCTTGCTCTGGATGTAGAAGGACCCCTGCCCGCCTGTGGACGGATCTGCGCCCTTGGGGGCGGGTGGTGCGTTCGTCTTGAAGAGGTGCTCGTACCGTTTCAAGAGCTCGGACTGGGCCGCCTCGGTGCGCGGGAAGGCGCCGCCGCCGCCGCTGCCGCCTGCTGGTGATCTTGAAGAGGCTGCGTCTGGTTTGAGGTTGAGGATCATGAGCGCTTCTTGGAGCGTCATTCGATGTGCGCGTGTGAGGGCATGGGAGGAGTCGCCGCTGCCTGCGCCTACGCCTGCGCCGTCGCCACCGCGGTGGGATGATGTCGCCGCTGCTGCTGTTGCTGCCTCGCCTGACCTTGCGTTGCGAATGGCCTGCTTGCCCGCCTCGGCGAAGGCGCGCCCGAGGATGATGCTGCCGTTGAAGATGATCTGCCCGATGATGCGCGGCAGGTTGCTCATCGTGTTGTGTCGATGGGGGGAGTGCGTCGATGTCGACCTTGTGGTGGTGCTTGCTGATGATGGAAGCTGTCATTTCTCGAAGCGCTTTGTTTGCTGGGCGGGCGGCTGAGCGATTCGTGCCACAAAGTGCTTTGCTTTCGGAAAGAACTTTGCCGGGAGGAAGCGCTTTCGGGTGGCCGCGCCAGCATCTCCTCCGCCCGACCGCTCTGGCCTCTGACGGCGGGGAGCTGCAGCCGTCAGCGGGCTCGACACCACCTCAGCCTGGACACGCATCGACAACGACGAGCAGCTCGACGACGACGACGACGTGGATGCTGACGACGACAACGGCAGCGCGCACAGACGACTGCAAACGGACCTTGACTCTGAACACGACGACACACCCGACGCGCACTCCGATCGCAGCCCTCTCCGTCACGGCGCCGCAGTGCCAGGCACTCCCTCCTCGACCACGCATCCACTCGCTGCCGTCAAGGAGGGCTCCTTCGATCGCATCGCAGGCGGCATCGACTCCAGTCGAGGCGCTCGTACGGCCTCCCAGCTGATCCTCTCGGCCCGCGCCCGCCCGGCCTTGCAAGCCCACCTCGTCTCTGTGGTTCGAGCTGCTGCGGCGCGTGGGTGACCAAATGGGCCCATACTCATGTACCCTTCACCCTCTGCTTCTCCCGCGCTCTCTCCAACAGCCTTCTTGTGAGTATCAACGCATCCTCATGCTCGCACGTAGTCCTCGCTCTGACATGGTCTCCTCTCTTCCCTGCCCCGCCACCCAGCTTAAACTCGACGTCCAACGCGTCCGGCTCTCATCATCTTCAGCAGCAACATCTCCCCTTCTCGCATCACCAACATCCATCGCACCCACTCGCGCACCATCAGCGCAACACCCAAGGTAGTGGCACCTTTGGCGGCGGAAACTCCTCCCCCTCCTCTTGGCCCTTCTCTTCCCTCGCAAACGGCTCGGCGGCTTCCTCATCGGCCACCGGGAACGCGTCGTCCTCTCTCCTGTCTTCAAGCTCCTCGGTCAGCTCAGCCACGACGTCGAACAACACCGGCGCAGGTTTGTATCAATATTTCGATGTCCTTTGCTCTCAACATGTGCTCATGAACCCTTCTCACCGCACAGGCTCGCGCTTCGGAGCCGGAGGAGGGATCGGTGGGCCCTTTGGCTCGGCTTCCTCTCCCTTTGGACCAGGCCCCTTTGGGCTACCGCCTCCTCCACCTCACCAGCAACAGCAGCAGCAACAGCAACAGCAACATCATCATTCCGGACACGGCGGACCGCCTCATCATCCCTCAGGGCTAGGGCACAACCACAACCATCCACATCCAGGCCAAGGCCATGGGCACGGACACGGCAGCTTTGGCAATCTAGCTCTCGGTGCCCTCGGTCTAGGCGGTGGAGGCGCCGGTTCCGGTGGTCATGGCATTGGCGGATCCAATGGTCAGGGTGGACAGGGTGGTACGCCAGGGTCAGGACAGGGCCTGGGAGGCGGATCATCCTTAGGCGGCGGGGGTGGCGGCGGCAATGGCTCAGGGAGCGGCGGCCTCGGCTCGGCCTCGAGCTCGTCCTTCAATCCCTCCAACGTACCACCAGGCATCGGAGTAGGCTCAAGTTCGAGCTCTTCGGTACAACATCCAGTCTCCAAGCATTGGCAGAGCCAGCTGCTCAAGGCTGAGATCTCAAGGCAGTCTTCCGCGCCTCATCATCACGCACGCGCGGCTGCTCTGGCGGCAAGGAGTGCGACGAGCAGCGCCATCGCTATACAAGATCCTAGCACCAAGGCTGCGGGAACCGCAGCGGCGGCGGCAGCAACAGGAGCTTCGGGCACCGCGCCGCCAGCAAATGGCCTCTTTGTCGCAAAACGTGACGCGCCGACGAGTGGGGGCGGTGCACCTCCGACCAACACCACATCCAATGGCGATGCGACAGGGGCCTCTCCTCAGGTCTCTTCGGCAGCGACCGCTGGTAACGGCAGCAAGGGGAGTGGCTCAGATTCCAGTCAAGCAGTGCAAACATGGACGACGATCGATATGGGCGGCCTCGCACTCAAGAACCTGGCCAACGAGCTCTTCAGGTACACGTTCTTGACGTCCCTCTTCGTCAACCACAACGCGTTGACGGCGCTATCGCCGGCCATCGTCAACTTGCGGAACTTGACGGTGTTGGATGCGTCGGGCAACAAGCTCACGTCCATCCCGCCCGAACTCGGCATGCTGACAAATTTGCGCGAGCTCTTCCTTTTCGACAACGCACTTACGACACTGCCACCCGAGCTCGGCACATTACACCAGCTCGAGGTGCTCGGCATCGAGGGCAACCCGCTCAGCGAGAAGTTGCGTGGCTTGATCCAACGCGAGGGCACCACGGCTCTCATTGCGTACCTGCGAGACAGCTGTCCGGTACCTCTGCCTCCTCCCGAGCGTGAGTGGATCACGATCGAGACGGACATTACGACTTCCGGCGCCGACAACGACGGAAGTGGAGGCGGTCGAGGATACGGCGGTGCGTTCGTCTCGGAAGCCGAAAGGCGGAGCAAGAAGAAGGGATTCAAAACGGATCGCGCTGCCATCAAGGCCAAGGGTGACGGTGCCGACGCCGATGGCGAGGTGGGTGTGGATGTCAATGCCGCCGCGGAGGGCGACGAGGACGAAGACGAGGATGCGGACGCATCGGAACCCTCGCCCGAGTCGTTCAACCTCCTCACCTACAACATCCTCTGCGACCGATATGCGACGACGCAGATGTACGGCTACACGCCGTCGTGGGCGCTTGCATGGGACTACCGCAAGGAGCTCATCCTCCAGGAGGTGATGAGCTACTCGGCCGACGTGTGCTGCCTTCAAGAGGTCGACATCGAGCAGTACGAGGACTACTTCTTGCACCACCTCAGCCAGCAAGACTACGAAGGTGTCTTCTGGCCCAAGTCGCGTGCACGGACGATGCGGGACGAGGAGCGGCGGCATGTGGATGGCTGTGCCATCTTCTTCAAGGCGAACAAGTGGGCGCTGATCGAGAAGCGTCTGATCGAGTTCAACCAGCTTGCGCTCCAGCGGCCCGACTTCAAGAAGACGGAGGACATGTTCAATCGGGTGATGACCAAGGACCAGATTGCGGTCATTGCGCTGCTGGAGAACCGTGCGACGGGTGCGCGTCTCATTGTGGCCAATGTGCACGTCTACTGGGACCCCGAGTTCCGAGATGTCAAGCTGGTGCAGGTGGCGATGCTCATGGACGAGCTGGAGAAGATTGCGGCGCAGTTTGCCAAGTTGCCGCCCAAGCTGGCGAGCATGCTCGCCGAGCCGTACCGGAAGCGCGGCCCTCCGACGTACCGAGACGGGACGTGCATCCCGACGATCATCTGTGGCGACTTCAACTCGGTGCCGGACACGGGCGTGTACACGTTTTTGAGGCAGGGCAAGATCAGCGGCGACCATGAGGACTTTATGTCGCATGTGTATGGCAAGTACACGTCGGCTGGGCTGGAGCACAAGCTCACGCTGCGGTCGGCGTACGAGGGCATTGGCGAGCTGCCGTTCACCAACTATACGCCCAACTACAAGGGCGTGATCGACTACGTGTGGTACAACTCGAACGCGCTGGCGGTGTCGGGCCTGCTGGGCGATGTGGATCCGGCGTACCGGGACAAGGTGGTGGGGTTCCCGAATGCGCACTTCCCTTCGGACCATGTGTGCCTGCTGGCCGAGTTTACGGTGCGGCCGAATGCGCAGAGCACGCTCCACCGGCAGCATGGCGGTGGTGGTGGTAGCAGCAGCCACTCGAGCTTCCCGAAGCGCATCGCGGGGAACGGCCATGATGACGATCGGCCTGGGCGGCATGGTGGCGACAAGACCGACTCGGCGTCGTTGTCCTCGTCCACACCGAACCATCACAACAACAACAACAACAGCAGCAGCAGCAGCAGCAGCATCAACAACACCAGCAGCAGTCACAGCCACAGTGGCTCTGGTCCTGGCTCGAGCTTTGGGTTTGGGCTGGGCTCCAAGCTGGCCGCGGCTACGAATCGGCGGACGTTCAACCCGGACTTTTCCAACTTTGGCCGGGCGGGCTCTCGATCGTGAGCATGGGATGGGGATGGGAGACGTCACGATGGTGTTGGAAGGGGGGGGGGAGTGTCCCCTCCCCTGTCTCCCTGTGCGCCGCGGTTCGCGGTCCGTTTCTCTCGATACTCGACACGCTCACCTCTGCCACACCCGACGCTGACGACGCATCCTCGCCCCCCGCGCCCGCTGATGACGATACACCCCCATCTGGAGGTGAGTGTGATTGTATCGATGCTGGTTTTGGAGATGACGCTGAGCTTGGGCTTTGTGGACGTTTGCAGAACAGCCTATGTACATATGCAGCATGCCCTTACGCCCGTCCGTCCGCCCTCGAACTCGAATCCCCCCCCCCCCCCCCCTTCCTTGCTGCCCCCCTCTTGAGACGCTGCGCGGGGATGCCAGCTCTGCTCTCTGTGGGGGTGGGTCGCCCTCGCTCCCTGGCCTTGTCCCGTCAATGGTCCCAGCCCCCTTTCGCCCGCCGGTTCTCCCACTCTCTATCTCTCTTGTTCTCTCACTCTGACTCGCGTTGCGGTTTCTCCACCCCCTTCTTGTCCGTGAATGGCGATTTGATTCTCGATGGTGCGATGGAACGAGAGAGAGAGAGGGGGGGGGGGAGGATGTACGATCCCGTCTTGCCGGCGTGTCCTGGAAGAAGAGACTCGGCGGCAATATGTAAAGGAGGGAGTGCGCACGCAGTGGATGGATGGCTCTTGCCGGTCGCCGTTCCCTCAGCCTGGGCCCATCCTCTCCTGGTTGAGAGCGAGCAGGGCGCAGTGATGAATAGGCGGGCGTGTTCAGTTTTTTGGGACAAGATGGACGACGGCGAGGAGGAGGGAGGGGTGCGCGATGGGGGGGGGGGGGGGAGAGAACCGAGTGGAGGTGGGCAGGTTCCCACGCTCCTCGCGTGGCCATCGGGGGATTGGCATGCATGCGTGCGGGCGGCGTTTGGCGCACTGCACTGCACTCCCTGCCCTGCCCCGCCGTTCCGTCATGGAGCCAAGGGCGATGACCCGTCGGTCAGTCGGAGGGCGAGCCACGGCCAACACCACCACCCCCGTCGTGACCATCGTCGACGTCCTCAACGTCGACCTCGACAGCAGCAGCCACAGCAGCACGTGAGCAGCACGCAGCACGTGCTGCTCCCACCCCAACGGCTGGCCGCACGGTGCTGGGCTCCGACTCATCCCAACGGCGCGTCTTGCCAGCAGCAACATCGACACTGACAACGACGATGTCGTCCTTTCGCCCGCCGCTGCCGCCGCTGCCACTGCAGCCGCCGCCTCAGCCTCTTCCTCAGCCATACGCAGTGCCACTGCAAGCAGTGCCTGCGCAAGCACCCCTGCCACGGCCACGGCTGCCACCCGTGCCTCACCCACAGCAACACCCACACCCACACCCACACCCGGCACGGCTCTCCCCCCTGCCACCACCGCCTCCAGCAGCACCAGCACCCGCACTCTCGCCCGTGCCTCTGCCTCTGCCCACGCCTGGCCTGTACGGCAGCCCAGCACCACCACCCGCCTACGCCTCGCCCGCCATGCCACCAGCAAGAGCAGCCGTCGCCCAGCCACGGCGCATCTCCGCAGGCTCCCACGACGGAGTCATCTCCCCAGCTTCCACCGCAGCACCGCCCGCCCTCGCCCTCGCCCTGCCCCTGCCCGACGCGCACACCCTCGCCACCGCGCGCGAAAAGGCCCTCGCCCTCGGAGACCCACACAGGCTCATCCAGTGGGCAGCCGACGTCGTCAAGTACGTCGAGCGCACCTCGGCCTCCACCACCGCCGCAGCCGCCGCCGCCGCCGAGGCCGCCGCCGACCACACCATCAAGGACCCCCTCCTCGTCGCCTGGGTCGACGAGGCCATCACCATCATCAACGCACACGCCGCCAAGCGGCCCCACCCCATCCCACGCGCCCTCTACCTCCGCGCCGACCTCCGGGCCTCCGGCGCCTTCCCCTCCTACCACCCACGCGACCTCCGCTCCGCCTTTGCCGACTTTGAAATCGCAGCACGCATGGGCTACGCACCCGCCTACTTCCGCTGTGCACGCGACTACGAGGTCCTCGGCGATCTCGTCCGCGCCAGGGACGTCTACGACAAGGGCATGGCCAAGGGCGATGTCTGCTGCACCTATGTGAGTGCTTCCTTGCTACCATGGCTTCTTCTCATGCTCACTCTTTCTCGATTCTACAGAGAATCGGCATGGCCAACCTCCTCGGCCAGCTCGGCGTCGTCCAGAACCTGCCCCGCGCCGTCCAGTTGCTCAAGGACGCAGCCGACCGCGCCGACCTCGAGACGCCGCAGCCGGCGTACATTTACGGTATCATCTTGGCTGGTATGTTACTTCCTCGTCCTGTGATCCTGTCGACGACGCACTCACCATGGATAATCGACCACAGGCGAGTTCACCCAAGTCACCGTCCCGCCCAACCTGCTCATGCCCGCCCTCGTCTCCGAGCCCACCCGGGCCAACCTGACGCCACAGCAACAAGCCCTCTTCGAGGCCGAGGCCTTCCGGCACATCTCCCGGGCGGCCTACCTCCACTTTGGCCCGGCCCAGCTCAAGTGCGGCTGGGCATTCGAGCACGCCCAGCTGGGCTGCGCCTTTGATCCCCTCCTCAGCGTCCAGTACTACATTCTCGCCTCCCAGGCCGGCGAGCTCGAGGCCGACCTGAACCTGAGCAAGTGGTTCCTCTGCGGCGCCGAGGGCTTCTTCCCCAAGAAGGAGGACCTCGCCTTCGTCTTTGCCGACAGGGCCGCACGCAAGGGCCTGCCCAGTGCCGAGTTTGCCCTGGGATACTACTACGAGGTCGGCGTCGGCACCGACACGTCGGTCGAGCTCGCGCAAAAGTGGTACCGCAAGGCGGCGGCGCACGGCAACACCGACGCGCAGGAGCGTCTCGACGAGCTGGGCAAGCCGCAGCCGCAGGCGATCAGCCGGTCGGATCACCAGGCGCATGTGGACACCAGGCTCGTGCGCAAGCGGACGCAGGCCAAGATGAGGTCGGACAGGGAGGGGCGCAGGCCTACCGCTGGGGTCGATGATCCGGCCTTGGCTTCGGTCCATGGCGGCGGCGGTGGCGGTGCCCAGCTTCAGCAGCAACAGCAGCAGCAAGCCGTCGACATCTCCCGCCGACGCACGATGAAGATGATCGACGAGTACACGGCGGGCCGGCGCCAGAGCCGCCAGGAGGCGTCCCTGCCCGCCACCCTGCCTTCTTCCACTTCCACTTCGTCTTCGGCTTCGGCTTCGGCTTCAGCTTCCATGGCCCCCCGGGTGCAGCAGGGCCAGCACGGGCAGGGCTACAGCCTGAGCGAGACGTACGCCCCTTCGTCTTCTTCTTCTTCTTCTTCTTCGGCGGCGGCGGCGGGAGGAGGACGCAAGCCGGCGCCTCCTCCCATGCCCATCCCCGCCCCCGTGCCCGCTCCAGGAGCGGTGCCGGCCGTGGTGCCCGTCCACGCGCCGCTGGGGCCAGGCGTAGGCGTAGGCGTAGGCGTAGGCCCAGGCATGGGCATGGGCATGGGCGTAGGGCCGGGCGCAGGAGCCGTGGTGCCGCCCCCCTCGCACCCGCCCTTACCCTCCAACTTTATCCATCCCATCCCCGAGGCGGGGGGCAAAGGCGGTGGTGGTGGAGGGGGCCGCAAGTCGCATGGTGGTGGTGGTGGGGTGGCCCTCCCCGGCGCTGGCGGCGCGCCTCCTCCCCTGGCAGCGGGGCCAGGAGCGGGAGCGGGAGCGGGAGCGGGAGCGGACGGGACGGTGTACAACACGTTTGCGGAGATGGGCTTTGCGAGCAAGCCGAGTCATGGGGAGAAGGACTGTGTCATTATGTGACGATGTGACGAGCGGTTCCCCTAGTCTTCTCTGCGCACTTCTCCTCTCCAGGCTCGGCGCTCGGCGTCCATCATGGAGTAGCAAGTGCCCCTTCCCTTCCGACGCGTCCTCCCAACACTATGAGCGCGCCGACGGCACTCGATACTCGACACTCGACATCTCTGGACACGCACCCCGCATCAAGAATCAAGCATACACACACAACGGACCCCGGCCCGGCCCTCTCTCTTTCTCCCCCCTTTCTTCCTCTCGTGGGATCCGTTCATTGCTCGTTCCTCACAATCGGATCCTGGAATGCATGCGTCACGCGTGTGTGAGCGTGAGGCCTCCCAGACTTGCCTTGCATTCATAGCATCCCTCACCCTCACCCGCCACCACCGCTCCCTCACCCGCCACCGCCACCACCACCGCCAGGAGGAGGCGGCGCCCCGAACCCGCGCCGCTGCACATTCTTGCGCACCCTCCGCTTCCTGCTCCCCTCCACATCCGCACCCGCGTCGTCCTCGGCCGGCCAGTCGAGGTACGGCACGCGCCCGGGGGGTGTGCTGAAGAGTTTTGTTCTGCTTCTTCCTGTTGGCGGCCTTCTCCGCGTTCGTTTGCTGCTGTTCGTGGCGTCCTCGTCGTCGTCTTCGGACGAGTCGTCTTCTTCCTCGTCCACCCCAACGGCTGCTGGGGCGGCGTGAGGCTGGCCTTGGAGGAGAAGATGCGGCCTCTTGAGCGCCTCGATGGTGTCCACGTCCAGCGAGGCCAATAACGGCAGGTCCAACGCGCCCTTGACGAGCCCGAGCCCAAGCCCGAGCCCAGACCCAAGCCCGTGCGGAGCTTGTCGGTGCGAAGCGCGCGAGGCGAGGATAGCCCCCAGCGGTCCCACCAGGTGAAGCTCGCCCTTGTCCCGGTCGATGGAGCGGACGACGGCGAGGCCGAGACATCGCGAGGAGGCGAACGCGGGCGGGCCCTGCGATCGGCGGCGGAACAGGCGCAGCCAGCTTGCTCGATGACGGCTGATACCATCGCTGTGGCCGCGGCTATCCTCGTCTTCGCGCTCCTCAGCACCAGCGTCATCTCCGTCCCGTTGCTCCCCATCAGCCACTTCCACGAGCCCGACGACGGCCCCATTGAGCGCGTGCAGCTTGAGCGCATCCACCACGGCGCCTCCGAGAGGCAGGACGCAGATGCCCCCACGCGCCAGCACGCGCGGTGCATCAAGGATGAAAGGCCGCATGCCGCCGAGCGTTTGGGAGAAGTCCCATGCAGGCCAGCACCCCTCCTCCTCCTTCTCGTCGTCGTCGCTGACGTCCTTGGAGCCGACGCCGTAGCTGGGCAGGGAGGTGGCGTGCAGGTAGGATAGCAGGCTCAGTGTCCTCTGATCGGCGGCTGTCAGACGGAGACGGGGCTGCGCAGCCGGTCCGACGGCCGCCGTGCTCGGCTGTACGCGGATGTGATGGGTTCGTGTCTGCGTGCTTGACTTGGAGCTACCTTGAGCAGTGCTAATGGCTGCTGTGCCAGGGTCGACAGCGGACGATGCCAAGTTGGACACCTCGGGCGCAAAGTCGAAGATGTGGGAGGGGTCGAGGGCGGCAGTGATCGCGTCCAACAGGTCGGCGCCTAGGCCGGATACCCATCCTTGCGTATTGACGATGAGCGGGATGAACGAGGCCTTGTCCTCCTTGGTAGACCCTGCCGAGGTGTTTTGAGACATCGTCGTGGCGCCCAGGCGCCTGCGCTTCCTGCTACGGCTTTCGAAGGGATCGTCTTGCTGTCCGACAGCGCTGGCCTGATCCGCCAGAGCTTCCGAGCCGGTCTGCGGGGCTGGTGTATACCCCTGCGCGACGTGATCTCGGTAAAAGCCGACGAGCTCCAACGCGGCATCCCTGTACGATCCCGGCATGTTCTTGGCCGAG
Organism: Salmacisia buchloeana; assembly: GCA_029952725.1. Classification (NCBI taxonomy): domain Eukaryota; kingdom Fungi; phylum Basidiomycota; class Exobasidiomycetes; order Tilletiales; family Tilletiaceae; genus Salmacisia; species Salmacisia buchloeana. The sequence goes on from CP124199.1 coordinate 101,429, forward strand.
ATATCGCCCACGAAGTGGGCCCGCACCGGCGTGCGCAGCGTCGTCCAAGCCGGCCCAATCATCAGCGGAGCGGTGGAGGACGTGCTGAAGAGGTTGAGGGTGAGCATGCCCGGTGGTCCGAACTCCGTCTGGCCAAGGTCGAGGTCGAGGAAGGCGATGGCGGGTATGGAAGGTGATGATGTGGACGGCACGCATGTGAGAGCGGCGTTGAGGAGCGTGCGTGCGAAGAGGGACTTGCCGACGCCTCGAGGGCCTCGTACGAGTGCGCGCTTGAGAGGCAAACAAGACTCTGTTGCTTGCCCGCCTGCACCCAGGAAGTTGGGCACCGCTTCTTGCAGCGCGTCGACCCAGTTCCGGGGCAGCTCCACCACGTCGGCCCGGCCCGCCCTCGCGCCCGCCTCATTGAGATACGCGTCCGTGCCCGTGCTTGAGCCTCCGATGAGTCGGAAACCCGGCAGACTGGGAAGACCCGCTTCGAAGAGGGCGTCGGTACCGTCCTTGAAGCCGAAGGGAACGTCTTCTCCGGGTAAGGGACAGACGCGTCCGACGCTCTCGATGGAGCGCAAGGAAGCGGGAGCAGCGGACAGCTCGAGGATGGCGCATTCTTCCGCTGACGCGCCTGGGAGGACGTCGATGAATTCTTGAGAGGGTTGAGACGAGCTCGATGATGGGACGGTGTCGACAGCGACGGGTGCAGGACACGCGTGTCTGGCTGGCGCGAGCAGCATAGCCGCCTCCCTCCGCGACCCAGCCTTGAGCACCGCACCTTGAACGACGACGGCACCATGCAACACGCGCACCCGCACCACTCCACGAAACGCCATTGTCTGACCCAGGGGCAAGGCTACCCACAGCCGCGGCTGTGCGCTCGTGCTCGTACTTGGGGGCGCGAAGGCGACATTCGTATCGTCACCCTTCCAGATGGGCCGAAGGATGGGCGTGAGCGGGTCGAGCTCGATGGGTGGTGGGTGAGGAGGCTGTCTTTGGTCAGGTATGGCGTCGCCGGCGCGCCTCCTGGAGGAGCTGCCCCCACCACCGCCGCCGACTCGGGCTCGCCGTGCACCGCCTCCATGGCCGCGCGCCGAGCCGTTCGCCCCCACCACAGCCTTGCGCGGAGACCGATCCTGCTGCGTCCGTCGAAGGGGCGCGACCTCGACCTCGGGTTCGACATCGACCTCGATGTCCTTACCGCCTTCCTCGTCCTCGTCCTCGGCATCGTCGGAGCTGGGCCCAGAGGGCGACTCGTCCACGTCCTCCTCTGGGAGGGCTATGTACTCCTCCACTTCACCACCGCCTTCCTCAGCACCTCCGCCGACCGCCGTTGTCACCGCCTTCGTCCTCCTCCGACCCTTACGTCCATCGTGAGTTCGTTTAGCAGCCGCCTGGGCCGCGGCCGCTTGGGCCTCGGCCTCAGCCTGCGCCTGCGCCTGCGCCTCGCGTTCGCGCCGGAGGGCCGCCTTGCGCGCGGCTACGGCGCTGATGGGCACCGACGCCGAGTCCCCCGGCGCCGAGGATGCTGCCGCCATCGAGGTGAGGATCGCCTTGTAGAGTTGTAGTGTGCGCTGTGTTGTGATGGACGTCAAGGTGTTGGTGTTGCTGCTGCTCAAACTTTCTGGTGTTTAGACTGGGGCGTGCCGTTCGAGAGCCGCGTTGGCGGAACGGAAAGGACACGGAACGGTCGAGTTCTCGAGGATGTCGATGCAGTTTGGTATACGAGTATTCCCAAGCTAGAATACATAACACGCATTAACTACATCGCCGTCTATACCCTCTTCTCATCCATCTCGTACCCATGCTCGTCCGCCCCGCCGTCCGCTCTCTCTCGTCGTCGAGAAGAGAGGTGCCATCGCTTCGAAGAGGCTAGATCCGCCCTCGCGCGCCGTACCGCCCAGATCGCCCCTACCAGCACCAGCGCAGCCCACACCAAGAGCAGCACGAGGAAGACGGTCCGCTGAAGCCGCAGCGCCGCCAGCTGGCCATCCACAATCCTCGCCACCGTGCCCTCCATCGCCGCCGCCGTTGTTCCCCCCGACCCGCCCGACCCGCCCGTACCGGCCCCAAGCCGCGTAACAGGCGCCAACAGCCCATCCATCCCCTCCTCATCCAGCACGAGCACATCGTCCGACACGCGCGCGAGCCGCACGCGCGCATGGGCCTGTACCCAGTCGAGCGCCGACTCGATGCCTTGGATCTTGCGCAGGAGGATGCATTGGAGGAAGGTCTGCACGGGGCTGTAGAGGATCGTGTTGTTGAACACGTCCTGGTTGGTGGGAAGGGGGAGGAGATGGGTCAGGTTGCGCGAGCTGGAGAGGGCGGCGCGTAACATGGGGACTCACGCTGATCGCGCCTTCGACCAGGTCGACAAACTCGTTGAGGCTGTCACGCCCAGAAGTGCATCAGTGATTCAGGCCACAACCAGGAGGCTCGTCCGTGACTAGACTCACGTATTGTTCATCGTGCCCGTCGTCACATTGACCCAGCCAAACACCTGCGAGTTGACCTTGTCCTCGTATGCCTGGATGTGACCATTGACCATGCCGGCGTACGCGACTGACTGGCCGAGGAACGAGTCTTGGAGCTCTGCCCGGATACCCGAGGAGAAGTCCGTCAGGGCGCCAGTGAGCCGCTGGCAGACGACAGAAGAGGAGAGCTATAATCAGTCGACAGGCTTCCGAGTCTGGCTAATCTTCGAACTCACCCCGTCAAACATCCTCGCCAGAACCTCCAGCGCCCAGATATGCACCTGCACACCCACCAAGCCAAACAGCGCAAACACAAGCAGCGCAAGCATGCCAGGGTGCCCCACCCACCCACCCACAAACCACCGGAGCGCGTCCAGGCTCTGTATGCGCGTGATGCGCAGCCGGCGCGCCAGTCGGAGCGCGAGCGAGGTGGAGAGGGGATGGGAGAAGAGGAGGGCGAGTGTCATCGTGTCCCTCTCCGTCGCGAGCGGGTCGGGTGGTGCGCTCCGTGCGGAGCGGTGCCGTGTGGACGGGGGCTGGGTGTAGGCGTCGTGCGAGGGGAGCTCGATGATGTGGTCCGATACTACAATTGTGCGAGGGGGCGAGCGCGTGCCGGTGTGAGAAGGCGGCGTCGGCGCGCGATGGACGTCCTTCGGCGACGCTTTCGAAGAGGGCAGAGCGAGCGCGACACGTTGGTGACCGCCTCCGTCGCCTTGAGGGACGCCGTCTTCTTCCTCCTCGTGCAAGTCGTTCCGGGTGGACGCCGGATTGAGCCAGTACGAGGATGCCGTGCGTCCATCTCGGGTACCGTACACAGGGCCATGGCTCTCCTCCTCCAGGGCCGCCTCCTTCGCCTTGCTCCAAGGGCCTTCACGAGCTTGATGCCCTTCATGGTCTTCGTCGTCCCGGTCGCCTAGGGACGACTGAGCCGGACCACGCCCACAAAGCGCACGCACCATCCGCACATGCGCCCACATCCTCCTCCACGCCCACCACTCGAGCCCGACGCTGATCGCCCCGACGAGGAGCAGAGCAGCCAGCATCGCGCCGAGAAGGGCCCACTCGAGCGCGTGCGCGGCGTGGGCGAGGTCGTCCAAGGGCCGTGTGGCCGCTTGGATCGTGGAGGCGTTGCAGAGCTGGAGCGGTGGGGAGGGCAGATTTGGCACCGTGAGGACGGAGCGGTCAAAGGTGAAGGCGTTGATGGCTGTTGTGACCGTCCGTTCTTCAGCTTTGCTAATACTCTCAATGCACAGGCCAAGGGATGATGTGCTCACTATTGTTGACATCGGTCCGCACAGCTTCGAGAGGACTGGCAATGACCGCGTTCATCTTGTCTTTGAGCGCGTCGAGGGTCGGGATGGAGTTGTTGAGCGCGATGAGGCCGTCGAGGAAGAAGCTTGGCAAGCTGACATTGTCGAGGGCGCTGCTCGCACGTAGCAAAAGGGAAGACAGTCAGACGATGTGCGTGTGAACATGAGGGTGAGGCACGCGTACGTACCTGAGGTCGGGCATGCTGATAGACGGTACGCTGATCGACTTGCCCACAAGACGGAGGACGTCGTTGATGCCGGCCAGACTGGTGGACAAGAGCGCATTGACGCCAGCTACGGCAGCCTGGACGGCATCATGGATGCCCTGGGCCGCCGCATGGACGCCGTTGGAGAGGATGTTGACGGCTTGCATGAGGACGGCGAGGACGCCGCGTATCAGGAGCTCGATGAGGCATTGAAGGAGCGAGCGGTAGGTGTCGACGATGTATAGTAGCACCTTTTCCGTTGCGTACAAGCTGTAGGCAGGGGTCATCGGCGTCAGCGGGAAGCCCTCACTCTTCAAGACACGTGCGAGTATTGAGCTCACAGGAGGAGGAGGAGGTTGCCTACACCAGAGACGGTGTACTCTACGCCGTCGGCGATGAGACGATTGGTGCCCTGAGCCATGTAATGCGGCACGCCCTGGACGGCGCCTGCGGCTGCTTGTACTCCAGTGCATGCCGAGGTGATGCGCTCCTTGGCGAGTTCGATGTTGGTCTGGATGGGCGATGCTCCTGGGGTGAGGAGCGGGATGGCGATGGCGAGGAAGAGGAGGAGCAGGCTCAGGAGGGTTGGCGATACGATGGCGAGTCCGAGACGTGTGCGGAGGCCGAGGTATGCTTGGGGGATCCTGCTCCGCTGTTTGCTGTCCTCCTCGTCGTCGTCTTGGTCGTGGTTGCCGAAGAGCAGGTACGCTGGCGATGTCGTGCGAGGGCTTGTGGGTGGGTGTGATGGGGTCATTGTTGAGATGGATCGTCCGTGCTGAGGAGCAGGTCAAGGTATGGTTGGAGGTGGTCCAAGCTGGTGATGATGGTGGGGATGCGACGATGAAGCGTCCGTGAGGATACCCGCCCTTTGAGGCGCGTGCGTGAGGCAGTCCATGCTGGTTTGTACGCCGTGAGGCTCTGTTGGTGAGGAATGAGATGATGGAAGACGTGGGTGGGTGGTGGGCTGAAGCTGTGACAAAGAGAAAGGGGGAATGAAAGGGGGGAGGTCAGTCGTCATGGAACAAAGGATGCCAGCGCAGCGGGCTGAGGGTCGTCACAGCGGACGTCGTTGCTGGTCCTTGCTATGGATGGGCCTGTCCGCGGCATTGGGGCATGAGCGCTCCTTGGTGATGAGCCGAGTGCTGTACGCGTACGCTGTGGGTGGGTGGATGCTGGGTGGCATCGTGGATGAGGTCGAGGGTGGTGCGGATGGGGAGCACGGCGTTGTTGGTGGCGAGGGCGGGGTGCCCACTCTCCCCGCAACACGGGGTCGAGCAAGTGGAGGCTGCGGCCAGCTGCACTGCTGCCAGCCTCCTGCAGAGCGAGACGGTGACGACGGAATGGGGCATTCGTCCGCTTGGTGCGAGGATTCCTTCTCCGCCGCGGCTCCTCTGCTGCCCAGTGCACTCACTGCACCCACCCAGCTCACCGTCACAGCCGCAGCGAGTGACACCACTGACCACAGCCTCGACCTCATCACCACCATCTTCCTCATCGTCCCCATCCACCACCACCACCATACAGCCAAGGTCCATCGGAGACGCACATACCAAGTCGCGCGCCATCCACCCAGCATTGCATACAGGCCAATCCCAGCCGCGGCAACGAACCCGACCCGCGCAACAGCAAGAAGCATCTCGCCCTCGCATCTCCTTACCACACCATGCTGCTCTCCAACAAGGCAGTCGCAGGCGCCGTCCTGCTCGGCGTCATCGGCTGGCCCATCGCATTCATCGGCCAGATCGTGGCAGAGGCACGCGTCCGCGGCAGCCTCGGCTCGCCATGGTTCGTCATCTTCCTCGAACTCGCCCTCCTCGCCCGCTCCTTCATCACCATCAGCACCAACAGGCTCCCAGCCAACAACATCCAGCTCATCGCCTTCACCGCCGTCGCCATCCCGCTCGCCGTCAACGCCATCTCCCAGTCCGTATACGCAAACGACTCGAGCCTCAACGCCATGGCAGCAGGCTACTTCCTCCTCATCTTCTACAACATCCTCTTCCTCCTCTACCTCACCTCCGACGAGGACTCCCTCCTCGGAAACCTCTTTGCCAACTTGGGCGACGGGCAACTCGCACACCCCCTCAGCGGCAACGGCGCCATCGGAGGCGGAGCAGCAGGAGCCGGCCTCGGCGGCATCCGCAAGGGCAACGGCTCCCGCGGCGGCGTGGGCTACGGCAACTCGGGCGGCGGGTACTCGTCCACAGGCTTTGGCGCGGGCGTCGGCAACACCTCCGGAGGCTACCAACAAGCATACGGCAACAGCCCATCCGCAGCCGACCTCTCCGCAGCCAAGAATGGCGGAGCAGGTTCCATCCGCAGCGGCGCAGGCGCAGGCGGCCCCGGCGGGGGCTCCGTGACTGGCCACTCCAACGCAGGCGGCGCAGGCGCGGGCGGCGTGCACCACATCTCCTCCCCACGCTCCGGCGCCATCTCGGCCGATGCACAGACGTTCGAGTCCAACCCGCCCGAGTACGGGTACAAGGCACGGGCGCTGTACGCGTACCAGGCCAGCCCGGACGACCCGACCGAGATCAGCTTTGCCAAGGGCGAGGTGCTCGACATTGTCGACAACAGCGGCAAGTGGTGGCAGGCGAGGAAGCAGACGGGCGAGACGGGCATCGTACCCAGCAATGTGAGTTCCGAGTCTTCGTACTGACTGTTCCTTTTACTGACTTGGGCGATCTCATCCCCTCCACAGTACATGACCCTCCTCTGAGCGTCCCGACACGCTGCTTTGGAAACGCCATCACGCTGGTCCCAAGCCCGTCTATCCAACCATCCGCGGACCCTCAACTCTAGCCCCCTGTACATGCCTTATCCCCGACTCTCGATCTCGATCCAGCCTTGACGAACGATGACGACCCCAAGATCTCCTCTTCGTTTCTGTGCGCCGCCGCCGCCGTCGCCGCCTTCGAGCCAGCCTCGACCCGAACCCCATCCAACCGAACCCGACTCGACTCAGCACGCCGCCTCCCTCTGGCACATACCATGAGCCCGACGCTTTCTTTCCGTCCCGGCGAGTCGCTGTGCAAGAAGGCGTTGCGCTCATATACCTGCTGGAGCGGACGCGGTCGCAGCGCGGACGCCGTCAATGAGCGAGCGAGCGAGCAAGCAGACGGACGAGCATGCGAGCAAGAGCGACGCGTGGGGGCTCCCGGTGAAAGGTTGCTCGCCTCGTCAAGTTCCTTGTTCGCGCTTTCGGCACGTCTGTTCAGCTTTACTCGGCTGCACCGGATCGCACTGGCCTCTTCGATCGCCTCGCCCTCGTCGCGCCTTGCCCTCGCGCCCAACCCGACTTCTTGAACCCATCGACTCGACTCGTCCTCGTACAAGCACGACCGGCCATACAACGCCTCACTCTCATTCCTACTTTCCAACACTCCAACACTCGCTCCTCAACCCGGTTCGTCCCTCCCCTCCCGACCCCGGCTCGCATCCGGACCCTCGCCTCGATCCCTTCCCTCGCATACACACACCCGGTCAGGGACGCTGCGTCGTCTCCGAGCCCCGAGGTGCTGCAAGACACTCTCTTTGAATCCCTTCCCCCGTCGCGTCGAGCCAGCACCAGCCCAAGCACAGGGCCTGCGACTCGCGACTCGCGCCAGGAGCCAAGCGCGCGCCCTGCCTCGCGTCCGGAGCGAAGCGATGCGCATTCATTCCATACTCGAATCCCCAACCATCGCTCTCTCGCCCCCTGCTCCTCTTCTTGTCCCTCTCTCCGTCTCTCCTTCTCGCTGCTCTCTCTCCCACTTTACTTGCCTGCCTGCCTGCCTCCTCTCTTACTCCCACTCTCGCTCGTTCGTCTGTGTGTGTGCCTCCCCAGCTCGTCCAGCTCGTCTAAGCTCCAGCCGCTGCTTTCCCTCGTTCGATCCGATGCAATACCTCGCTCGCTGCCTTGATCCAAGCGTACGCGCGCCGAGGATGGAATGTGGGACGAGGAAGGAGGAAGGAGGAGGACTTGTCGGTGCGATTACGAGTATGTGTTGAGCACGATGGGGTTGGTGCGGCACGTGATGGGCTCGACGGGACGCGTCTCGGCGTTCTCGACGGCTGCGGGCGGGACGCGTCGGCGGATGAACACGGCGGTGTTGTGGTGTGAGACTTGTGAGACGGCGGCGTGCCGTCTTCCGGCGTGTGGGCGAGAGCGCGCACGGCACGCGGCACGGCGAGGAAGAAAGGCACGACGCATACGCATACGCATAGGCTGTATGCATACGAATTCGTCGTTGTCCCCTCGTACCTCGTACAGTGTTCCACGCTGTTCACTGTAGACGGCACAGGGCAGCGCTGGAGAGCAGCCCGAAGCGGGAGCCTCGTACGCTGGCAGCATCGTACGGTACGCTGGCCAGCGTCGACCACGACGACGACCACGACGACCACCAGCAACGACAAAGGCAAGCACCTCGCCCAGTCGCATACGCGCAGCGGAGGGACCAGAGTGCACAGCGCACAGAGCACAAGCGCGCCGACGTCGAGGTCGAGGTCGAGGCCGAGGTCGAAGGTTTCCCGTCTTGGCTGCCTGCGCCGCCGGGGCCGCACCCGGACTCGAGGACGAGCAGCACCTCAAGCGCGCAAGGCACACCTCGTCGCCGCTCACGCTCACGGCCTGCATCACCCCGGTACTCGTACGAACCAAAGTGGGAGAGGAGCGATCGCCCGCGCCAGCCAGCCCCAGTCGAGAGTCGAGACGGACGATCAAGGCGAGCGCCAGCATCATCGACCGGCGCGCCCGACTCCCTCCCGCAAGTCCCGACACGCAACGCGCACGTCTTTGCTCGTCCGCCCGTCTCTTCTCATTTCATCTCATCTCGCCCGCCGCGGGCATACGAGTGCGAGTCGAGGACGGGTGCACACGCACTGCGTGAGCACGTTCGTGCGCGCGCTCGTCGAGGGAGTGTACGAGTACGCTTCCAGGCTTGCCAATACTCATACAAGAAAGGGAGATCGCTGTCAAGGCTACGCACGACTACTACAAGACGGCCAACGCAGCGCGATCGACGGCGAAGGCGGTGGGACGAAGGTGTGCACACTGTCATTTGACCAGACTCATCGAGGCAACCAGCAGAGACGTACGCGGCACACGCACACCGAGACGAGGTCGGACACGCCGGCGTGACGAGGCGTCCCATCTCCCTTCACTTCCATCCTCCGCCCCTTCTCTGCGCTCTTTGGGGGGGGCCCTCCTTCACAGTCAACAGTCAACACGCCTCAGCAGGCCTCCAACGAGCAGGGCGTAACCACTCACCCTCTGGCCGCATCACGGGGCCACTCGTTCGACTCAGAGGCGCAAGCAAAACGCCCACACCGTCGGCGGAGCCGGCGTCTGCCTCCCCTGGCGTATCAATCGGCCTCTCAGAAGCACGAGTACGAGCACGAGCACGAGCACGAGCACGACTACGACCACGAGGACATACCTTCATCCTCGACACGCCCGGGGCGAGGAGAAGGCCGTCCGTTTCATTCGTCTCGCCGACAATCAGCGCATCAGCCCTCGTCGTTGGCTGGCTCGGAACTGCTTGGTCTTCGTCAACGAGCGTTACGGACGGCGGCCACCATACCTGCTGCCGCCGCTGTACACGGCTTGCACAGACGCTGACGGCCTGGCTTGGTCGAGTCCCAACAAGGTGAATCCCATACTGGTCGAGCTGGACAGTTCTACTTGGTATTGACATTGTCTTTGTCATCTTCTTGCTATAGCTGCTCCTTCCGACACTCGCATGAGCACCAGTCACGCCCACACCGCCGCAGGCGGCCATGCGCACAGCGCTTCCAACTCTTCTGCCGTGGGCGGCTCTACCAATACGTTCAAGGAGGGCGTGTCTGCGCCCCGTCGCACTCTCGGCAGCGGCTCAAACACGGAGCTGAGAGCACAAATCAGACGAGAACGCAGACTCCAGCAACAACAACAACCGCAGCAGCAGCAACAGCAGGTGCAGCAGGTGCAGCATCACTCTCAGCAGCCGACATCGGCGGCAGGAGCTACTGGCACAAGTGCAAGCCTTGCAACCTCGTCACACAATGTAGGCGCAACGGCGTCGGCCAATCCCTCTCGGCCCAACTCGGCGCTCTCGACTCGCCATTCCAGTGCAGCAACGACGTCCAACCACACTACGACGACAGCAGCGACATCACATCAGTACCAGTCTAGAAGAACAGCCTCGGCTTCGTCTGTGACTGGGCAGGCCCCACTTCGCTCCACGTCTTCCAACGTGTCTCAGAGCTCGGCTGGTGCGGGCATGGTCCGCGCCTCATCACAGCAACAACACCATTTGCACCCACCGCCGGTGCCTCTGACGGGTCGCAACTCACAGGAGCGGGTGAATGACCAGCAATATTACCAGCAGGATCATACGGCTTTCAGCACGGTCAGCCAAGCCTCGACGCACGGTCATGGGTCTGCGCACGGAAGGAGCTCAAGCCAGGGCTATGCGCCCTCTCAGCAGCACACCCAGCGGCTGGAGCCGCCTGCCAACGCCTGGCCTGCTCAGCTGGAGCCCGAGCTACACAGCTCGGTCATCGACGCTATCATCGCCAACTTTCAGACCAAGTACGCAGAGGCCGCTCTCAAGTGCAAAGACTGGCAGGCGTACGCGGCCAAGCTCAAGACGCAATCGCGTGCACTCGGTGTCGAGAACCGACTGCTGCGCCAGCTGAACGAGCGCCACCAGGAGCAGATCCAGATTCTCAAGCTTCAGCTCGACACGGCGTCGGATGAGCGGGACCGCATCGATGTCGAGCGGACTCGGCTCGAGAACCGCGTCGATGAGCTCGAGGCGTTGCTCATGTCACAGGGTCAGGCCCACCTTCGGACGCATAGTGGCGGCTCCAACTTTGGGCGGGCCTTACCACAGCAAGCTTTCGTCGGCGGCGGTGTCGGCGGGCAAGAGTATGAACAGGCTCATCACCCTCGCCGTTCGACGGCGCCGTCGCCTGCGCTCTCTCATAGTGTGGATATCTCCCACCGGCAGATCCGCAATGGCCCAGCTCGCCTTCAGGCTGCGCGTCTTATGCAACAGCAGCAGCATCAGCAACAGCAACAGCAGCAGCTACAAGCTCAACAAGGCGCCCATCTCTGTTTCCCTCATCTCCGCAACACAAGTCGAAGCGCCGAGGACGCCGACCCGTCCGAGCTGTTCCAGACCGCCCTGGATGCAGCGACGGCTGCGTTTGAGACGGGTCTCGAGCTGAGTGTGCCCTCGGTGCCGCCTCACTGGGATGGGGACGGGGAGGACTCGAGGTATGCAGACGAGAACTTGGCCCCTCTTGCACCTAGTGGGCGTGCTGGTGGGCCAGCCTCGGCTTCGCACGTCCGGAGTCTGCGGCGCTCGGGTACTCTGTATGTCCCAGGCTCCCGTGCCCAGGCGTCCCGGAGCGGCTCGCAGCGCTCCAGCATGGTCCAGCGGGATCACCAAGGCAGGCTGGTCGGTGGCTCTGGCGGCGATGACGACGATGACGACGACGAAGACTCGACGGACTCGTTCGAGTCCGAGTCGGAATCGGAGTCGGAGCGTCTGGCGGCTTCGCGTCGGGGCCCGGCAGGTCTTTCGCGCTTGTCGACGGAAGCGGTCGCGTCTATCGCTCAGCTTCCTCGCGATGGGTCGCCGCGGCCGCCTACGCCGACGGGGTACCACGTTGCGCGTGTCGAGTCGTCGGGAGCGCGCTCGATTCCGTCTCCGGAGGACACGAACAGCCATGCGACGGCTACGCAGCAGACTGACTCGCCCGCGCACGGTCGCGGTGTGCCGATGCATATGCATTCCTCGCCCCCGTTCCAGTATCAGGGGCAAGGGCAGGGTGTTGGTACGAGCCGCGGACATCACATCCGCTCGAATGCACACGCGCACCAGGCTTCGCTCATGGCCGCCGTCGCCGCTACGCAGCACGGCGGGCTCGACCGGGGTCGAAGGTCGCAAGCTGTACCTGTGGCCGCCGCCGCCGACGAGGAGCCGCCGGCGCTGATGAGCCCGCCGCCGCCAAGTCCCATCTTCATCCGGAGCGACTCGGAGCACGACCCCGAGAGCGGGCGGGTCAGTCCGGCTGATATCCTCGCGCTGGACGCGGAGCGGAGGGATGAGGTCGGACCGAGCCCGCTGATAGCGTATGTCGACTCGGTCGACAATCCGCTCTATGCCGAGATGATGGAGTACGACGAGGCGCGCTTCGCCACGGGCTCTCCCATGGCCCACGGTGCCGGTGCGAATCACGGACTTGGGCTCAAGATTGGGCCGGGCGCTGGTCTCGGCGCGGGAGCAGGAGGGACGATTGAGCTCAACGCGCACGCGTACCAACCGCTCCGGCTCGACCACGCCCTCGCGCCTGCAACGGCGCCGCTCGGCTTGCCTGCGTCCGACTCGCACCAGACGCTGGTCAATGGCGAGAACGAAGAAAAGTGTGTCAGCGAGGTGGGCAAGACGGCGACGGCTGCCCCCGTGTCGGGGTCGACGCGGGCGTCGGCGTCGGTCATGTCGAACGGCGCGCAGCGGTACACGGTCATCTCGCCTGCTCGTACGCGCAGCTCCAACAGCATGAATGCTGGTATCGGCGGGGCGCAGGGTAGCAAGCTCACGTTTTCTGCGATTGCGCCACCGCCCGCGGCGGCTGCCGGGAGTCAAGATGCACTCGGTGCCAGCGCGGGTGGTGCGCAACTCGTAGCAGAGCCTCCAAAGCGCGCGGCCGGTCCCCCGCCCGTGACGTCCATGGGCGGCAAAGGCAGCACGACGACCAACTCGACAAGCGGGCACATCGCGCGCAAGCGCAGCTCCAACTCGACGGATGCCGACCTGGCGCGCTCGAGCGCGTCGGTGCCTTCGCTGCCCTTCTTGCCGGCGTCGCAGTCGGCTCCGGCTGGTGGTGGGTTGACGGATGTGACGAATTTGCACGGGCGGCATGCGATGGCGAGTCAGTCGTTCGCGATGGGTGGCGGCGGCGGCGGGGGTGGGCTGGTACCGCCTGGTCAACAGCAGGCGGGACGGCCTCGGGCGCAGTCGACGCTGAGCGAGGCTGGGACTGTCAAGGGCGGGGGTGGGCTTGGTGCCGAGACGGCCCACGATGAAGACGAGAGTGAGTACAAGGGACATGCTCCTGAGATGGATGGTTGCGTGTGCCAAGCTGATGTCCTTGACTCTCTTACCTGTCCAGACGAGCAACCCTCCCGACCGCTGAGCCTCAACTTTCCGATGCCGCCGCGGGCAGCCAACCTGCGCCTCGGCTCGCAAGGTCCTCTGGCCCACTCGTTGGCAGGCCACGCCGGCAACACGACGGCACCTCAGCTTCTCCAACGTCCGCCCAGTCGGTCAGGCTCCCGGAACAGCAACCTGTCCATTGCCAGCTACCAGCCCGTCGTCGCCTCCAACGGCGGCGGAACGCATACGACTGCGAACGCGAGCGCGAACGCCGCAGCGGCGGCGGGCATCGCCAACCGAACGAGCGCAGGCACACTGAGCGTGCACAGTCTGGGCGGCGAGCAACTTGCGCGGGCGCGGAACCGGAGTCGGGCGAGCAGCCATAGTGTCCACGATGCGATCCCCGTCGTGGTCAAGGATGATGTCTTTTCGGATGCTGGTGAGCATGGGGTTGGGGGCGCGGCTGGTGAGGGGAGCAGTGGTGGGCTTACGCCCACGGGGAGGACGCCGAGTCCGCTCTTTGGAGGAGCCGCCGCGCCAGGGATGGGTGCGGGGAGCAATGCCTCGACGGTGGGGAGCAGCCACGGCGCGTTCAGCCACGCGGGCACGCTTCCTACCTCGAACTCGAATCCGGACATGCAATCGACGGGGCCGCACTCGAATGGCAGCAGCGTCGGGGCGCCGAGTCAGCACGTCGTTCGGTCGAGTACGGATCGCCGAGGGCAGGCGGGCGCCGACCTGGGTGGTCATGCGCACGCGACGTCGCAGCAGCAAGCGCAGCAGTATCACCACCACCACCAGCAAGGTATCCACTCTGGCGTATCGGGTGGTCCGAATGCCTCGGCGCTGCTCAGCGAAGGTGGCGACGTGGAAGACGGGTACGAAGACGGCGAAGCGGAGGGTGTCGGTCCGCATCGCCGGCTGTATGCGCGACTTCGCGCGACGCTGGAGCCGTCGCATCTGGCCAAGCTCGAGAAGTATGTGCATCGGGTGAGTAGGCTTGCTTTGTCGTGTGCTTTGGAGGGACGCCCGAATTGACCTCCTCTTGGGAATGATTGCAGTACGACGCGCTCGACATCCCGCTGGAGGGACCACGCGGGCTGATCAACCGGGTGCGCAAGCTGCTTCTCCGGGGCGAACCTGATCTTGCGGACAAGCCGGAGCGGTTGCGGCTGATGAAGGAGCTGCTGCGCGAGTTTGAGGCGCTTGTGCGGGTGGAGATCCCTGCGCCTGCGACGGGGCCCGGTGCTGGCGCGTAGCGGAGCGGTCGCAGTGCAAGCTACTCGGTGCTCAAGGTACATACATACCCAAGGATTACGACCCTGTCAACGACAAGGAGAAGAGCCACCTCGACACGAACCAGCCCCGAACCAAGTCTTCCACAAGCACACACCCTTTGTCTTCGACCATCTTTCCATCTTGCGCCGGCCGCCTGCTTACGAGTTACGACTGTTCCGACGCTGACCCACGACACCCAGAACGAGACGAGACGAGACGAGACGAGACGAGCCACTGGGTTGATGCCTGGTCTCCTTTGTATCTACCGCGTCACCTGAACGACAGTACATACGAGCATGTGTTGGAGGTGGTGGTGTGTTTGCGAGATGGTGAGTGGTAGCGTTGAGAGGCGATCGATCGATTTCTGCACTGTCGTGCCGAGAAGCATGGGTGAGCTTGGGGCGGCGCACGAACGCACGACGGTCGGGCGAGCTGCCCACCGACTCGTGGCCTGCTCGCCTGCTCCGCTGCCAGTCACCACTCGCCCGCCAGGCGCCAGCTCACCCCGCTGCCTCATCGTCCTCATCATCATCGTCAGTGCCATCACCACCGACAACGACGACGAGAGCAGCACCCACAGCATCGACATCGACACCCCTCCCACCAGCAACGGCACTCCACGGAGGGACGCAGCCAGCAGCCATCCTCACGCGCACTCTCATCGACTGCACTGCTACGCGCCAACAGCACCACCCACACCCCGTATCGGCCTGTGCACGCCCTGCTTGGACAACGCACACCCACGTCGAGGCCCATCACCAACTTCCATCGCTCTACACTCCAGGGTGACACGCACGCACGCACGAACTCGCCCTCAGCAGCCTCTCAAGCGGCTGCCTGTCGACAGGGTCGCTGTACATTGTCCTCGACACCGCCAGCATCGATCGCGCATCGCCTTCTGCGTGCACGCACACAGCCTGCCCAACTCGTACCCACGCTGGCACCACCTCCCATCAGCGCTTGCAAGCAGCAGCAGCAGCCAGAACAGCGCAACAGCTTCCCAGCTTGACCTCTTCTCTCTCTCCGTCGCTCGCTCGACTGTGCCATCATCCAACGACTGGCCTCGACCGCATCTATCAACCAAGCATCCCGCACCTCCCCATTCGTCTTCAAGGCTCCAGCGCCCATTCTCTCTGAGCACACATCTACAAGCCTTCATCAAGCCACTCGCAAGGCATCCGGCCGGCCCCTCGCAGCGCTGATCACTCTCAAAGGCAGCGCCTCTCATCTCTTGGAGTCGTAGCATCAGCAACTCAAGACTTCCCTTGTCATCGTCATCACCGCGCGCCTGCGCCTCTTCAACGATGTCGTCCTCAGCCTCAACATCCACCTCCAACCTCGGCCCAGCGCCAGGCCAGACCGATGCCCAATGGCGTCAACAGGTCATGGCCCACATCGCAAAGGATGACAGGCCACAGACTCAAGACGTCACCGCAACCAAGGGCAACGATTTCGAAGACTACTTTCTCAAGCGCGAACTTCTCATGGGCATCTTCCAGGCCGGCTTCGAGAAGCCATCGCCCATCCAAGAAGAGGCCATCCCCATCGCGCTCACAGGACGCGACATCCTCGCTCGAGCCAAGAACGGGACAGGCAAGACGGCGGCCTACGTCATCCCAACCCTAGAACGGCTCAACACGAAGAAGAACAAGATCCAAGCCGTGCTCCTCGTCCCCACCCGTGAGCTTGCGCTCCAAACCTCCCAGGTCGCCAAGACGCTCGGCAAGCACCTCGGGGTCGAGATCATGGTCACTACCGGAGGCACGACGCTCAAGGACGACATCCTGCGTTTGAGTCAGACTGTCCACGTGCTCGTTGGCACACCAGGGCGCATTCTCGACTTGGCAAGCAAGGGCGTGGCAGATCTGAGTCAATGTACAACATTTGTGATGTGAGTGCCGCGGATCGTCGAGCTGACATGTCCAAAACGCTGACCTGGTACATTTGATCTACAGGGACGAGGCAGACAAGCTCCTCTCGCCAGAGTTCACGCCCGTCATGGAGCAGCTCCTCAGTCTCGTGCCACAAGAGCGGCAGGTGATGCTCTTTTCCGCCACCTTCCCGCTGATCGTGAAGGACTTCAAGGACAAACACATGGTCAAGCCATACGAAATCAACCTCATGGACGAGCTCACGCTCCGCGGTGTGACTCAATATTATGCCTTCGTCGAGGAGCGGCAAAAGGTGCACTGCCTCAACACCCTCTTCTCCAAGCTGCAGATCAACCAAAGTATCATCTTCTGCAACTCTACCAACCGCGTCGAGCTCCTGGCGAAGAAGATTACCGAGCTCGGCTACAGCTGCTTCTACTCCCACGCCAAGATGCTCCAGGCACATCGCAACCGCGTCTTCCACGACTTCCGCAATGGCGCATGCCGCAACCTCGTCTGCTCCGATCTCTTGACACGTGGTATCGATATCCAAGCGGTCAATGTGGTCATCAACTTCGACTTCCCCAAGAACGCCGAGACGTACCTCCACCGCATAGGCCGCTCCGGTCGTTTCGGGCACCTCGGTCTCGCGATCAACTTGATCACCTACGAGGACCGCTTCAACCTCTACCGGATCGAGCAAGAGCTCGGCACGGAGATCCAGCCCATCCCGTCCAGCATCGACAAGCGGCTCTATGTCGCTCCTGGGCTCATTGCCGCTGCGGAAGCACAACAGCAGAAGAATGGCGGCGCGAATGGCAACTCGCGCGCGGCTGGCGGGGCCGGTGGCGAGCAAGGCGGCGCGGCGGCGCCGGGGGGAGGGGGTATTCAGGCTGGCCGGCCTGTCATCCCTCCGACACAGGCGGCGATGCACGCCAATGCGATTCCACAAAACGAGAGCTTTACGCAGAGTGTGCCGGGGCGATATCGCGGTGGTGGGCCTCGTGGCGGCGGCGGCGGAGGAGGAGGTGGTGGTCAAGGACAGCCGTCGTCATGAGTCGGACGTGCTCTTCGGTCCATCGGTCAACGACATGCTCACTCACACGGCTCATCGGCATCATCATCTCAGTTCATTCAGCGACGCTCTTTTCTGCCGCGGTCGAATCGTTGCGGAAGCAAGCAGAGGCGTTCCCACCCACTTCGAGCTGCGACGTTTCAAGCTGGCAAGATCATCACCGACGCTTCTCAAGCTCTCGATCACCCAAGGCACCGAGGCTCGCTCATCCGACTCTCGGCGCCTGCAGACCAGACCATCACTTTGTCCACCCGACGCGCGCGTTCGCGTCTCAGCTCCGGCCCAGATCACCAAGTGGGCTGCTCACATCCATCGTATCGGCAGACCTTCAAGGCCGACGCACTCGACCACTCTCGAGGCGTGCTCTACGCCTGTCACTCCCCGACACCGTTTCAAGGACACCCCTCTCCACCGTCTTCATCCTTCCCTCTCCACGCCTTCCCACAACCATCATACCGCCTTCCGGGCGGCCCCGCACACCAACCCCACCATTCATCCCCACCCGCCCTTCTACCCCTTCCCATCCTCGACGCATCCATGTAGCTAGCATCGCAGTCATCTCCCGGATGCTGGACTTGAATGGAGCTGCTTCTCCTGAGGACTTTCCAGTGCGGTCGTCGTTGTTCGTGAGTCGTGAGTCGTGACGGTCCGCTCAAACTCACGTGTGCATGAAGGGAAGGGGCGCGACGCGCCTGCCGGCGCACGGACGCGTCACCCAAAACATCGACACCTTGTTCGGTCGCCGGGCCAAGCTATGTCCACCCACACCCACCACGACCATCACACGAGCACGAACGAGCAGCCATCCCAACATCCCAACATCCCAGCATGCTATCCAACCTACAGCGCTACGCACCCACGCTCGACGAGCCTCTGCGCGTCCCTGCGCTCCGCCTCCCCGTCGACCTCCGCCAACAAGCTGGCGCAAGCTCAAGCGCACGCTCGGGACGAAGCATGACCGCGAGGATGGCCTCGGGCACGTTTGAGCCTCTACCTCTGCTGGATAGTGCGGCGCGGCGCTTTGAGCCTCTGCCTGAGCCTTGGCCGTCGCGCGGCGTGGGTGGTGGGGCGGCGTTGATGTCTACGGGGGTAGCCTTGTCCTCGGTGGGGAGGGTGGTATCGGCGAGGCAGACGCAGACGCAGACGACGCAAACGGTGCCTACCAAGCTTGCCAAGCTCCCAGTCACTTCAAGTGCATCAATACCGATAGCTCAAGAGGGGGAAGAAGGGACGACGGCGGTGACGCTGGCCATCGCACTGCTCGACCTCGTCGCTTCGCAACGGCCGAATCACCTCTTCGAATGGGATAAAGACAGCCAGCGGTTCCAGTCGCGGACAAGCACGCGTGATGGTATACGACATGAGAAATGATCCCAAGAAGCGACACAGCCGACTGAAGCTTGATCTCTTCGCAGAAGATACGGCAACGTGGGTATCAAGACCCTTCCTCAAGACCGCATCCATGATCAAAAGGACCAGCGCCGTGCTCGACTTGTTACGCGCAACGCAAGCCAAGGCGAGGGAGCACCAGCGCGCACTACCACGCCAACTACCCGCGCTCCTCGATGCGCTACGAGAAGTCCTCGACTGGGTACGCAACGAGCTCGCTCGGTGCAGGTCGGAGCTGCATCTATCAGCCGGGTTCGAGGATGCCGAGTCGCAAGCGCTAGACATCGTGTCTGCGTTGGCAGACGAGCTCAAGACGTCGTTCGAACCCGTGCTTGACGCTCTCGGGGAGTTGTTCAACTGCGTGAGTACCTCTGAGTTACGCATTGAACGTGTAGCTCGTCTTCCACTTACAGTGTCTCATTGCTTCCCACCAGTCCTTCTACACTCGGCCGCCCTTCCAACCCCTGCCAGGCATCGACCCTTCCGCCCCCACACCCACAAGCCCAAGTATCGGCGAACTCGAGCTACGAATGGAACCCAATGTCCTGCTCTCGTACATCAAGACATCCGTTGACGCGATACCGGACTCGGTCCCTCCTTTCGTCAAGGGCGTCATGGCGTTCATCTTCGAGCAAGTGAGCTGCGCTGAAGAGCATACCGGTCGACATCAGCTCGGATGGCCGTCTACGCTGCCCACGCCCTCCCTGCCTGGAGCAGGGAAAGGAGCGAGCATGCTCTCATCAAGCGCCGCATTGACGAAGCCCCGCATTGACAAGCCTTCTCCCGGCACACGCTCAGGCCCACAACACCAAAGCGATATCGACAGCCACTTCGAGGAGGCGATGCGCCGTTTCGACGCCTTGCCAGGCTCGCACTTGACCCGTGGCGTGCCTCCAGACCTGGATACCGACGAGCGCGCAGCGGAGAGCCGACTTGCCCACTTCCTCGCATCATTCTCTCGGCCCACGGTCGACTATGCGCCCTCCGCGTCGTGAAGCCGATACAGTCCGGGAAAGTCGCAGATACACTAGCAAGTCATAGCATCAAGACGAAAGCGGACGAGACAAGCACAATGGCCGGCGTCTTGCGAACGCGAAGCCGGGAAGATGAAGGACATAAGATGGTGAGGTGACCTAGCTATTCCCCTTGGACCTTTTTAATACCGATGCTGAACACTGAAAATCCCATCACAGACCGTTGTTGACGCAGGTGAAGGGCTTCTTGATGTAGCCCAGCCTGTAGCTATCGATGATAGCTTGGATGGATGTGTACTGCAGGTGAGCCAAGCAAAGGAGGTCAGAGTGATTGCCCACCATGCTGAACACTATCAACGTCTCAATGACCACTCACCAGGCCCGGGTAGGAGATGAATAGACCAGCAGCCGCGAGGACGACGTTGAGCGCCGTCTCAAACTTGCGCCGCGGGCCCTGTCCACGCCACAACTTGCCAGCGTTGATCTGTGCAAACGCAGCAGCCCAGAAGATGGCACCGAACCAGCCGTCGAAGAGGGCCGACATCAGGGAGAGGAGATCGCCGAAGAAGGGAACGGCGTTGGCCACGACGAAGCCGATGAACCAGGTGATGGTCACGATGGCCGTCCAGGCGGCCCAGCCGACGGCGGTGTGGTTGCTGCAAGAGATCCAGCATGGTGAGTGAGGATAACCAGAGCATCGTGTACCAGGGACACTGCACTCACTTGTAATGCCTCGACCCGACAAAGATGCGGGCAAAGATGTACTTGCTCACGACGGACGCATACAAGACGCCAATGATGATCGTCGTCGGGAACACGAAGGCAAACGCAATCTTCTTGAAGACGGGCTTGAGCGTGATCACCGCCGGCGCTTGGGCGTTCTGGCCGACCAGGGCGTAGACCATGATGCCGACGACGGAGAAGAGGAGGAACTCGACGGCGGTGACGACGTAGAGGGCCTTGCCGAAGTCCCGGGGGTCCTTGAGCTCGGCGATCATGGAGGGGTAGAGGCATTGCCCGACCCAGGTGAAGACTGCACAAGCAGACCAGACGCGTGTGAGTGAACCCCGTTTTGCGCTCGAATGGAGGGCGCGATCGCGATACTTACTGATGTTCAGCATTGCGTTGAAGCCCTGGACAAAGGTCGTGCCCTTGGGTGCGAAGGCCGTGATTCGGATAACAGTATCCTCCGGATTCACATACACGGCCGGGTTCTTGCCCTGGATACCGTGGAAGCTGCAAGGGTCGCCATGAGGTAAGTATCTCAGCTCTCCACCCGCGTGCGTATCGTTGACTCACATTAGCACCAGCAGGATCGAGATGAACATCGAGATGGCCTGTAGAAGGTGAGTGTGGAGGTCAGCACCATTGTCTGATCAGGGAGGGCGAGGCGGCCTACTTACCGAGAGCACGCCCATCAGCGCGACATGGTCGAGCTTGCGCGGGAGCGTCAAGAGGATACTCATCGCCGTCACCGCAACGGCGAGCGCAACCGAGCAGGCAGGGTGCGTCGAGAGCGTGTTGATGATCTTGGCCCCCGTGAGCACGTGGAGACCCTGGATGAAGATGTTGTTGATGCAGAGCGCCACGGCCGTGAGCTCGTACGCAATGCGGGCGCGCGTGGGGTTGCCCCGTCCGAAGATGTGCGCTCCGATCTGCGCATCGTCGGCGCGTCAGGGTAGGGAAGGGACAAGTCAGTTGGCGTCGCGGCGGCGCGAGTGGCGGGAGGAGGCTACTCACGTCTGCGATGTGGAGAGCATCAGGGTGCTTGAGGCAGTACTTCCACAGCGTGATCGAGGTGTAGAGCGTCACGATTCCGAAGAAGAATGTCTGCACAGCAAGGGTATGGAGTCAGCGGTACAATCATGGTAAGCCTTTCTACGAGGCTACTGACTGCCAGGAGACCGCCAGCCATGCCAAGCGTCGCGAATGCGGACGGGAACGCGAGGATGGCGAGGCAGACGTACTCGCAGAGGAGCAGCGCACAGCACTTCTGCCAGCTCATCGACCTATAACGTCAAGTTACGCGCGTCAGCCAACGAGCCTGCCCGGGCGCCTTTCAGGGACGCGTCTCACGTACCGGTAGATAATCTCGCCAGTTTCGAGAATAGACCCCTCCGCCGGCACCGTCTTGACGACGGCGCCCTTCTCGGGGTCGACATCGCCGCCGCCGAGGTCGGAGGATGCCGACGAGCCCGCGGCGTCGGCGACGAGCTTCTTCTCTGCGTCCGTGGCCGCTTCGACGGCGGGCTTGTGTGGGACGGGCGCGACGGCTTGTGGGAGTGGATTGGACATTTTTCTGCTCAGTGGCGGGCGTGTAGGGGATGCCTCGTAGATGGTTGCAAGATGCGGAACATGGCCAGGGCCGAGTATATAACGGCCTTGCGTGGCCACTGTCTATCCAGTCGGGCGAGATTTGATCAGTAGTGTGCCACAGGCCGGATGAAGGCTTTGCACCTCACAAGGAAGAGGCAGAGAACTCACACTCTTCCAGGACACATCAGCAGTCCAAGTTGCCCATCACGGCAGCCTGCTGGACGCTGGTGCCTGGAGGTCCTGCCCGCCTGATGCCGCCCGCTGTCCGCCTGCCCGACGGTAGAGCTTTGCCGTATGTGTGAGCATGCCCGTCGGCCACCACTTGGTACCGGGCGCCTGTCTGAATTTTCACCGTACGTGCGCCGTCAGGGTCGCGCACAGTACGCAGCGATACGCCGCTCGCCCACAGGCCACAGGCCACGGCTGATGAGTGTTCCGTGTTCGGCTGTCGGCGACGTCGGAGACCAAGAAGTCGATACGGTATGGTGTGATCGGCTGAACGACGTGACGTGCGCTCGACGCTGCTGCTGTGTCCCTTGGGCGAAATTGCGTCGACTGCCACTTGCCTCGTAAGTCTTAATGCGTGGTTGCGACCGTCAGCGGCTCAACTGTCCGCTTTGCTGCTGCATGGTGCGGGTGACGGCCGTATGGCGGTGGCACCGACTGGACCACAAGATTGGGAACCGCTGTAGGCTGTAGCCGCTCGTCTTCCTGACCCGGCTCCGTCCACAGTCGTCTTGAGGCTCATGGCTCCGCTGCCTTACGCTTAGGAGAGGTCGCAGCGTCGTAGTCGTTGAGCATCGTCTTTGGCCGTGCGGCGGACGGCGCGACTTGCATCACGCGCGTCCGGCATCGCGCACAGATGCAACTGCGGGTGCACCTGCATGACGGGTGAACTTGGTGCAGACTGCAGACTCCGCCTCCAACGCAAGCCTTGACGGAAATGATCGACGCCTTTGCGCCCATCCGTCTGTCCGTCCGCAACGCGGTCCTTGCCTTGGTTGACGTGACGCGGATCTTCGAAGCAACCGCGCTTCTCGTTCTTATCCACGGCGGCCCTCCCGCACGAGAGGTATCATCAAAGCCGTGGTCTGGTCACTGATGGCATCAGCTTCGAGCCTGGTGGTGTCTTGCAAAGTTGCAACACACACCTTTACGTCTCTGAGCCCTGAGATGCGTAGCATGAAGCCGTATAACGATTAGATCTTGCTCCTTGAAGTCCAGTGATCCGCCATGCCGTCTATGCGTTGTCGTCCAGCACGCTTTGCAGGATATCTTGAAGGATTTGCGGCACCTTACTCAGATCAGACGCGGCAAACGCCTTGCCCGGAAGCTGTGGGTTGCGACATACAGCCACGAGGGTCAGCTCCCATGCGAGAAAAGGTCTGCAACGAGAAACTCACCTGTCGCGCGAGAACCTGGCTCTCTTGGCCCTTGTCAAGGAAGATGATGGCCGTCTTGACCTTCGGATTCGTCCTCAGCGCCTGGCCCAACGAGGCCGCCCCGATACCGTACCGACCGAGGTTGGCGTCCGAGAGCGCACAGACAAAGTAGTCATCCGCCTCGTCCTTGGCGACCTCGTGCACGCTCTGCCGAATCGAAGCCAGGGTGTTGTCGCCCGAGTCGCAGTACATCGAGTACGCGACAATGTCCCGCAGCACCTTGTTCCGCTCCCCGTCCGTCTTGGGCAGCTTGTCCGACTTGACCAAGGGAATGCTGGTCGAATCGCCCGAGTGGCCCACAATGTCCCACTTGAAGCGCGCGGCATCGGCACGGGCAAAGGCTTCGAGCACCATCAGGCACGTCTTGACTTCGCGGTCGAGTCGGCCGTCGTACTGGAGCGTGTACATGCTCGCGGACAAGTCGAAGACGAAGCGAATCCGCTTGGGCTTGGTCTGCGCGGCGCCCAGCTCGGGAGGAGCCTCTTGTCGTCGTCGGAAGATGGTGCGTTCGCCCGTCAGACCATCGGTCAGCCGCTTCTCGTCCAGCTCGCCTTCTTGCTGCCGGGTGATCCAGGCCCGCTCCTTGGCTTGCGCTTGAAGATTCTCGAGCATGCTGGTGAGTTGTTGAATCTGTCAGGCAAAAGGCGTATGAGTAAGTGAGCAGAGACAAGCAGGATATGACACTCAATAGCTCACCTGGGCAGCCATCTCCATCTTCCAGCCGTGATACGTTGCGCCCTCAGCGGAAGTCATGCCTTCATCAGCCAGCTTCTTCTCTGTAGGACACGACGATAAACGAATCAGCATGACACGCCTTGCCAGACGACACCAGGCCACCCACCCAGAGCCTCGCGGGCCATCTCTCGTGCCTGCTTGCGGATGTGCTCAGGGACTTGCTCCTTGAGCTCCTTCTTGACCGTGTGCACGTCGTGACCCTCTACAAAGTATCGCTCATAGCCACCTGAAAGCATAGTCTGCGTCAGTGCCGAGCTGGCATGGATAGAGAATGCGAGCTCACCTCGACCCCCCAGGCCACCAGTATCCCGTCCACCCGTCCCACCGCGCCACCGATTCCCGCCCACATGCGCCTTCCCATCCGTAGCCTGCCCTTCCTTGGGCTTGTCCAGATCCGTACTGCCCTTGGGCTCAAACTCGACCTGCCGAACCTGCTTCTTGCCGTCCTTGCCACCGGCGGCCGAGCGACGCGCCTCCTCCGCGCGTTCCTGGATCGCGACCAGACTGAGGCCGTCGATGGGCACGCCGTACTTCTTGAGCGTCGTCAAGACGACGCGCATCGCCTCGGGGCGGTGCAGGTCAAAGGAGAGCGTGTTGAGCAGCACGGTGCTGACTTCGTCATCAGGGAACTGCTGGAGATGCCGCACGATGTGGAGAAGCTCGCGGAGACTGTACGGGTACGTGACCGTGCCTGCATCAAAGGCCTCGCGGAGCTCGTTGAAGGCGAGGTCGAGGGCGACGATGAGCTTCTCGGGCACGTCCGGCGCGGCTTGTCTGAGTAAGCGGACCTCGGAGTCGTGGTCCGGGTTATTGACTGCATAGGCGGAGAAGCCCTCGCCAAGCACTAGTAAAGTGTGCTTGAATCAGCATCATCTTCCAGATAAAAGCAGTGTTCCCTTCACGACTCACCCTCGAGGAGCGTGTTGCCTAGGAACGGATAGCCTGGCCGATTGGCGAGCAGGATCAACCTGAACTCGGGATGAAGGATGATGTCCTTGTCCGTGCCCGGCGTGTGCTCAGGTCGGACGCGGCTGCCATCCGGCAGCGTGAGCTCGCCGCGCTCAGCCTGTAGGAGCGAGGATCACGGTCAGCTAGACCGAAAGGAGGCCACGATATGTGGGTAGCAAGCTCACCAAAGACTTGAAGATAGCCACGACGGGCGCAGACGCCTTGTCCGCCTCGTCCACAACCAACACCCGTCCCTTGCGGATCGCACGCACGAGCGGGCTGTCCACATACGTCAACTTGCCCGCCTCCAGATGGACATGCTGGAGCAGCGAGGCCACAGTCGTGTCGCGGTGCAGCTGGATGTACTCGCGCGGCCTGCCCACCAACCGGAGCGCCTCATCCACCGTCCGGTTCTTCCCACTCCCCTGCGGACCCAGACACAGAATCGGTTCCCTCAGCACCTGCAGATCCTCCGCAATCTGCTGCAGGAGCAGATTCTGCGCCGTGTTTGAGTAAAAGTTGGGCACGTTGGGGATCAGCTCCACCCCGTCCGGGTCCACGCGCACCGCATCGAAGCGCGGGATGCGCACGGGCACATTCTTGACCTCGTTCAAGTCTTCAAAGATGACGACGTTGGCGTCCGTGTCGACCTTGGGCGCTGGGATGAAGGGCGGCGGGCGGTATTGGTACGCGCCTTCGGTGCCGCGTGGGAAGATGCGGCTCTGGGCGAGGAGGTCGAGGACGACGTTGCGCACCGTCACGGGCAGGTAGGCGACGAGCAGGTTGCGCGAGATGAGTGAGTGCAGGTCCGCGTATGGGTCCAAGGCAAGGCGTGCCGCGATGCGAATCAGCTGGCGCGTCCCGAGCCGTCGTGACTTGTTCAAGTTGAGGTTCTGAAGGGCCAAGATCATCGATCAGTATCATATCCTCCCTCCATCACACGTACGAGTACCTCAAAGCCGACTCACAGCATCGCTGCTCGTAATCCGATACGTCCTCGCGAACCACATCAAACGATCCAGCTCCGGGCCCGCAATCCCCGTCCGCCTCTGAACCACATCGCGCTCCTCCTCCTCGCTCATGGGACTCGGCCGGACAAAGGCAAAGAGCGTGCTCGCCTCTTCGGTCAGCCAGTCCGTCTTGGATGCGGAGGCGGTGGCGATGACGCGGAAAGCGGGGTGGATGGGAGCCAGACGGCCTGGACCCAGCATGCTCGTATCGAGCCCGTCGGAGGGAGCGATACCTCCACCCCCACCGCCGACATCCGTCGGCGTCGCGCGCCCGCCATTCCAAAGCTCGACTTCGCGGTCCTGGTGCAGCCTGCCGAGCGCAAGGAGGGTAGGACCGAGCACGTCCACCCCGGCCAAGTGGATCAGCTTGCCCGTGAGCGCACCACGGAGGAGCGGAGCGGGTTCCCACGTCGTCGATCCGTCCTCCGTCGTAGCCCGACGCATGAGAATCTCGTTGCCCCCGATATCCTTCCACAGCCACACGGACTCGAGCGCGTAGCCCAGCACGGCGGCGAAGAGGGCAATCGAGGTCGAGGTTGAGGAGGACGCTTGCGAGAGGGCGAGTCGTTCCTTCGTTGCTTGCGTCGTGCCCGCGACGGAGAAGATGGAGGGGAGCAAGCAGATGTCTCGGCCTGTGGCGTGAAGTTGGAGCATCGTCGTGAGCGTGCTTTGAAGACGGGGCGTCACGACCACTCCGGAACCTTGCGTTTTGTGCGTATCGAGCTTGGACAGCGGCAGGAAGGGCAAGGGTCCACAGGACACGCGATGTTCCACAGTACGTCCGGTCTGCGGCTGGACAAACTTGACACGCGCCACGTACGTCGATTCGCGAGAGATGTCCGTCACTTGGTAGCCAAGCAGACCTAGCGCCTCGTCCGCCTCCGCTCCCTCGACACGTTTGCCATCGAGGCCATCCTGCAAGTTGACCGCCACAAGGAGCTCGACGTGCAACTTGCGCAGCGTGTCGTTGAGCGTGTACTGAGTCGGGTATGCCGAGCCCAGAAAGGCTTGGGTGGAAGGGGCGATGCTCCCCACAGCCGCCTGGACGACGGCTTCTTTGACGGACTTGTCTCGACCCGTCTCCTGCTCGTGTGCCGCTGCATCCGCCTCGGGCGCCCCGGTACTTGCTCCCGGCCCTGCAGGCGGCGACGAAGCGGGTGGGAACCGGAAGGCAAGCTCATTGAGCAAGGAAAGTGCCGTCGTGGGCAGGCCTGGCAGACGCGCCGTGGGGGGTAAGACATCACCCCCACCCGCCTCGAAGGCGTGATACTTGAGCAGCGCGGCCCATTCTGTCCACCGCTGCATGAGCTGGGTGGAAAGCTGCTGTGCCGCTTCGTCCTCGATGAGGTCATGCGAGTCGAGACCATATCCGATGTTGACATTGCCGTCCACCCAGCGCCCTTGGAAGCGTGAGCGGAAGGGAGGGTCGATGGAGGCGCCCTTGTACGGTGGAACTGGGATCGAAGTTGCGATGATGCGAAAGTTCTATGAAGAGGAGAGGAGGTATCAGAGTCTGAGCATACGTCTATGTGCACACTCAAGGGACAAGCTCACCTTGTGGACCGGGATGAGGTTATGCGAGGCCGACTCCGGTGTGATCCGTGAAGCTGGCACGAGCTGAGACCCGTCCGCGAGGTTGACCTCTCTGTTCTCGAGAATGTTGTTGAGACAGGGGAGGACGTTGCGCTCGGCGCGCTCGATGCCCTCGAGGATGAGGATGCTCCCATTCTTCATGGCGCGCGTGACGGGTCCGTCCAGGTAGACGAGCGAGCTGCCAGCCTGCAAGTTGCGCGACTGGAGCAGTTCCGATTCGCCGACATCGCGGTGGAGCGTCACGATTTCGTATGGCAGCTGGAGCAGTGCGGCGAGGGTGAGGGCGAGCCGGCGCGGGTAGGGGCCGGGCGAGCTGAGGAGGAAGATGTCCTGGCCGAGGACCCACTTCTTGCCCAACCAAGCGAGGTGCTCCTCGACGATGGGATCGCGCAGGGGCAGGAGCAGTCGCTGTTGCGGCAGCCTGCTGTAGTCTCGTGGTTTGAGGATGGGGATGCGCACGTCGGACCCCAGCTTGAGGATGCCGAGCTCTTCGTCTGCGTCCTGGCCATGCTTGGAGTCGTCGTCGCCGCTGCCGCCAGCCTGCGACGAGGCGGAGCGAGTGAAGGTGGGAGTCGGTGGAATGAGGTGCCGGGTGAAGGCAGCGATGCGGCGCAGCGGGTTCGTCGTCGCGCTGCTTGATCCCGCGCCGGCCGACGAGGACCCGTCGTCGTTGCTCATTCTGCCAATCGTGCCTCTTCTGGACGGGGTGGTCCAAGTGCGGTACGGCAGAGACGCGCTGCTCGCTGAGAAGCACAGTAGCGGTGATGAAGGCGGTCGCGGTCGCAGCAGCAGTCTGGCCGGCCGTGACCTTGCGAGCATTCGCCCACCTCGTGCTTGCGCTGAGGATCTCCCTGCAAAGGGTGGGCCTTGGTGATGGTGCTCGCGTGATGGTGGACCTCGTCCTCGCCGTCCTTCTCGACGCGCTCGTCGACATCGACGACGGCAAGCACGAGCATCAACGCCGTGAGCGACCGGGCCCCGGCGACCTCACCGTTGCCGGTGATCATGCTCAGCAACGGAGAGCGATCAACGGGTTCACCACCTCCTCAGCAATTGCACTCTCATCATCCTCGATGAGTAGCATCAACCGATAGTGCCGTCGAGAAGCAGTCGAACGATGGGACGTAGCTCTCGCGCACGGTGATACAGTCAGACACGGCGCCTGTCACGGCCAGGGCTTGCATCTCCACCGCACAAGGCGCGTCCTGCCCTCCCAATCCTGCACCCGCGTTGAGGGACGGGACCGAGGACGCGGCGCGTGCACCAAGGCGCACCGTACCGGCTGCTGTTGCCTTGGTCCGAACGCGATCGAGCAGCTGCTCGGTCGGCTTCAGAAACTCCTCAAGGGATCGCCAAGTTGGCTCCTGCCAAAGTCGAAAACCGTGCCGGCGGTCGTGCCGAGACCCAAACTGCCAGCCAAATCTTGTGCCCTTCTTGCGCTGACAGCCTGAGGTGTAGTCTCCAGGAAGCGATGCTGCCGAGGATGAACCGAGGGGAGGAGAGAGAGACAGAGTTTGCGATGAGCCGTGTGATCGACAACTGTCTGGAGTTCATGCAAGCACGCGCTGCTCGTGCTCACCTGGTAAGGATTGCGCTCCGTGTCGTGATAAACGAGGAAGCGGCATTCTCCATCCTTGTTCTTCTGGCCGTAGCGCAGCCGATCGTCGACCGTGATGCGGTGCCCCTCGTCCTCGACAAAGTCGCCGATCTGGGTGATGTGATTCGGGTTCTTCTCGTCCGAGTAGTCGTACCATTCGGCAGCGACGTAGATGACCACCTTGGCTCCTGCAGCGCAGCGACGAATGGGACGCAGTGGTCAGCATCTCAAGCTCGACATCGAGGAAGCGGGCGCGTCGATAGACTCACGGTTCAAGGTGAGGTTCTGAGCGGTGAGGACGTAGTACTTGGCCTCGCGCTCGGAGAAGGACTGCGTCCACTTGACAGTGATGAGGACGTCCTCCGAGTCCTGGTCGAAGAAGGGGATGATGAGCTCGTCGCCGGCTTCGACGGGAGAGTTCTGATCGCGAGGCCGCTTGTCGCCGCCTCCGAAGATGCTGTTGATGAGATCCATGATTGTCTGTGGGTTTCTGAAGAGGACGGGGTCTGGGTCTGGGTAGCGGCTGATGTGGGTTGGGTGAAACGAGCAGGGAGACCTCGAATCAGCGAAGGCAAGGACGTCTTTATATAGCATGCGAGCTCACCTTGGCCAGCTTGCACGCAGTGTGGGCCTTGCTTCAGCTTGGCTCGCCATGACGCCGGTCTTTTGAGCACTTGAGCACGCCCAAGCCACTTGTACCTGCGGCCAGCACCCTTTTGCCATGGGTGCATGGCGCGTCGAGCGGGAGCCAAGCCTGCCGAGTGAGGCTGATTCTTGCTCTGGGAAGCCGCTGCGAAACGAGGAGGCGGTGTGGCTCGTGGTGCGTGTTGAGGCGGACACGTTGACCTGGGCCGAGTGCAAAGCAGCCGGGATGAGCTTGATGACCAGCAGCGTACGTGCGGGTGCTTGGCTGCCTGCTGAGCGGCGCTACTTGTCCAGCGCTGCAACCCATCAATGGCGGCGTCGTGCTCATCCTTGACGATGGGCACCGCATCTTGACCTTGGAGACGATGTGTCGACCTGGAGGCGCCGAGAAGGAGGTGATGGACGTCGTCGACTCGTCGTCAACGTCGTGTTGCGTCGCGCCGCTGCCAGAACCCATCACGAGACCAACACTACATTGCCGAAACGCCGACGGATCCGAACCGCCGCGTTGTGGTCACCATCACGGACCTCATCTTCGAGCTCGTCGACGACGACGAGGACCACGTCAAGGTCGATACTTGGCCCACGACTGCAAATCCTTTAAAGACGACGACGGCGACAACGCACTTGTCAAGATGACACCCACAGTCGCGCCAGACCGCAAATGATCAGCAAGACGCGCTTCGGTGGCATTGGCAAGCATCCCTGCAGACAAGGACGGGGACGGAGAAGCAGGCCATCTTGTCGACATCCAAGCGCGTCGGGGGCCTGGTGCGCTCTCGTCTCGCTCCCGCCACTCAGACGAAATGACAGCTGTCCGGACGCCAGCCACAATTGATCTCCTTGCCGGCGCAGAGGTTACTGCAGTCCCGCCTCGCCTCGCTCAGCTTCTCCTGTGTGCGCAGATCGGCGATGCAGCCCGGCTTGCAGCCGTGGTTCGACTGGTGGATCAGAGCGGCAGGTCAGTCGAGGCGCACCCGCTTGCAAAGCGACGAGGAGAAACACGCACCGGGTCCAAAGTCCACCACTTGTCGCACTGGCACCATGCCAGGCCGTCATCCTGCTCGTTCAGGCACATTGGCGCGACATTGTCCAGCAGTCATCCGTGATCGACTGGCAACAACCAACGTCAAGAGCAGAGGTCAGTCAGCATCTCATCAACCACGATGTGCCAAGACGGTACTCACCCCCATCACGGTGGCACTCAGCAGCAGAGTTGAGGCAAGGAAGGCAGTGCCCAGCTTCATGACGGTATGCTGCTGGTAGGTAGGCAGGTTAGTAGATGGGTAGGTAGGCAGGGTAGGTAGGCAGGTGGTTGTAGGTGAAGGGGTGGATGATAGTGGTGGTGATGCCTTGACAATGGCTAATCACCTTTCATCCTATTCTGGTCCTCCTTTTATAGCTTCTCCTACCATTTTCTCGGCCAGCGTCCGCTTCCAGTACGGCCATCTTGTGCCTATCAAGGTCAGACATTTCATCGACAAGCGATGAGGTTCAAGAGATACAATGACCCCCTGAGCCAGCGCCACTTCACCATCCAGGTGCCAAGCTCACCGCGCCTGAGGCCGTTATGACATGCCACGTTGAAGATGAGCTCGGTGAAGTCAGGCAGGACCATAGCCCATGCCAGTGAGTTGATACATTGATAACTTGCTCTTTCACAAACTCTGATAACGTCCATGATCGCCTTCCCTTGTATGCTAGATATCCATGACGGCCGCTGCTTCCTCCACACCGGCTGCTGGACGAGGAAGTCGGTGTCGATGTCCTTCTCGACACTTCAACGAAGCGGCAACGAGCACGGCCACACAGCTACTCGTATGTACTCAAACGACAACGGACGTGAAACGAGGGTCAGCTGTCCGCCGTCCTTCGCCTGCGGGCGGTTGATGTCCGCCCGGGGACTGGACCCACGGGTGCCTGTGGACTCATCCCCCCCGCCGTCGATGCCCTCCCGTCCGACACTCTGGCAACGGGAACACGAGCGCACAACCCTGGCCCCTCATCTCATTCGAGCCCACGGGCACCGGGGTCCGCGGATGTGACAGCTTGCGAATGGCGGAGCTACGCCTCCGGGCGTCGATCTCATCTCCGTCGCACCTCTCTCCGCAGGCGCAACTGCCGGGGCCCAAGGGGATGGATGGGAGTCGGAGCGTGTCCTTCCTCGTCCAATATCTACAAGCCTTCCTCGACGCGCCTCTTCAAAGCCCACCGCCCTGCATCTCTCCGGCTCTCGGAAGCACCAGCGAAGAACTTGGGACGTCCTCGACGACAACGACGCAAGACTGAGACAGCAGCCAAGCACCCACTCAGATCGCCTACGATGCGCGACCGTCTTCGCCGCCTCGTGACGATCCCTACGCGCGAGGAGCGCATCCGCGCGCGCGCCGGCGCGCCGCTCAACCCGTTCAAGGTGATGGCGATGCTCACGCCCTTGCAGGCGCTCTTCTTCGTCTCCGGGTGGATGGTGAGTTTCCAGCTTGGGCTTCTCTTGTCGCTTTTCGAGGCACTGACTGTCATACCGTTGTACTTTGCACGTACGCGTATATCTACGTAGGCGTGGACAATTGGTGCGTATCTCTGCTTTGTAATGACCCCGTGCTTGAACTGACAAGTTTGCTCTTCCTCTATCAGACGCCGTCGACTTCTTCGCCGTGTCGCTCAACATTACGCGTCTCACTCACTACTTCAACTTTGGCACCTCCAATCAAAAGGTCACGGCCGCCATCACGCTCACCGTCCTCCTCCGGCCCGTTGGCGGCATCATATTCGGTTGCTTGGCGGACGCCTACGGACGCAAGTGGCCCTTCATCTTCAACCTGCTCCTCGCAGCCGCCTTCTCGCTCGCGACGGCGAGAGTGCAGACGTACGCGCAATTTCTCGCCGTCCGTTCCCTTTTTGGGGTGGCCATGGGCGGGATGTGGGGATGCGCCATGACTCTCGCCCTCGAGAACATGCCGGACGGCGCGAGGGGATTCCACTCTGGAGTCGCACAGGCTGGCTATCCCCTCGGCTACATCCTCGTCGCCATCGTCAACATTGCCTGGGTCAACCACAACGACAACTGGCGGATCTTGTTCTACTTTGGCGCGGTCGTGACGCTCCTCGTCGCGGCGTTCCGCTTGGTTCTGCCCGAGTCGCCACAGTTCGTCAAGATGCAAGAGAAGCGCAAGGCTAGGGCGGGAAAGAAGGACGACGTCGTCAAGGTCTTTGTCAAGGAGGTCTCTTGGTTGGCGAAGAACTGCTCGTGGCGATTGGTCTACGGCATCCTCCTCGTCGTCGGGTGAGCGTGATCCCCCTCATCTCGCTCGTGCAGTTATCTCGCCATGAGGCTGATCGTGACCGCGGGCACCTCTCCTTCTTGCCCCAACCCGCAGATTGAGCTTCCTCGCGCATGCGAGTCAGGATTTATACCCTGTTATAGCGCAAAAGTCCAAGCTGCTCTCGCCGCACGATACCTCGGTGGCGGTCATCGTCGGCATGACAGGCGGCGTGCTGGGCGGCATCACGGCCGGCTTCGTATCGCAGTATATCGGTCGTCGGCTCACGCTGCTCATCTACACCATCATCTCGGGCCTTCTGGTCCCAGCTTGGATGCTCCCCAACACCTTCTCCGGCCTCGCAGCGGGCGCCTTCTTCCTTCAGTGGTTCGTGCAAGGCATGGGAGGCGTCCTCCCCGCTTTACTTCAAGATATGGCGCCCGCCAGGTACCGCGCCTCCTTCGTGGGCGTCATCCACCAGACGGGCGTGATGATCACCGCCTCCTCTGCGCAGATCGAGGCTGTGCTTGGGGAGAAGAAGCAGATACCCAACCCCAAGTACGTTCCCGGAGGGACGGAGCCCAAGACGATCCCGGACTATGCGATGGTGTCGGCCTACTTTCTGGCCATCGTCGCCGCCTACCTCGTCGTCCTCGTCGTCTTCGGGCCGGATTACGATGCAAGGCCGCGGCTTGGGACCGCGGATGATGATGACGACGAAGACGGGGCGGAGAACATGGTGCAGCAGGGCAAAGCTGGGGATGAGGAGGAGGCGGGTAGCGGGATCACCGGTGGACAGGGCCAGACGCCTCTCGAGTCGGGCGAGGCTCAGTCGGGGAGCGGCGGCAGTGGTGGACACCACTGAGCGGACGCCTCGAAGCAACGGACCACGTCGCGATCCGTGAGCCGCTGTGGCCTATCTCCTCCCACTCTCTGTTTCGCTCTCTCTCTCTCTCTCTCTCTCTCTCTCTATCTTGACCCACCTTCTTTTGCCGCCATACGTTGCTGATCTATTTCCACTCTCCCTGGCCCCTGCGCTCTAGCGTCCGCCTTCTAGGCCAGCCGAGTACAGCAGAGTATAGAAGGACGAATCCGACACCGTCCCCGCCAGGGGTCCAGGAGCCCCGGATCGACACGACGCCCAGCCAAGGCGCCCTGCGCCCGACTTTCGCGCCAGCCAGACGGGAGAATTCGACGCCTGAACCTGCGCTGCGGTAAGGATAAACGCATGATGCTGATCGCTTTTTTGGTTCGTTCTTGCTTCCATCCTTCCCATCCTTCTGCTTCCTTGTTTCCACCCTTTGGATTGCAGATGCTATATCCGCTCTTGCTGTTCAAGTGGCTGTCAAGTGCCAACCTTGCCGGGGAGCAAGACGGGGAAGACGGCCAGGGTGACAGCATGTCGACGACTTGGCGGTCCCGTTCAGGGCAGCAACCACGGTACCAGCATCGAGGACAGCGCGCCATCCTGTCATGCATGCTTCCCGCCCTCGCAGACATCATGAAAAGGGCACGCGCACGAACAGAAGCACGCGCACAGGGAGGTCGCCGTGTCAATTGTGAGTAAGTCAGCTGTTAAACGCTCAAGGGATCTAAAAGCTGACCGCTCCCTCTGTCCAGGTGATTTCGTACTCTCTCATCGCCCACGTTCGCCTCCTCTGGACCGCACCAAAAGATGAAGACGGCTCTCTTGGCTCTTGCCCTCGCGGCTGTCTCGGTCACCGCCCAGGACCCAAGCGCGACAACCAAGTACATCACCTCGACTCAATGCTTCACCGCCTTTGCCTACAAGAGCGCCGTCCCCGTCACCTACACAAAGACCAACTCGGACACCATCACCGCCACCACAACGACGACGATCGTCAAGACAACTACGCCAAAGACTACGGTGACTCGTGTGCCCAAGACCGTCTATCGCAAGTCGACCATCGTCAACACGCAGACGTTTGTCGCACCGGCCGAAACGACCTACGAAACCGTGTACCAGACGACGACAAATACCATCACCGAAAATGCACCCGAACAGACGGCCTTTGTCACCCAGTACACGGGTACGGCCAGCACGGTGACCGTCACCTCAACCTCGACGGTGCCGCCGCCAGCAGGCTTCGTACCCATCAATTCAGCCAACGCGGCCTCGCGCGCGGGAATTCGTCGCTCTCCGCCCACCGCCGCGCCCCTCCTCGTTCGTGGCGCTGACCGACCCGAGTCGCTTCTCTCCCCCAAGAATCAGAAGCAGAAGCGCCACGAGACGTACGAGACGCTCATGCGCCGCGCCCGCTACCCGACGACGGTCAGCTGCAACGTCGATGTCAAGGAGCAGGTGAAGACGACGAGCACAGTCGTGCTACCTACCAGCACCGTCACCACCGGCCCGTACACGACGTACGTAACGCGGGGCAGCACGACGGTCGTGTCGACGTCCACCATCGTTCCCTCGCCCATCAACAGCCAGACGACGGTCCACGTGGACGAGTATTACACGCAGACGGTCACCCCAACGGCGACGCGGACGACGACCCTGCCCGCCCCGACTGCCACCCATACGTCGGTGAGCAAGTACTACGCTCAGTGTGCGCCCGGCTACAACCAGCTCCCCGTCATCGGCGGCACCGCCTACCCATATGACGACTACTCGGACGCCTCGCTCGACTGGGGCGTCGCCTCGGCGTACGACTGCTGCGTCCGCTGCGTCGACAATCCGTCGTGCAGCTCGAGCTACTTTGCAGACGGGCAGGGCGCGTGCATTCAAAACTTGCTCGGAGAGGGGCAGGTCTGCTGGGCTTCGCTCCAGCAGGGGCAGTACGAGGACACGCCGGGGATGGGCCGGTACGACTATATCATCATGAACGGGTGCGCTACGTGGCACCGCGCCGCCGAGTAGGAAAAGACAACGTCTACGCTTTCTCGCTCTTCCAAAAAGGCTCAAAATGGGTCGCCATGTCACTTGAATACTAGCTGTTACGGGCAAAAGGGGTCTCACCGTCATCAGAATCAATCTCACTGCATGAACAGCTCCATCGCTTCGCGTCCCTTACTCCGCCGCCTCTATTCATGTTGGGATCTAGGGATAAGATGGGCCCTCCTTCCTCCCCCTTCCCAGCGGTCCATCATACGTACAGATCAAAACAAACCCGCCGACCTCCAGAAGTGGACGTACTCCCTCACCTCCTTCCTCCCAACAGCCGCCGCGCCACCACCCCCACCACCACTGGGCCCAGCAGAACGGAGCAAAGGACTCAACCCCGCCGCGCGCTCGACGGAGAGCCGGACGGCGCCCGTGGCGAGGGGTACGAAGTCGCCTTGGAGGAAGTCGAGCAACTTGCGCGCGGGGATGCGGCCCGTGTGGTTGTGCGTGTCGTTGTCGTTGCCCTCGGCATCGGCGTCGGCGTCGGCGTCTTCTTCTTCTGCGGAGGATTGGATAAGGCGGAGCCATTCCGCAAAGTCGATGATGGGTACGGGCCGACCAGGGGGGGTCGGACCGCCGCCGCCGTTCGGCGCCAAGCTGGGTCGATGATGAGCCTGAGCGGCCGAGGTAAGGGTGTGAGAATCGCCGTTGCCGTTGGCCTTGCCAGCGCCGCCGAACCAAGCTTTAGGACCTGACACCGAACCCGAGTCGCCTTCGCCCAGGCTGAGCGTTTCGGGAGGCGTGAGCACAGCCACGCGCGGATTGGCCACCTTTCCCGCTGCCGCCGACGCCGTCACTGACGCAGCCGGCGCCGCCGACGATGCGCCGGCTTTTGTAGATGAAAAGGACGGCCCGTCCATGCGCTGCCTCTTGCGCGCCTCCTCCCCCGCTTCGACGTCGTTGTCGAGGAGTACGCCCGAGTCGCGACGGCTGAGCGCTGGAGAGAGTGTGATGGGCCCCACTGACGAGGGAGGGTCGGAGGCCGAGCTTGATGTCGATGTTGATGTTGACAACGAGCCCAGCTCGTCCGCTAGCACCTCGAGAATCTCGTCCCAGCTCGTTCGGACCGGGTTCTCGAGGTGCAACACCGGCGGCAAGCAGGCCGCACCTGTACCTGTACCTGCACTTGCACGCCGCCCACCACCCTCCTCCTGCCCATCCACCGAACGCCCAGACGCAGCGCCAGCAAGAGCAAGCTCCACGAACACCTCCGCCGCACGATTGGTAGGCATCCACGAAGCCCACCCCCTCAAACGCGGCAAAGCTCCCACGTGCGCCGAGCTAGCCACGACGGCAGCCATGTGCTCCGACGTGGACCAGTTGCCCACTCCCTGCGCGCCCGTAAGCTGGCCGATGCGGATCGACGTGCCTTGGACGCTGCTGCTACGCGTGTGGGTATGGCGCGAGACGAGATGTTCGCATGCCAGCTTGGCGAGACCGTAGCCCATCGGCACGGCGCGCGAGGCGTCGTCCAGCTCCACCTCGGGCACGATGGCTGGCTTTTGTTCTTGTTCTTCTTGGTGTTGCTGAGCTCGAGAGGTAGTGACGGCGGTGCTTTCTCCGCTCGCGTCGGCGTTGGTGTCGGGGAAAGGAACGACGTACGCCTTGCCCACGACGGCAATGCTCGAAGAGAACAAAAACCGCACGGGCCTGGGCTGCGACCGTCCGTCCCGCCCCTGCGAAGCGCCCACCACATCGTCCGCGAGCGCCAACAACCGCGCCGTCGCGCGCACTTGGGCCTCGAACGCCCTCAGGGGACGGAGGAAGTCGACAGACCACGCATTGTGGATGATGTGCGTGATCCCCGTGAGGAGCTCGGTCTCGTAGACGTCTTGCGGCAGACCGAGGAAGGGCGCTGATAGGTCCGACGTGCCTAGCACCGAGAGTCGAGCGAGGAGGGCCGGTGGGAGGGATGGTACGCCCTTGGAGCGCATCGCTCGAAGCTGGCGCTCGTACGCCTCCGTCGTCGTGGCCGTTCCTTCCTTGGAAGGAGTCGCTGCGCTTGAAGACGACGACGATGAGGAGGAGCGGACGAGACAGATGACTTTCTTGACGTCGGCTCGTTGGAGTAGGCTGTACACGAGCCAGACGCCAAGACCGCCCGTGCTGCCGGTGAGGAGGACCGTTGCGCCGTCCTTGTCCAGCTTCTCCTCCTCGGCACCCGTACCTTCACCACGACCTTGAAGAGCAGGGGGCGAAGGCGCCTGATGGCTCTTCCGCCAGCCCTCCATCTCCGCCTCCAGCTGAGCCACGAGCGCACGCACCGCCTCTGAGCGCTCCCTCCTCGAGCGCTCATCCATGCCAGTGCCGTACGTGTCGATGATGCTCCTCCCCTCCGCTGCCGCCCCACCGGAGTCAACAAGCTGGCCATCGCGCAGGCCAAGATGGCGCCGCAGTCCGCGCGCAAGGAGCGCCACGCTCGGATGCCGATACACAAAGTCCGGCGGGAGCTTCTTCATCTTGCCCTTCTTGTCCTCGCCCGAGCGCGACAGACGGGCGGTGAGGGTACGGAGCAGACGCGCCGCTTTGAGCGAGTCCATGCCGCCTTCCTCGAAGAGGTCCGTGTCGGGCTCGACGACGATGCGCGCATTGAGCTTGTTGCTTGCGTTCGGAGAAGGAGTCTGCGAGTGCGAGGCCAGGCCGAGACTGGTGCGGACGAGGGCGAGGAGGTGCTCTTCGAGCGCGGGCGTGGGACCTTGGAGCAACGCGAGCAGGGACGGACCCTCCTTCTCATCCCCGTCTTTCCCAACCGCATCCTCCTCCCCACCTCGCCCCTCAAACTCCTCATACGCCCGCGCAATCTCCCCCTGAAACTCCTCCAACGTCGCCCGCCGCGCCGTCGTCCCCTTGGCCGTCCTCACAAACGGCTTGTGCGTCCTGGTCGTGAAGAGGACGAGGTCTTGCTCGAGCTGGGCGTGCGCGTCTGCTAGGGCGTTGGCGCTTTCGAGGCGCGGCCAGAGGGCTTGGAGGAGGTGCGGGCGGAGCTTGGTCCATGCCTCGGTACCCGTGTCTGTCGTTGTCGTCGGATGAGATGAGGACGAGGGTAAGGTCAGACCCTCCCGCGCGGCCAACCCCTCGAGCGCAGGGATCGACAGCTCGACGAGCGCTCCGACCTGGAACCGACCCTCGCCAAAGAGGATGGCGTCCTCCACCAGCGCATGCTCCACCAGCGCCTGCTCGAGGAGGATGGGCGACACCTTCTCGCCGGTGGCGAGCACGAGGACGTTATCAAGTCGTCCCGCAATCGTATACTCCATCCGCTCCTCCTCCTCCTCCTCGCCCTCATCCCCAACAGCCCGCGAACGCCCAGAGACAGGCCGCGCAATGAGCGCATCCGCCAGCTCGAAGCGCTCCCTCCACCCAAACGGCCTCGAGTTTAGCTGGACATAGCCCAGCGAAGGGTCCGTCCCCGGGAAGGGCGCGAATTCGAGGCCCATATCCTTGCGAAGGAGGAGCCAGCGCCAATCTTCAGCTTCGGTGGGAGGGGCCGCGGCGCTGCCACCTTCTTTATCTTGGGAAGGACGGCGGCGGCGACGGCGTGGGAAGCGTATAGGCGCAAGCGATCCCGTCTCCGTCGCGCCAAAATGGTTGAGGAGGGTGACGCCTTGCGAGGCGAGGGTGTCGCCTGTCGAGGGCTTGATGGGCGCCCCTGCAAAGGTGACAAAGTCGAGGGCTCGGAGGACGCGGAGGGCTCGTTGGGTAAAGTCGCTGTCGGTGTTGCTCTCTTGTGCTCCTGATGGTGAGGTCGAGGAGGCGGCGGCCCCGCTGGAGACGTTCCCAGAGGAGGAGGAAGAGGAGGAGACGAGCATGTCCGTGAGAAGCGATGGGACCGTGAAGAGGATGTGCGCCTGGGAGGCCTCTAGCATGTCGATGGTTAATTGGGCCGTCGGGATGGTGGAGGGTGGTGGGAGGACGACGGTGAATCCGACGGCGATGGCGAGGGACATGGGTAGCATGCCGAAGCCCTGTTCGTTCATCCGTCATCCATGCGAAGGGAGGAAGAGGAAGTCAGTCGAAGCAGTCACATGAAAGCTCGCAACAGTTGGGACATACTCACATGATAAAGCGGAGGCATATTCAACACCCTCCTCTTCTCCACCCCCTCCCCCTCGCCAAACTCGTGACAGGCGAGGTAACAGAGCCAGAAGCGGTGCGTATGAAAGACGGGTTTGGGCAGGCCCGTCGAGCCGGACGAGTGCCACGCAAAGACGGTCGCATCGTTGTGGTCCGGCTCGTCGCCTTTGGACGGGTAGGGCGTGAGGGCGTCGAGGTCGGGGTGGGCACCCTCCTCCGCGAGGAAGTCGGTATAGGGCCGAGCAGCCACGTAGAGCTGCTGTTGTCCGCCCTCTTCCCCATCGAGGAAGGCAGGATCCGCAGCAAACGTATTCCGCCACAGCGCCGGCGTGCTCAGCACGCGCTTCACCCGCACCGCGTCGACGAGATGGCGCATTGCCTGGGCGGAGAGGCGGGCGGAGAAGAGGGCGCAGGGGTTGCCGAGCTTGAGGAGGGCGACGACGTAGATGAAGATGCCGAGGCTGGAGGGGAGGAAGATGGCGAGGGGGTCACCGCGCTTTGTGCTCCTTGTGCTTGTGCTTCCCTCGTCGCCGTCACCCTGTCGAGGAGGTGGCTGCTGCTGCTCGACACTACGCCTCGCCAGACCCGCATGGACCAACCAAGCCGAGCACCGATCCACAGCACGGAGCAGCTCTCTCAGCGTAACCCTCAGCACCCCTCCTCCGCCGCGCTCTGCACCGAGCGCGCGCACGCCCGCGTCGTACTGGAGCGCATAGACGTGGTCCGGGTTGGCGCCTGCGCTCTGGACGAGGACGTCGTAGATGGTCCGTTGGGAGGCTTCGATACCTTCTGATGGGAACGGGTCCCGGCCCAGGGGCAGGGCGAAGCGCGGGCGTATGAAGGGGCGTGGAGAGGTGCTGGTCATGCTTGCTTGCTTGCTTGCTTCTCCCTGCGACGAGGTGGTCGTCGTCGTCGTCGTCGTCGTGCACGTCGAAGATGAGAGGTCAGGACACGCTCATGATGCACGGTGAGTTCCAACTTCGATGATGAGGTGGCATGTGCGAAGTTCGAACTTGGACAGGACGGCGCCAGAGCCGAGGTCTGCTGCTCGGCATTCTAGGATGCCGAAACCCCCGAGCACCGTTTATCCGGGCGGCACCACCACCCCCTCCTCCCCTCGGTGGAGGTCCCCCAAGTCCTAAGTCCCAACTCTCCACCCCACCTCATCTCATCCCATCCCATCCCATCCCATCCCATCCAGCCAGCCAAGCCAAGCCAAGCAAGACGGGCAGACAATTCCTCGTTCAAAACGTGCTCGTTCACCCGTCCCATCTGTACAGTACATACGAGTAGAGCTTGGAGACTGGACAGCTAGATGGGGGCGGTCGGGCGGTCGGGCGGCGGACTGTATGTACTGTATGTAAGATTATGGTCCATGACCACTCGTACAAGTCCCGAGTGGAAAGGAGCGGGCTGCTGCGTGCTGGTGTAGAGAGCGTAGAGAGCGTAGAGAGCGTCCGACGGGGGCGGGGGCGGGGGCGGGGGCGGCGTGGTGGCGAAGACTCGAGCGCGAGCGCCAAGAAGGGCGAGCGTAGGAAAGGGACGATGACGCAGTGACTGGGAAGGCGGGTGCCACTAGCATCAAGGTCCGTACCATCCCTTGAAGCAGTAAGCTACTGCACTCGCTGTTGCAGTAGCCCAGCTTGCTGGGGTCGCGTCCCCTCTTCCGAGCTTGCGAGAATGGCGGGGCGTACGAATGCGGGGTTGGGGGCGGCGTGCGGGCGCGCACGCGTGTATCGTATCGAGGCAAGGAGGCCGAGCGGGGGGAAGAGGGAGGAAAGGGGCTCCTCTAGTTGACAGGCTCAGCGAAGAGGGTGAGCTCGGTACTCTGCGAGCTCGAGTATCCATCCCCAAATTGCTGCGAACCCCACTCGAAGAAGTCGTACCCGCCCCCAAAGGTGAGGTAGTACAGGCTCGGCACAATCGTCGAGCCGTCCGGGTTGGTCCATGTCAAGGTGAGGACCAGGGTCGAGAGGTCCAGGGAGAAGATTTGCGATTCGTACGGCCCGTTCAGGTTCTTGCCGGCCGGTGAGTTTTGGCCGTCGCTGGCCTGTTGGCCGGCAGGGACCTGGGCGACGTAGCCCGCGTTGAGGTAAGACGCATCATCCGACCTGAGGTAGCCGCCCTGGCTATT
This sequence comes from Salmacisia buchloeana, assembly GCA_029952725.1. Taxonomy (NCBI): domain Eukaryota; kingdom Fungi; phylum Basidiomycota; class Exobasidiomycetes; order Tilletiales; family Tilletiaceae; genus Salmacisia; species Salmacisia buchloeana. The sequence continues at coordinate 143,781 of CP124199.1, forward strand.
TAAACCAAAGATGGCGCCGAGGAACGGGTACGAGCTGCCGGCGGGCGTCTCGATATTGAAGGGCGCGGAGCTGGCGTCGAATGTGAAGACGACGGCGGACGAGCTATCGGTGACGAGGGAGCTGGTGCCGAACCTGGCATTGAGGGGGCCAAAGTAGCCGAGGGTGGTGCCGTCCTCGGTGGAGACGGCCTTGAGCCGGTAGGACCCCCTGGTCACGGCCGGTACCGTCACGGTTGGCGTGGGCGCAGACGACGTGGTCGTGGATGACGTGGTCGTGGATGACGTGGTCGTGGATGACGTGGTCGTGGATGACGTGGTCGTGGATGACGTGGTCGTGGACGTCGTCGTCGTGGGCGTCGTCGTCGTCGTCGTCGTGGACACGGGCAGGACAAAGGTGATCGCGACCACATCGGTGACCGTCGTCGTCTGGAAGTCGGTCGCCGTGACGCCGACGAGGGAGGAGCTCGTCGCGGTGACCACGCTGGTCACGGGTGCCTTGGTCCGGGTCGAGGTGCTGCTCACGACGGCGGTGGCCGTGGGTGTGACGACGGTGGTGCCGGTCGCGACGACAGTCTGGCTGCCAGACTTGACCGTCTTGGAGAGGGTGACCGTCTTGGTGCGGGTGAGGGTGGTGCAGCTGACAAAGTGGTTGCATGCCTTGGTGACGACGCTGTCGCAGTATCCGTTGAGCCACTTGGGGATGGGCACCCTCTTTTTCCTGCGCTCGGCGTCCGTCTCGCCCTCGCGCCGGACTGCCGTTGGGCCTGGAGCGGGGACGGTGATCGTCGTGCTGACGGGGACGGTGACCGTCTTGACGGTGGTGATGGTTGTGACTGCCGAGGTGGAAGGCACGGGTACGAAGTGGGTTGAGGAGATGGTGGGGGTGACGTTGACGACGACGAGCTGGGTGGATGTCTCGGTGACGGCGGATGCGCTCTTGGTGACGAGGGCGGAGTGGGTGATGGTCGTTGCGGGCACGGTGACGGCGACGGTCCTGGTGACGGTGCGAGTGGTCGTCTTGGGCGGTGGGATGTGCAAGTAGGATGAGCAAAAGTCGAGGCCGCACTTGCCCTTGCGCTCGATGATGTGCATGGCATCGTGAATCCTGCCGCGTGCCTCGAGTGCGGAATCGGCTGCTGACGATGCGATGGCCGACGAGGCCAACCAAGCTGCCGCCGCGCTTGCGACGAAGAGAGGGAACCGCATTACGACCTGTGAAGGAGAGGAACGAGAAGGAGAAGGAGACGGGTTGGGTTGAGGCAAAGGGGGGCAAAGACGAGGAGCGTTGTGAGTACTGTAGCTCTTGTACGGTTGTACCGCCTGCTCCTTTGCCAACACGCCATGTTGTGCTGTTCTGAGCGGCTGCCGTGCTGTGGCCGATGCGCTGCTTGCTTGCTCGGGCTGGGCGAGACAGGAAGAGAGAGAGGATCAGCAGTGAGCCCATACCCAGTACATCAACGTCCCCGCTGCGTCGTCCGTTGGAGGCTCGAGTGGTGGAGGTGGGATGCTGGATGCTGGATGGGGAGGCGGTGATCCAATGGATCCCATCTAGAAGTGGAAGTGGGCCCACACACCCACACCCCTTTCGCCCAGCCAGCTGGATCACAGTGAGTCCCTCCTCTCCGCCGCCTGCGCGCCTGTTCCAGCACTCAGCACTCAGCAGCCCCGACCGCGCTGAGTGCAGATCATCGATCATCAGGCAGGAGGCGGGAGGCGGGAGACAGGAGGGGGGGGGGGCCGCCGGGTCAAGCGCATTGCCAATCCCAGATCCACACTGCTGCTGCACCACGGCACTGCGGCACCGCGGCACGTCCGCGACGAGGTCAACAGACAACAAGGAAGGATGGAAGGAAGCGGCACGCGCTGCGGACGGATCCGCCCGAGCGGCAGATGCCAGCATCGAACCGAAGTCCGGTGCGTGGAGGGGTGGAGGGGTGGAGGGGTGGCCTCGTGGGGCACGTACTGCATACTCGTACACGCCCGTCATCTTCCTTCCCACGTCCGTACGTTGCAACTTGCGTCGCGGGTACTCGACTGATACTTGTGCGCGTAGTGGACCCGTCGCCTTGCCCTGGCCGATCAGAGCTTGTGAATCGTGATGGATGGTCGATAGTCGATAGTCGATGATGGATCGTGCATGGTCCTCGTCCGGGCTCGACCCCCGTCTGTTCCTCCTCCACCGTCAATGCTTCCACATCGCCAACCAAGCCTTGACAAACTCCACCTCCTCCTCATGGATCTTCCTGATCCTCTCCGGCTCGCCCCTGTCCTTGACTCCCTTGCCGCCCTTGCTCCGTCCCCCGTTCTTGCCCCTCCTCGTCTTCCTACTGCCCAGGCGCTCCTCCCTCCCATCAGAAGGAGAAGGCAGCCCGTTCTGATCACAGTGGTGCCAACAGTCCGGAATCAGCTTGAACGGCCGGAGGAGCGTATCGGGTCGGGCGCCGCCGCGGGCAAACTCCTCCGAGTGGGGCGTGGCCGGCCGCCAGGGATCCCACTGGCCATTGATAATCGCCAGTCTGTCCACCCCTCCATCTCCATGCCCTTGTCCGCGCCGCTTGGAATGACCTCGGCCAGGCTCCACCAGCCCAATCTCAAACGCGCCCAACCGATTCACAGACCCAATATCCGGCCGGTCCGGCAGCGGCGCCGGCGTCTGCGCCGTGGGCGGGAAGGCGAGCGGGCAGTACGACGCCGTGTACTCGAGCGTCAGCAGCGACGACACGAGCCGCGGGCCGGGAGTGAAGGCGGTATGGTATGCGCGGTCGGAGAAGAGGGTTGAGGAGGTTAGGGCGGTGGCGGTGGCGGTGTCGAAGGCTGGTATGCTTGTCTCGTCGTCCTCGTCCTCGTCGACTTGCATGGGCCGCTGGACCGCCGACTCCTGGGCCCACCCCTGCCCATCTCGTACCGAAGGACCATGCGGCCGGATCCGCTCCCCCTCCCCTCCCTCCCCTCCCCCTCCCCCGCGCCTCGGCCCCCGCGTATTCGAAATCGAAGGCCGCCCAGGCGCCGCCCCCTGAAAATACCCCCACTGCGTACAAACCTGCCACATCCACGCCTTGTCGGCCCTCAGCACGGGCGCGCGCACAAACTCGCGCCACGCCTCGGGCGTCTTGGTCGAGAAGCACTGACGGAGCGTCTGGTTCGCGCGCGTCGGCGTCGTGCAGGGCTCGATGAAGTGGGCGCGGACGTAGCTGGCGAGGCGGAGGAGTTCTTGCGGGGGTTGCCATGCTTCGTTTTGGTCCTTCTTCGTGTCGTTGGAGGCAGCAGAGGAAGAGGCTGTAGAGAGCTCGTGTTGGAGAGCGCGGACGGAGGAGCGCGCGAAGGACGCTTCGTACGCTGCAAGCTGCTTGGCCTTCTTCTCCGTGGCTTCCTCCTCCCCTTCCTTCCTGCGCCTGAAGAAGCGCTGCCAAGACTTGGACGTAGAAGACGAAGACGCCCGCAGCACACGAGGCATGGAGTCCTCGACCGAGGTGCGGTTGGTCATGACGTCGCAAAAGTTGTGCCACCCGGGCGAGGACACGGCCGGGTCCCAGTTGAGCGCCTGGAAGTAGCCCAGCTGGGCGGTGAGCAAGTTGGCGAGATCGTCCCAGTCGAGGTCCTCGGCCGGCGCTTTGAACAGTCTCCGGAGGGCGGCTTGCTTTGCTTTCTCGGCCTTGGACAGGGAGTGGGAGGAAATGTTGCGGGTCGCATGATGGTGGGCCGGTACGGCAAGCTCGTCGAATGCGGCCACGGCTGCTTGGATGGCTTGGGAGCATGCTGGCTCGGCGCCTCGTGCGATGGGGTAGTAGTACTGCGGGAAGGCGTCGATGGCGGCCGTCACACCCGAGGTGGAGATGGCGCCGTACACAAGGTGCGGGTAGAGCACGCGCATGTGCGCAGCGCGTGCACCCGCGTAGCTGCCCCCAATGTAGATCCACGCCGTCTCGTCTCGCGTGAGGTTGTGAGGCAGCTTGATGTGCTCGATGAAGCGTGCCGAGTCCTCGAGGGCCTGCTCGTTGGTGAGCCAGCGGAGGGCGTCGACGTCCCAGTATGGCTTGGAGGCGTTGAGGTCGCGGAGGCGTGGTTTGGATGCGCCGTAGTAGCGGTGCTCGAGGACGATGCTGATGCCGCCTGTTGCCTCGGCGAGGATGTCGAGGATGCCGTGCTCGAGGAAGGGCAGCCGGTTGGCGCCCGACGTCTCACCTCCGTCGACGACGTAGATGGGCGTTGGCTTGCGCTTTGATGGCGAGTAGTGCTTTGTCGAGATCCAGTATCGCTGCGGGAAGGTGACGGCGGTCGAGTCGGCAAAGTGGTCGAGGGGCTGGGTGAAGGTGTGAGGGCCATACTCGCCCTGCACTCCATCGTCGTCGTCGCCGTCGAGGATGCTGCTGAGCACGGCCCGAGGGGGCGCTGCGACGTCGATGTCGAGGCCGAGGTGGCGGTGCTCGTGGTGCTTGAAGGCGAGGAGTGGACCCAGTCCCGGCACGCGTTTGGCCGTGGTCTGGGTGCTGATGGCTGCTGCCTGCTGAACACAGCACACCACCACCACCGAGGCTGCCAGCAGCACGCGCCACGTCGTCCTCGAGGCCGCCGAGCGCATCCTTGTCGCTGTCGATGCTGTCGAGGGGGAGGAGGATGAGGAGGAGGTCGTCGTTGTTGAGGATGAGGAGGAGGTGCTGGTTCCTACCCAGGTGGGGGGTGACGACCACCACGCGAATCTCATTTGGCGCGTCCGTGCGGAGGTTTACCACAGAATGGTACAACGAAGAACTGCTTACCACAGAATGGTACGTCTCTTATCTTACCACGGCAGGGTATGGCACCTGGCACCGTCGCGTCCAAACGCGTCAACAGTCAACACGTCTGAACGCGTCAACATCCACTGTTGTGAGTCAGTCAGCACTGCTGATAGTGCAACTCTCATTCCGGCTATAGCGGCATGTCGGAGCACAGCCTCCGGCACGGCACGGCAGCTTTCCTCATTCCAGCGCACAGCCCTCCCTTAGCCCGGCACAGCCTCCTCATTCCGGAAGCTGTTCCCGTTTCATATAGTCTCGATGTCTCGTTTCCCCCAGCTTGCGCCCTCGGGCTCTCTCCCTGGCCCCAAAGCTATATAACCAGCCTGTTTCCCTTCTCCTCCCCCCTCTGGCAATCCATCCAGTCCTTCACGTCTCGTCCTCTCCCCTGCCCTTCGTCCTTACTACTCCTTCCGGCCGTCTGCCCCAACGGTCCGCTATCTTACTTCGCTCAGCGCCCGTCTGGGACACTGCTGGTTGGCTCGGTCCCCCCTTGATCCAGCAGCATAGGTCAGAGTTCTGGCGGCAGGTCCCTTCGGCTCCACTGCGGAGCTGTACTACCTGGTCCGACCGTCCCATCCCGAACTGCTGGATCCTGTGGGATCCTCCCCAACCAGTACCTCCCTTTCGCCCGCTCGCAAGTTCGACACCCGGTCCTCGGTGCGGCTGCGTCCGTCTAGTCCGCACACCCACCTTGCTGGTCCTCGCAGGTGGGTGTGGTCCGTCGTCCGTGACCTTAGTCTACAAGAGATTAAGAGTGTGAAGCTCACCACTCCGGTCTTGCTTCCTCGTCCGCGTCCGTCTTCGTCCTCTCGACCCGTCCGGTGGTACTGTTGGTCCTCGCAGTTGCTGCAGCGGTCCTACGCAATGGTCGACAACACAGTCAGCCCGTCTGGGGTCCCGACCCTCATGGGCATCGACAACTTCTTCGCCTGGCGCGAGAAGATCGAGCCGGTCCTCCTCGGCATTCGCGCCCTCAACATCGTCTACGGCACGGAGCATCTTCCGAAGCTCCCGTCGGCTCCCACCAGCAACGACCTTCGGCTGCAGGAGTCCTGGAAGGGCAGGGACGCCAAGGCGATGTCGCTCATCCGACAGACGGTCGGAGGAGCTCTTCAAGGCCTGATCCGCGGGCTGCCCTCGAGCACGGCGATGTGGGCCCTCCTCGCCGATGTCAACAAGCTCGACACTCCAGAGCATCGAGCGACCATCAATCGCAAGGTCGCCAACCTCTTCCTCGACGAAGGCGGCGACATGGCCGAGCACCTCAACAAGTTCATGGACCTCTTGGCGGAAGCGGGTGCGGCCAAGCTCGACTGGGCCAACGACGAGAAGTTGACCTGCCAGTACTTCTTCGACACCCTCTTGTAGACTAAGGTCGCGGACGACGGACCACACCCACCTGCGAGGACCAGCAAGGTGGGTGTGCGGACAAGGCGGGCAAAGCCGCACCGAGGACCGGGTGTCGAACTTGCGAGCGGGCGAAAGGGAGGTACTGGTTGGGGAGGATCCCACAGGATCCAGCAGTTCGGGATGGGACGGTCGGACCAGGTAGTACAGCTCCGCAGTGGAGCCGAAGGGACCTGCCGCCAGAACTCTGACCTATGCTGCTGGATCAAGGGGGGACCGAGCCAACCAGCAGTGTCCCAGACGGGCGCTGTGCGAAGTAAGATAGCGGACCGTTGGGGCAGACGGCCGGAAGGAGTAGTAAGGACGAAGGGCAGGGGAGAGGACGAGACGTGAAGGACTGGATGGATTGCCAGAGGGGGGAGGAGAAGGGAAACAGGCTGGTTATATAGCTTTGGGGTCAGGGAGAGAGCCCGAGGGCGCAAGCTGGGGGAAACGAGACATCGAGACTATATGAAACGGGAACAGCTTCCGGAATGAGGAGGCTGTGCCGGGCTAAGGGAGGGCTGTGCGCTGGAATGAGGAAAGCTGCCGTGCCGTGCCGGAGGCTGTGCTCCGACATGCCGCTATAGCCGGAATGAGAGTTGCACTGTCAGCAGTGCTGACTGACTCACAACACTCCCTCTCAGGCAGCACCTGCTGAACCTGACGCCGTCTTGATGCCAGAGATCGGCCGTACACCGAGTGCTTGGCGATGCTTGACAAGGACCGGGGCCGGAGTTGCCTTGGTGAGGATGTCGGCTGCTTGCTCCGATGTGCCGACGTACTCCAACTGAATCGCACCAGCCTCGACTTGCCATCGGACGAAGTGATACCGGATGTCGATGTGCTTGGTGCGACGGTGCCAGCCAGGGTTTTGCGCGAGGGCCAGCGCTCCCTGGTTGTCGCCGCCGAGTCGGATCTTGACCGAGTCCGCTGCTTGCTGGTCGTACGCCAAGATGGCGGTCCGAAGCCAGATGGCGTCCTTGGCGGCTTCCGTAAGTGCAATGTACTCCGACTCCACGGAAGAGAGGGCGACGCACGTCTGCCGCAGAGAGCCCCAGCTGACCGTAGCGCCGTAGAGCTGGAAGACGTAGCCGGACTGCGACTGACGGTCTTCGTGATTGCCGGCCCAGTCGGCGTCCGAGAAGCCGACAAGTTGAGGTTCGCCGTCAACCCTGACGGGGGCGAGGACCAGCCCAAGGTCGCGCGTCGCCTTGAGGTACCGAAGGACGCGCTTGGCAACCTTGAAGTGCTCTTCGGTCGGGTTGCTGCAGAAGCGCGAGAGTGCGCTGACTGCGAAGCTGACGTCCGGACGTGTGGAGAGGGCGATCCACATAAGACATCCGACCAGAGCTTGATATTGTCGCGCTTGGTCCGGATGTATCGCAGCTCCCTCTGCGACGAGCTTGGTGCCGACCGCGATTGGTGTCGGCTCCGGACGGCAGTCGATCATGCCGAAACGTTCGAGGACCATGTCGACGTAGTGACCTTGGCTGAGGACGAAGCTGCTGTCCGTTCGCTCGACCTTGACGCCGAGGACAGAGCTAGCCGGGCCGATGTCGGACATCTTGTAGGCGGCCTTGAGACCATCTCGAACACCGTCGATGATGGCCCGCGTCTTGCCGCCGATAAGGAAGTCGTCCACGTAGACGAAGACGATCGTGCGCGTATCGTCGGACTCGATGCGCACGAAGATGCCCCAGTCGGCGTCGCTGTGCTGGAAGCCGAGGTTGTTCAGGACCTTGACAACGTCCAGCCACCACAGTCGTGCCGACTGCTTGAAGCCGTAAAGACCCTTGCGGACTAGAAGGCCGGTCGCCTTCGGGTTGGTCTTGACCCAGCCTTGCGGAAAGCTGATGTAGAGCTCGCGGTCCATCTCCGGGTTGAGGAAGGCCGTCTCCGCATCCATCTGCCAGACGATCAGGTCGTAGACGCAAGCAATGACGAAGAAGATTCGCATGCTGGTCATTCGTCCGACTGGAGCGTAGGTCTCGTCGTAGTCGATGCCGTACCGCTGAGTGAAACCGCGGCCGACGAGACGAGCCTTGTGCTTGACAAAGTTGCCTTCTGCATCGCGCTTTGTCTTGCAGACCCACTTGGTGGAGACGACCTTGGCGCCGGGAGGGAGGACCACCTCCTCGAGCGTGTCGTTCTTGATGAGCGACTGGAGCTCGGACTCGAAGGCCTTGGCCCACTCGGCTTGCTCCGGAGTGCGCATTGCCTCGTCGTAGCTGGTCGGGTCGTTGTCCAGGAGGGAGATCATGCACAGATATCCCTCCGACTCTTGGCAGAGAGTTGCGTACTGGTTGTAGAAGCCTGCCGACCGTTGACCGCGGCCAGCTCGGGCTGGCAGCCGCCGGACGCCCTCAGGACGGTCGCTGACTTGGGCTGTCGATGAGGGCTGGCTGACATCCACAGTCAAGTCCGGCTCGGAGCGCTTGATACCTCGAGGACCAGAGGTAGGCTCGATGTCGGACTCGGACCCGTCCGACTCGTGCTTGATGTCTTCGACGATGATTTCGTCATCAACGTCTCCGATGCTTGCATTCGGACCTTGTCCTAGAGGAGCTTCGACGTCTTGAACGACCGTTGGTGCGCTCGGACTTGCACCGAAAGAGACGTTGCGGGAGTAGAAGATCTTGCCCGTCTCCTCGTTGAGAACCGCATAGCCGCTGCGCTCCGAAGGCCAGCCGACGAGTCGACCCTTCCAGGCCTTGGGAATCGACAAGTCGGACTTGACGCGGTCGGCTGCCGGAACGTGCACCCAGCAAGTCGAACCGAAGGCCTGCGCCTTGCCGAGGGAGGGCTTGCGCTTGTGCACCCACTCCCATACCGTCCGACCATCGTCCACCAATGTGACCTTCTTGAGGAGGACAGCGGCAAACATGATCGCGTGACCCCACCAGATCGCCGGCAGGCCGCTGCTGTGAAGCATTGCGGCCGTCATCTCTTTGAGCGTACGATTCTTGCGCTCGGCCACGCCGTTGAGTTCCGGTGTGTGTGGCGGCGTGATATGGTGGAGGATTCCACGCGATGCCGCCCAAGTCGTCATAGTTTTGTTGACATACTCGCCTCCGCCATCGGTACGTAGGACTTGTACCTTGGCATCGAACGCCCGTTCGACGACCTTGACCCAGGCGACGAAGCGATGAAGCACTTCTGCCTTTGACCGAAGGAGGACCACATCGGTGAGGTCGGTAAAGTCGTCGATGAAGGTGGCGAAGTACGCGTAGCCACCGTGGCACGGTCGAAGAGGTCCGGCTACGTCCGAATGCACAAGCTCAAGCGGCTGGCTCCCTCTGAGCGGTGCATCGTTGAAGGGGTGCCGTGTTGCTTTGGCCTTCTCGCAGCTGTCGCAGCTGGGCTTGGCCTCGTTCATGCCGGGCACCAAGGGCAGATGACCGGACCGGATCAGCTTCTTGATTGTACTGAAGCCGAGATGTCCGAGCCGGTGATGCAGGTCGAGCATCGGATTGCCGTGTTGCTCCGCCGGGGCGAGGACCTGCCCTGGCGGACCGTCGTCGGACTTGTCGATGCGGACAGGAAGGTATCTCAGCAGTCCGATCTTGACAACGGGCATACACCAGTCGAGGTGTTCCTTGTGTCGCAATGAGGCCGAATCGGTGTCGTTGTCGACGATCTTGAGCCAGCCGCGCTGCCGAAGCAGTTCTTCCGACAGGATGTTGACTCCGACACCCGGGAGGAGGACAACGTCCTTGAAGGTGATCCGTCTGCCGGACTTGACGGAACCGTGGATGTCACCGACACAGTCGGCAGTTTCCTGCGAGCCGACTGTCTTGAAGCTGACCGAGGCGATAGGTCGAACGCCGCTGAGTAGCTTCTTGTCGGTGACGATGTGCCGCGATGCGCCGGAGTCGATCAGGAAGAGGACCATCCTGTCGTCCGTCGCGGTTGCCGAGTTGGCGTGCTCCAACACGGCGCCGAGCATGTCGTCCGCATCTGGCCAGGTGCCGCCGAGCTCTTGCGCAGCCGCCGCTTTGCCAGAGGTCCTTGGCTTCTTGGGCTGCCTGCATTCGGTTGAGACGTGACCTTGCTTGTGGCAGTTCCAGCATATGGGACCATCCCCGGGACCCAAGTGACTGGTGTCCGGGCAGCTTGACCGCTCGTGCCCACGAGCTCCGCAGCCGTAGCACAACGTGCGCTTGTTGCTGCTGCTGCCGGAGTCGATCTGCTTGGCCTTGTCGATGCCACGCTTGGACTTGCCCGAAGCTCGGTTTGCGACGCCCTTGACGTTGACGCTGCGTTGCGGCTTGGCCAGACTTGCCATCGCCATCGCATCGGCTGTGCGAGTGGCGGACCGCTGCCGAGCGGCATCTTCCTCGTTGTAGAGCCGGACAAGCTCGAGGAAGGTCTGCTCTTCTTTGGGCACTTGACGCCAGTCCGTCCGGACCACCCGAAGAGAGTAGGGCAGGGTGTCGAAGAAGTACTGGCAGGTCAACTTCTCGTCGTTGGCCCAGTCGAGCTTGGCCGCACCCGCTTCCGCCAAGAGGTCCATGAACTTGTTGAGGTGCTCGGCCATGTCGCCGCCTTCGTCGAGGAAGAGGTTGGCGACCTTGCGATTGATGGTCGCTCGATGCTCTGGAGTGTCGAGCTTGTTGACATCGGCGAGGAGGGCCCACATCGCCGTGCTCGAGGGCAGCCCGCGGATCAGGCCTTGAAGAGCTCCTCCGACCGTCTGTCGGATGAGCGACATCGCCTTGGCGTCCGTGTCCTTCCAGGACTCCTGCAGCCGAAGGTCGATGCTGCTAGGAGCCGACGGGAGCTTCGGGAGAGGCTCCGTGCCGTAGACGATGTTGAGGGCGCGAATACCGAGGAGGACCGGCTCGATCTTCTCGCGCCAGGCGAAGAAGTTGTCGATGCCCATGAGGGTCGGGACCCCAGACGGGCTGACTGTGTTGTCGACCATTGCGTAGGACCGCTGCAGCAACTGCGAGGACCAACAGTGCCACCGGACGGGTCGAGAGGACAAGGACGGGCGAGGACGGACGCGGACGGACGCGGACGAGGAAGCAAGACCAAAGTGGTGAGCTTCACAGACTCTTAATCTCTTGTAGACTAAGGTCGCGGACGACGGACCACACCCACCTGCGAGGACCAGCAAGGTGGGTGTGCGGACAAGGCGGGCAAAGCCGCACCGAGGACCGGGTGTCGAACTTGCGAGCGGGCGAAAGGGAGGTACTGGTTGGGGAGGATCCCACAGGATCCAGCAGTTCGGGATGGGACGGTCGGACCAGGTAGTACAGCTCCGCAGTGGAGCCGAAGGGACCTGCCGCCAGAACTCTGACCTATGCTGCTGGATCAAGGGGGGACCGAGCCAACCAGCAGTGTCCCAGACGGGCGCTGTGCGAAGTAAGATAGCGGACCGTTGGGGCAGACGGCCGGAAGGAGTAGTAAGGACGAAGGGCAGGGGAGAGGACGAGACGTGAAGGACTGGATGGATTGCCAGAGGGGGGAGGAGAAGGGAAACAGGCTGGTTATATAGCTTTGGGGCCAGGGAGAGAGCCCGAGGGCGCAAGCTGGGGGAAACGAGACAGGGAGACTATATGAAACGGGAACAGCTTCCGGAATGAGGAGGCTGTGCCGGGCTAAGGGAGGGCTGTGCGCTGGAATGAGCAAAGCTGCCGTGCCGTGCCGGAGGCTGTGCTCCGACATGCCGCTATAGCCGGAATGAGAGTTGCACTGTCAGCAGTGCTGACTGACTCACAACACACCCTGCCCTACTCTCTTCGGGTGGTCCGGACGGACTGGCGTCAAGTGCCGAAAGAAGAGCAGACCTTCCTCGAGCTCGTCCGGCTCTACAACGAGGAAGATGCCGCCCGGCAGCGGTCCGCCACTCGCACGGCCGATGCGATGGCGATGGCAAGTCTGGCCAAGCCGCAACGCAGCGTCAACATCAAGGGCGTCGCAAACCGAGCTTCGGGCAAGTCCAAGCGTGGCATCGACAAGGCCAAGCAGATCGACTCCGGCAGCAGCAGCAACAAGCGCACGTTGTGCTACGGCTGTGGAGCTCGTGGGCACGAGCGGTCAAGCTGCCCGGACACCAGTCACTTGGGTCCCGGCGAAGGTCCCATATGCTGGAACTGCCACAAGCAAGGTCACGTCTCAAGCGATTGCAGGCAGCCGAAAAAGCCAAGGTCCTCTGGCAAGGCGGCAGCTGCACAAGAGCTCGATGGCACCTGGCCAGATGCGGACGACATGCTCGGCGCCGTGTTGGAGCACGCCAACTCGGTCACCGCGACGGACGACAGGATGGTCCCCTTCCTGATCGACTCCGGCGCATCGCGGCACATCGTTACCGACAAGAAGCTATTCAGCGGCGTTCGACCTATCGCCTCGGTCAGCTTCAAGACAGTCGGCTCGCAGGAAACTGCCGAGTGTGTCGGTGACATCCACGGTTCCGTCAAGTCCGGCAGACGGATCACCTTCAAGGACGTTGTCCTCCTCCCGGGCGCTGGAGTCAATCTCCTGTCGGAGGAGCTGCTGCGACAGCGCGGCTGGATCAAGATGATCGACAGCGACACCGACGTGGCCACCTTGCAGCACAAGGACCACCTCGACTGGCGCATGCCTCTCGTCAAGATCGGACTTCTGCGATACCTTCCAGTCCGTCTCGACAAGTTCGACGACGTTTCGCCAGGGCAGGTCCTCGCCCCAGCGGAACAACACGGCAGTCCGATGCTCGACCTGCATCATCGACTCGGTCACCTCGGCTTCAGTACGATCAATAAGCTGATCCGGTCCGGTCATCTGCCCTCGGTGTCCGGCATGAACGAAGCCAAGCCCAGCTGCGATAGCTGCGAGAAGGCCAAGGCGACTCGACACCCCTTCAACGACGCACCGCTCAGAGGGAGTCAGCCTCTCGAGCTCGTGCATTCGGACGTGGCCGGACCGCTTCGACCGTGTCACGGTGGCTACACCTACTTTGCCACCTTCATCGACGACTTCACCGACCTCACCGATGTGGTCCTCCTTCGGTCGAAGGCAGAAGTGCTTCATCGCTTCGTCGCCTGGGTCAAGGTCGTCGAACGGGCTTTCAACGCCAAGGTGCAAGTCCTTCGCACCGACGGCGGCGGCGAGTACGTCAACAAGTCGATGACGACTTGGGCCGCTTCGCACGGGGTGCTTCACCACATCACCCCGCCGCACACACCGGAGCTCAACGGTGTGGCCGAGCGCAAGAACCGGACGCTCAAGGAGATGACGGCCGCCATGCTCCACAGCAGCGGCATGCCGGCGATCTGGTGGGGCCACGCCATCATGTTCGCGGCAGTCCTCCTCAAGAAGGTCACCCTGGTGGACGACGGTCGAACCGTGTGGGAATGGGTCCACAAGCGCAAGCCCTCCCTCGGCAAGGCGCAGGCCTTCGGTTCGACTTGCTGGGTGCACATTCCGGCAGCCGACCGCGTCAAGTCCGACTTGTCGATTCCCAAGGCCTGGAAGGGTCGACTCGTCGGCTGGCCTTCGGAGCGCAGCGGCTATGCGGTTCTCAACGAGGAGACGGGCAAGATCGTCTACTCCCGCAACGTCTCCTTTCTTGTAGACTAAGGTCGCGGACGACGGACCACACCCACCTGCGAGGACCAGCAAGGTGGGTGTGTGGACTAGACGGACAAAGCCGCACCGAGGACCGGGTGTCGAACTTGCGAGCGAGCGAAAGGGAGGTACTGGTTGGGGAGGATCCCACAGGATCCAGCAGTTCGGGATGGGACGGTCGGACCAGGTAGTACAGCTCCGCAGTGGAGCCGAAGGGACCTGCCGCCAGAACTCTGACCTATGCTGCTGGATCAAGGGGGGACCGAGCCAACCAGCAGTGTCCCAGACGGGCGCTGAGCGAAGTAAGATAGCGGACCGTTGGGGCAGACGGCCGGAAGGAGTAGTAAGGACGAAGGGCAGGGGAGAGGACGAGACGTGAAGGACTGGATGGATTGCCAGAGGGGGGAGGAGAAGGGAAACAGGCTGGTTATATAGCTTTGGGGTCAGGGAGAGAGCCCGAGGGCGCAAGCTGGGGGAAACGAGACAGGGAGACTATATGAAACGGGAACAGCTTCCGGAATGAGGAGGCTGTGCCGGGCTAAGGGAGGGCTGTGCGCTGGAATGAGCAAAGCTGCCGTGCCGTGCCGGAGGCTGTGCTCCGACATGCCGCTATAGCCGGAATGAGAGTTGCACTGTCAGCAGTGCTGACTGACTCACAACACTCCCTCTCAGGCAGCACCTGCTGAACCTGACGCCGTCTTGATGCCAGAGATCGGCCGTACACCGAGTGCTTGGCGATGCTTGACAAGTACCGGGGCCGGAGTTGCCTTGGTGAGGATGTCGGCTGCTTGCTCCGATGTGCCGACGTACTCCAACTGAATCGCACCAGCCTCGACTTGCCATCGGACGAAGTGATACCGGATGTCGATGTGCTTGGTGCGACGGTGCCAGCCAGGGTTTTGCGCGAAGGCCAGCGCTCCCTGGTTGTCGCCGCCGAGTCGGATCTTGACCAAGGCGGCTGTCTCTTGGTCGTATGCCATGATCGCGGTCCGAAGCCAGATGGCGTCCTTGGCGGCTTCCGTAAGTGCAATGTACTCCGACTCCACGGAAGAGAGGGCGACGCACGTCTGCCGCAGAGAGCCCCAGCTGACCGTAGCGCCGTAGAGCTGGAAGACGTAGCCGCACTGCGACTGACGGTCTTCGTGATTGCCGGCCCAGTCGGCGTCCGAGAAGCCGACAAGTTGAGGTTCGCCGTCAACCCTGACGGGGGCGAGGACCAGCCCAAGGTCGCGCGTCGCCTTGAGGTACCGAAGGACGCGCTTGGCAACCTTGAAGTGCTCTTCGGTCGGGTTGCTGCAGAAGCGCGAGAGTGCGCTGACTGCGAAGCTGACGTCCGGACGTGTGGAGAGGGCGATCCACATAAGACATCCGACCAGAGCTTGATATTGTCGCGCTTGGTCCGGATGTATCGCAGCTCCCTCTGCGACGAGCTTGGTGCCGACCGCGATTGGTGTCGGCTCCGGACGGCAGTCGATCATGCCGAAACGTTCGAGGACCATGTCGACGTAGTGACCTTGGCTGAGGACGAAGCTGCTGTCCGTTCGCTCGACCTTGACGCCGAGGACAGAGCTAGCCGGGCCGATGTCGGACATCTTGTAGGCGGCCTTGAGACCATCTCGAACACCGTCGATGATGGCCCGCGTCTTGCCGCCGATGAGGAAGTCGTCTACGTAGACGAAGACGATCGTGCGCGTATCGTCGGACTCGATGCGCACGAAGATGCCCCAGTCGGCGTCGCTGTGCTGGAAGCCGAGGTTGTTGAGGACCTTGACAACGTCCAGCCACCACAGTCGTGCCGACTGCTTGAAGCCGTAAAGACCCTTGCGGACTAGAAGGCCGGTCGCCTTCGGGTTGGTCTTGACCCAGCCTTGCGGAAAGCTGATGTAGAGCTCGCGGTCCATCTCCGGGTTGAGGAAGGCCGTCTCCGCATCCATCTGCCAGACGATCAGGCCGTAGACGCAAGCAATGACGAAGAAGATTCGCATGCTGGTCATTCGTCCGACGGGAGCGTACGTCTCGTCGTAGTCGATGCCGTACCGCTGGGTGAAGCCGCGGCCGACGAGACGAGCCTTGTGCTTGACAAAGTTGCCTTCTGCATCGCGCTTTGTCTTGCAGACCCACTTGGTGGAGACGACCTTGGCGCCGGGAGGGAGGACCACCTCCTCGAGCGTGTCGTTCTTGATGAGCGACTGGAGCTCGGACTCGAAGGCCTTGGCCCACTCGGCCTTCTCCGGAGTGCGCATTGCCTCGTCGTAGCTGGTCGGGTCGTTGTCCAGCAAGGAGATCGTGCAGAGATGTCCCTCCGACTCTTGGCAGAATGTCGCGTAGTGGTCGTAGAACCGAGCCGACCGCTGCCCGCGCCCAAGACGAGCGAGGAGGCGCCGTGTACCCTCAGGTCGAGCAGTGACCTGTGAGGGTGGGTCGAAGTCCACGGTGGTGTCCGGCTCAGAGCGCTTGATACCCCGAGGACCAGAGGTAGGCTCGTCGTCGGAGTCGTACTCGTACTTGACAGCTTCGACTGAGGGCTCGTCGTCGATGTCGAGAATGCTTGCATCCGGGACTTGTCCCGGAGGGACATCGACGTCTTGAAGGACTGTTGGTGCGCTCGGACTTGCACCGAAGGAGACGTTGCGTGAGTAGACGATCTTGCCCGTTTCCTCGTTGAGAACAGCATAGCCGCTGCGCTCGGAAGGCCAGCCGACGAGTCGACCCTTCCAGGCCTTGGGAATCGACAAGTCGGACTTGACGCGGTCGGCTGCCGGAATGTGCACCCAGCAAGTCGAACCGAAGGCCTGCGCCTTGCCGAGGGAGGGCTTGCGCTTGTGGACCCATTCCCACACGGTTCGACCGTCGTCCACCAGGGTGACCTTCTTGAGGAGGACTGCCGCGAACATGATGGCGTGGCCCCACCAGATCGCCGGCATGCCGCTGCTGTGGAGCATGGCGGCCGTCATCTCCTTGAGCGTCCGGTTCTTGCGCTCGGCCACACCGTTGAGCTCCGGTGTGTGCGGCGGGGTGATGTGGTGAAGCACCCCGTGCGAAGCGGCCCAAGTCGTCATCGACTTGTTGACGTACTCGCCGCCGCCGTCGGTGCGTAGGACTTGCACCTTGGCGTTGAAGGCCCGCTCGACGACCTTGACCCAGGCGACGAAGCGATGGAGAACCTCTGCCTTTGACCGAAGGAGGACCACATCGGTAAGGTCGGTGAAGTCGTCGATGAAGGTGGCAAAGTAGGTGTAGCCACCGTGACACGGTCGAAGCGGTCCGGCCACGTCCGAATGCACGAGCTCAAGAGGCTGACTCCCTCTGAGTGGTGCGTCGTTGAAGGGGTGTCGAGTCGCCTTGGCCTTCTCGCAGCTGTCGCAGCTGGGCTTGGCTTCGTTCATGCCGGACACCGAGGGCAGATGACCGGACCGGATCAGCTTCTTGATCGTACTGAAGCCGAGGTGACCGAGTCGATGATGCAGGTCGAGCATCGGACTGCCGTGTTGCTCCGCTGGGGCGAGGACCTGCCCTGGCGAACCGTCGTCGGACTTGTCGAGACGGACTTGTAGGTATCGCAGAAGTCCGATCTTGACGAGAGGCATGCGCCAGTCGAGGTGGTCCTTGTGCTGCAAGGTAGCCACGTCGGTCTTGTTGTCGATCATCTTGATCCAGCCGCGCTGTCGCAGCAGCTCCTCCGACAGGAGATTGACTCCAGCTCCCGGGAGGAGGACAACGTCCTTGAAGGTGATCCGTCTGCCGGACTTGACGGAACCGTGGATGTCACCGACACAGTCGGCAGTTTCCTGCGAGCCGACTGTCTTGAAGCTGACCGAGGCGATAGGTCGAACGCCGCTGAGTAGCTTCTTGTCGGTGACGATGTGCCGCGATGCGCCGGAGTCGATCAGGAAGAGGACCATCCTGTCGTCCGTCGCGGTGGCCGAGTTGGCGTGCTCCAACACGGCGCCGAGCATATCGGCCGCATCTGGCCAGGTGCCATCGAGCTCTTGTGCAGCTGCCGCCTCGCCAGAGGACCTTGGCTTCTTCGGCTGCCTGCAATCGCTTGAGACGTGGCCCTGCTTGTGGCAGTTCCAGCAGATCGGACCTTCGCCGGGACCCAAGTGACTGGTATCCGGGCAGCTTGACCGCTCGTGCCCACGAGCTCCGCAGCCGTAGCACAACGTGCGCTTGTTGCTGCTGCTGCCGGAGTCGGTCTGCTTGAATTTGTCGATGCCACGCTTGGACGACTTGCCCGAAGCTCGGTTTGCGACGCCCTTGATGTTGACGCTGCGTTGCGGCTTGGCCAGACTTGCCATCGCCATCGCATCGGCCGTGCGAGTGGCGGACCGCTGCCGAGCTGCGTCTTCCTCGTTGTAGAGCCGGACAAGCTCGAGGAAGGTCTGCTCTTCTTTCGGCACTTGACGCCAGTCCGTTCGAACCACCCGAAGAGAGTAGGGCAGGGTGTCGAAGAAGTACTGACAAGTCAACTTCTCGTCGTTGGCCCAGTCGAGCTTGGCCGCACCCGCTTCCGCCAAGAGGTTCATGAACTTGTTGAGGTGCTCGGCCATGTCGCCGCCTTCGTCGAGGAAGAGGTTTGCGACCTTGCGATTGGTGGTTGCTCGATGCTCTGGTGTGTCGAGCTTGTTGAGATCGGCGAGGAGGGCCCACATCGCCGTGCTCGAGGGCAGCCCGCGGATCAGGCCTTGAAGAGCTCCTCCGACCGTCTGTCGGATGAGCGACATCGCCTTGGCGTCCCTGTCCTTCCAGGACTCCTGCAGTCGAAGGTCGTTGCTGGTGGGAGCCGACGGGAGCTTCGGAAGATGCTCCGTGCCGTAGACGATGTTGAGGGCGCGAATGCCGAGGAGGACCGGCTCGATCTTCTCGCGCCAGGCGAAGAAGTTGTCGATGCCCGTGAGGGTCGGGACCCCAGACGGGCTGACTGTGTTGTCGACCATTGCGGAGGACCGCTGCAGCAACTGCGAGGACCAACAGTGCCACCGGACGGGTCGAGAGGACGAGGACGGGCGAAGACGGGCGAGGACGGACGCGGACGGACGCAAGACCGGAGTGGTGAGCTTCACAGACTCTTAATCTCTTGTAGACTAAGGTCGCGGACGACGGACCACACCCACCTGCGAGGACCAGCAAGGTGGGTGTGTGGACTAGACGGACAAAGCCGCACCGAGGACCGGGTGTCGAACTTGCGAGCGAGCGAAAGGGAGGTACTGGTTGGGGAGGATCCCACAGGATCCAGCAGTTCGGGATGGGACGGTCGGACCAGGTAGTACAGCTCCGCAGTGGAGCCGAAGGGACCTGCCGCCAGAACTCTGACCTATGCTGCTGGATCAAGGGGGGACCGAGCCAACCAGCAGTGTCCCAGACGGGCGCTGAGCGAAGTAAGATAGCGGACCGTTGGGGCAGACGGCCGGAAGGAGTAGTAAGGACGAAGGGCAGGGGAGAGGACGAGACGTGAAGGACTGGATGGATTGCCAGAGGGGGGAGGAGAAGGGAAACAGGCTGGTTATATAGCTTTGGGGTCAGGGAGAGAGCCCGAGGGCGCAAGCTGGGGGAAACGAGACAGGGAGACTATATGAAACGGGAACAGCTTCCGGAATGAGGAGGCTGTGCCGGGCTAAGGGAGGGCTGTGCGCTGGAATGAGCAAAGCTGCCGTGCCGTGCCGGAGGCTGTGCTCCGACATGCCGCTATAGCCGGAATGAGAGTTGCACTGTCAGCAGTGCTGACTGACTCACAACATCCTTCGGTGCAAGTCCGAGCGCACCAACGGTCCTTCAAGACGTCGATGTCCCTCCGGGACAAGTCCCGGGTGCAAGCATCCTCGACATCGACGACGAGCCCTCAGTCGAACCTGTCAAGTACGAGTCCGACGGGTCCGACTCCGACACCGAGCCTGCCTCTGGTCCTCGAGGCATCAAGCGCTCCGAGCCGGACACCACCGTGGACATCGGTCCGCCCTCAGAAGTCACTGCTCGTCCTGAGGGTACCCGGCGCCTCCTCGCTCGTCTTGGGCGCGGGCAGCGGTCGGCTCGGTTCTACGACCACTACGCGACATTCTGCCAAGAGTCGGAGGGACATCTCTGCACGATCTCCCTCCTGGACAACGACCCGACCAGCTACGACGAGGCAATGCGCACTCCGGAGAAGGCCGAGTGGGCCAAGGCCTTCGAGTCCGAGCTCCAGTCGCTCATCAAGAACGACACGCTCGAGGAGGTGGTCCTCCCTCCCGGCGCCAAGGTCGTCTCCACCAAGTGGGTCTGCAAGACAAAGCGCGATGCAGAAGGCAACTTTGTCAAGCACAAGGCTCGTCTCGTCGGCCGCGGCTTCACCCAGCGGTACGGCATCGACTACGACGAGACGTACGCTCCCGTCGGACGAATGACCAGCATGCGAATCTTCTTCGTCATTGCTTGCGTCTACGACCTGATCGTCTGGCATATTGTGAGTCAGTCAGCACTGCTGACAGTGCAACTCTCATTTCGGGTATAGCGGCATGCCGGAGCACAGCCTCCGGCACGGCACGGCAGCTTTCCTCATTCCAGCACACAGCCCTCCCTTAGCCCGGCACAGCCTCCTCATTCCGGAAGCTGTTCCCGTTTCATATAGTCTCCCTGTCTCGTTTCCCCCAGCTTGCGCCCTCGGGCTCTCTCCCTGGCCCCAAAGCTATATAACCAGCCTGTTTCCCTTCTCCTCCCCCCTCTGGCAATCCATCCAGTCCTTCACGTCTCGTCCTCTCCCCTGCCCTTCGTCCTTACTACTCCTTCCGGCCGTCTGCCCCAACGGTCCGCTATCTTACTTCGCACAGCGCCCGTCTGGGACACTGCTGGTTGGCTCGGTCCCCCCTTGATCCAGCAGCATAGGTCAGAGTTCTGGCGGCAGGTCCCTTCGGCTCCACTGCGGAGCTGTACTACCTGGTCCGACCGTCCCATCCCGAACTGCTGGATCCTGTGGGATCCTCTCCAACCCGTACCTCCCTTTCGCCCGCTCGCAAGTTCGACACCCGGTCCTCGGTGCGGCTCTGCCCGCCTTGTCCGCACACCCACCTTGCTGGTCCTCGCAGGTGGGTGTGGTCCGTCGTCCGCGACCTTAGTCTACAAGAGTGCTCATGCCCTGAGCAATCTGCAAGGCCCGAAACAGTTCGCGCCAGAACGTGCTGGTAAAACGGGCGTCACGGTTGGATACCATCTTCACCGGCAGGGCGGAGAGTGGGAAGACGTGTTCGAGGAAACGCTGTGCGGTTTGGCGCGCATCGTCCGTCTTGCGGGAGGGGTAGAAGAAAGCGAACTTGCTAAACTTGTCAGCGACTACAGTGATGGCATCAAAACCGGTCTTCGATGTGGGCACACCAGTGACAAAGTCCATCCCCAGCGTCGCCCACACCTCATGTGGCTCCTCCAACGGTATAAGGTGCCCGTGTCGCTTCTTGCGTCGAGCCTTGTTGGCTTGACACTCGTAGCACGTTTCCACATAAGTCTTGACCGTCTTGCGCATATCGTGAAAGAAGGTGTGCCGTTTGACCAGCTCCATCGTTGCGTGAACGCCCGGGTGCGCAGCCCGGATGCTGGAGTGGTATTCTTGCAGCAGGCTAGGTACCTTCGAGCCGGGCACACAAAGTTTGCGATCCGCCGAGAGCGTGGTGAGCCAGACGCGACCCTGTTCGAGGTGAAAGGGAGCGACGTCTTCACCTTGCTGAAGTCGCGACCATATGGAACGCCAGTGAGGATCCGTACTGTATTCATCGTCCCAGCTCGCAGCCGGGTCGACGTCCGCGACCAGCGCCGAGGTCTCCGCCTGTACTGCCCGCGACACGAGCGAGATCAGGCCGTCGGGGTGCTCCGCTGCCTCGAATTCGAGCGTGTCGTCCGCCTGCACTGCCTCCTCCCGAACAGGGGCGCGAGACAGAGCGTCAGCAACGACATTCGCGCCACCCTCTTTGTACACCACCTTGGCTTTGCCCTCCAACGGCGTCAGCGCCAGACGCAACTTGTCGAGTCGAGCGGTGAGCTTGTGAGACTTGAGGGACCGCGGTGAGCTTGTGAGACTTGAGGGACCAGAGCCAGAGAAGCGCCCGATGATCCGTGCGGACCTCGAGCTGCTGCCCGTCAATATAGTGCTTGAGCTTTCCTACCGCCCAATGAAGCGCGCAGAGTTCCAGATGGGTGGCCGGCAGTCTTGGCTCGCCCCCTTTCGTCTGCCGTGACAGAAAACACACGGGATGCTCGGCTCCGTCGTCGTCTTGCTGTGCTAGCACCGCCCCGAATCCGGCCGCAGAGGCGTCGACTGAGAGGATGAAGGGCTTGTCGAAGCAAGGGCGGCGCAGCACGGGGGCGCTGCTCAGCGCCTGCTTCAGGTAGCAGAAAGCCGTCTCCTCCTCCTCGCCCCAGTGAAAGGAAACAGATCCGTCCGAGCATCCAGCCAGAGCGGCAAGCGGCCGAGCGTGCGTGGCGAAGTTGGAAATGAATCGTCGGTACCATCCCGCCATGGCGTAGAACCGCTTGACCTCAGCCCTCGTCGTCGGTCGCGGGAACTCCAGCACGGCCGTGGCCTTGTCTTGGTCGGTGCGAAGACCCAGGTAAGTCACCTTGTAGCCGAGCAGAGCGATTTCCGAGAAGCCAAAGAAGCACTTGGCGGGGCTGACAGTCAGTCCAGCCGCCTCGATGGCGCGGAGGACCGCCTCGACATGACCGAGGTGCTCCTGGAAACCCGAGGAGTAAATGACGATGTCGTCCAGGTAGGCCAGGGCGAACTGCCAGCGTGCCGGGCCGAGGATCTTGTCCACCACGCGTTGGAAGAAGCTCGGCGCGCCCTTCAAGCCGAACGGCATCCGGCAGTACCGCCGAACGCCGCGAAAGGTGATGAAGGCCGTATAGTCGCGGGAGTCCTCCGCGATGCCCATCTGATGATAGCCCTTGTTCATATCGATCGTTGTGAACATGCGCGCCGGGCCGAGAGCGTCGAAGACGTCGTCGTTCGTCGGCATCGGATAGACGTCGCCCACCGTGACTTTGTTCAATGGGCGGTAATCGTTGCACAAACGAATCTTGCCGCGCTGCTTCACCAACACCACGCCAAACGCGAATGGGCCAGAAGAGGGCTCAGAGATACCAAGCCGCTCATGCTCCGCCAGCGTCTCATCCACCGCGCGCCGCTGCTCCGGACTAGTTCGCCGCGGAGGCTCCGCATGCGCCCACGTCTGGTGCCCTTCCTTGAGCTGAATAGTCATCTGGCCGCCATTATACAAGCCGATGGGGCGAGTGGGAGTCGGCCAAACGGCATAACGCTGTAAGACCGCGCCCAGCTGCCCGCGCTGAGCTGGAGTCAGCGAGGCACAGATCCGGACTTGCTGGCGGGTAGAGCTCGGGGACGGGATGTCGACCTCGGGGAGTACGTCGTCGCAATCAGGATCATCACCAAAGTGGACGCGATTGTCTGCTCGACCGGCCCGCGCCGCTCGAACCCGTCCGTTTGGCGCCGGGCTGACCTCACGCTCCGCCAGCCACGTCCTAAGCTTGCGCATTACGTCCCACTCGACCACCTTGCTGCGCGTCGACTACAAGCTCAGGCGTTGCATGGTATGATGCACGGCGGCCCTGGTTGCAGCCTCCTCCGGGCTCCCTGCCGTGCCCAAAACGCTGTCGATGGCCTCGAGCTCGCCGATGGCGTCGTCAGCAAGAAGTTCGATGCTCTCCTCGCCCGAATTGGCGAAGAGCACCTGTTTGGTGTGCGGCCCGACAAGTCCTCGCCCGGCGAGAGCAACGCGATCCGGTGCGTGCTCAGGCGCAAACGTGTAGGGTGCCAGTGTGGCCTGCTGTCCCGGTGCGCGGACGGGAACCATGATGCAAGAACGAGCGGGTACGATTGTGTTCTGGGCGACCAGGAGCAGTCTCGAAGCCGGGCTGACGCCTTTCCCTTCTCGAAGCTGAAGGAGCGAGCCAGGCTCGTCGGCCAAGGATGCGAACTTGTCCCGCAGGTTCAGCACCATTCCGAAATGGGCAATGTTGTCGGCGCCCAACAGCCAACCATCACTGCAGTCTTTGACGACGTGGAACTCAGCCTCCCGAGTAACCCGACAACCGGTTGTCGAGCAGAAATTGTTGTGAGTCAGTCAGCACTGCTGACAGTGCAACTCTCATTCCGGCTATAGCGGCATGTCGGAGCACAGCCTCCGGCACGGCACGGCAGCTTTGCTCATTCCAGCGCACAGCCCTCCCTTAGCCCGGCACAGCCTCCTCATTCCGGAAGCTGTTCCCGTTTCATATCGTCTCCCTGTCTCGTTTCCCCCAGCTTGCGCCCTCGGGCTCTCTCCCTGACCCCAAAGCTATATAACCAGCCTGTTTCCCTTCTCCTCCCCCCTCTGGCAATCTATCCAGTCCTTCACGTCTCGACCTCTCCCCTGCCCTTCGTCCTCACTACTCCTTCCGGCCGTCTGCCCCAACGGTCCGCTATCTTACTTCGCACAGCGCCCGTCTGGGACACTGCTGGTTGGCTCGGTCCCCCCTTGATCCAGCAGCATAGGTCAGAGTTCTGGCGGCAGGTCCCTTCGGCTCCACTGCGGAGCTGTACTACCTGGTCCGACCGTCCCATCCCGAACTGCTGGATCCTGTGTGATCCTCCCCAACCAGTACCTCCTTTTCGCCCGCTCGCAAGTTCGACACCCGGTCCTCGGTGCGGCTTTGCCCGCCTTGTCCGCACACCCACCTTGCTGGTCCTCGCAGGTGGGTGTGGTCCGTCGTCCGCGACCTTAGTCTACAAGAGATTAAGAGTCTGTGAAGCTCACCACTTTGGTCTTGCTTCCTCGTCCGCGTCCGTCCGCGTCCGTCCTCGCCCGTCCTTGTCCTCTCGACCCGTCCGGTGGCACTGTTGGTCCTCGCAGTTGCTGCAGCGGTCCTCCGCAATGGTCGACAACACAGTCAGCCCGTCTGGGGTCCCGACCCTCATGGGCATCGACAACTTCTTCGCCTGGCGTGAGAAGATCGAGCCGGTCCTCCTCGGTATTCGCGCCCTCAACATCGTCTACGGCACGGAGCCTCTCCCGAAGCTCCCGTCGGCTCCTAGCAGCATCGACCTTCGGCTGCAGGAGTCCTGGAAGGACACGGACGCCAAGGCGATGTCGCTCATCCGACAGACGGTCGGAGGAGCTCTTCAAGGCCTGATCCGCGGGCTGCCCTCGAGCACGGCGATGTGGGCCCTCCTCGCCGATGTCAACAAGCTCGACACTCCAGAGCATCGAGCGACCATCAATCGCAAGGTCGCCAACCTCTTCCTCGACGAAGGCGGCGACATGGCCGAGCACCTCAACAAGTTCATGGACCTCTTGGCGGAAGCGGGTGCGGCCAAGCTCGACTGGGCCAACGACGAGAAGTTGACCTGCCAATACTTCTTCGACACCCTGCCCTACTCTCTTCGGGTGGTCCGGACGGACTGGCGTCAAGTGCCGAAAGAAGAGCAGACCTTCCTCGAGCTCGTCCGGCTCTACAACGAGGAAGATGCCGCCCGGCAGCGGTCCGCCACTCGCACGGCCGATGCGATGGCGATGGCAAGTCTGGCCAAGCCGCAACGCAGCGTCAACATCAAGGGCGTCGCAAACCGAGCTTCGGGCAAGTCCAAGCGTGGCATCGACAAGGCCAAGCAGATCGACTCCGGCAGCAGCAGCAACAAGCGCACGTTGTGCTACGGCTGTGGAGCTCGTGGGCACGAGCGGTCAAGCTGCCCGGACACCAGTCACTTGGGTCCCGGCGAAGGTCCGATCTGCTGGAACTGCCACAAGCAGGGCCACGTCTCAAGCGATTGCAGGCAGCCGAAAAAGCCAAGGTCCTCTGGCAAGGCGGCAGCTGCACAAGAGCTCGATGGCACCTGGCCAGATGCGGACGACATGCTCGGCGCCGTGTTGGAGCACGCCAACTCGGTCACCGCGACGGACGACAGGATGGTCCTCTTCCTGATCGACTCCGGCGCATCGCGGCACATCGTCACCGACAAGAAGCTACTCAGCGGCGTTCGACCTATCGCCTCGGTCAGCTTCAAGACAGTCGGCTCGCAGGAGACTGCCGAGTGTGTCGGTGACATCCACGGTTCCGTCAAGTCCGGCAGACGGATCACCTTCAAGGACGTTGTCCTCCTCCCGGGCGCTGGAGTCAATCTCCTGTCGGAGGAGCTGCTGCGACAGCGCGGCTGGATCAAGATGATCGACAACAAGACCGACGTGGCTACCTTGCAGCACAAGGACCACCTCGACTGGCGCATGCCTCTCGTCAAGATCGGACTTCTGCGATACCTACAAGTCCGTCTCGACAAGTCCGACGACGGTTCGCCAGGGCAGGTCCTCGCCCCAGCGGAGCAACACGGCAGTCCGATGCTCGACCTGCATCATCGACTCGGTCACCTCGGCTTCAGTACGATCAAGAAGCTGATCCGGTCCGGTCATCTGCCCTCGGTGTCCGGCATGAACGAAGCCAAGCCCAGCTGCGACAGCTGCGAGAAGGCAAAGGCGACTCGACACCCCTTCAACGACGCACCACTCAGAGGGAGTCAGCCTCTTGAGCTCGTGCATTCGGACGTGGCCGGACCGCTTCGACCGTGACACGGTGGCTACACCTACTTTGCCACCTTCATCGACGACTTCACCGACCTTACCGATGTGGTCCTCCTTCGGTCAAAGGCAGAGGTTCTCCATCGCTTCGTCGCCTGGGTCAAGGTCGTCGAGCGGGCCTTCAACGCCAAGGTGCAAGTCCTTCGCACCGACGGCGGCGGCGAGTACGTCAACAAGTCGATGACGACTTGGGCCGCTTCGCACGGGGTGCTTCACCACATCACCCCGCCGCACACACCGGAGCTCAACGGTGTGGCCGAGCGCAAGAACCGGACGCTCAAGGAGATGACCGCCGCCATGCTCCACAGCAGCGGCATGCCGGCGATCTGGTGGGGCCACGCCATCATGTTCGCGGCAGTCCTCCTCAAGAAGGTCACCCTGGTGGACGACGGTCGAACCGTGTGGGAATGGGTCCACAAGCGCAAGCCCTCCCTCGGCAAGGCGCAGGCCTTCGGTTCGACTTGCTGGGTGCACATTCCGGCAGCCGACCGCGTCAAGTCCGACTTGTCGATTCCCAAGGCCTGGAAGGGTCGACTCGTCGGCTGGCCTTCGGAGCGCAGCGGCTATGCGGTTCTCAACGAGGAGACGGGCAAGATCGTCTACTCCCGCAACGTCTCCTTCGGTGCAAGTCCGAGCGCACCAACAGTCCTTCAAGACGTCGATGTCCCTTCGGGACAACTCCCGGATGCAAGCATTCTCGACATCGACGACGAGCCCTCAGTCGAACCTGTCAAGTACGAGTCCGACGGGTCCGACTCCGACACCGAGCCTGCCTCTGGTCCTCGAGGCATCAAGCGCTCCGAGCCGGACACCACCGTGGACATCGGCCCGCCCTTACAAGTCACTGATCGTCCTGGGGGTACTCGGCGCCTCCCGGCACGTCTTGGGCGTGGTCAACGGTCGGTTCGGTTTGAAGACCACTACGCGACATTCTGCCAAGAGTCGGAGGGACATCTCTGCACGATCTCCCTCCTGGACAACGACCCGACCAGCTACGACGAGGCAATGCGCACTCCGGAGAAGGCCGAGTGGGCCAAGGCCTTCGAGTCCGAGCTCCAGTCGCTCATCAAGAACGACACGCTCGAGGAGGTGGTCCTCCCTCCCGGCGCCAAGGTCATCTCCACCAAGTGGGTCTGCAAGACAAAGCGCGATGCAGAAGGCAACTTTGTCAAGCACAAGGCTCGTCTCGTCGGCCGCGGCTTCACCCAGCGGTACGGCATCGACTACGACGAGACGTACGCTCCAGTCGGACGAATGACCAGCATGCGAATCTTCTTCGTCATTGCTTGCGTCTACGACCTGATCGTCTGGCAGATGGATGCGGAGACGGCCTTCCTCAACCCGGAGATGGACCGCGAGCTCTACATCAGCTTTCCGCAAGGCTGGGTCAAGACCAACCAGAAGGCGACCGGCCTTCTAGTCCGCAAGGGTCTTTACGGCTTCAAGCAGTCGGCACGACTGTGGTGGCTGGACGTTGTCAAGGTCCTCAACAACCTCGGCTTCCAGCACAGCGACGCCGACTGGGGCATCTTCGTGCGCATCGAGTCCGACGATACGCGCACGATCGTCTTCGTCTACGTAGACGACTTCCTCATCGGCGGCAAGACGCGGGCCATCATCGACGGTGTTCGAGATGGTCTCAAGGCCGCCTACAAGATGTCCGACATCGGCCCGGCTAGCTCTGTCCTCGGCGTCAAGGTCGAGCGAACGGACAGCAGCTTCGTCCTCAGCCAAGGTCACTACATCGACACGGTGCTCGAACGTTTCGGCATGAC
This sequence comes from Salmacisia buchloeana, assembly GCA_029952725.1. NCBI lineage: Eukaryota > Fungi > Basidiomycota > Exobasidiomycetes > Tilletiales > Tilletiaceae > Salmacisia > Salmacisia buchloeana. The sequence goes on from CP124199.1 coordinate 171,861, forward strand.
CGACTGCCGTCCGGAGCCGACACCAATCGCGGTCGGCACCAAGCTCGTCGCAGAGGGAGCTGCGATACATCCGGACCAAGCGCGACAGTTTCAAGCTCTGGTCGGATGTCTTATGTGGATCGCCCTCTCCACACGTCCGGACGTCAGCTTCGCAGTCAGCGCACTCTCGCGCTTCTGCAGCAACCCGACAGAAGAGCACTTCAAGGTTGCCAAGCGCGTCCTTCGGTACCTCAAGGCGACGCGCGACCTTGGGCTGGTCCTCGCCCCCGTCAGGGTTGACGGCGAACCTCAACTTGTCGGCTTCTCGGACGCCGACTGGGCCGGCAATCACGAAGACCGTCAGTCGCAGTCCGGCTACGTCTTCCAGCTCTACGGCGCTACGGTCAGCTGGGGCTCTCTGCGGCAGACGTGCGTCGCCCTCTCTTCGGTGGAGTCGGAGTACATTGCACTTACGGAAGCCGCCAAGGACGCCATCTGGCTTCGGACCGCCATCATGGCATACGACCAAGAGACAGCCGACTCGGTCAAGATCAGACTCGGCGGCGACAACCAGGGAGCGCTGGCCCTCGCGCAAAACCCTGGCTGGCACCGTCGCACCAAGCACATCGACATCCGGTATCACTTCGTCCGATGGCAAGTCGAGGCTGGTGCGATTCAGTTGGAGTACGTCGGCACATCGGAGCAAGCAGCCGACATCCTCACCAAGGCAACTCCGGCCCCGGTACTTGTCAAGCATCGCCAAACACTCGGTGTACGGCCGATCTCTGGCATCAAGACGGCCTCAGGTTCAGCAGGTGCTGCCTGAGAGGGAGTGTTGTGAGTCAGTCAGCACTGCTGACAGTGCAACTCTCATTCCGGCTATAGCGGCATGTCGGAGCACAGCCTCCGGCACGGCACGGCAGCTTTGCTCATTCCAGCGCACAGCCCTCCCTTAGCCCGGCACAGCCTCCTCATTCCGGAAGCTGTTCCCGTTTCATATAGTCTCCCTGTCTCGTTTCCCCCAGCTTGCGCCCTCGGGCTCTCTCCCTGACCCCAAAGCTATATAACCAGCCTGTTTCCCTTCTCCTCCCCCCCTCTGGCAATCCATCCAGTCCTTCACGTCTCGTCCTCTCCCCTGCCCTTCGTCCTCACTACTCCTTCCGGCCGTCCGCCCCAACGGTCCGCTATCTTACTTCGCACAGCGCCCGTCTGGGACACTGCTGGTTGGCTCGGTCCCCCCTTGATCCAGCAGCATAGGTCAGAGTTCTGGCGGCAGGTCCCTTCGGCTCCACTGCGGAGCTGTACTACCTGGTCCGACCGTCCCATCCCGAACTGCTGGATCCTGTGGGATCCTCCCCAACCAGTACCTCCTTTTCGCCCGCTCGCAAGTTCGACACCCGGTCCTCGGTGCGGCTTTGCCCGCCTTGTCCGCACACCCACCTTGCTGGTCCTCGCAGGTGGGTGTGGTCCGTCGTCCGCGACCTTAGTCTACAAGAGAAATGAAGGCGGAGACGAACCGTGGCCGTAGGCTTTTGTACGCTGCCTCCTTCGTAGCCTTGAATGGAGACGTTGGCCGGTGGAAGCTTGACCGCGTCAGGAGCAATCGCTGCCAGTGCACGCTCAGAGATTGTCGACAAGTCCGCTCCTGAGTCCGGGCAGATGTCGTACTTGACCGTGGAGCCATCCACCCACACCGTGAGCCTGCAGGACGAACCTGCTTGGAATCTCGTGCCGGGCATATTGTCGGCTGGCGGTCCGGGCAGGCGGAATCGGCGGGCGACCTTGGTGGCAAAGGAGTGGCGAGGGAGGAGAGGTAAGGGAAGGGAAGGTAGACGAGAACTGGATTGCGGGAGCAAGGGGGGAGACAGCTGGAGGAGGGCCTCCTTATATACCTTCGAGGGGGGTGCTAGGGAGGTGTGGCGAGAAGTGGCAAGAAGGTTCGAGGAGGTTCCAGGAGGTTCGATATGGCGTGATCGATGACGTCATAGCAGATCTGGACGAGTCCGGCGATGACGTCATAGTGACGTCATACCAGATCGGGGATGACGTCATCGGCAATCGGGATGACGTCATCGGCAATCGGGGGGTGACGTCATAAGATCGGGGATGACGTCATAGCGGATCGGGTCGAGATGCGTGATGACGTCATAGTGACGTCATTGGATCGGGCATGACGTCATCGGATCGGGGGTGACGTCATACCTGATCGGGTGTGGCAAACCGGTGGCAACGCCGATATCTCGGCGTACAGTGGTCGTACGGACTCCGGGATTTCGCCAGTCGGTAGAGCTTGATCCGGACTACAGTCCTGGAGTATCAGCTGGGTCACGTGATTGACGGGGTCCGTGACAGTACCCCCGGGTTCAAGGCCGAGCGCCGTGAGGCCGGGAAAGTCGTTGATGCCCGGGCTTGTCTGGGTGGGTCGTGTGGAAGTCGACGACGAGGCGATCTTGATCGGTGAACTCCGTTGCTGGAACCCAGGAGCGATCGTTGTCGTCGAACCCCTTCCAGTGGACGAAGTATTGGAGCTGGCGCCGGTAGATGCGCGAGTCGAGGATCGCTTCGACCTCCCAGTGCTCTTCGCCGTCGATGATGTCCGGCGGAGGGTGTTCCGGAGTCGGTCTTGATGGTAAGGTGTTGGCGAAGTGCCGCTCGAGGAGTGAGACGTGGAAGGTCGGGTGGATCTTCATCGTATCGGGGAGACGAAGTAGGAAGGCGGAGCGCCCGACTTGCTTGTCGATCGGGAAAGGGAGTCAAGCTTCTCGCAAGGTCGCAAGGTCTTGACGTTGCGACGGAGGAGCCAGACGAGATCTCCAGGCTTGAAGTCTGGTGCTGGGAGACGACGCTTGTTGGCCCAAAAGGAGTGCTTGTCGATGGCCGTCTTGATGTTGCGTCGCGCCGTTTCATGAATCTCTTGAAGGGTCTTGAGATGCTCCTTGGAGGCAGGGACACTGGTCTCCTGGAGCGTGATGGCGAGGCTCGGCTCGTATCCCTTGTTGGCGAAGAAGGGAGTCATACCGATCGAAGAGTGGTACGTCGAGTTGTAGGCGAACTCGGCGAGAGGAAGCAGATCTACCCAGTTGTCCTGGAGGTAGTCGCAGAAGATCCTAAGGTGTTGCTCGACGACTTGGTTGACTCGTTCCGTCTGTCCGTCCGATTGCGGGTGGAACGCAGTCGAGAGGTTGGGCTTGATGTCGAGCATTTTGAGGAACTCCTTCCACCAATGTGAGGTGAAGGTCGGTCCTCGGTCGGAGACGATGTCGCTGGGTAGTCCGTGCTCGCGGAAGACGTGCTTGAGGAAATGGTTGGCGAGCGTCTTGGCCGTATCGGACTTGTTGGCCGGAATGAACTTGGCCTGCTTGGTGAAGCGGTCGACCACGGTGAGGATACTGTCGAACCCTTGTGATGGTGGCAGGTCGACGATGTAGTCCATCGAACATGATCGCCAGGGACCAGTTGGGACTGGCAGAGGCTGGAGCAAGCCGTATTTGGAGTGGTGCACTGCCTTGTTGCGCTGGCAGGCATCGCAGGACTGGATGTACTCCTTGACGAAGTGTGCCATGCGTGGCCAGGTGAAGTTGCGCCGAAGGATCTCGAGAGTCTTCGTGACGCCAGGGTGACCGGAGGTGATGGAGTCGTGGGCTTGCTGGAGAAGTTCCACCTTGAGTGGCTCATAGTCTGGGACGTAAATCAAGTCTTGGTGTAGGAGGAGATCATCTTGTAGTCGGTAGCCTGCGGGAGCGGAGGACCGAGGGTTTGAGTCCTCTAGGGCCTTGACGATCTCGAGTGAAGCCGGGTCGCTCCGGAGATGGTCCTTGATCGAAGCTCGAATGCCAGACGTGGCTGACTGCAGCGTTGCTGCGAGCGCCAGAGGCCGGAGGAGCTGTTGGGGTGTTGCTTCGGAGGCCTTTGCCCCCGCTGCGTAGTCGGGCCGACGCGACAGGGCATCGGGCTTGCCGTTTTTGTCACCAGAGCGGTACTTGATGACGTATTTGTGGTGGTTGATGACCTCGGACCATCGCGCTTGCCGCCGCGTGAGCGTCTTGGCGGTCTGGAAGTACTGAAGTGCTTGGTGGTCGGTCATGATCGTAAACGGCGAAGACAGCCCCTCGAGGTAGTGTCGCCAGATCTTGATCGCTTCAACGATCGCCAGTAGCTCTTTGTCGTGTGTCTCGTAGTTGAGCTCGGCCGGAAGCATCTTGCGCGACATGAAGGCGACCGGATGGAGCGTCTTGCCGTGGTACTGGGAGAGGATGGCGGAGATAGCGTAGTCGGAGGAGTCCGTCTCGATGATGGTGTCCAGGTCGGGGTCGAAGTGCCGAAGGAAGGAGGCCGCAGTAAACGCAGCCTTGATGTTGTCGAAAGCTGTTTGAGCGGCAGAGTCGAAGTTGAACTTGGTGTCCTTCTTGAGGAGCCGAGTCAGCGGCGTGATGATACGAGAGTAACCTTCGATGAAGCGCCGGTAGAAGTTTGTGAAACCGAGGAATTGCTGAAGATGCTTCACGGAGGTGGGAGCCGGCCAGCTGGTGATGGCGTCGACCTTGTCCGGCGCCATCGAGACACCGTCAGCCGAGACGATGAAGCCAAGGAACTCGGTCTTGTCGACAGAGAACTCGCACTTCTCCGCCTTGGCGTAGAGACCGTGCTCGATGAGTCGCTTGAGGACTCGGCGAACGTCTTCGTCGTGCTGAGCCGGGTCTTCGGAGAAGATCAGGATGTCGTCGAGATAAATCACGCCCTTGTGATCGAGTAGGTCGCGGAAGACGTCGTTCATGAAGTGTTGGAAGGCGGCCGGGGCATTGGTGAGGCCGAACGGCATGACCAGACACTCGAAGTGGCCGTATCGAGTGCGGAATGCCGTCTTCCACTCGTCGCCTTCCTTGATGCGAACCAAATTGTAGGCACCACGAAGGTCGATCTTGGTGTATCGCTTGGCCTTCCGTAGCCGGTCGAGGGCCTCTGGAATGAGGGGCAGAGGATACCGGTTCTTGATGGTGATGTTGTTGAGCGCGCGGTAGTCCACGCAGAGTCGAAGTGAGCCATCCTTCTTCTTGACGAAGAGAATCGGAGAGCCGGCCGGGGATCTTGACGCGCGAATGAATCCTTTTGAGAGATTGTCTTGGATCCACTCGTGGAGCGCCTTGAGCTCCGGCTCGGAGAGCGGGTACAGAGGTCCGAAGGGTGGTTGCTTGCCGTCCTCGAGCTCGATGCTGAGGTCGTAAGGCCGGTGTGGAGGCAAGGTGTCGGCCTTCTTCTTGCTGAACGCCTCAAGTAGGTCGTGGTACTGGGCTGGAACCTTCTTCTTGAGAGTTTTGACGTAGTCCGGAGGGTCGGGAAGGTCCTTGTCGAAAGGCTCGGCCGCGGAGTCCAGGTCGGTAGCAGAAATGCCCAGGGATGCTGAGCGCAGGAACAGAATGCCGGCATGGGAGCCGGGCAAAGACAGGGCGGCCTGGAAAGAGCCGAGGTCGAGGCTTGCGATGTTGGGGACCAGCGCTAGGGACTTGACAGGTTTGCAGGGCAGAATGGTGTCCTTGAGCATGACTGTGCCTGCATGCCAGTCGATGTGAGGGTTGTGCTGGCGCAGCCAAGGCAGGTCGAGGACGATCGGGTAGTTGCCGAGCGTGGTGACGTCGAACTCGACCGTCTGTGTGTGGCGGTTAAGCTCGATGTCGACCTTGCAGGAGTGTGTGACGAGGCCGGAGGAGATGGGACGACCGTCGATGACGAAGAGCTCGACGGGGTCCGGCTTGTCGTGCAGGTCGAGGTTGTTGGTCTTTGGAGGTAGCGCCGGAGTCCACCAGGGCGATGGTGGTGATCTTGACGGAATCCGACTGCCGCAGGGTCAAGGAGAGGATGATAGGATCCTCGGGCCCAGGGGAAAGTGCCGCTTTGGTGATGGTAGCGCAGCGCTTGGAATCTTGTAGACTAAGGTCGCGGACGACGGACCACACCCACCTGCGAGGACCAGCAAGGTGGGTGTGTGGACTAGACGGACAAAGCCGCACCGAGGACCGGGTGTCGAACTTGCGAGCGAGCGAAAGGGAGGTACTGGTTGGGGAGGATCCCACAGGATCCAGCAGTTCGGGATGGGACGGTCGGACCAGGTAGTACAGCTCCGCAGTGGAGCCGAAGGGACCTGCCGCCAGAACTCTGACCTATGCTGCTGGATCAAGGGGGGACCGAGCCAACCAGCAGTGTCCCAGACGGGCGCTGAGCGAAGTAAGATAGCGGACCGTTGGGGCAGACGGCCGGAAGGAGTAGTAAGGACGAAGGGCAGGGGAGAGGACGAGACGTGAAGGACTGGATAGATTGCCAGAGGGGGGAGGAGAAGGGAAACAGGCTGGTTATATAGCTTTGGGGTCAGGGAGAGAGCCCGAGGGCGCAAGCTGGGGGAAACGAGACATCGAGACGATATGAAACGGGAACAGCTTCCGGAATGAGGAGGCTGTGCCGGGCTAAGGGAGGGCTGTGCGCTGGAATGAGGAAAGCTGCCGTGCCGTGCCGGAGGCTGTGCTCCGGCATGCCGCTATAGCCGGAATGAGAGTTGCACTGTCAGCAGTGCTGACTGACTCACAACATGGAAGACTTGCCTGGGTGGGCGCGCTGGCTGGTCCCACTCAGGCTGAGCCTTTTTCCTCCTTGAGCTCGATCTTGCAGTCAGGAGTCAGAGTCGCCTGGATCCGTCCGACGGTCTTGCGAGGCTTTTCTGGACAGGCGTCGACTCGGTGTCCGGCCTTGCCACAGTATAGGCAGAGGTTGTTCTTGATGCGACGCTGGCGCTCGTCGTTCGTAAGAGGCTTGAAGCGCTGCGTCTTGACCGCATCGACGTCCATTGGACGAGGGCCGGAGCCCGAGGCACCTTGGTAGGCTGATGTCGGGCGAGAGAAGCCGCGGGGAGCCGTCGAGATGCTCGGACGGAAGGTGGTGGTTGTCCGCGAGCGACTGTCTTGACGTCGCTCGTGGAGGCGGTTGTCGAGGCGAATTGCCAGTGCCGACAGCTCTTGAAGTGTCTTCGGGTCGACATTGGCGAGAGCAAGAGCGTCCTTAACGTCGGACTTGAGGCCAGAGTAGAACTGCGCGCGTAGGGCGTCGTCGTTCCAGTTCAGGAATGCGGCGAGCTTGAAGAAAGTCGAAGAATACGCCGAGGCGGAGCCCGTCTGAGTGAGAGTTTGTAGACGGGTCGTCATCGTGCGCTCGCGGTCCGGGTCACCGAGGTTCGTCAGGAGGTCCTTCGTGAACGCCTCGTAGTCGTTGAGAAGAGGGTCGTCGTGACGAAGGAGGTGGGGCTCGAACCAGGCGAAGGCCTGACCGCGCAGGAAGGATGCCGCAAAAGAAACCTTCTCGCGATCCGTTGGGAACAGCGAGGGGTTCGCCGAGATGTACAGGTTGACGTGCGAGAGGAAGGTCGAGCAGAGGTGTTTGTCCTTGCCGTCGAATTCCGGAGGCTTGTTCAAGTGCAGAGTTGCCGCAGGAGCGCGAGGTGGCTGCGCTTGTTGGACACCCAGGTGGAAGATCATGTCTTGAAGCTGACTGATCTGGTCGCGGAGCTGCTGAACTTCCGCGGCGGAAGCAGTGGGAGTGTTGGCTTGGTGGTCTTGAGCGGTGTCCATGTTCGGCTTGTCAGATTGTCAGGTTGTCAGGTGTCCGGGTGTCAGGTGTCGAGGAGCTTGGGTTGGTCTTGAGCGTTGGTTGTCCAGGTGGAGGTGATTGGGGAGCTGGTCCTCGAGGTCAGGCTGGGGAGGGCCGGTATATATACCTTTGAGGGCCCCTCAGGAGGTTTTCAGGTTGCTGCGCTGGAAGTTGCTGGAATCGAAGGCCGTAGAAGGTCCTCGAAGGCCGTGAGAGGCCGAGTGGCCGTGAGAGGCCGGGTCACCGTGAGAGGCCGGGTCGCCGTGGGAGGCCGGATGGAGTGCGGACGAGGTCGCTGGTATGTCCTCGTCGCCAGGTTGCAGCTGGTCGGACAGGTACTGCGCTGGGGAAGACCGGATCCAGGCTCCGCCAGAAGCCATGGAAAGCGCAGTCGAAGGCAGTGACTTGCGGTGTTCGACGTGTTGAATGAGTTGTCGGCACCGTGTCGCGAATTTGCTGGGGAGTTGTGGGTGTGATGTGTTGTTGTTGTTGTTGTTGTTGTTGTTGTTGTTGGTGGTGGTGGTGTTGATGAGGATGTTGGTTGGCTGGGTGGTTGGCTTGGTGTTGTCGTTGGTCTTGTTCTTGCTGCCGGTGTCTTGAGGAGTGCTCTTCCAGTCAGCTCCGGGAACTTAGCAGACGCTCGAGGCGTTTTCCGGCAATGCCAGCATAGCTGACAAGGTTCCTACTGCTTTCCCGTGGCTTTGGAGCCAGTGGAAGGAGCACAACTGCTGTCTTGAGCGGACACCCCCGGCGTTCACCTCTCCACTGGGCTGGCCAGACCCTAGGAGAGGCTATTTGCCTATGTGGGAGCTGCTGGTATCTGGTGGAGCCTAGTATATGCCGCGGCATAAGTCATAGGACGCCAGACCAAAGGTTCTACCACCCAGCGGTCCAAAGCAGTGTCGAGTCGAGAGCCTTGACGGGTCTTGAGGTCGGAGGTCGCGGGCCGAAGGCCGGAATCCAGTTCTTCTGTCGGCTGGCGGTCCGGGCAGGCGGAATCGGCGGGCGACCTTGGTGGCAAAGGAGTGGCGAGGGAGGAGAGGTAAGGGAAGGGAAGGTAGACGAGAACTGGATTGCGGGAGCAAGGGGGGAGACAGCTGGAGGAGGGCCTCCTTATATACCTTCGAGGGGGGTGCTAGGGAGGTGTGGCGAGAAGTGGCAAGAAGGTTCGAGGAGGTTCCAGGAGGTTCGATATGGCGTGATCGATGACGTCATAGCAGATCTGGACGAGTCCGGCGATGACGTCATAGTGACGTCATACCAGATCGGGGATGACGTCATCGGCAATCGGGATGACGTCATCGGCAATCGGGGGGTGACGTCATAAGATCGGGGATGACGTCATAGCGGATCGGGTCGAGATGCGTGATGACGTCATAGTGACGTCATTGGATCGGGCATGACGTCATCGGATCGGGGGTGACGTCATACCTGATCGGGTGTGGCAAACCGGTGGCAACGCCGATATCTCGGCGTACAGTGGTCGTACGGACTCCGGGATTTCGCCAGTCGGTAGAGCTTGATCCGGACTACAGTCCTGGAGTATCAGCTGGGTCACGTGATTGACGGGGTCCGTGACACATATCGCTTCCCACGCGATAGATGTAAGCAACATCTTCGGCCTCATGCGTGGGTGGAGACGACAGTCGTACCCGGCTCACGCGAGCTGGGGACGTGAACTCGTCGTCGTCTTCGGCGACGTCAACACCCTCGTCCTGCTCGCCGTCTGGTGCCGAGTCCGAGTCGATGCTCTCCGTGTCGGCTCTCTTCGCCAATGCGCGACGCACAGCTCGTCTCTCACCGTCCCGCACCGCCTCCGCATCTCTTGGCTTGGTGGGACAGCTCCGAGCGAAGTGTCCGGCTTGATGGCAAAGGAAGCAAGTTCCGGCCAAGCGATCCGCGCCTTTGCTGGATGTCGGCGCTGGCGTGGCCCCGGGTAACGATCTCTCCACTTTCGGCGGCGCGGATGCCTGAGCTGGGGCGTCTATACCCTGTCGCTGCCTGCCGAGGTGAGGGGGCGCGGCACGACGCTGGCGGTCCCGCTCGGCTGAAGCTCTCTTGATCAGGTCTTCCTTCTCGCGCATGCGCGCACAGAAGTCCGACCATGACTCGCTAGTGTTGCGGAGCTCGTGCGTATGAAGCTGCCACTCAGAGGGCAGGCCTTGATATGCCAGATGGATGAGATCGGCCACCACCAACGATCCTAAGATCTCGCGGATGCCTCGTTGCTCATCTTGAAGCAGCCCTCGCGCCAGAGCATTGGTGACCTGCAGCTGGCCGACGAGGGCGTACTTGTCGTCGAGATAGTCGGACACGCGTTCCGTGTCCGGATGAAACCGTCGACGATCCAAGTCTGCCTGCGCCTGCGCGGGCGTCGGGACGAACTCTCGGAGGAACGCCGTCCTCCATTCGATCCACCAGTTAGGAGGAGGTTGCACCGAAGAAATCCAGATTTTCGCGCGACCTTCCATACAGCCAAGCAGCGAGGCAAGCGTTTGCTCCTTCGTCCAACCCGTGAGCATCACAAACCGCTCCAGCTGCTGCCACCACAAGTACGCTGAGGCACCCTGACGATGTGGGTCAAGACTGGGCTTGAAGAAGCCGATTTCCTTTGGACGAGGAAACCCCGGGCGAAGTGGCTGGAGTGACTGAGGCAATTGCTGTCCCGTCCAAACTTGATCCTGATACTGATGCGGCGGTGCTACACTCCCAGTCATGTGGCGGTGACGGTCACTCGACTGGAATAGGCGCTGGTCTTGACGCGGCTGGGGCGTCGTGGCTGTGTCGAGCGTTGGAGCTGCACCCGGGGCTTGACGACCGGCCCAGGGTCGGAAAGGAGTCGATGCGGGTGCCTGCGCATAAGCCGGTTGCGCGTAGACGTTGTCTTCCTGGCGATTTGGTAGATGATGCTGCTGCTGGGGATAATGCTGCTGCAAAGGATGCTGCGGCTGCAGAGGCGTGGTCCGAGGCAAGGCAAAGTCGATGGTCGATGAACAGGCGTGGATGGTGGTAGCTCGACCTGTCTTCCGACGCTTGGAGCGAAGGTCGACCATCCTATGGGTATCTGCGTCGACTGCCGCGGCTGCTGAGGACCCCGGCTCTGTAGGATCGGTCCTCCTCGCGAGAGTAGGTTGTCCTGCAATCTATCTCGCTCGTTCAAATGCGAGTGTACCGCTTGAAGGGCGACTTCCAACTCTCGCATTCGTTGCTCATCAGCCTGGCGCTGAGCTTCGAGTGTCTGAATACGCTGAGCATCATCCTTGCGTACTCGATCGATGTACTGGCCGAGCTCGGTGGTAAGAGGCCGCATGGTCGGGGCGCCTTGTGATTGGGCCGAGCTCAGCACCGGAGAGCCGCGTAGGATGCTGATCTCCCTGCGTCGCTCCCGGCGTTGCTTCTCGAAGTCCTTTTCCGCTGCCGCCCATGCTTCCCGGCGCTGCTGCCAAGTTTGACCAGCTAGAATGTCTTCCTCCTCAAGAGCCTCAATGCGATCGAGCATCGAGAGCGCCGACGTCTCGGCTGCTAGCGCTGGTGGGGCTGAAGTTGTGATCAGGCCGATGTCGGCGATAGCGGTTGTTGCTACTGTCGCATCGGCTGGAATATTGGCGGTAGTGCGTGACGACTGTCGTCGTGCGTCGCGCTCTCCGTCGGGGTCGCTCATGGCTGAATCCTATCCGGCCAGGAGGGTGGAGAAGATTGTACTCTCAGCACAACTCACTCCAGAGTGGGGGTGTCTCCGCTGCCACTGATACGCTCAGTGAGGGAGACAAATAGGTGCTTACCCGTTCACCTTCAAGCGAATGGCGGAGGGATTGGCCTGCGTCCGAAGGGAAGAGAGCAATGAGGAACGAAAGTCTGTCTAATGATTGATGATCGTGGTTCGAAGTAAGGAGTGAGAACTTAGAGAGGTGCGAGTGCACTCGCACCTAGCAATGAGATGAGGTGAAGAAAAGGGTGAAGGGGCCATGTCCCCCTAGGACGGCCCGCGCTCAGGGGTAGTCACTACAAAGCTGCTCGATACGAAGATGCTCTTGCCGTCCTTCGCGAGGTCGAGCGATTCCCGTCACACGCCACCACGGACGAGCATGCGCCTGATTGCGGCCACAGTGCAAGTCTCGCAAAGGCTTATGCGAAGCTCTACCAGTGGGATATCATGCAGGCACTCAAAGATATGGCCGGGCTGAAGGAGTGCACATCGCGTTCCTTTTCCGGCTACGAGACTCTGCAGAAAGCCGAACCGAACCAAGCTGGGCTGGCGCAGGCATGTGCCCTCGTGCAAGAGTTCATGCTACAGTGCATGAATGATGACGGCTCCATCAAGGACCTCTCGACTACGCGTGATCTCCAACTGCACGCCTTTCAGATCCTACAACAAATTGATGCGAACATCAACATTGCCAAGTGGGTCAAGGCTGCTATCGATCATGACGACGGACCGAACAGTCAGGACGCGTTCGCCTCCCACATTGCGGCCTATCAGCAACATTACATCGCCGCTGCCCTCGTGAACGTCACTTTCCACCTGATGTCGGTGGGTGCGGTCTCTCAATCGCTCAATAACGTCGAGCTCGCGATCAATCTGTATCGACACATGCTACACTTCCAGCGGAAGCGGATCACGGCCCAGTTCGCAATCGGCGTAGCCTACATCAATGGGATCTTCGCATACGCCGACCTTCTCAAAATGGCTGGGAGACTCAAGGAGGCTCTGAAGGCGATTGAGGATGCGATTGACCACTGCCGGCGCATGAACGTCCTTGGGCTCGAGCCTTACTCTTCGTTGCTGGCGTTGTGCCTTCACACCTACGCCTCGTCGCTTGACTCCGCTGGACGGCGCACGGAGGCGATCGCTGCGATGAAGGAGGCAACAAGTCGGTTACAAGCGCTGAAGGATGTCGGGACGCTGAGCCCCGATACGGCGGCCTATTTGGCCGTCGGCCTGGCTTCTCTTGCCAACTGGCTCGCTGAAGGTGGCCAAGCGGATGCCGCGTTGCAAGCGGGACAAGACGCACTCGCTCTTGCCACCAAACTTGACGAAGCTGCTCCTTCGACCGACAAGGCGCCGCTGGCGATCACGTACCTCGCACACGCCCGGGTGCTGCTCAAGACCGGCAAGCATGCGGAGGGCATCGTCGCTGGCGACGAAGCGATGGCCATCTTCCGCAAGATGCAAGAGGGCGATCCTCGATCCGCCGAGCAGCAATTGGAACACGCTCTGGAGCTTTCACTCTATGCGTTGTGCTTGCAAAACGCTGGCCAACGTACGGATGCGATTCGCGTTCGGCACGAAAACATCTCCATTCTACGCAAGCTCGAGTCTCATGAGCCGCTTAAGGTGGAAGGCATGCTCGCCGTGGAGCATGTTGCTCTCTCAAGACTGCTGGTCTTTACGGACGATTGGCAAAGCGCGCTCACGCACGCCGAGGAAGGCGTGGCGATCTTGCGCAAGCTACACGCCGACAACCGAAAGACGTGGACCGCATTCCTGGCGGATGCGATGCTGCTATACAGCAACATCGCATCTAAGTTGGACAAGATACCGGAAGAGTTCGCGGCTGGCCGAGAGGCGATCTTCTTATGGCAAGAGCTCCTGGAGCAGAATGTACCGGGGGCTGAACTCGGCGCTGCCATCCTCATCATCTTGAGGGCGGCACGCCTTCGCAGCACGGCGCGTGTCGACGAGGCCAAGGCGGCCGCGCGCCAGGGCGCGAAGCTCCTCCGCCAGTGGGACGCCGCGATGGGTGGCAAATTCGAAGCGGCTTCGCTCTGCCACGTTTCCGTGAAGAATGGACACGGCGCGACCAACTACGAAACGCACATCGTCTACAGTGGGCAAACTGCGGACGAGCGCGCGGTCATACGTGACAATCTGCTCAATCCTGCGAAGCAGATCGAAGGCGCGACGGACCACGTCGACGCTGCTGCGATACACGCCACGCTTCCGAATCCCTTCGATGCGCTCAAGGGCGTCCTCGTGCGCAGTTTGCTCTGAGTCAGTCCCGCTCCCACTGCCTACCTCGCGTCTCAGTCTCGGTATTCTTTCCCAATACGCGATGAACCCCTGTGTTCAAGAAGTCGCGAAGCTTCCTCTGATCGACGCAGGCGCGAATGAATGGCAAGCGATGCTCATAAGTATAGTTGCTGTGTGCGGCTGTGCGCGCGTGTGAGATAGAGAGAATACAAAGGTGCAAGAAGCAGCAGCAACCTGATCAATCCCGAGAGGGCAGGAGCGCCTGAAGTACAAGAGCATCTGACCCTACAAGCCAGGGCGGCCGGAGACATACGATTACGAGAAGCCGGTTCGCTGTCAGTAGGCTACACCATCGCGAGGATGACATGCCCAAGACCACTTGTCTGAGTTCGGGCGCGCTCGACGACGAGGGGGAGGAGGCGGTGCGATGCGTGTGCAGCTTTGAGTGCTGGGAGGGGAGCTGATGGATGCTGAGCCCCTTTGCATCGACCGCCTCCGTCTCCGCCTCGTCCGGCGTCGGCCCCGGACTTGACGCGCGCGTGTAGCGGCGTGCCCGTTCGTGTGCTTGTGTCCTTGTCTTCGTTCGCGATGGAGATGGCGTTCGCGACGACCGCTGCTGCTGCCGGCGTCTTGTATCTCTTGCTGCTCCGAGTACAACTTGAAGCGGCCCGGCTTGTGCGAAGGCAAGATCGATAGCCTTGATGTGCCGCTGCTGATGTTGCTGCCGTTGCTGCTGCCGCCGGTCGTGACGGTGTTGATGCCAGAGGGTGACTTGGTGGAGCTGCCGAGTGTAAGGTCGACAATGGGCTGATGTCGATCAGAGGCGATGTTGATGGCGAAGCCGGCCGCAGAAGTCGAGGTCGATGGCTTGCAGCGAGTCGGTATGATGTGCCCCGTCTGATGTGCTCGATGATGGCGACGAGGAGGGCCAGGAGTGGTAAGACGGTCGCTCCGATGCAGCTGCCCGAGCTTGGAGGCGCGACTTGGACACGGGCTTGGACGAGGTTGCTTGGGTGCAGGGTATGAGAGCGAGTAGTGTACGGAGTCACCATGCTCAAAGCATCACTGCATATCGAAGAGAAGAAAGAAGGTCAGCCGAGGAAGAAGAGGGAGAGCACCACGGAGGACTCACCACTAGGCACCGTCCTCGATCGCGACGCCGGTCAGGAGCAGACTACCACCGAGTCCGACTCCCGACAAGAGAGACTTGCACCTTGATGATCAAGATGCGTCCCGCGGGGGATCCCAGGCCCCCGTTCCCGTCGTGCTTGTCTAGAAGACACCGCTATGCATGTTGATACAGCTGTCGGCTGGCGGTCCGGGCAGGCGGAATCGGCGGGCGACCTTGGTGGCAAAGGAGTGGCGAGGGAGGAGAGGTAAGGGAAGGGAAGGTAGACGAGAACTGGATTGCGGGAGCAAGGGGGGAGACAGCTGGAGGAGGGCCTCCTTATATACCTTCGAGGGGGGTGCTAGGGAGTTGGAGCGAGAAGTGGCAAGAAGGTTCGAGGAGGTTCCAGGAGGTTCGATATGGCGTGATCGATGACGTCATATGACGTCATGATGACGTCATAGCGGATCTGGACGAGTCCGGCGATGACGTCATAGTGACGTCATACCAGATGGGGGATGACGTCATAGCGGATCGGGTCGAGATGCGTGATGACGTCATAGTGACGTCATTGGATCGGGCATGGCGTCATCGGATCGGGGGTGACGTCATACCTGATCGGGTGTGGCAAACCGGTGGCAACGCCGATATCTCGGCGTACAGTGGTCGTACGGACTCCGGGATTTCGCCAGTCGGTACAGCTTGATCCGGACTACAGTCCTGGAGTATCAGGTGGGTCACGTGATCGACGGGGTCCGTGACAAGCTCACTCTTTGATGCCCCTTCGCAGCATACTGTTCTTGTAGACTAAGGTCGCGGACGACGGACAACACCCACCTGCGAGGACCAGCAAGGTGGGTGTGCGGACTAGACGGACAGAGCCGCACCGAGGACCGGGTGTCGAACTTGCGAGCGAGCGAAGGGGAGGTACTGGTTGGGGAGGATCCGACAGGATCCAGCAGTTCGGGATGGGACGGTCGGACCAGGTAGTACAGCTCCGCAGTGGAGCCGAAGGGACCTGCCGCCAGAACTCTGACCTATGCTGCTGGATCAAGGGGGGACCGAGCCAACCAGCAGTGTCCCAGACGGGCGCTGTGCGAAGTAAGATAGCGGACCGTTGGGGCGGACGGCCGGAAGGAGTAGTGAGGACGAAGGGCAGGGGAGAGGACGAGACGTGAAGGACTGGATGGATTGCCAGAGGGGGGGAGGAGAAGGGAAACAGGCTGGTTATATAGCTTTGGGGTCAGGGAGAGAGCCCGAGGGCGCAAGCTGGGGGAAACGAGACATCGAGACGATATGAAACGGGAACAGCTTCCGGAATGAGGAGGCTGTGCCGGGCTAAGGGAGGGCTGTGTGCTGGAATGAGGAAAGCTGCCGTGCCGTGCCGGAGGCTGTGCTCCGGCATGCCGCTATACCCGAAATGAGAGTTGCACTGTCAGCAGTGCTGACTGACTCACAACACTCCCTCTCAGGCAGCACCTGCTGAACCTGACGCCGTCTTGATGCCAGAGATCGGCCGTACACCGAGTGCTTGGCGATGCTTGACAAGTACCGGGGCCGGAGTTGCCTTGGTGAGGATGTCGGCTGCTTGCTCCGATGTGCCGACGTACTCCAACTGAATCGCACCAGCCTCGACTTGCCATCGGACGAAGTGATACCGGATGTCGATGTGCTTGGTGCGACGGTGCCAGCCAGGGTTTTGCGCGAAGGCCAGCGCTCCCTGGTTGTCGCCGCCGAGTCTGATCTTGACCGAGTCGGCTGTCTCTTGGTCGTATGCCATGATGGCGGTCCGAAGCCAGATGGCGTCCTTGGCGGCTTCCGTAAGTGCAATGTACTCCGACTCCACCGAAGAGAGGGCGACGCACGTCTGCCGCAGAGAGCCCCAGCTGACCGTAGCGCCGTAGAGCTGGAAGACGTAGCCGGACTGCGACTGACGGTCTTCGTGATTGCCGGCCCAGTCGGCGTCCGAGAAGCCGACAAGTTGACGTTCGCCGTCAAACTTGACGGGGGCGAGGACCAGCCCAAGGTCGCGCGTGGCCTTGAGGTACCGAAGGACGCGCTTGGCAACCTTGAAGTGCTCTTCGGTCGGGTTGCTGCAGAAGCGCGAGAGTGCGCTGACTGCGAAGCTGACGTCCGGACGTGTGGAGAGGGCGATCCACATAAGACATCCGACCAGAGCTTGAAACTGTCGCGCTTGGTCCGGATGTATCGCAGCTCCCTCTGCGACGAGCTTGGTGCCGACCGCGATTGGTGTCGGCTCCGGACGGCAGTCGGTCATGCCGAAACGTTCGAGCACCGTGTCGATGTAGTGACCTTGGCTGAGGACGAAGCTGCTGTCCGTTCGCTCGACCTTGACGCCGAGGACAGAGCTAGCCGGGCCGATGTCGGACATCTTGTAGGCGGCCTTGAGACCATCTCGAACACCGTCGATGATGGCCCGCGTCTTGCCGCCGATAAGGAAGTCGTCTACGTAGACGAAGACGATCGTGCGCGTATCGTCGGACTCGATGCGCACGAAGATGCCCCAGTCGGCGTCGCTGTGCTGGAAGCCGAGGTTGTTGAGGACCTTGACAACGTCCAGCCACCACAGTCGTGCCGACTGCTTGAAGCCGTAAAGACCCTTGCGGACTAGAAGGCCGGTCGCCTTCTGGTTGGTCTTGACCCAGCCTTGCGGAAAGCTGATGTAGAGCTCGCGGTCCATCTCCGGGTTGAGGAAGGCCGTCTCCGCATCCATCTGCCAGACGATCAGGTCGTAGACGCAAGCAATGACGAAGAAGATTCGCATGCTGGTCATTCGTCCGACTGGAGCGTAGGTCTCGTCGAAGTCGATGCCGTACCGCTGGGTGAAGCCGCGGCCGACGAGACGAGCCTTGTGCTTGACAAAGTTGCCTTCTGCATCGCGCTTTGTCTTGCAGACCCACTTGGTGGAGATGACCTTGGCGCCGGGAGGGAGGACCACCTCCTCGAGCGTGTCGTTCTTGATGAGCGACTGGAGCTCGGACTCGAAGGCCTTGGCCCACTCGGCCTTCTCCGGAGTGCGCATTGCCTCGTCGTAGCTGGTCGGGTCGTTGTCCAGCAAGGAGATCGTGCAGAGATGTCCCTCCGACTCTTGGCAGAATGTCGCGTAGTGGTCGTAAAACCGAACCGACCGTTGACCACGCCCAAGACGTGCCGGGAGGCGCCGAGTACCCCCAGGACGATCAGTGACTTGTAAGGGCGGGCCGATGTCCACGGTGGTGTCCGGCTCGGAGCGCTTGATGCCTCGAGGACCAGAGGCAGGCTCGGTGTCGGAGTCGGACCCGTCGGACTCGTACTTGACAGGTTCGACTGAGGGCTCGTCGTCGATGTCGAGAATGCTTGCATCCGGGAGTTGTCCCGAAGGGACATCGACGTCTTGAAGGACTGTTGGTGCGCTCGGACTTGCACCGAAGGAGACGTTGCGTGAGTGGACAATCTTGCCCGTCTCCTCGTTGAGAACCGCATAGCCGCTGCGCTCCGAAGGCCAGCCGACGAGTCGACCCTTCCAGGCCTTGGGAATCGACAAGTCGGACTTGACGCGGTCGGCTGCCGGAATGTGCACCCAGCAAGTCGAACCGAAGGCCTGCGCCTTGCCGAGGGAGGGCTTGCGCTTGTGGACCCATTCCCACACGGTTCGACCGTCGTCCACCAGGGTGACCTTCTTGAGGAGGACTGCCGCGAACATGATGGCGTGGCCCCACCAGATCGCCGGCATGCCGCTGCTGTGGAGCATGGCGGCGGTCATCTCCTTGAGCGTCCGGTTCTTGCGCTCGGCCACACCGTTGAGCTCCGGTGTGTGCGGCGGGGTGATGTGGTGAAGCACCCCGTGCGAAGCGGCCCAAGTCGTCATCGACTTGTTGACGTACTCGCCGCCGCCGTCGGTGCGAAGGACTTGCACCTTGGCGTTGAAGGCCCGCTCGACGACCTTGACCCAGGCGACGAAGCGATGGAGAACCTCTGCCTTTGACCGAAGGAGGACCACATCGGTAAGGTCGGTGAAGTCGTCGATGAAGGTGGCAAAGTAGGTGTAGCCACCGTGACACGGTCGAAGCGGGCCGGCCACGTCCGAATGCACGAGCTCAAGGGGCTGACTCCCTCTGAGCGGTGCGTCGTTGAACGGATGCCGAGTTGCCTTGGCCTTCTCGCAGCTGTCGCAGCTGGGCTTGGCTTCGTTCATGCCGGACACGGAGGGCAGATGACCGGACCGGATCAGCTTCTTGATCGTACTGAAGCCGAGGTGACCGAGTCGATGATGCAGGTCGAGCATCGGACTGCCGTGTTGCTCCGCCGGGGCGAGGACCTGCCCTGGCGAACCGTCGTCGGACTTGTCGAGACGGACTTGTAGGTATCGCAGAAGTCCGATCTTGACGAGAGGCATGCGCCAGTCGAGGTGGTCCTTGTGCTGCAAGGTAGCCACGTCGGTCTTGTTGTCGATCATCTTAATCCAGCTGCGCTGTCGCAGCAGCTCCTCCGACAGGAGATTGACTCCAGCTCCCGGGAGGAGGACAACGTCCTTGAAGGTGATCCGTCTGCCGGACTTGACGGAACCGTGGATGTCACCGACACAGTCGGCAGTTTCCTGCGAGCCGACTGTCTTGAAGCTGACCGAGGCGATAGGTCGAACGCCGCTGAGTAGCTTCTTGTCGGTGACGATGTGCCGCGATGCGCCGGAGTCGATCAGGAAGAGGACCATCCTGTCGTCCGTCGCGGTGGCCGAGTTGGCGTGCTCCAACACGGCGCCGAGCATGTCGTCCGCATCTGGCCAGGTGCCACCGAGCTCTTGTGCAGCTGCCGCCTTGCCAGAGGACCTTGGCTTTTTCGGCTGCCTGCAATCGCTTGAGACGTGGCCCTGCTTGTGGCAGTTCCAGCAGATCGGACCTTCGCCGGGACCCAAGTGACTGGTGTCCGGGCAGCTTGACCGCTCGTGCCCACGAGCTCCACAGCCGTAGCACAACGTGCGCTTGTTGCTGCTGCTGCCGGAGTCGATCTGCTTGGCCTTGTCGATGCCACGCTTGGACTTGCCCGAAGCTCGGTTTGCGACGCCCTTGATGTTGACGCTGCGTTGCGGCTTGGCCAGACTTGCCATCGCCATCGCATCGGCCGTGCGAGTGGCGGACCGCTGCCGAGCTGCGTCTTCCTCGTTGTAGAGCCGGACAAGCTCGAGGAAGGTCTGCTCTTCTTTGGGCACTTGGCGCCAGTCCGTCCGGACTACCCGAAGAGAGTAGGGCAGGGTGTCGAAGAAGTACTGGCAGGTCAACTTCTCGTCGTTGGCCCAGTCGAGCTTGGCCGCACCCGCTTCCGCCAAGAGGTCCATGAACTTGTTGAGGTGCTCGGCCATGTCGCCGCCTTCGTCGAGGAAGAGGTTGGCGACCTTGCGATTGATGGTCGCTCGATGCTCTGGAGTGTCGAGCTTGTTGAGATCGGCGAGGAGGGCCCACATCGCCGTGCTCGAGGGCAGCCCGCGGATCAGGCCTTGAAGAGCTCCTCCGACCGTCTGTCGGATGAGCGACATCGCCTTGGCGTCCCTGCCCTTCCAGGACTCCTGCAGCCGAAGGTCGTTGCTGGTGGGAGCCGACGGGAGCTTCGGAAGATGCTCCGTGCCGTAGACGATGTTGAGGGCGCGAATGCCGAGGAGGACCGGCTCGATCTTCTCGCGCCAGGCGAAGAAGTTGTCGATGCCCGTGAGGGTCGGGACCCCAGACGGGCTGACTGTATTGTCGACCATTGCGTAGGACCGCTGCAGCAACTGCGAGGACCAACAGTGCCACCGGACGGGTCGAGAGGACGAGGACGGACGCGGACGAGGAAGCAAGACCGGAGTGGTGAGCTTCACAGACTCTTAATCTCTTGTAGACTAAGGTCGCGGACGACGGACAACACCCACCTGCGAGGACCAGCAAGGTGGGTGTGCGGACTAGACGGACAGAGCCGCACCGAGGACCGGGTGTCGAACTTGCGAGCGAGCGAAGGGGAGGTACTGGTCGGGTAGGATCCCACAGGATCCAGCAGTTCGGGATGGGACGGTCGGACCAGGTAGTACAGCTCCGCAGTGGAGCCGAAGGGACCTGCCGCCAGAACTCTGACCTATGCTGCTGGATCAAGGGGGGACCGAGCCAACCAGCAGTGTCCCAGACGGGCGCTGTGCGAAGTAAGATAGCGGACCGTTGGGGCGGACGGCCGGAAGGAGTAGTGAGGACGAAGGGCAGGGGAGAGGACGAGACGTGAAGGACTGGATGGATTGCCAGAGGGGGGGAGGAGAAGGGAAACAGGCTGGTTATATAGCTTTGGGGTCAGGGAGAGAGCCCGAGGGCGCAAGCTGGGGGAAACGAGACATCGAGACGATATGAAACGGGAACAGCTTCCGGAATGAGGAGGCTGTGCCGGGCTAAGGGAGGGCTGTGTGCTGGAATGAGGAAAGCTGCCGTGCCGTGCCGGAGGCTGTGCTCCGGCATGCCGCTATACCCGAAATGAGAGTTGCACTGTCAGCAGTGCTGACTGACTCACAACAACTGTAGGCCGCAGGGCGAAGAGTGAGCACACAGCGAGAGACACTCCCTCCCTGATACTGTCACTCACCTTGTGCCACGCCAACGGTCGCCCTCGTCGCCAGCGAGCAGCGAAGAGCTCAACTGGCACGCCATGCCAAGTGGTGTACACGGCTGGGTTGCCTCGCCGTCGAGTGTCGAACATCGACGTTCCTCGCCGCAGCACTGCCACCCCCGTGCCAACCCTGCCTGCCCGACAGCGAGGACACCCAGCGAGCTCGCTGGCATCGCGAGCCTCAAGGAGCGCGCTCCAGCGTGCTGGCCAGCCATGCATCATCAGCAAGGAGGCGCGTGGACGTGCGCGTCGCAGTCGCTGGCGCTGCTGCACGTGTGAGACCTGCTAGGCGATGGTCCAACGGACATACCGATCGGCGCGACAGCGACCACGAGGAAGGGCGAGGGCGAGGGCGAGGGCCAATGTTGAGACGCGGTCGCGCACCACTGTACTCGATGACGGGGCGCGAATGGTCGTCGGTCATGCTGGCGAGGGAGGACGATGAGCCAGACGGGGCTGTGGTGGTGCTCGAGCATGGCCGTGTTGATGCCATGACTACCGTGCCGGCGGGCGAGCTTACTAGTAGTGAGCCCATGGGTGCGCCTCCTCGGGCAGCGACGGGACGGCGCAGAGGCTGATGTCCAGGAGCGAGGAGCCTCGGTCGACCCGCCCCGAGCACGCGCCGCCCGTGTCCAAGCAAAAGTCGCGGCTGTGTGGTTGACGGTCCACCCCACCGCGCGATCCTCTCCGCGGCGCCGCGGTGCTTGGGACTACGACGTGCCAGCGAGCCAAGCACGCACGCCGGGCGTGGGCGCGGCGCATGCTGTACCGCTCCCCTGTCCAAGCTCGAAGGCAATGCACGATCCTATGCGCGCGCACCGGTGCTCGTGCCCCGACCTGCTGGCTGGCGGCATGGACGGCGAGCGACGCTGAGGGGTGACGGGACGCGACGAGGAGGAGCGCTGGAGCGGACTCGCTCTCTGATGTTCACGATGCAGACGTGGACGACGGCGTTGAGGTGCTGCGTGTCATCATTCGTTCGCGCGTGGCAGCGTGCGTCCCTGGCATGTTGGACTCCTTCCCTGTACGCGCCTGGGTGCAAGCGCCGCCGACTCGGGGCCTCGAACACGACCTCGACCTCGACCTCGGACCACCCGATCCTTGGGCGCCCGCTCAGCGAGTCGCCCTGCGCATCGTGATGGCCGACGAGCTCGGCGGTGGTCAAGTCGACGTCGACGTGGGTCGCTTTGCGTCGAACCATTGTTTTTGTCGAAGCATTGACAGCTCCAGAACCACTCCCGCCTCCGTCCTGGCCGCCCTCAAATCCTCCACCCACTCCGTATGCGGCCGTCGCTCCGAGCCGCCGTCCCTCCTGTAGACTAAGGTTTCTTGTAGACTAAGGTCGCGGACGACGGACAACACTCACCTGCGAGGACCAGCAAGGTGGTGTGCGGACTAGACGGGCAGAGCCGCACCGAGGACCGGGTGTCGAACTTGCGAGCGGGCGAAAGGGAGGTACTGGTTGGGGAGGATCCGACAGGATCCAGCAGTTCGGGATGGGACGGTCGGACCAGGTAGTACAGCTCCGCAGTGGAGCCGAAGGGACCTGCCGCCAGAACTCTGACCTATGCTGCTGGATCAAGGGGGGACCGAGCCAACCAGCAGTGTCCCAGACGGGCGCTGAGCGAAGTAAGATAGCGGACCGTTGGGGCAGACGGCCGAAAGGAGTAGTAAGGACGAAGGGCAGGGGAGAGGACGGGACGTGAAGGACTGGATAGATTGCCAGAGGGGGGAGGAGAAGGGAAACAGGCTGGTTATATAGCTTTGGGGTCAGGGAGAGAGCCCGAGGGCGCAAGCTGGGGGAAACGAGACAGGGAGACTATATGAAACGGGAACAGCTTCCGGAATGAGGAGGCTGTGCCGGGCTAAGGGAGGGCTGTGCGCTGGAATGAGGAAAGCTGCCGTGCCGTGCCGGAGGCTGTGCTCCGACATGCCGCTATAGCCGGAATGAGAGTTGCACTGTCAGCAGTGCTGACTGACTCACAACAACCAGTACCTCCCTTTCGCTCGCTCGCAAGTTCGACACCCGGTCCTCGGTGCGGCTTCGTCCGTCTAGTCCGCACACCCACCTTGCTGGTCCTCGCAGGTGGGTGTTGTCCGTCGTCCGTGACCTTAGTCTACAAGAGGCGCAAGACATATCTCAAGTCGTACGCGGTGGCCGAGGTCAACGCACTGGAGTCCAACACGCTCAACGCTCCCGAGGGAAGCAATCGCGCGAAAAAGGGCCGACCGCAGAAGCAGCGACGCGAGTCAGGTCAAGCGCGGAGCAGCTCGTCATCGCAGAGTGCGAATGCCTGCACGAAGTGCGGTGACACCGATCACAATGCCAGACAGTGCCGCACCTCGCACAGTGAAGGTCATAGCTAAGGCCTAACGCTGCTAGATTCTACACTCTCCTGTCTACATGAATCCATTCAAACTGTCATGATCCCTCCTCGTCGTGACGGTCATGTCCTTGATCTGATGGATGGTGATGGTCGTCCATACACACGCGCCCGACGGTCGACCCTTCCTGTGGTAAGATAGTAGCCGTACCATGCTGTGGTGGTTGCAATCCATCGACCCATCCTGTGGTAAACCTCGTCCGTGCGCGGCGCAGGCGGCACCGCGACAGGGCTCCCCCATCGGCCGAACAAGGCCGATCCCGCACCTTCCTCATGCCCCTCCCCCATCTTCGCATGGGCGCCTCCCACCCATCACCACCACCACCACCATCACCACCATCGACATCGAGTGCAGCACCCACCAGCATCGTCCAAGTGCAAGCAAAGGGGGCAGCGCACGCAATGGACGTCGATCAGCCTGCCTCAAGCAGCAGCAGCAGCCCAGCATCAACACGCGTCTTTGCCGTCGCCGAGCTCGCCACGATGATCCTCGAGCACCTCGAGCACGACCGCGTCGACCTCATCGCCTGCGCCTGCGTCTCCAAGATGCTACGCGTCATCGCCCTCTCGCTCCTCGTGCGCAAGCTCAGCATCTCCCACACCAACGTCCAAAACGTGCGCACGTTCTTGCGCCGCAACACCGCCCTCCTGCCGCACATCAAGGCCATACGCATCTGGGACGAGCACGCATCGCGGCTCATACGCGCACGATCACATGCCCGCACAGACAGCAAAACGACAACGGCCGATAGCGTATTGCACAAGCAGCTCAAGGCGCTGCTCTCCCTCTTCAAGTCGCCCCACCTCGACGCTACGCCCCCCCTCGACATCACAGTCGCGCTCGACGACTTGTTTTTCTGGGACGCATCCGCACAAGCAAACCTGCTACAAAACACGGCGGCCATCCGAGCACTCGTCCTCCCCGAGAGCCCACCCACAGACGTCGACGTGGAAGACCCAGAAGCGTGGGAAGACTTTATCATCGATGCTGGAGCCAAGTGGTCCGGGCTGCTCGAGATGCTGCAACTCATCCGCTCCGAAACGGACACCCTTCGGCTCTTGCACATCGAGGACTACCTCGAAGGCGAGGCCATGTCGTGGTACGCCTCAAACGGACTGTGGGACGATATCCGAGATGCCCTTTCCACTCGCCTCACCGAGCTCGCGGTCCGGCTGAGCGCCGACGAGGAGCAGCCGTCAGGAGAGTGCACCCTGCTCAGCGCCAACTGGCCGCACCTTCGCAAGTTGCACCTCGTCGCGGAAGAGACGGCCCTCATGGACTGGAACACGATTCAAGCCCGGCTCGACGACTTCCTACACCGTCATTCTCACCTCGAAGAAATTCGCATTCAAGCCCAGACCTTTCTCGACCCGGCACCCCTTCCGCACTTCTTCCCGCGTCTACGACGATGTGCAATCGACAAGACGTCGCCAGTCCACCTCGCGCCCTTTCTCGCACGGCATCACGCCACGATCAAGGACCTCACTATACCCGCTCTAAGCGCGGAGGAAGACGCGGACATCCTCTTCCCTCCCGATGCCGAGGCCGTACCGGCGCTCGACGTCTTCCGCGGACCCAAGCCGGCAGCAGCGGCCCTGATCGCAAGAGGATGCACCACGATCAAGCACCTCGAGTTCGACGAGGTCCGCGCCGACTCCGACCTGGCCCTGGCCAAGTGGCTCATCCCGCACCGCCAAGCATGCGAGAGCATCACCTGCTTCGACATTGAGCTCACGGGCCAACTGGCGCGCTACGTCGTCTCGCACCTCGACACGACGCTGCCCCCGGACGCGTTTCCGAACTTGGTCGAGCTGGCCCTCTGCTGCAAGCTCGATGCCAACCTGCCCGTCGTGTCCCAGACGGAGGCACTGGCCATGCTGACGATGGCCCTCGCTCGTCTGGCCGACTTCAAGCATCTCCGCGCGCTACGGCTGGAGGACCAGCTGAACCCCTTGCTCCTCGCTACGTCCCCTCCGACCCGTCGCACGTCATCGGCGCACATCGTACTGGAAGAGATTGCGCACGAGAGCGAGCTTCCGCCCGCCCTCGAGTACATCAGCTGGGTCGTGCCGACGCTCAACAGGACGGAGTACTACCGCCTCCTCCGCTCGCCACGCCCTCGATTCGAGATCGACGACGACTTCCCATCATCATCGCCAACATCCACATCACCACCCACGAGCACCACACAGCCATTCCAACCGCGGAGCGGGCTACAGGTCGCGCTGCAGCGCCTACCGCCCTCGTTCGCCGTGCCGGTGGATAAGGACGGGGTGTGGGACGTGCCCAGTCGGCTGCGGGACGAGAATACATTGTTTGATCACTCGGTGTCGCCGCCTCGGCGCAAGTGAGGACATCGAGCGCCTGTGAGTCTCGTCAAAGGTTCCCAAGCTCGGACAGGGGTTTGAGCACGATGCCGTGCATACCATCCACAACTACCTCTGCAGCACTCAAGAGTCAAGAAGAGATCGACAAGAGTCCTCCGCGCTACATACAATGCAACCATGTACAATACCACAAGCAACCCAATCGCATCTCATCTCTGCTCCCCCGGCATTCCTGCCCTCCCCCTCGGCCACGCATGCAAAAACGGCAGAAGGATGGATATCAATAATCAAGATGGCTGGCAGCAAGAAGGAGAAAGGTAGAAGAAGAAGGGAGGCGGAGCGAGCGAGAGGGAGAGGGAGGGTACTTCGACGAGGGAGGGGGCCGGCGACCACCACCACCACCCCACCGCGTCTCACGGTCCTGGAACAACTTCACGACCGTCCACCGCCCGCCCGCCCTTCCGCCCCGCCCGCCGCACCTTGAAAGCGCGCGACAAGTAACTCTCCCACCCATCCTCCTCCCCGCGCGCCCCGCGAAGCCGCAACACGCGCAACAAGACGCGGTACGACCCGTCCGCCACCTCCCCGACTTGGCCCGTGGAGGGGTCGGTGTAGGTGTGGCTGATCATGAGGGTCGAGTAGGTGTCGGCGTCGCGCGGGAGGGCGTCGCCGCCTCGGAGGCGGCCTACGATGGGCGGGCCGTCGAGGGGGAGCGTCGCAGCTGGAGCGGGAGCTGGAGCTGGGGCTGTGCCGTTGTTCTGCTGCCTCTTGAGCATGGTCAGGTGCTTGAACCGGGCCCCTTCGTGGCTGAGCGGCGCCCGACGACCGTGCCCGTGTCCATGTCCGTGGGGATGTTGGCCCGCCCCCTCCCCCCGCCGCGTCGGCGTCGTCGTATTGAGCGTAGTATTCGCCAGCACCAAATCCATCGCCCACGCCATCGTGCCCGCGACCTGCCCAAACACAAACGCAGGCTGGTGGTCCTCGTCCTCGAGGCTGAACGTCTGGTCGTCGCTCGTGATCTGGATGCCGAAGGAGGGGTCGATGAGGCCGGGAAGGCGGTAGCCGTCGTACGACGTCGTCACGTTGAGCACGGGCAGTGCGCTCAGCTGCGCGGCGAGGCCGAGGTAGGGTACCGACACGTTGCCATACGCCTTGCTCGAGGTCGCTTGCACGAAGCCAGAGTAGACGGGGAACACGTCCTGCTTGGGCGCGGGGGGCGTGAAGACGAGCTGCACCGTCTGGCTCTCGTTTGGCTCGAGCTTGAACGAGCTCGGCGAAAAGGTCACGGTGGCCTGGTCACCATCGACGAGCGCGACCGGTCCGCCGTTCCAAACGCCATTGCCGCCCGAGGAGAGCGAGTACACGGTCCCAGCCGCGACGTGGCCCATCGCATACTCCTGCGTCTCCGAACCCGTATTGGTAATAGCGAGCGTCTGTGTGAGGTTGGCAGCTTCCGTATCGTTCAAATTGAGCCGGTCCGGCCAGACGCGCGTGAGGCCGTGTACGGCAGCGTACGCGTCGATCAGACCCGCCCCCTGCCGCGCGACCGTGTCCGACGTGCTCACGTTGCGCGAGAAGGGGACCGCTCGCGCCGTCGAGGCGAAGGCGGCCCGGATGCTGGACGGTGTTTGGGGCTTGTCCTTCGCGGAGAGGTAGAGTGCGTATGCGCCTGATACCATCGGCGTCGCTGTCGACGTCCCCGACGCGATGGCCCATCTGCAGCAAGAATGGAAGCGCGTCAGCACCCATGGCGTGAGCGATGAGAAGAGGAGACCTCTACTCACTTGCCCTGTGTGACCGGCCAGGCGGAGAGCACATTGCCGCCCACCGCCGTCAACCCGGCCGCTTGCTCGACCTCCCACGAGGGTCCGTAGGCCGAGAAGTACGACATGAACCTGTAGAAGCTCAGACGTTTGTGTCCAGCTCAGCTCGAAAACCCCATGCACCACGGGAGGGGAGGGAGAAGGGACTACGCACCCGCCCGCGACAT
Source organism: Salmacisia buchloeana (assembly GCA_029952725.1). NCBI lineage: Eukaryota > Fungi > Basidiomycota > Exobasidiomycetes > Tilletiales > Tilletiaceae > Salmacisia > Salmacisia buchloeana. The sequence goes on from CP124199.1 coordinate 199,868, forward strand.
CATCAAGAACAGGAACCGGCGCCGACGCCCCAAAGTCGACACTCACACCGCCGCCGCCCGCCCCATTCGCTTGCTGCATGAGCAGGAGCGCATCCCGGCGCGGAATGACGGCCACTTGGACCGAGGGGTCGGCGTCGGTGTCAATCGTGCGCAGCCCTTGCCCGTCGCGCATGTAGAAGAAGATGTGCCGCGCGCCGTGGTCGGTGGCGTGGCTGATCTGCGTCTGGGGGCCGCAGTCTGGCTGTGGGAGGGGGTGGCAAGTCACCAACATGGTCAGCATGAGGACGTGGACGCTGGAGCAAGGAGGGGCAGGCCAGCACACTCACGCTCCGCTCGAAGAGGACGAGCTTGGAGCTCAGGTCGGGCCCCTTGTCGCCAAAGGATGCGCAGGGGTTGCCCTTGCCCGCCGTGTACACTTGCAACGACGTCGACGAGCCGTTCACCTTGAACGCGTTGGCCGTGACGTAGCTGATCGTCTGAGGTCCGCCGCCGCCGGCTGCTGCTCCTCCTGCAACGACGGCCGACCAGCCGTTGAGCACCGTATTCTGCACCGACGCGACGCCCGTCGCCCCAATCGCGCTGGCAGGGTGAGAGGCATAGAAGAGGCCCATCTCGCCCTCGTTGCCCATAGCAGCCACAACAGGCACCCCGCGCTCCACAATTCGACTCGCCAAGCCCGCCACCACGTCCTCCGGGCCCGGCCAGCCGCTCAAACCGGCAATGCTCATCGAAATGAGGTCGACGCCGTCCTCGAAGGCCTTGCTCATCGCCGCCATGAGAATGTCGGTCGTGGTCGAGTCGGAGCAGCCAAAGACGCGGTAGACGTTGGCGCGCGCTTGGGGCGCGACGCCCAGGAAGCCCGAGGCGGTGTCGTTGCCGAGGATGACGCCCGTCACATGCGTCCCGTGCCCACCATCGCCCGGACAGTTGGAGAACGGATCCGGCTTTGGGTCCACCCTATCCCCATCATCATCCACGAACGCCCAGCCGCCCTGCACGGGACATCCGTCCCCGAAGCACTTGGTGCCCATGGGCTGCCCGCCGTTGAGCGCCGAGTGGGTGTAATCGACGCCGGTGTCGAGCACGCCGATGAGGATCCCGGCGCCGAAGTTGCCTTCGGCGTGCAGGCTGCAGATGCCCATCATGTCGTGCGGCGCCGAGCACGGAGAGCTCGACTCGGGCGGGGACGTGGCGTCGTTGCCCTTCTGCGCGACGCTGCTGGGCGGCATGGCCGTTGTAACAGCGTTGGGCTTGCTCAGCTTGACGCGTCGAACGGGGTGGACAGCCTTGGTCCCGTGGAAGCCGCGCAGAGCATCGATGTCGTGGGCATTGTCGAGCTTGAGCGACACGCCTAGGAACTGCTCAAGGGAAGGAGAAAGACTCAGCCGCTGATCTGTAAGCTCCAGCAGAAGGAGCAGCAGCTCGACTACTCACCAAGTCAGGATTGTTGAAGTGCAAGAGCGGCGTAAAGCTCACCGCTTTCGAGAGCGCACCGAGCAGGCCCGAGAGCAAGCCGTGATGACCTTGACCCTGGCCTTGATCCGCGCCGCCGTCGCCTTGGGGGTGCAGCTCGACAATGTAGGTGTCCGGGACCTCGTCGCCGGGCCCATGTCGATCAGCGAGGGAGAACGGCTTCTTGTCCGTGGTGCTCGCCGCCGCGCTGCAAGAGGTCGAGAGGAGGAGCAAGCAGCAAAAGAGTGAGGGGAAGGCAAGACGGCGGCGCATCTTGCGCAATGCACGCCTTGGCGTGATGGGGGAAGAGGGGCAAAGAACGGGAGGGAGGGAGAGATGGAGGAGCGGCTGGGGGGAGCTGCTCAGAGTGATGAGGGCCTTTTGAGGAGGTCAGCCACAGAGAAGCAATCAAGCAATGAGCGACGAAGGGGAGAGATGAGACGGGAGGCGAGCGAGCGCACCAGCGCACCAGCGCACCAGCGGCCGAAGGGGGCTCATCGCCCAGCGCCCATCAGCTGAAATGGAATGAGCTCCTTGCGTTCTTGACTCCTACGAGTACGAGCGAGTACGCCGCCGCCCGCGCCTGCGCGGCGGGCCCATCATCGCATCACCGCATCACCGCCCGGCGGAACGCCCTAGGATCCTCCGGCCCACGCGCGAGCGCGAGCATGGCCTCGAGCGCCATGCGCGCCTCGTTGCCGGCGTTGAGGAGGTGCGTCTTGAGCGCGTCCTCCGTCGTGCCGCCTCCGCTGGCGCCGCCGCTGCCGATGCTCGTGGTGGTGGTGGTGGTGGTGCTGGAGCTGATGCTGCTGCTCCCGCCGCCGGGTCGAAGACCGAGCAGGGCGCAGATACGCGCAAAGCGCGCCCTCGAGGCCGACCGCGCCAAATTGAAGCTGCCGCTGCCATTTCCATCCCCGCCGTGACTGTCATTCCCATCAAACGCGTCGATGGCGCGGAAGAGACTGCGCACCTCGATCGTGAAGATGCGTCTCGCGCCCGGCGCGTCGCTGATGCCTGGCACCCCGCCCTCCTCCCCACCACCGCCGCGTCCGTGTCCGCCTCCGCGTCCGGCCCCGAGGCCTGAACCGCACAGCGCCAGGGCCGACTGAATACTTGAAGCCAGGTGGTCGACAGCCTGCTGCTCGTCTTCGTCTTGCTCCCTCGCCGCCGCAAAGCTCTCGGTGCGCCAGTCGTAGAAGGCCGGCCAGTCGTCTGGCCCGATGATAGTTTGATGTCCGAGACTCGCTGGCCAGCGCAAGGTGGTGTGAAGGCAAGTTGATCAGCTAGGAAAGCTCAGGATCGAAGGGCGAGAGTAACTCACTAGCCTCCGCGTCCGAGACGACAACAAACACGCGCCGCCCCTCCTCCGCGAGCGCCTGGCGAAGAAGCTGCTTGAGGTGGTTGCTAATAAGCCTTTTCGGCCCGACGCGCGTGCCGGAGGGAAGCACTTGGCCTCGCCACCCGTCCTCCGCGCCGCCGCTGCCGCTGCCGCTGCCACTGCCGCTGCCGCCGCCGCCGCCGCCGCCGCCGCTGCTGCTGCTGCTCCCAGCGCCGCCGCCGCCGCCTCCGCCGCCGCCGTACGCAAAGTCGCTCCTCGCCGCCGGCCTTGCACAGTGAAGCGACTCCCTGACGAGGTAATGCCCGCTGCTGACCCTTCCACCACCCGCCAACCCCGCCCCCTCCCCGCCCTCCCCACCAAGTTCCACATGGAGCATGGACCACCCCACCTCCGTAATCGCGAACGGGTCCGCCGGCGCCCCGTCCGCGAAGGCGAGCGCGACGTACGTCGTCTTCGTCGTCGTCGTTCTTCGGCTCGTCGTCGTCGAGGTCGAGCCGGGAGCGGGACCAAGAGGATGCGCGCGCGGCCGGGGCGCTGGGGCGGGGGACCGCCGACCAGCTGGCGAAAGGCGCCAAAGAGGGAGCGGAACTGCTCGAGCATTAATTCTTGCTCCTCGTTGACGTCTTGGTCGCCGTCCCCTTCGGTGCGCGCTGGGGCTGATGCCGGTGCGGGGGCTTGTGCTAGGGCCGGGACGAGGGGTGGGAGCGGCTCGGGCCGCGCGCGTCGTGGTGGTGGTTGCTGCGGTGGTGGAGACGGTCGAGCTGCTGCCGTTTGCTCTTGAGCTAGAGGCGTCCGCGGCTGTCGCGTCGCCACCGCCACGCCCGAGCCCACTTGACTAGGTATCCGACCTGAAGTTGATTTGCGGGCCGTAGCCTTCTTTCGCGCTGTTGCACTTGAGGATGGTGGTACCGGCGCCGGCGCCGGTGGTGGGATCGCTGCTAGAGCTGGCGCTGTAGCTGGCGCTGGAGCTGGAGCTGGCGCTGAAGCTGGGACTGGTGCTCGCCTCATTGCCGGCGCTGCCGCTGCCGCTGGAGCCGGCACCGCGAGAGCATCCGCAGCCGCCGCGCGCGCAGCGGCATGCTCCCGAACGAGCGCCGCGAACGCAGCGAGCATGAAAGCCGCGTCGTTGCCTGTTCACGTAAGATAAGAGAAAAGTCAGCGCCGTCAGCGCCACGGGCCCCAGAGGAGGCGGGTGGGTGCGAAGGGGGGGGGGGGGGGGGGGGGGGGGGGGGGGGGAAAGACTCACCGGCATTGAAGAACCGAAATTGCTCACCGTCGCCGTCCCTGTCCTCCAGTAGCCCCGCCCGAAGCGCCAGGCCCTGGACGCCATCGACCTTGAACTTGAGCCTGGCTTGCTCGCGCTGTGGAGGGAGAGAGCCTTGACGTGCGCGAAGGAGGGCGGCCGCGCGCTCCGCGCGCTCGTTGCGCGCGCCTTGAAGCTGTAGTCGGAGCTGTGCGTCGCCCGAACCCGGTATTGGCGGGATGATTGCTTGAAGCACCGCAAGGTCAATGATGTGAACCGACCCGGGCCGATAAAATTCCTCTCGTGAAATCCGCTCCGTCGTCGTCGCCGTGACACTTGCGCGAGACCAGTAACGATGTGAGACCGTCCAGTCCGCGTCCTCCTCTGGGGAGAACCAGGGGGAGAGCGGGTGGGACAGGTTGTAGTCTTGCCAGTCGATGCCCATATCGTGGAGGAAGCCGACGTCTGTCCAAGCAAAGGAAGGAAGGGGTCTGATCAGCTCCTGCGTGCTCCCGAGGATGCGATGCGCGCACTGACCGTGTTCCATGCGGTTCAGGAGGAGAAAGACGGGCCGGTCGCGCTTGAGCAGATTGACGGCCCGGTTGTACATCTGGATGACATTGGCTTGCGCATCTTCATGCTCTCCCGTGACTTGCCTCTTGAACGTCTTGCTCTCGTTCTTGAAGCGGCGTTCGTTGGGGTCCCAGTATCTTGATGGTCTGACGACGTCGGCAAGCAGCGTGGCCAGGAAGTTGGCCTTGTGATCCGGGAGGATGGCGCCGTTGGAGCACTCCCTCCCTTCCGCAACGCGGAAGTAGCACACCTTTGGCGTGTAGCGCGCCGACGTTGATGGACCGGCTGCTTGGCGTACCGCGAGACGCACGCGCTGTGCGAGGTCGGCCTCGTCCTGTGTAAGATGATAGCCCGGAGGCAAGCGCGGTACTTGATGGATTGCGTCGTCGTCTTCATGGACGAGCGTGGCCCATGCGATGTCGAGGATGTCGGTCGGTAGGGCGCTTTGGTCCCACGGCGTCATCGCCAGCGCGACAAAGGCTGCGTCGCCGCTGTGGAAGTAGTGGACGAGGTCGTCGTACGCGAGCTGGCTGGCGGCGTACGCCGTCTTGATGGCCGCCGATGCGCGCGGGTCGTCGAGCGGGCACAGCGTCGATGGCTGAGGCGGTGCTGCTGCTGGCTGAGGGGCGGCGGGCGCTGGGCCTTGCTGGCGCTGTCGCTTGAGCGGAGGCAGGTCCTCGTCGCTTGATGATGCGCCGCCGTTGTCGCCCATCGTGTTGCCTTGTGTCCACGTCGACTTGGTCGTCGTCCACATCGACATCGACGGGGAGCAGCAGCGGCTTCTCGAGGAGGAGCAGCTCGAGCATCGGGCGAGGGAGCGGCCATATTCGGCCGATGGGGCAGCCCCTCCTCGTCGATCATCCTCCCATGCTCTCCAGCACTCGCGCGCGGATGGGGGGCCACTTCGTACGACAATCATTTCCCCCTACAGATACAGCGCGCGGCAAGTCGACATCGAGTCCCCTCAGCACTCAAAGATGCGCGCCGTGCTCACATTGATCCGCGAGAACGCGCGCCGGCGGAGCAGGGCTTGACGGAGGAGTAGCGCGGGCCACTGGAGGTGGTAGAAGGCCAGGTAGGCCAGCGGGTCGTCCGCCTCGATGACCTCCTCTCCTTCTTCTCCTGTTGTGGTAGCTGCGCTCTTGAGGTCGGCATCGTCGCGCGACGAGGCGGAAGACCTTCGTGGGGCATCCGATGAAGGGAAGGCCCACAAGAAGGCCCCATCGGCCGACCCGCACGCGTCGAGGTCGTACCTCTCCTCCACGCGCTGACCCGCCCTCTCGACGCTGACCGCTACCACCGCATCGCCCGAAGGGAGGTCGTCGCCGTACAGCCGTCGTCGCAGCGCGGTCGGCAGGGGGAGGTACCGAGGCGCAAGACGCGCGACGAGGTCGTGGGCCCTCCAGCTGATGCTCGGCGCGTCGCGCGGCGGCACGACGATGGTGGAGCTGCTGGTGGTGGTGGTTGCTCGGCCGTCGGCGGTGATTGGTGCCGCGTTTCCCTTCTCGTCCATCTTCTCCGTCGTCGTCGGCATCGAGCTTGCGCCCGCGTCCGAGTGGGGAAATCTCGCCTCCCCCGCGAGGGCGCGCCCAAAGTCGGCTCGGACGCCATGGAGGAGACACACGGCGGTGTGGATGCGCGGGTTGCACTCGATGACCACGAGTCTCTCCCTCCCGTGCCCCGCGTCCTTGTCCCGGTCATCGTCCCCGCCGCCGCCTTGGCCGCCGCGGCGATAGTGAGGCTGATAGATGAAATCCATCGAGAAGTGACCCGTCAGCCGCGCGTCCTTCCAGCGCGGATGTTGCGCCAGGCGTTGCAGAAAGGTACGCGTAAACGCCTGGGCGAGGGCGCCGACGTGCGAGGTCGTCGTCGCGTCGTGGTACGTCATCAGCATGTCGTTCTGAAGAAAATGTTCCAATCGAACGACGCGTCAGCACCACGGGTCATGACGGAGGGAAGGGGCGGATAGGGATGTACTCACACTCGGACAGCACACAAACGCGACCAGCTCGCCCTCCCACACCGTCGCATGGGTACACCACTCGCTCGCCCCCTCCCCGCCTATAAACTCCTGCACCGCATACGGCGTGTCCGGCGAGATGGGGATGCCGAGCCCCGTGCGCAGCCGAGCCTCCGTCCTCGTCCAGTCGGGGAGGTGCGAGGCGGGGTGTGGGTGCCGGAGCGGGTACGTCGTCATATCCGCCCTCCCCACGTCGTCAAGGACGGTAGCAGCCTTGCAAAGCATGCCCTGCGGACACGCGCCCTTCTCCTCTTCCTCTTGGCGGAGGAAGGCGAGCGCCTCGTCCGGGCTACGCACGATGCGCGAGCGCGGCGCGTCGAGGCCGGGCCCGAGCTCGTGGACGAGGTCGATGAAGCGGTCCTTGGAGTGGAGCGTCTCGGCCAGGTCCGCGTCTTGGATGAGCGTCCTGATCCTCCTGGTCGAGCCGGACCGGCCAGCGCGCATCAGGGCAGCAGCGCGCGCGTCGAGGAGCGTCGTGCCCGCGCCCGAGCAGGGAACGAACAGGTCGACGCCTTCCTCGCTTGCAATCTCGAGCAGCGCATCGATGTAAGCAGCCCCGTCGTCGGAGTCTTGCGGGGAGGGCACGACGTGGAAGCGCGATACGGAGCGTGAGAAGCGCGCTGCGCACCATTCCCTGCGTGGCCAAGTCACAGCAGGTGGACGATGAGCAATGGGTCAAAGCCAGAGCAAGGGCTGAACGAGGAAGGAAGGACTCACCCCCACCCCTCCTCCTCAACGAGGACGACGCGCCAGCCCGCGGCATGGAGCGCCCTACACACGACGTAGGCCTTCTGCATGCGCCCGCCATTGACGAGCGCCGTCCCCGTCCCCGTCCCCGTCCCCGTCCCCCTCCTCGCTGCACCAGGGCGCGCGTACGGGTGGTGCGAGAGCTGCTTCCCATCGACCCCTCGCCCGCCGACGCGTCCATGCTTGTGCCTGTGCTTGTACCTGCGCGCGAGCTGGATGAGGACGGCGAGGAGGGAGAAGGGCAGGGATGCGAGGGCGAGGAGGGTGAGGAGGAGGAGGAGGAGGAGGGTGCGTTGTCCTCTTCCGTGTGCTGGTGGGGCCATGGCTGGAGGCAGTGAGAGGGGGAGATGGTGGTGGTCGTACGGGAGGGCATCAGCTCCTCACCTTCTCACCTCTCACTCACCCCTCCCCCTCCCGCCCTGCTCACCACCACGATCGGCTGAGCAAAGCGCCCTCGAGACCAGCCAGCAGCGCACACTGCACAGTCATGGTGGTCATGCAACAGCAAGGAATGCCCGTCGATCACGCTTACGGGGCTGACGACAGGTGGGGAGGAGCGAGATCGGCGCCGTCCTCGCAGGCTGGCCTGTGCGTCCAGCGACCCATGGCATGCTTCCATACATGTCCTTCATTCACTGCCATCTCGACGAGCACGCCTACGTGCACTCGACTCGGCATCGAGCGCGTCGAGCAAGCCCCAGGAGTAGGAGCGGGGAGGACGATACAGCTTCTCTTCTCTTTTGATGCGTCTTGTTCTTCAATCTTGATCTTGTGCTGTTCACTGTTCTTCTTCTTCTTCTTCTTCTTCTGCTCGTTCTTCTTGTTGTCCGTGACGCTCCTCTTCGTGCGTCTGTCCTCGAAGGCAGGCAGGCGCGCTTGTACGCATGCTGTATGTGTAACCGTGAATCCGGCATCGTGCCCTCTTGGCCAGCGCGTTGATGCTTGATGGAAGGGAGGGGTGGTCCTCACGCACCCACACCGGCCGGAATCGCCGTCACAGGCTGAACACCACCCCCAACCACCTCCTTCGCCAGACTCGTCGCACTCAACTTGTCCGTCCCCTTCTCATGCGCCGTCCCCGTCCCCGTCGCCGCAGGCCCGACATACTCGCCCTTGGCAATCTTCTCCGCGAGCATCGCAGCGGGGTCGGCGCCCAGGTCGCCCGCGTCGGCGTACGCGTCCACGCCTTGGCCGTCGTATTCGGGGAAGCGCGTGCGGACGTACGACTTGAGTTCGGCCAGGGTCGCTTCGAGCTCGGTGTCCGACTGGTGGGCGGCGCGGGGAGGGATGAGAGGGGTCAGGCACGACGCGTTAAATCTCAAGGGGAGGAGGGGTTGACTCACAATATCATTCGCAAACACACAGTTACCATACCCGCCCGGCCCCGCGAGCACAAAGCGCTGCTTGCCATCGCGCGTCTTCTTGATCGCCTCCACCGCGCGGTGGAGCAAGGCATTGTCGAGCGCCGCGTGGTCCAGCGTGAGGCCGACGGCGTGGGCGAGGGTGAACCACTCGTCGCGCTCCGCGGCGGTGAGCAGGCCGCGCGCGTGGGAGAGGATGATGGTGTAGCTCATGTCGACCGTGATCGCGTGCCCGTCTGTCAGCCATAAAATAACATGGACATCAGTCCCTGCCCATCCCTCGACGCGTCCAGGTCCAGGTCCAGGCCCAGGATCGTAGAACTCACGACGCAGAGGCGGGAAGGGCGCCAACTCGAGCGTGGGCGAGATGCCATGTCCATTCGCAATGACCCGGTCCAGCCCAATCTCATGCAGGTTGCCGCTCTCGAGATCGAGCATTTTCTTGATCGCGCGCCGGCACACCTCGTCGGCGGCGGCGCGGAGGTGCGGGGTGCTGGCGGGGTGGTCTTTGCGCCCGAAGCCCGTCTCGACGAGGGCGGGGCCGTGCTGGACGAGGAGGTCCCAGGTGCGCTTCTCGGCGCAGTGGGACTTGGTAACATCGAGGCGAGGGGTCAGCCGTCATGCCTACAACGACGCGTCCACACGCACTCTGTGATCACACTCACAATCTTCATAATCTCGGCAAACCCGTTGCGCGTCTGTCCGACGGGGAGCGTCTTGAGGAAGTCAAAGTCGAGAAAGGTGTGCATGGGCGCGTGGTAGGCGCCGAGGCGGTTCTTGAGCTTGCCGTGGTTGCTGCGCGGGCCATCCACACGCGTCAGCTCTCCCACCCTTGGACGCGTCAAGACGAGGGACGAGGAAAGGGACTCACATGCCGACCTTGATGCTGATGGCGGCATCAATGAGCGCAATGAGCGTCGTGCCGACGCGGATATAGTTGCTCGAGCGGCGGTACGACGCGCACGCGTAGCCGGCGACGTCGGACGCGAGCCCGCCGCCGACGACGAGGACGGGCTCCTTGCGGATGAGGCCAAAGGCGTCCATGGCATCGACAAAGCCGAGCATGGTGTCCATGTTCTTGTTGAGCTCGCCGCCCTGGAAGACGTGGAGGGTGGGGCTGATGCCGTGCGCTGCAAAGTAGGCGCGGATGCTGTCGCCGTAGAGGGCGTCGAGGTTGTCGTCGAGGAGGACGAGGACGCGGCCCCACTTGGTGTAGAAGGCGGCGAGGTCGTCCTTCTCGGGGGCGAAGACGTTGTCGACAAAGCTGTAGGTGTAGCGGAGCTCCTCGCTGCCGTGGATGCGGTATCCGGGGCCCGTTGCGTTGGGGCCTGCGGGCGTCTCGAAGACCTTGGCGGCCATGTCGGAGGAGGGGGCGGCGCAGTCGCACATGGTGGCAGGTGTGGGCGGGTGTGCAGAGAGGGGAGGGGGGATGCCTTGCCAGCGGGGGGGGAGAAAGGGGGAGGGAGGGAGACTATATATGACGGGGCAAGGAGGATGTCAGCACTGGCCCACGTGGCCCCGCCCCCACCCGTCGATCCATCTGAACATGTGCCGTGGCCGTGGCCGTGGCTGTGGGCCCCCTCTCGTCAGCAGCAGGCCAAGACGCCCCCACGGGAGTGGGTGGGAGGAGGAGAGGAGACCAGGGGTTGGGTCAGCATGGCATGGCATGGCATGGGCCCCACCCGCGTCGATCACACTCACCTCAGCACCGATGGCGGGGGTCCGTTGCTCGTTGCTCCCTGCCACGCTTCCACGCTTCCACCCTGCCGACACGTGGTCCATCCACACCGTCATCGTCATTCCTGCCCGCTCCGATCAGCGTGCCTCCTTCCTGCCATGGCTGGATGCTGGATGCTGAGGAGTGGGAGGTGCCGAGTGCTGACCCAACCTCCACTTTTCCCACCCTCCCCTCGATCCCCCCACGAGGGCCCAAGGGTCCACCCGCGGCGGCTCAGGGTCCCGCTGCCGGCATCGACACACTGCCCACATGCCTGGATGCACAGCGGCACCACGCTGCCTCGGAGCCTTCTCTCGCCCGATCTCTCAGCACCCACTCTTCCTGCGCACGGACCAGCAGGACCATCCACAGGGACCAAGTCCAACGACACTCCATTCGTCAGCGAGAAAGAAAGGATCAAGACAGGGCCCGGCCAAAGTCGGGCAGCGGCGCAGGCTTGTTGCCCAGCACGCCCTCCATCGCCTCCATCACGGCCGGCGTGAGCCGCTCCACCACCTCGAGCGCCGTCAGGTTCTCCACCAGCTGCTCCGCCGTCGACGCGCCCAGAATGACCGTGCTCACATGCTCATTCTTGACCGCCCACGCAATCGACAGCACCGCAACGCTGCACCCGACCTGGCTCGCCACCTCGCCCAGCCTCTTCACCGTGGCAAGCTTGGCCCGCCCTTCCTCCGTCGAGAGCGTCTCAATCGTCGTCCCGAACAGCTCCCGCTTCACATCGAAGCGCGACCCAGCCGGGATCCCATCATTGTACCGCCCCGCCAGCACCCCCCACGCAAGCGGCGACCACGTCGTCAGCCCGAGGCCGTACTTGGCGTACAGGGGCACGTACTCGCGCTCGACGGGCTCGCGGTGCAGCGCCGAGTACTGGCTCTGGTCCGCCACGGGCGGGTCGAGCCCGAGCCGCTCGGCGATGGCAAAGGCCTCGCTCAGCTGCTCGGCCGACCACGCCGACGTGCCCCAGTAGAAGCAGCGCTGTCAATCACAGGACGAGGAGTCAGTTTGATCTGCTCCAGGGGTTGTTTGGCTGTACATACCCCGGTCTGGATCAGATGATTGAATGCCTTGACCACTGCAGAGACAGACGAGGATCAGCGTCCATCCCCTGGCGGATGGAGACCAGACAGACTCACCCTCGACCATCGGCACCGTCACATCCGGACTGTGCGCCATGACCACATCCCAGTACTTCAATCCCGCCCGCTCCAAGCTGGCCTCGGTCCCCTCGACGACATGCTTGCGACTCAGCCCCGTCGCATTCGGATCCGCCCCGCCCGTCCCATAGAAGATCTTGGTGATGAGCACCACCTCGCTCCTCTTCCACCCGAGCGCACGCACCGCCTTGCCGACCGCGACCTCGGCCGCCCCGTTCTCGTAGCACTCGGCACAGTCAAAGGTGTTGACGCCCGCGTCGAAGGCGAGGGCCATCATGTGCTGGGTGAGGGCGTCGGAGACGGTGCCGCCGAGGGTGAGCCAGCTGCCGAGGCTGAGGACGGAGACGCGCAGGCCGGAGCGGCCGAGGCGGCGGAAGCGCATGTTCCTGGGCTGCCGGGAGTGGAAGCAGGGAGGACGGGGTTGGGGAGGATGAAGAGGAGGAAAGGGGAGGAGGAGAATGATCAGTCAAGCACCGCACCCCTCCCTCCGTGATGACTGCGCTGGGACTCACCTGGTATCGGACGACGGGCGTGGACATCGTGGGTGCGCGTTGAGGGAGGCAGTGTGAAGAAGGATGAGGAGGACGAGGACGGGGCTGTGTCAGCTGGTCGCTGGGAGGACGGATGGTGGTCGTCGTCGAGGTGGTGCTGCGATCCTCGACGATGCCCGCTTTGAGCTCTCGATCACGTCAACCACCACCACCTCCTCCTCCTCCTCCTCCTCGTCGACGTCTCCCATGCGGGCCTCCCTCCCATCTCAACATGACCACCACCATCAACAAGAAGCGCCCTACCTGACCCTCTCCATCGGACAAGCCGCGTCCGCCTCTTCAACACGAAGGCCGCCCAACGAGCCCAGCGACCATGGCACCCTCACCAGCCTCCTCGCCCACCGCGCCCACCACTCTCCCAAGCACCAGGTGGCCGTCGGCTTCCCCTCCTGCACCGGCACCAGCTGTCAGACGTGGTGTATGTGTCCTGCCCTCCCTGCTGCGCCACGGACCATGCACTCTGCATTCGAGGTCGCTCACCTTGCACGCTTGTGCTCCCCACAGCGTACGCCGACGTGCACACGCGCTCTCGACGGCTGGGCAGCGCGCTGAGGTCAGAGTTGGGGCTCGTATCAAGTAGCACCACCACTGCCGCCGCCGACAAGGAGGCACGGCCCGCACCCATCGCCGTCCTGGGTCCGAGTGGGCCCGCCTTCCTCCTGCACGTCGTCGCGTGCTGGCAGCTCGGATACGCAGTCATGCCCATCGCGTGAGTCCCTTCTGCCTCCCTGCCCCGCCAGATCCCAAGAGCTGACTCCTCGCCATCGCCTTCTGGTGCTGCTTCCAGGATCGGCACGGTAGGCGCGGGCATCGCCAACCTGCTCAAGCTTACCGATTGCATACATCTCCTCGTCCACCCCTCGGAGCGGGCCGTGGCCGAAGAGGCCATCGCCCTCCTCTCCGCCCAGGGGACCATCAACTTGGTCGAGTGGCATGCCATCATCGCCTTTTTTGACGATGATGGCGAGGACGAGGACGACAAGGAGCGATATGACGATGCGATTTTCCAGCCCGTACGCGAGGTTCAGCCCTCCGACGACCTCGTCATCTTCCACTCCTCAGGCTCGACGGGCAACCCCAAGGTGAGCGCAAGACATAGCGATATGTAATAATGACAACCCTCGCTCTTACCCACCCATCCCAACCCAACCTCCCAGCCCATCCGACAACTCCACCGCTTCTGGACCCAATCCCTCACCCACGCACCCGGCACCGCCCAAGCCGCCTACACCACCACGCCCCTCTTCCACGGCGGTCTCTCGGACCTCTTGCGCGCCTGGCAGGCCCACGCGCCCATCTTCTTCTTTGCGTGGCACGAGGGCAGGCCGGCGACGACGGGCCACGTTGTATCTTCGGTGCGCGCGTGTACGATGCCCGTGTGAGTTTGGATGCGCGTCCACGACGCGATGTGGCGAGAGCAAACGAGCGCACACGCTGATCAAGCATTCTATCCGATTGCCGTTGCCACCACCCGCTGCAGCGCCTACTTCCTCTCCGTGCCCTTCCTGCTCGAGATGCTCGTGCAAGATGAGGGAGGGGTAGCGATGCTCCGGCGCATGCGCCTCGTCAGTACCGGTGGCGCGCCGTTGTCCAGCGCCGTCGGCGATGCCATGGTCAAACAGCACGGCATCAGGCTCGTCTCGCGCTTGGGCAGCTCCGAATGCGGGTGTGAGTCTGGACTTCGTGACCACGAGGTCCTCCTTGCCAGAGTACTGAAGCCCATCATCATCGTACTCTACGCACAACACACAGTCCTCATGTCCTCCTGGCGCGACTTCCCCACCGACCCCAACTGGTCCTGGCTCCGCCTCACCGACCCACACAGCGCCGCCTGGCTCCACTTCGAGCCCCGGCCCGACGAAGGCGGCCTCTTTGAGCTCGTCGTGCGGCCCGAGTGGCCCAACAAGGTGGTGGCGAATCGGCCGGATGGGGGCTATGCGACGAGTGATTTGTACGAGAGGCATGGGGAGCGCGAGGGCTGGTGGCGCTATGTCCGGCGGGCGGATGATAGTCTCGTCCTGGTGAGTGCTGAGGAGAGACCAGGCGCTGTACCCGTCGCCCTTGCGCTGACGAAGCGATCTCGATATGGATACAGGTCAACGGCAAGAAGGTCGCCTCCTCCCCCATCGAGGCCGCACTCACGAGCTCCGGCCTCCTCACCGACGCCCTCGTCTTCGGCGCCAACCGGCCCTTCCTAGGCGCCATCGTCCTCCCCACCCCCACCCTCCAAACCGCCACCCCAGAGCAAGTGCTGCACCACCTCCGCCCCCTCCTAGCCCGCATCAACGCCGCCCAAGCCCAGCACGCCCACCTCGACGCAGGGATGGTCCACATCGGCTCGCCCGCCCTCTTTGCGAGCCTGCCGCGCTCGTCCAAGGGGACGCTCCAGCGCGGGTTGGCGCTCGGGTCGGGGCCGCTGAGGGGCGTGGTGGAGGGGTTGTATGACCGCTTTGAGCGCGGGGAGACCGAGGAGGCGTCCGTAGCTTCGTGCCCGCGCGCGCGGCTGCGCGGTGCCGAGCTGCGCGCCTTGGTGCGCGGCGTAGTCTCCGACGTGCTCGGTCGTGGTCGCAGCGAGGACGGAGACGGGGACGCCATCGACGACGGGGCCGACTTTTTCGCGGCGGGGGTGGACTCGGTCAAGGCGATGCGGATACGCGCGAGGCTGCTGAGCGTGAGTCTTGCGTCTCCCATGGCGCTTGTGGGCTCGATGTACGAGGCCTTTGGCTGACTCGCAGGGTACATTTGTGTGCGTGCGACGCAGCGACTCGATCTTGGTGGGAGGAGACTGAGCAGCAATGTGTTGTATGAGCAGGGTAATATCGATAGGTGCGTCTTTACGTCCTCTTGTTGCACGATGGCCATCTGATGAATGCGTTCATCCTCCCTACAGACTATGCGCATTCCTCGAGGACGAAGGCGCCCCCGGACCAGACAGCACCGCAGACGACATCGAAAAGACGGCCCAAGACATCCTCAAGCGCTACGCCCCCTCCCCAACCACCTCCCACCAGACCAAACCCACCTTGCCCGTACGAGCACCCCAAGCCCACGCACCAGCCACCATCCTCCTAACAGGCGGCACCGGCGCCCTCGGCTCGCGCATCCTCGCCCACCTCCTCGCCCACTCCTCCCCGGCCGAGGTGGGGGCGATATACTGCCACGCCCGCGCCGCCACCGCCGCCGCCGCCGACGACGACGAGCGCGCTGCGGAGGAGCGCATTTTGCGGGCTCTGGAGGCAAGGAGGGTGAAGGGGGATAGGGAGACGTGGGCGCGGCGGTTGAGGTGTTTTGCGAGGCTCGATGGCGGGGGCAGAGGTGGCGGTGGGGGCGGGCTCGAGGCGCTGTCGAGGGCTGAGAACCTCGTTGTTATTCATGTAGGTGACGGTGCTGGCATTGTGCTCAGCGTGGGAAGCCGACTGACATTTCGATTTGACTACAACCCCAGTGCGCGTGGACGGTCAACTTTGCGCTCAGCCTGCCCTCGTTTGAGGAGTCGTGTATCAGGCGTATGTACTTCGTCTCCCCCTCGCTGAGCCCGCGCACCCGTACCGACACTGACCTTGCACCTTTCGCCCCCGCCTACAGCACTCCACAAGCTCCTCAACCTCTACTACACCAGCCCAAGCCCGCGCCGCTTCGTCTTCTGCTCCTCCCTCGCCAGCATCCTCGCGGCAGCACCCCCGTCGTCGTCGTCCCTCCTCGAAGACACGCCGAGCACGAGCATTCGCGATGCGGGACGGACGGGGTATGGCCAGTCCAAGTGGGTCGCGGAGCGGCTTTGTGCCGAGTTCTTCGCTTCGTCGCAGGGGTCACGACAGCAAGAAGGACAACAAGGAGGAGGAGGAGGAGGAGCAAGAAGGGATGGCGGACAGATGGTCATCGCGCGCGTCGGGCAGCTGTGCGGCGATACGGAGCACGGAATCTGGAACGAGGAGGAGGCGTACCCGCTCCTGGTGCGCACGGCCGTCGAGGTCGGCTGTCTGCCCCGCTCGGGACCGGTGAGTTTGGGCCTTCCCTTCCGTGCTTCGTTCCTGTGTTGACGATTGTGGACCGTGCTCTGATGAATGATCGTCGTCGTCGTCGTCGGGCAGAGCATCGACTGGTTACCTGTGGACATCGCCGCCGCCGCCCTCGTCGAAGTCGCCCTGCAAGCATCTCCAGCATCATCACCCTCCCCCTCCTCCCCCTCCCCCTCCTCCCCCTCCTCCTCCGCCTCCGCCTCCTCGACACCGACACCAACCCCAACCTATCTCCACATCGCCACCCCACCCCACGTGCCCCGCCCGCGCTGGCCCGTCTTCCTGGCATGGCTCCACCAGGCCGGGCTCGAGTTCGAAGAGGTGGACAAGGAGGAGTGGCTGCGCGCTGTGCGTGCTGCTGGTACGCGGGTGCGCGGTCGGGCGCTTGTGGATGGGATTTGGAGTGAGGTGAGTACTATGTACTGTGCCGGCCCATACCCTACTTTAGCTCGCGAAGGGCAGGGCAGAGATGAGGAGCGAACGGGCGGCTGATCCCGACTGCTTTTCGCCCCTGCGCCCCACCAGCTCCCAGACGACACCCCAACCAACACCAACGACGAAGACCCCAACAGCCTCACGATCACGACCAGCATCAGGATCAGGATCAGCACGACCGCAGCCGAGCAAGCCTCGCGCGCGCTGGCGGAGGCGCGGACGGTGGATGCGGCGCTGTGTGCGCGGTTCGTGCGCGCGTGGAGGGGGTCGGGTTTCTTGCCTCCTGGGTAGGGCAGGGTAGGGTGAGGGTGAGGGTGAGGGTGAGGGTAGTGTCCATTTTGATTTCTTCGGCAGGAGAGGGTGGGCCGCCTGCTGTGTGTTTATGAACCCGGTCCGTTGTATCCATCTAGAGTATCAGCCCGCAGAGTCGGAGGGAAGGAATAGAAGGTCTTCGCCAGCCTCCTTCCCCTGGACGTGCACAGCGCAAGGCCAAGGCTGGGCTCACGCGCCCTTGCGATGCATGATCCAAGTGATGCCATCGCGGATGGGCAGTACGGACGCCTCGACGCGGTCGTCATCCGCGACGAGCTTGTTGAAGGCCTGGAGGGCGGCGCCGTTGGCGAGGTCGAGGTTGAGGTCCTGGGCCAGGCGGGTGTGGGCGTTGGCGAGCTCCGGGGTGAAGGGGACGCCCTGTATGCCACAGAGATCATCAGCATCTGTATAGGAAAGGGAAAAGGGAGGAATGGAAGGAGGACACACCTTGTACAGGGTATTATCCACCAACAACACCCCACCCCTCCTCAACAACCCGCCCTCCATAATCGCCCCATAGTAGCCCGCATACCCGCCCTTGTCCGCATCCACAAAGATGAGATCAAACGGCTCCTCACCCTGCGCGACCATGGCGTGGAGCGCGTCGAGGGCTTTGCCGGTGCGGACTTGGATGCGGGATCGGACGCCTGCTTGGTCAAAGTAGGGCGAGGCGAGGCGTTCAAAGTAGGGGTCGAGCTCGAGGGTGATGAGCTGTGGGAAGGGGCAAGGGGCGGAGGCTCGTCTTGTCAGCTGGGCGTTGTCAATGGACAGGGCTGGCTGGCTCACTCACCTTGCCGTCCTGAGGCAGCGCATCGGCGACGCAGAGCGTCGTCGTACCCGTGAACATGCCGACCTGTGTGCGACAATGCCCCAAGGGTAAGCAAGACCTCCCACATCCTCGGCGCCAAGGACGTAATCTCACCTCGAGCACGCGCCGCGCCCCAATGGCCCGCGCAATCATCGCAATGAGCGTCCCCTCATACGCGCCCGCGCTCCACCCGGGATGAACAGGGAAGGACACGTCGCCGCGCTCGTATGCGCCCTTCCAGTCGTGCGTCTGCGTCTCGGCGATGAGGGCGGCCAGGGCGGGTGGGCCGCGGGACGAGTGGGCGTCGAGGTAGGGATCGAGGTGGGTGAGCAGGGAGGCGGCCAGCTGGAGCGAGTCGATGGCTGGCCCTGTTGTTGTTGAGGATGCCGAGGAGGATGCGTGCTGTTGGAGCGAGGTGAGGGCGTGGTTGACCAGCCTGAGGGCGGTGAGGAGGGGCGTCTCCATGCTGCTCGTGTGCGACGGCGTCACTGCCTGGGCGGCCATGGCTGCTCTGCTCCCTGAGCTCGTCGTCGTCGTCGTCGTCGCTGAGGAGGACGCGCTGGACGACGGTGGCGAAGACGAACGAGGCATGCGTGGGTGGCGAGTGGCGACGATCGGCGCTGTGTCAACAAACCGCGCCCCGTCTCCGATCCCGCGCGCCTTGCGCTCCTCACCGCCTGCCAGACGCTCCTGGGCTCCACGTCGTCCATCGAGGGCGCAGTGTCGCTGCCCGCGTCGTTGTCAGCTCGTCCATGCTGACATCGTGAGCCGAGGTCGGTGCAGCGAGCGCGAGAGGATGGAGGACACCTCATCTCATCAGCGCCCACTGCCCGTCGATGAGCTCCACGACGACGATGACATTGACCACCACTTCTTCCTCACTGTCAAACATGGCACACAAGAAGAAGGACGAGGACGACGAGCGCGGGCAAGGCAGCCGCTGACAACGCCAAGCGCGACAGTGTCGAAGGAGCAACACGCCATGGTACGGCGATGACCTCGTCGACCTCGACGACAGCAGCGGCGGCGGCGAGGGCGGTGCTCGTCTTCGCACGACTGCCACAGTCTGATCTGCGCTCAGCACGACCTCCCCTTGCATGTATCTGCTCGGTGGCACGACGTCCAAGACGGCGTGGAGACGACGGGCGGAGGAGTAGGACAATGGCCTTCACATCGATTGCCTTCCCGCTTCAGCTCGACCCAAGAGTCAGCTACGAGCGGCTCCATCTCTCACATTGGGCACGATGGCGACGACGTTGAGCAAGTCAGCGGGCGGGACGATCACAACGAGCGCGTCGCGACGCTTCCAAGGTCGTGTTCGAGTGGCGTCTTCGTCTGTCAGGTGCGCGAGCCCAAGGACTTCACGACCAAGCTCACCTCTACCTCGTCGGTCAAGCAAGCCCACGTCGACATCAGCTTCGGCCTCTTCGACAAGGAGCAACCCGCCGACGACCAGGACATCCAGCACGCGCAAGTCTGTCTGGACTCCGAGCTCGAACACATCGCCCAAGCCCACCTCGTCGTCGTCGTCGCGTACCTTGTCGAAGCCGATCTCGACGTCCAACTCGACGCAATCGATGTTCGGAGGCGGTCAAGATCACAGCCCAGTCTACTTCCTCCAGCTTGTCGACAAGGTCGTCAAGCTCAGCGCCGTGAACCATTCGAAGGTGTTCCTGCTCGCCACGTCGACTTCGTCCAGGGCGACCCCACCGACCAAGAGCGCGGCCTCAGCCCAAACAACGAGCTCGACCAGTGCGACATCTCCTGGCATGCCCCTGCGCTGAAGGCTAGCATGACATCCTTCGCGGGTAGCTCGCTGCGCACGGCGTGACGGGTCGGCGGTATGTGCGTACGCGACCAAGACGAGTGTATCTGCGTGATGAGCTAGGAGTGGCTCCGTGTCTGCTCAAGCTCTAATGCCAACCTCGCGCCCATCGGCTATGCGATCGGAAGATCTACCAGCATGTGAGTCCTCTCTGTTCTCGGCCGCCCTCTCCGAGGCTCGATGGCTGATTGCTCGTCCGTGGACCTCGATGGGGGGCATCGACAGCGTAGCCTTCGTTCAACACCGTGGACCGTCATTCCGGGCCGGGTGCAGCTCACGATCACAACTTCACAAGCGCGTGTCACCCACGTTACGTGTCTCGATCTCGCAGGCGGCACCGTACAGAGTCCTCCCCATCAATTATGCGCGCGCATTTTTCGACGTCGATGCCGCGACGAGATCGAAGACCTTTGGCAACCAGTACACGCCACTACACTACGGCACTTGAGACGTGAGGATAGCAAGCTGACCATGCTTAGCCGTCTTGACCCTGCCAGCCCTTCCACAGCCCCTGCAAGATGGTCGCCACCCCCACTGCACCCGGATCAGGCAAGTCGCGCTTGTCTCCTCTCTCCCTCTCCGCCTTCCCATCGTCACCACCGTCCTCGCCGTCCTCCTCACCAGCGCCGACGTACGCAGCTCGACCCAAGCGAGCCTCCATGGACGCCGTCCTCCTCGCACCGTCCCACGCTGCTTTCGTAGCGTCCTCCCACGACGAGGACGGTCCCTCCGCGCCGCCCAGCGCGCGCACGAACGGCTCGAGCGCATCCACCAGCGTCCGATCGCCGGGTCGGGCGAGCGTGTAGCGATACAGCGACTCGAGGGCAGCGTGACAGGCGCGTGCCCAGCGCGGCTGGTCCATCCGCGCCCCAGTGCCCTCCGTGCCTCGGCTTGCTTCAGCCGACGAGGAGAGCGCGTTGGAGAGGGCGGAGAGGTAGAGGGCGAAGAGGGCCCCGCTCGTCCCGCCCATCGTGCGCTCGACAACCTCGCACACGGCCGCGACAAGCCCAGGCGCGCTGACCTCCTCCTCCTCTTCTACTTCCCCGCCTTGCGCCCCCGTCTCCCCATCCTCGCGCCGAGCGAGCACAGCGCCCAACTCGCCCTTCTCCATCGCCGCGCGCACTCCCACTGCGAGCGCCTTGAGCGTCGTGCCGCAATCACCATCGCCCTGGATCGTATCCAGCCTAGTGATCTCCGGCTCGGCCTCGATGAGGGCGTCGCTTGCCGCGCGCAGCATGGCGCGGAGGCGGGACGGGTGGGCAAGCGTCGGGTGCGCGGCGTCGTTCTTGGTGGTGGGGGCAGTACTCGCGGCGGGAGGAGAAGCAGTGATGGTACCTTGGAGGTATTGAATCTTGTGATACGTCTCCTCCGCGCTCGGTGCCGACGGCAGCGAAGATGACGCCGACAAGGAGACCGAGCGCGCGCTCCCACCAGGCCAGCCCACCGCCTCCGTCGGCGCGTCAAAGAGACCGAAGAGGTCCAGTTCACGACCCGCATTCGTATCGCCGCCACCCGCCGCCTCCCCAGAGCGTCCCGTCGCTGAGGACTCTGCGCCGGCTCGACGAAGACCCACCGCCGTCGCCTCCTCCGCAACTTCAACCTTGTCGACATTGACGAGCGAGATCGAGAACCCGGGCGCGTTGAGGCTGGACAAGAAGGTACCCGCGTACAATCGCAGCGGCTCCCTTCCCCATCCTTGGCGGAGCTGGACGAGCGTCTCGGCGACGACGGCGTGCAGCTCGAGGTTGGAGAGTCCGCCGAGATTGTTGACGATGAGGACGAAGCGGTCCTTTTTTTCCTCCATCTGCTTGTCCTTCTCGTCGCCATCGTATTCAAAGTAGGCTCGGTCCGCGTCAGACTTGTCCAAGATGTATCCGAGCATCGTCCGGATGAGCCTGCCCGTCGCTCCTCCATCGCCCTCCCCGCCAGCCCCGCCGTCCGCACCCGCGCCGGCGGCGCCCACATCAGGCGCCCAGTCGAGAAGCTTGACACCAGGCTCATTGTGGATGCCCACGCCCAGACCGACCTGCCCGTCCTTGAGCGGGCGCCACTCGGCCAGATTGGCGCCTGGCGGGTGACAGTGGTCGAGCGAGACGGACATCGTGCCGGCGTACTTCGCCACCGTCCGTCCGAAATCAGCCAGCTTGCGCACGTCGTCGAGTCCTCCTTCGGCCCCTGCGGATAAGGCGAGCAACGCGCCCAAAGCCTTGATGACGAACACTTGCGCCGCAAGCCCCCTCCGGCCCACCCTCGCACCGCGTCGCCGTCCAACAGAGACATCATCGCCAACCAGAATCACCTCGGCCTCCCACCCCGCCCGCTCGGCCTTTTCGCGTGCCAGACCAAAGTTGAGCGCGTCGCCCGAGTAGTTGAGGACGATGAAGATGACTTTGCGCGGATGTCGTCGTGCCTTGTTGTCTTTGTCGTCCTCCTGCTCCTTCCGCCGTCCGTGCCGATCATCCGTATCCATCCCAGACGAGTCCGACCTCGACGCAGCCGCGCCGAGGTCCGGGCTCTCATACGAAGCAAGCATCAAGTCCAGCGCGAGCCCAATCGGCCTCGTCGAAGGCGACGCGAACACATCGCCACTGACGCTCGCACCCAGCATACCCCTCCCCACGAACCCGGCAAAGCCAGGCTCATGGCCCGCCCCACCGCCCGCGACGAGCAGGATGGAGCCGTGCGTGTGAGGGTGCCAGGTCGAGTCGTAGACCACCTTGGCTGGGCCGTAGCTATGCGACAAACACCCGTCGTGAGAAGAGAGAGAGGGGTAGAGCGAGAATGAGGGCACTGGACAGGCGGTGGCAACTACATTCAGTCTCCCCAATGACTCACCAGCGCAAGGCAGGATTCGCAGCGACGACGCCAGCAAGCGCACGCTCGACCAGCCCCTCGGATGAGAAGAAGTGCTTGGTCGACATCCTTGCCACTTGCCAAGCCTTCGACGAGATTGGTTGGGGGTTCAAGCCCTCGAGGTCCCTTGGAAGGATCGCTCACGCTACAGCAGTCTGCGTACCCGAGCCTTGCACAGCCGAAGAGCCCAGCCCGTGCTCCAGCAGTGCTTGCTGTTCGGATGCCTGTGACATCTCCACATCCGTTAATCCATCTGACCGGCTTACTGCCCAGAGACGCCATCCATATACGCACAGGAATGCCAATGGTTGGCGAAAGAGCAGGTTGTTGCGCTGCCAACACTTCCCTGCCGCCCTCTGCCACATTGTCGGTAGATGCCGACATTGTGTGTGATGTTGAGGACTCGCCCAGTTGCCGAGGTAGAGCAGCATCATGGGTGCGAGACCTTCTGAGCGCTTGACGCAACCGTGCCTGCTCACGAACTGTTTGCAGCAACCTGCATAAGTCATGACAGGGCGCCGTTTTCCGCTTGCCGCTTTTCTGAAAAGTTGATGAGGGAAGGCTGAATCGCCTGTGCCCTCAGCCTCACCACCATCATCAAGCCGAGCCCCTCAGACCCTTGACGCTGAGACACTCGCAACTGACCTTTCGCCATCACTCAGCGCATTGGGTTGGATGCTGACCGCTGACAGTCGACAGACTACCCTTCCTACGACACCTCCTCCCAGTTTTCCATATCCCACCAGCCACCTTCCATCCCTTCTTTCCATCCCTTCCTCAGTAGTCAGTCTTGTAGACTAAGGTCGCGGACGACGGACAACACCCACCTGCGAGGACCAGCAAGGTGGGTGTGCGGACAAGACGGGCAGAGCCGCACCGAGGACCGGGTGTCGAACTTGCGAGCGGGCGAAAGGGAGGTACTGGTTGGGGAGGATCCCACAGGATCCAGCAGTTCGGGATGGGACGGTCGGACCAGGTAGTACAGCTCCGCAGTGGAGCCGAAGGGACCTGCCGCCAGAACTCTGACCTATGCTGCTGGATCAAGGGGGGACCGAGCCAACCAGCAGTGTCCCAGACGGGCGCTGTGCGAAGTAAGATAGCGGACCGTTGGGGCAGACGGCCGGAAGGAGTAGTGAGGACGAAGGGCAGGGGAGAGGACGAGACGTGAAGGACTGGATAGATTGCCAGAGGGGGGAGGAGAAGGGAAACAGGCTGGTTATATAGCTTTGGGGTCAGGGAGAGAGCCCGAGGGCGCAAGCTGGGGGAAACGAGACAGGAAGACTATATGAAACGGGAACAGCTTCCGGAATGAGGAGGCTGTGCCGGGCTAAGGGAGGGCTGTGCGCTGGAATGAGCAAAGCTGCCGTGCCGTGCCGGAGGCTGTGCTCCGACATGCCGCTATAGCCGGAATGAGAGTTGCACTGTCAGCAGTGCTGACTGACTCACAACAGTGAGGACTCGACAAGGGATCCTGCCCTCCCGGCCTCGAAGATCAGCGCTGCCAACAGCAGTTCGGAGGAGAAGACACTATACGGCGATGACCTGGAGAAGATCTCCATCGATCGTCAGCTTCGCAAGCTCTGGGTCTGCGGTGCTTCGGACTGCAAGCGCAAGGACAAAGTCGGACTCAGCTTCTGCATAGTTCATCCGTTCGTTTCTGATGACCACATCAAGCTCACGGGACGCCACCGTCGGGTCTGGGTTGAAGCAATCCTCAACAAAGCACCTGGAGTTGACCTTCACACGCCGCCGGTCAGAGATCCTTTCCCGGAGAAGCGCAGCAAGGCGAAGACCGAGACAAGTGATATCAAGCCAGACGTCAAGCGCGCAGCGCCGACCCCGATACGGTGCAACGGGCCTGGATGGTGCAAGGAGGAGGGTATCGAGCTTTCCTCGGACGGAGACAACGAGACACAGCAGCAGCAAGCCCAAGCTCACACGTCTCAAATCAAACGAAGTGGGTCTCCCTACAAAGGAATCAATCGCAGCGTGTCGCCCTCCAAGGTCAGAGTTGACCAGTCCAGCAACAAAGAGGCCAACGATACTTCGGCGGGCTCGGCTCCTCTCATCAGGTCACCAAGTTTGGACCACTGATGTCGACGGCGGTCTGGCAGCAGCGATATGATGTCCATGCCGTGGTGATGGAGCGTCTTGCTGCAAAAGGACTGCGCAACATCATCAGCATTGCAAGCTGGGTCAGCGTCTGTACCTGCTCGGAGGTCCAGACCCAAGCTGGCATAACCAAGGCGGACGCCTGCCAACTTGCAGCGGCCATCTACATCTGGTCGCAAGATCACATTGCTCCCGTCCCGGCCGTCTCTAGCTTCGATTCGAATGAGTCCATCATGATGCAGCCCCCCACGAACGCACCGTCAACGTCGCTGTCCATTACGACTGGATCAACACCATCGGCTCAGGACTGCCACTCAGGCTTAGGATCGTCCTACGCTCAGGACTCCATCCCCGACGAGGACAAAGGAGACGCAACGGTCGTTTCCTGACGTCTTGTCAAGTGCGAGTGTAGATGCCAGATGAATTGAATGCATGGAACATAGTCATGCTACAGATTCAGTCGTATCCGCAGGCCCTGATCAAGTTCGTTGCAACGGAAGCGTTGATGCGCTCGGCTGCTCGTATGATATCACCTTGTTCCGCCTCCATATTCCGCTGTAGCTCCCGCTTGATGATCGAGAATGAATGCTCAATGGGGTTCAACTGAGGGCTGTAAGGCGGCAAGTAGACAAGAACACATCCTGACGAGGCAAGAAGACATCGTCTGTCAGTGTGTTTCGACCCGGACGCGGTGACCGCAACACTCACCGGCGCCTTCGACCAGCTCACGAATTTTTGGACTCTTGTGGGTGCTTGCGTTGTCCACGACAAGGACCGACCGAGGCGCCGGAAAAGGCTGCATGGCGGGCAAACACATGTTCTCCAGCCACCACTCGAACTTGGCACCATCCACCGAGCCCTCGACAACCCACGGCGCAAACATGCCGGTGTGAGCGAGTGCAGGGAGCAGGGAGTACCTCTTGCCGCGAATTTAGTATGCCGATGTCACCGCACGATTGTTTGAGCTTGCCCACCCTTGTCGTCGAGCTGCGGTGCGGCGGTCGACGTGCGTCTCGTCGGCAAAGACCAGATGTTCAGGATGGAACTGTCCCATCATCAACGTCCACTGAGCTACGCGCTCGAAGCTGCGCTCGCGCGCATGTCGTGAGAGGGACTTGTGCGTGTACTTGTTGCGCTTGAGCCATCTGCTGATCGTGGTGTCGTGAACCTTCACCCCGAAGAATCGCTCTACCAGCCCTGCGACCTCGTGAATGTACATTGCTGGCCTGTAGTCGAGCAAACGCTTGACGTATGCACCCATCTCGTCCGTGAAGAGAGGTGGCCGACCAGTGCGCTTGCCGCGACGTGCAAGTTCGCCGATGCTGACGAACTGAGCTCGTGCGCGATACAGCGTAGACGGACTGATGCCAACTGCTCGAGCAGCGAAGTCGACACGCACATTGCGTGTGAGCGTCGTGAGCGCAAGGCTGATCTTGACGTTGTCCGGCACCGGCGAGCGAGCTGTTGAGGACCACAATGCATGATTGTCGTGTCGACGTTGAGCATATGTATGCAGCGAATGCCGAAGGAGGTGGGGTGCTGACTGTTGTGAGTCAGTCAGCACTGCTGACAGTGCAACTCTCATTCCGGCTATAGCGGCATGTCGGAGCACAGCCTCCGGCACGGCACGGCAGCTTTGCTCATTCCAGCACACAGCCCTCCCTTAGCCCGGCACAGCCTCCTCATTCCGGAAGCTGTTCCCGTTTCATATCGTCTCGACGTCTCGTTTCCCCCAGCTTGCGCCCTCGGGCTCTCTCCCTGACCCCAAAGCTATATAACCAGCCTGTTTCCCTTCTCCTCCCCCCTCTGGCAATCTATCCAGTCCTTCACGTCTCGTCCTCTCCCCTGCCCTTCGTCCTTACTACTCCTTCCGGCCGTCTGCCCCAACGGTCCGCTATCTTACTTCGCACAGCGCCCGTCTGGGACACTGCTGGTTGGCTCGGTCCCCCCTTGATCCAGCAGCATAGGTCAGAGTTCTGGCGGCAGGTCCCTTCGGCTCCACTGCGGAGCTGTACTACCTGGTCCGACCGTCCCATCCCGAACTGCTGGATCCTGTGGGATCCTCCCCAACCAGTACCTCCCTTTCGCCCGCTCGCAAGTTCGACACCCGGTCCTCGGTGCGGCTTCGTCCGTCTAGTCCGCACACCCACCTTGCTGGTCCTCGCAGGTGGGTGTGGTCCGTCGTCCGTGACCTTAGTCTACAAGACTCACGAGGGTAGATGTCGGCTGGCGGTCCGGGCAGGCGGAATCGGCGGGCGACCTTGGTGGCAAAGGGATTGCGGGAGCAAGGGGGGAGACAGCTGGAGGAGGGCCTCCTTATATACCTTCGAGGGGGGTGCTAGGGAGGTGTGGCGAGAAGTGGCAAGAAGGTTCGATATGGCGTGATCGATGACGTCATAGCAGATCTGGACGAGTCCGGCGATGACGTCATAGTGACGTCATACCAGATCGGGGATGACGTCATCGGCAATCGGGGGGTGACGTCATAAGATCGGGGATGACGTCATAGCGGATTGGGTCGAGATGCGTGATGACGTCATAGTGACGTCATTGGATCGGGCATGACGTCATCGGATCGGGGGTGACGTCATACCTGATCGGGTGTGGCAAACCGGTGGCAACGCCGATATCTCGGCGTACAGTGGTCGTACGGACTCCGGGATTTCGCCAGTCGGTAGAGCTTGATCCGGACTACAGTCCTGGAGCATCAGCTGGGTCACGTGATCGACGGGGTCCGTGACAGTACCCCCGGGTTCAAGGCCGAGCGCCGTGAGGCCGGGAAAGTCGTTGATGTCCGGGCTTGTCTGGGTGGGTCGTGTGGAAGTCGACGACGAGGCGATCTTGATCGGTGAACTCCGTTGCTGGGACCCAGGAGCGATCGTTGTCGTCGAACCCCTTCCAGTGGACGAAGTATTGAAGCTGGCGCCGGTAGATGCGCGAGTCGAGGATCGCTTCGACCTCCCAGTGCTCTTCGCCGTCGATGATGTCCGGCGGAGGGTGTTCCGGAGTCGGTCTTGATGGTAAGGTGTTGGCGAAATGCCGCTCGAGGAGTGAGACGTGGAAGGTCGGGTGGATCTTCATCGTATCGGGGAGACGAAGTCGGAAAGCGGAGCGTCCGACTTGCTTGTCGATCGGGAAAGGTCCAAGCTTTTTGGAGTCAAGCTTCTCGCAAGGTCGCAAGGTCTTGACGTTGCGACGGAGGAGCCAGACGAGATCTCCAGGCTTGAAGTCTGGTGCTGGGAGACGACGCTTGTTGGCCCAGAAGGAGTGTTGGTCGAGGGCTTTCTTGATGCTACGTCGCGCCGTTTCATGGATCTCTTGGAGGGTCTTGAGATGCTCCTTGGAAGCAGGGACGCTGGTCTCAAGCAGCGTGATGGCGAGGCGAGGCTCGTATCCCTTGTTGGCGAAGAAGGGAGTCATACCGATCGAAGAGTGATACGTCGAGTTGTAGGCGAACTCGGCGAGAGGAAGCAGATCTACCCAGTTGTCCTGGAGGTAGTCGCAGAAGATCCTAAGGTGTTGCTCGACGACTTGGTTGACCCGTTCCGTCTGTCCGTCCGATTGCGGGTGGAACGCAGTCGAGAGGTTGGGCTTGATGTTGAGCATTTTGAGGAACTCCTTCCACCAATGTGAGGTGAAGGTCGGTCCTCGGTCGGAGACGATGTCGCTGGGTAGTCCGTGCTCGCGGAAGACGTGCTTGAGGAAATGGTTGGCGAGCGTCTTGGCCGTATCGGACTTGTTGGCCGGAATGAACTTGGCCTGCTTGGTGAAGCGGTCGACCACGGTGAGGATACTGTCGAACCCTTGTGATGGTGGCAGGTCGACGATGTAGTCCATCGAACATGATCGCCAGGGACCAGTTGGGACTGGCAGAGGCTGGAGCAAGCCGTATTTGGAGTGGTGCACTGCCTTGTTGCGCTGGCAGGCATCGCAGGACTGGATGTACTCCTTGACGAAGTGTGCCATGCGTGGCCAGGTGAAGTTGCGCCGAAGGATCTCGAGAGTCTTCGTGACGCCAGGGTGACCGGAGGTGATGGAGTCGTGGGCTTGCTGGAGAAGTTCCACCTTGAGTGGCTCATAGTCTGGGACGTAAATCAAGTCTTGGTGTAGGAGGAGATCATCTTGTAGTCGGTAGCCTGCGGGAGCGGAGGACCGAGGGTTTGAGTCCTCTAGGGCCTTGACGATCTCGAGTGAAGCCGGGTCGCTCCGGAGATGGTCCTTGATCGAAGCTCGAATGCCAGACGTGGCTGACTGCAGCGTTGCTGCGAGCGCCAGAGGCCGGAGGAGCTGTTGAGGTGTTGGTTCGGAGGCCTTTGCCCCCGCTGCGTAGTCGGGCCGACGCGACAGGGCATCGGGCTTGCCGTTTTTGTCACCAGAGCGGTACTTGATGACGTATTTGTGGTGGTTGATGACCTCGGACCATCGCGCTTGCCGCCGCGTGAGCGTCTTGGCGGTCTGGAAGTACTGAAGCGCTTGGTGGTCGGTCATGATCGTAAACGGCGAAGGCAGCCCCTCGAGGTAGTGTCGCCAGATCTTGATCGCTTCAACGATCGCCAGTAGCTCTTTGTCGTGTATCTCGTAGTTGAGCTCGGCCGGAAGCATCTTGCGCGACATGAAGGCGACCGGATGGAGCGTCTTGCCGTGGTACTGGGAGAGGATGGCGGAGATAGCGTAGTCGGAGGAATCCGTTTCGATAATGGTGTCGAGGTCGGGGTCGAAGTGCCGAAGGAAAGAGGCCGAAGTGAAGGCAGCCTTGATGTTGTCGAAAGCTGCTTGAGCGGCAGAGTCGAAGTTGAAGTTGGTGTCCTTCTTGAGGAGCCGAGTCAGCGGCGTGATGATACGAGAGTAACCTTCGATGAAGCGCCGGTAGAAATTTGTGAAACCGAGGAATTGCTGAAGATGCTTGACGGAGGTGGGAGCCGGCCAGCTGGTGATGGCGTCGACCTTGTCCGGCGCCATCGAGACACCGTCAGCCGAGACGATGAAGCCAAGGAACTCGGTCTTGTAGACAGAGAACTCGCACTTCTCCGCCTTGGCGTAGAGACCGTGCTCGATGAGTCGCTTGAGGACTCGGCGCACGTCTTCATCGTGCTGAGCCGGGTCTTCGGAGAAGATCAGGATGTCGTCGAGATAAATCACGACCTTGTGATCGAGGAGGTCGCGGAAGACGTCGTTCACGAAGTGTTGGAAGGCGGCCGGGGCATTGGTGAGGCCGAACGGCATGACCAGACACTCGAAGTGGCCGTATCGAGTGCGGAATGCCGTCTTCCACTCGTCGCCTTCCTTGATGCGTACCAGGTTGTAGGCACCACGAAGGTCGATCTTGGTGTATCGCTTGGCCTTCCGTAGCCGGTCGAGGGCCTCTGGAATGAGGGGCAGAGGGTACCGGTTCTTGACGGTGATGTTGTTGAGCGCGCGGTAGTCCACGCAGAGTCAAAGTGAACCATCCTTCTTCTTGACGAAGAGAATCGGAGAGCCGGCCGGGGATCTTGACGCGCGAATGAATCCTTTTGAGAGATTGTCTTGGATCCACTCGTGGAGCGCCTTGAGCTCCGGCTCGGAGAGCGGGTACAGAGGTCCGAAGGGTGGTTGCTTGCCGTCCTCGAGCTCGATGCTAAGGTCGTAAGGCCGGTGAGGAGGCAAGGTGTCGGCCTTCTTCTTGCTGAAGGCCTCGAGTAGGTCGTGGTACTGGTCTGGGACCTTCTTCTTGAGAGTTTCGACGTAGTCCGGAGGGTCGGGAAGGTCCTTGTCGAAGGGCTCGGCCGCGGAGTCCAGGTCGGTAGCAGAAATGCCCAGGGGTGCTGAGCGCAGGAACAGAATGCCGGCATGGGAGCCGGGCAAAGACAGGGCGGCCTGGAAAGAGCCGAGGTCGAGGCTTGCGATGTTGGGGACCAGCGCTAGGGACTTGACAGGTTTGCAGGGCAGAGTGGTGTCCTTGAGCATGACTGTGCCTGCATGCCAGTCGATGTGAGGGTTGTGCTGGCGCAGCCAAGGCATGCCGAGGACGATCGGGTAGTTGCCGAGTGTGGTGACGTCGAACTCGACCGTCTGTGTGTGGCGGCTAAGCTCGATGTCGACCTTGCAGGAGTGTGTGACGAGGCCGGAGGAGATGGGACGACCGTCGATGACGAAGAGCTCGACGGGGTCCGGCTTGTCGTGCAGGTCGAGGTTGTTGGTCTTGCAGAAAACAGAGTCGATGAAGTTGGAGGTAGCGCCGGAGTCCACCAGGGCGAAGGTGGTGATCTTGACGGAATCCGACTGCCGTAGGGTCAAGGAGAGGATGATAGGATCCTCGGGCCCAGGAGCAAGTGCCGCTTTGGTGATGGTAGCGCAGCGCTTGGAAGACTTGCCTGGGTGGGCGCGCTGGCTGGTCCCACTCAGGCTGAGCCTTTTTCCTCCTTGAGCTCGATCTTGCAGTCCGGAGTCAGAGTCGCCTGGATCCGTCCGACGGTCTTGCGAGGCGTTTCTGGACAGGCGTCGACTCGGTGTCCGGCCTTGCCACAGTATAGGCAGAGGTTGTTCTTGATGCGACGCTGGCGCTCGTCGTTCGTAAAAGGCTTGAAGCGCTGCGTCTTGATCGCATCGACGTCCATTGGACGAGGGCCGGAGCCCGAGGCACCTTGGTAGGCTGATGTCGGGCGAGAGAAGCCGCGGGGAGCCGTCGAGATGCTCGGACGGAAGGTGTTGGTCGTCCGCGAGCGATTGTCTTGACGTCGCTCGTGGAGGCAATTGTCGAGGCGAATGGCCAGTGCCGACAGCTCTTGAAGTGTCTTCGGGTCGACATTGGCGAGAGCAAGAGCGTCCTTGACGTCGGACTTGAGGCCAGAGTAGAACTGCGCGCGTAGGGCGTCGTCGTTCCAGTTCAGGAATGCGGCGAGCTTGAAGAAAGTCGAAGAGTACGCCGAGGCGGAGCCCGTCTGAGTGAGGGTTTGTAGACGGGTCGTCATCGTGCGCTCGCGGTCCGGGTCACCGAGGTTCGTCAGGAGGTCCTTCATGAATGCCTCGTAGTCGTTGAGAAGAGGATCGTCGTGACGAAGGAGGTGGGGCTCGAACCAGGCGAAGGCCTGACCGCGCAGGAAGGATGCCGCAAAAGAAACCTTCTCGCGATCCGTTGGGAACAGCGAGGGGTTCGCCGAGATGTACAGGTTGACCTGCGAGAGGAAGGTCGAGCAGAGGTGTTTGTCCTTGCCGTCGAATTCCGGAGGCTTGTTCAAGTGCAGAGTTGCCGCAGGAGCGCGAGGTGGCTGCGCTTGTTGGACACCCAGGTGGAAGATCATGTCTTGAAGTTGACTGATCCGGTCGCGGAGTTGCTGAACTTCCGCGGCGGAAGCAGTAGGAGCGTTGGCTTGGTGGTCTTGAGCGGTGTCCATGTTCGGCTTGTCAGGTTGTCAGGTAGTCAGGTTGTCGAGGAGCTTGGGTTGGTCTTGAGCGTTGGTTGTCCAGGTGGTGGTGATTGGGGAGCTGGTCCTCGAGGTCAGGCTGGGGAGGGCCGGTATATATACCTTTGAGGGCCCCACAGGAGGTTGTCAGGTTGCTGCGCTGGAAGTTGCTGGAATCGAAGGCCGTAGAAGGTCCTCGAAGGCCGTGAGAGGCCGAGTCGCCGTGGAAGGCCGAGTCGCCGTAAAAGGCCGAGTCGCCGTGAGAGGCCGGATGGGGTGCGCACGAGGTCGCTGGTATGTCCTCGTCGCCAGGTTGCAGCTGGTCGGACAGGTACTGCGCTGGGGAAGACCGGATCCAGGCTCCGCCAGAAGCCATGGAAAGCGCAGTCGAAGGCAGTGACTTGCGGTGTTCGACGTGTTGAAAGAGTTGTCGACACCGTGTCGCGAATTTGCTGGGGAGTCGTTGGTGTGGTGTGGTGTGTGTGGAGTTGTTGTTGTTGTTGTTGTTGTTGTGTTGTTGTTGATGTTGGTTGGCTGGATGGTTGGCTTGGTGTTGTCGTTGGTCTTGTTCTTGCTGCCGGTGTCTTGAGGAGTGCTCTTCCAGTCAGCTCCGGGAACTTAGCAGACGCTCGAGGCGTTTTCCGGCAATGCCAGCATAGCTGACAAGGTTCCTACTGCTTTCCCGTGGCTTTGGAGCCAGTGGAAGGAGCACAACTGCTGTCTTGAGCGGACACCCCCGGCGTTCACCTCTCCACTGGGCTGGCCAGACCCTAGGAGAGGCTATTTGCCTATGTGGGAGCTGCTGGTATCTGGTGGAGCCTAGTATATGCCGCGGCATAAGTACTAGGACGCCAGACCAAAGGTTCTACCACCCAGCGGTCCAAAGCAGTGTCGAGTCGAGAGCCTTGACGGGTCTTGAGGTCGGAGGTCGCGGGCCGAAGGCCGGAATCCAGTTCTTCTGTCGGCTGGCGGTCCGGGCAGGCGGAATCGGCGGGCGACCTTGGTGGCAAAGGAGTGGCGAGGGAGGAGAGGTAAGGGAAGGGAAGGTAGACGAGAACTGGATTGCGGGAGCAAGGGGGGAGACAGCTGGAGGAGGGCCTCCTTATATACCTTCGAGGGGGGTGCTAGGGAGTTGGAGCGAGAAGTGGCAAGAAGGTTCCAGGAGGTTCCAGGAGGTTCGATATGGCGTGATCGATGACGTCATAGCGGATCTGGACGAGTCCGGCGATGACGTCATAGTGACGTCATACCAGATGGGGGATGACGTCATAGCGGATCGGGTCGAGATGCGTGATGACGTCATAGTGACGTCATTGGATCGGGCATGGCGTCATCGGATCGGGGGTGACGTCATACCTGATCGGGTGTGGCAAACCGGTGGCAACGCCGATATCTCGGCGTACAGTGGTCGTACGGACTCCGGGATTTCGCCAGTCGGTACAGCTTGATCCGGACTACAGTCCTGGAGTATCAGGTGGGTCACGTGATCGACGGGGTCCGTGACAGTACCTCAAGGCCACGCGTGACCTTGGGCTGGTCCTCGCCCCCGTCAAGGTTGACGGTGAACCTCAACTTGTCGGCTTCTCGGACGCCGACTGGGCCGGCAATCACGAAGACCGTCAGTCGCAGTCCGGCTACGTCTTCCAGCTCTACGGCGCTACGGTCAGCTGGAGCTCTCTGCGGCAGACGTGCGTCTCTCTCTCCTCGGTGGAGTCGGAGTACATTGCACTTACGGAAGCCGCCAAGGACGCCATCTGGCTTCGGACCGCCATCATGGCATACGACCAAGAGACAGCCGACTCGGTCAAGATCAGACTCGGCGGCGACAACCAGGGAGCGCTGGCCCTCGCGCAAAACCCTGGCTGGCACCGTCGCACCAAGCACATCGACATCCGGTATCACTTCGTCCGATGGCAAGTCGAGGCTGGTGCGATTCAGTTGGAGTACGTCGGCACATCGGAGCAAGCAGCCGACATCCTCACCAAGGCAACTCCGGCTCCGGTACTTGTCAAGCATCGCCAAGCACTCGGTGTACGGCCGATCTCTGGCATCAAGACGGCGTCAGGTTCAGCAGGTGCTGCCTGAGAGGGAGTGTTGTGAGTCAGTCAGCACTGCTGACAGTGCAACTCTCATTCCGGCTATAGCGGCATGTCGGAGCACAGCCTCCGGCACGGCACGGCAGCTTTGCTCATTCCAGCGCACAGCCCTCCCTTAGCCCGGCACAGCCTCCTCATTCCGGAAGCTGTTCCCGTTTCATATAGTCTCCCTGTCTCGTTTCCCCCAGCTTGCGCCCTCGGGCTCTCTCCCTGACCCCAAAGCTATATAACCAGCCTGTTTCCCTTCTCCTCCCCCCTCTGGCAATCCATCCAGTCCTTCACGTCTCGTCCTCTCCCCTGCCCTTCGTCCTCACTACTCCTTCCGGCCGTCTGCCCCAACGGTCCGCTATCTTACTTCGCTCAGCGCCCGTCTGGGACACTGCTGGTTGGCTCGGTCCCCCCTTGATCCAGCAGCATAGGTCAGAGTTCTGGCGGCAGGTCCCTTCGGCTCCACTGCGGAGCTGTACTACCTGGTCCGACCGTCCCATCCCGAACTGCTGGATCCTGTCGGATCCTCCCCAACCAGTACCTCCCTTTCGCCCGCTCGCAAGTTCGACACCCGGTCCTCGGTGCGGCTCTGCCCGTCTAGTCCGCACACCACCTTGCTGGTCCTCGCAGGTGAGTGTTGTCCGTCGTCCGCGACCTTAGTCTACAAGAAACCTTAGTCTACAGGAGGGACGGCGGCTCGGAGCGACGGCCGCATACGGAGTGGGTGGAGGATTTGAGGGCGGCCAGGACGGAGGCGGGAGTGGTTCTGGAGCTGTCAATGCTTCGACAAAAACAATGGTTCGACGCAAAGCGACCCACGTCGACGTCGACTTGACCACCGCCGAGCTCGTCGGCCATCACGATGCGCAGGGCGACTCGCTGAGCGGGCGCCCAAGGATCGGGTGGTCCGAGGTCGAGGTCGAGGTCGTGTTCGAGGCCCCGAGTCGGCGGCGCTTGCACCCAGGCGCGTACAGGGAAGGAGTCCAACATGCCAGGGACGCACGCTGCCACGCGCGAACGAATGATGACACGCAGCACCTCAACGCCGTCGTCCACGTCTGCATCGTGAACATCAGAGAGCGAGTCCGCTCCAGCGCTCCTCCTCGTCGCGTCCCGTCACCCCTCAGCGTCGCTCGCCGTCCATGCCGCCAGCCAGCAGGTCGGGGCACGAGCACCGGTGCGCGCGCATAGGATCGTGCATTGCCTTCGAGCTTGGACAGGGGAGCGGTACAGCATGCGCCGCGCCCACGCCCGGCGTGCGTGCTTGGCTCGCTGGCACGTCGTAGTCCCAAGCACCGCGGCGCCGCGGAGAGGATCGCGCGGTGGGGTGGACCGTCAACCACACAGCCGCGACTTTTGCTTGGACACGGGCGGCGCGTGCTCGGGGCGGGTCGACCGAGGCTCCTCGCTCCTGGACATCAGCCTCTGCGCCGTCCCGTCGCTGCCCGAGGAGGCGCACCCATGGGCTCACTACTAGTAAGCTCGCCCGCCGGCACGGTAGTCATGGCATCAACACGGCCATGCTCGAGCACCACCACAGCCCCGTCTGGCTCATCGTCCTCCCTCGCCAGCATGACCGACGACCATTCGCGCCCCGTCATCGAGTACAGTGGTGCGCGACCGCGTCTCAACATTGGCCCTCGCCCTCGCCCTCGCCCTTCCTCGTGGTCGCTGTCGCGCCGATCGGTATGTCCGTTGGACCATCGCCTAGCAGGTCTCACACGTGCAGCAGCGCCAGCGACTGCGACGCGCACGTCCACGCGCCTCCTTGCTGATGATGCATGGCTGGCCAGCACGCTGGAGCGCGCTCCTTGAGGCTCGCGATGCCAGCGAGCTCGCTGGGTGTCCTCGCTGTCGGGCAGGCAGGGTTGGCACGGGGGTGGCAGTGCTGCGGCGAGGAACGTCGATGTTCGACACTCGACGGCGAGGCAACCCAGCCGTGTACACCACTTGGCATGGCGTGCCAGTTGAGCTCTTCGCTGCTCGCTGGCGACGAGGGCGACCGTTGGCGTGGCACAAGGTGAGTGACAGTATCAGGGAGGGAGTGTCTCTCGCTGTGTGCTCACTCTTCGCCCTGCGGCCTACAGTATGCTGCGAAGGGGCATCAAAGAGTGAGCTTGTCACGGACCCCGTCGATCACGTGACCCACCTGATACTCCAGGACTGTAGTCCGGATCAAGCTGTACCGACTGGCGAAATCCCGGAGTCCGTACGACCACTGTACGCCGAGATATCGGCGTTGCCACCGGTTTGCCACACCCGATCAGGTATGACGTCACCCCCGATCCGATGACGCCATGCCCGATCCAATGACGTCACTATGACGTCATCACGCATCTCGACCCGATCCGCTATGACGTCATCCCCCATCTGGTATGACGTCACTATGACGTCATCGCCGGACTCGTCCAGATCCGCTATGACGTCATCGATCACGCCATATCGAACCTCCTGGAACCTCCTGGAACCTTCTTGCCACTTCTCGCTCCAACTCCCTAGCACCCCCCTCGAAGGTATATAAGGAGGCCCTCCTCCAGCTGTCTCCCCCCTTGCTCCCGCAATCCAGTTCTCGTCTACCTTCCCTTCCCTTACCTCTCCTCCCTCGCCACTCCTTTGCCACCAAGGTCGCCCGCCGATTCCGCCTGCCCGGACCGCCAGCCGACAGCTGTATCAACATGCATAGCGGTGTCTTCTAGACAAGCACGACGGGAACGGGGGCCTGGGATCCCCCGCGGGACGCATCTTGATCATCAAGGTGCAAGTCTCTCTTGTCGGGAGTCGGACTCGGTGGTAGTCTGCTCCTGACCGGCGTCGCGATCGAGGACGGTGCCTAGTGGTGAGTCCTCCGTGGTGCTCTCCCTCTTCTTCCTCGGCTGACCTTCTTTCTTCTCTTCGATATGCAGTGATGCTTTGAGCATGGTGACTCCGTACACTACTCGCTCTCATACCCTGCACCCAAGCAACCTCGTCCAAGCCCGTGTCCAAGTCGCGCCTCCAAGCTCGGGCAGCTGCATCGGAGCGACCGTCTTACCACTCCTGGCCCTCCTCGTCGCCATCATCGAGCACATCAGACGGGGCACATCATACCGACTCGCTGCAAGCCATCGACCTCGACTTCTGCGGCCGGCTTCGCCATCAACATCGCCTCTGATCGACATCAGCCCATTGTCGACCTTACACTCGGCAGCTCCACCAAGTCACCCTCTGGCATCAACACCGTCACGACCGGCGGCAGCAGCAACGGCAGCAACATCAGCAGCGGCACATCAAGGCTATCGATCTTGCCTTCGCACAAGCCGGGCCGCTTCAAGTTGTACTCGGAGCAGCAAGAGATACAAGACGCCGGCAGCAGCAGCGGTCGTCGCGAACGCCATCTCCATCGCGAACGAAGACAAGGACACAAGCACACGAACGGGCACGCCGCTACACGCGCGCGTCAAGTCCGGGGCCGACGCCGGACGAGGCGGAGACGGAGGCGGTCGATGCAAAGGGGCTCAGCATCCATCAGCTCCCCTCCCAGCACTCAAAGCTGCACACGCATCGCACCGCCTCCTCCCCCTCGTCGTCGAGCGCGCCCGAACTCAGACAAGTGGTCTTGGGCATGTCATCCTCGCGATGGTGTAGCCTACTGACAGCGAACCGGCTTCTCGTAATCGTATGTCTCCGGCCGCCCTGGCTTGTAGGGTCAGATGCTCTTGTACTTCAGGCGCTCCTGCCCTCTCGGGATTGATCAGGATGCTGCTGCTTCTTGCACCTTTGTATTCTCTCTATCTCACACGCGCGCACAGCCGCACACAGCAACTATACTTATGAGCATCGCTTGCCATTCATTCGCGCCTGCGTCGATCAGAGGAAGCTTCGCGACTTCTTGAACACAGGGGTTCATCGCGTATTGGGAAAGAATACCGAGACTGAGACGCGAGGTAGGCAGTGGGAGCGGGACTGACTCAGAGCAAACTGCGCACGAGGACGCCCTTGAGCGCATCGAAGGGATTCGGAAGCGTGGCGTGTATCGCAGCAGCGTCGACGTGGTCCGTCGCGCCTTCGATCTGCTTCGCAGCATTGAGCAGATTGTCACGTATGACCGCGCGCTCGTCCGCAGTTTGCCCACTGTAGACGATGTGCGTTTCGTAGTTGGTCGCGCCGTGTCCATTCTTCATGGAAACGTGGCAGAGCGAAGCCGCTTCGAATTTGCCACCCATCGCGGCGTCCCACTGGCGGAGGAGCTTCGCGCCCTG
The DNA here is from genome assembly GCA_029952725.1 of Salmacisia buchloeana. NCBI lineage: Eukaryota > Fungi > Basidiomycota > Exobasidiomycetes > Tilletiales > Tilletiaceae > Salmacisia > Salmacisia buchloeana. The sequence continues at coordinate 238,111 of CP124199.1, forward strand.
GCGCGCGGCCGCCTTGGCCTCGTCGACACGCGCCGTGCTGCGAAGGCGTGCCGCCCTCAAGATGATGAGGATGGCAGCGCCGAGTTCAGCCCCCGGTACATTCTGCTCCAGGAGCTCTTGCCATAAGAAGATCGCCTCTCGGCCAGCCGCGAACTCTTCCGGTATCTTGTCCAACTTAGATGCGATGTTGCTGTATAGCAGCATCGCATCCGCCAGGAATGCGGTCCACGTCTTTCGGTTGTCGGCGTGTAGCTTGCGCAAGATCGCCACGCCTTCCTCGGCGTGCGTGAGCGCGCTTTGCCAATCGTCCGTAAAGACCAGCAGTCTTGAGAGAGCAACATGCTCCACGGCGAGCATGCCTTCCACCTTAAGCGGCTCATGAGACTCGAGCTTGCGTAGAATGGAGATGTTTTCGTGCCGAACGCGAATCGCATCCGTACGTTGGCCAGCGTTTTGCAAGCACAACGCATAGAGTGAAAGCTCCAGAGCGTGTTCCAATTGCTGCTCGGCGGATCGAGGATCGCCCTCTTGCATCTTGCGGAAGATGGCCATCGCTTCGTCGCCAGCGACGATGCCCTCCGCATGCTTGCCGGTCTTGAGCAGCACCCGGGCGTGTGCGAGGTACGTGATCGCCAGCGGCGCCTTGTCGGTCGAAGGAGCAGCTTCGTCAAGTTTGGTGGCAAGAGCGAGTGCGTCTTGTCCCGCTTGCAACGCGGCATCCGCTTGGCCACCTTCAGCGAGCCAGTTGGCAAGAGAAGCCAGGCCGACGGCCAAATAGGCCGCCGTATCGGGGCTCAGCGTCCCGACATCCTTCAGCGCTTGTAACCGACTTGTTGCCTCCTTCATCGCAGCGATCGCCTCCGTGCGCCGTCCAGCGGAGTCAAGCGACGAGGCGTAGGTGTGAAGGCACAACGCCAGCAACGAAGAGTAAGGCTCGAGCCCAAGGACGTTCATGCGCCGGCAGTGGTCAATCGCATCCTCAATCGCCTTCAGAGCCTCCTTGAGTCTCCCAGCCATTTTGAGAAGGTCGGCGTATGCGAAGATCCCATTGATGTAGGCTACGCCGATTGCGAACTGGGCCGTGATCCGCTTCCGCTGGAAGTGTAGCATGTGTCGATACAGATTGATCGCGAGCTCGACGTTATTGAGCGATTGAGAGACCGCACCCACCGACATCAGGTGGAAAGTGACGTTCACGAGGGCAGCGGCGATGTAATGTTGCTGATAGGCCGCAATGTGGGAGGCGAACGCGTCCTGACTGTTCGGTCCGTCGTCATGATCGATAGCAGCCTTGACCCACTTGGCAATGTTGATGTTCGCATCAATTTGTTGTAGGATCTGAAAGGCGTGCAGTTGGAGATCACGCGTAGTCGAGAGGTCCTTGATGGAGCCGTCATCATTCATGCACTGTAGCATGAACTCTTGCACGAGGGCACATGCCTGCGCCAGCCCAGCTTGGTTCGGTTCGGCTTTCTGCAGAGTCTCGTAGCCGGAAAAGGAACGCGATGTGCACTCCTTCAGCCCGGCCATATCTTTGAGTGCCTGCATGATGTCCCACTGGTAGAGCTTCGCATAAGCCTTTGCGAGACTTGCACTGTGGCCGCAATCAGGCGCATGCTCGTCCGTGGTGGCGTGTGACGGGAATCGCTCGACCTCGCGAAGGACGGCAAGAGCATCTTCGTATCGAGCAGCTTTGTAGTGACTACCCCTGAGCGCGGGCCGTCCTAGGGGGACATGGCCCCTTCACCCTTTTCTTCACCTCATCTCATTGCTAGGTGCGAGTGCACTCGCACCTCTCTAAGTTCTCACTCCTTACTTCGAACCACGATCATCAATCATTAGACAGACTTTCGTTCCTCATTGCTCTCTTCCCTTCGGACGCAGGCCAATCCCTCCGCCATTCGCTTGAAGGTGAACGGGTAAGCACCTATTTGTCTCCCTCACTGAGCGTATCAGTGGCAGCGGAGACACCCCCACTCTGGAGTGAGTTGTGCTGAGAGTACAATCTTCTCCACCCTCCTGGCCGGATAGGATTCAGCCATGAGCGACCCCGACGGAGAGCGCGACGCACGACGACAGTCGTCACGCACTACCGCCAATATTCCAGCCGATGCGACAGTAGCAACAACCGCTATCGCCGACATCGGCCTGATCACAACTTCAGCCCCACCAGCGCTAGCAGCCGAGACGTCGGCGCTCTCGATGCTCGATCGCATTGAGGCTCTTGAGGAGGAAGACATTCTAGCTGGTCAAACTTGGCAGCAGCGCCGGGAAGCATGGGCGGCAGCGGAAAAGGACTTCGAGAAGCAACGCCGGGAGCGACGCAGGGAGATCAGCATCCTACGCGGCTCTCCGGTGCTGAGCTCGGCCCAATCACAAGGCGCCCCGACCATGCGGCCTCTTACCACCGAGCTCGGCCAGTACATCGATCGAGTACGCAAGGATGATGCTCAGCGTATTCAGACACTCGAAGCTCAGCGCCAGGCTGATGAGCAACGAATGCGAGAGTTGGAAGTCGCCCTTCAAGCGGTACACTCGCATTTGAACGAGCGAGATAGATTGCAGGACAACCTACTCTCGCGAGGAGGACCGATCCTACAGAGCCGGGGTCCTCAGCAGCCGCGGCAGTCGACGCAGATACCCATAGGATGGTCGACCTTCGCTCCAAGCGTCGGAAGACAGGTCGAGCTACCACCATCCACGCCTGTTCATCGACCATCGACTTTGCCTTGCCTCGGACCACGCCTCTGCAGCCGCAGCATCCTTTGCAGCAGCATTATCCCCAGCAGCAGCATCATCTACCAAATCGCCAGGAAGACAACGTCTACGCGCAACCGGCTTATGCGCAGGCACCCGCATCGACTCCTTTCCGACCCTGGGCCGGTCGTCAAGCCCCGGGTGCAGCTCCAACGCTCGACACAGCCACGACGCCCCAGCCGCGTCAAGACCAGCGCCTATTCCAGTCGAGTGACCGTCACCGCCACATGACTGGGAGTGTAGCACCGCCGCATCAGTATCAGGATCAAGTTTGGACGGGACAGCAATTGCCTCAGTCACTCCAGCCACTTCGCCCGGGGTTTCCTCGTCCAAAGGAAATCGGCTTCTTCAAGCCCAGTCTTGACCCACATCGTCAGGGTGCCTCAGCGTACTTGTGGTGGCAGCAGCTGGAGCGGTTTGTGATGCTCACGGGTTGGACGAAGGAGCAAACGCTTGCCTCGCTGCTTGGCTGTATGGAAGGTCGCGCGAAAATCTGGATTTCTTCGGTGCAACCTCCTCCTAACTGGTGGGTCGAATGGAGGACGGCGTTCCTCCGAGAGTTTGTCCCGACGCCCGCGCAGGCGCAGGCAGACTTGGATCGTCGACGGTTTCATCCGGACACGGAACGCGTGTCCGACTATCTCGACGACAAGTACGCCCTCGTCGGCCAGCTGCAGGTCACCAATGCTCTGGCGCGAGGGCTGCTTCAAGATGAGCAACGAGGCATCCGCGAGATCTTAGGATCGTTGGTGGTGGCCGATCTCATCCATCTGGCATATCAAGGCCTGCCCTCTGAGTGGCAGCTTCATACGCACGAGCTCCGCAACACTAGCGAGTCATGGTCGGACTTCTGTGCGCGCATGCGCGAGAAGGAAGACCTGATCAAGAGAGCTTCAGCCGAGCGGGACCGCCAGCGTCGTGCCGCGCCCCCTCACCTCGGCAGGCAGCGACAGGGTATAGACGCCCCAGCTCAGGCATCCGCGCCGCCGAAGGTGGAGAGATCGTTACCCGGGGCCACGCCAGCGCCGACATCCAGCAAAGGCGCGGATCGCTTGGCCGGAACTTGCTTCCTTTGCCATCAAGCCGGACACTTCGCTCGGAGCTGTCCCACCAAGCCAAGAGATGCGGAGGCGGTGCGGGACGGTGAGAGACGAGCTGTGCGTCGCGCATTGGCGAAGAGAGCCGACACGGAGAGCATCGACTCGGACTCGGCACCAGACGGCGAGCAGGACGAGGGTGTTGACGTCGCCGAAGACGACGACGAGTTCACGTCCCCAGCTCGCGTGAGCCGGGTACGACTGTCGTCTCCACCCACGCATGAGGCCGAAGATGTTGCTTACATCTATCGCGTGGGAAGCGATATGCCCGGCACGAGATTCCAAGCAGGTTCGTCCTGCAGGCTCACGGTGTGGGTGGATGGCTCCACGGTCAAGTACGACATCTGCCCGGACTCAGGAGCGGACTTGTCGACAATCTCTGAGCGTGCACTGGCAGCGATTGCTCCTGACGCGGTCAAGCTTCCACCGGCCAACGTCTCCATTCAAGGCTACGAAGGAGGCAGCGTACAAAAGCCTACGGCCACGGTTCGTCTCCGCCTTCATTTCTGCTCGACAACCGGTTGTCGGGTTACTCGGGAGGCTGAGTTCCACGTCGTCAAAGACTGCAGTGATGGTTGGCTGTTGGGCGCCGACAACATTGCCCATTTCGGAATGGTGCTGAACCTGCGGGACAAGTTCGCATCCTTGGCCGACGAGCCTGGCTCGCTCCTTCAGCTTCGAGAAGGGAAAGGCGTCAGCCCGGCTTCGAGACTGCTCCTGGTCGCCCAGAACACAATCGTACCCGCTCGTTCTTGCATCATGGTTCCCGTCCGCGCACCGGGACAGCAGGCCACACTGGCACCCTACACGTTTGCGCCTGAGCACGCACCGGATCGCGTTGCTCTCGCCGGGCGAGGACTTGTCGGGCCGCACACCAAACAGGTGCTCTTCGCCAATTCGGGCGAGGAGAGCATCGAACTTCTTGCTGACGACGCCATCGGCGAGCTCGAGGCCATCGACAGCGTTTTGGGCACGGCAGGGAGCCCGGAGGAGGCTGCAACCAGGGCCGCCGTGCATCATACCATGCAACGCCTGAGCTTGTAGTCGACGCGCAGCAAGGTGGTCGAGTGGGACGTAATGCGCAAGCTTAGGACGTGGCTGGCGGAGCGTGAGGTCAGCCCGGCGCCAAACGGACGGGTTCGAGCGGCGCGGGCCGGTCGAGCAGACAATCGCGTCCACTTTGGTGATGATCCTGATTGCGACGACGTACTCCCCGAGGTCGACATCCCGTCCCCGAGCTCTACCCGCCAGCAAGTCCGGATCTGTGCCTCGCTGACTCCAGCTCAGCGCGGGCAGCTGGGCGCGGTCTTACAGCGTTATGCCGTTTGGCCGACTCCCACTCGCCCCATCGGCTTGTATAATGGCGGCCAGATGACTATTCAGCTCAAGGAAGGGCACCAGACGTGGGCGCATGCGGAGCCTCCGCGGCGAACTAGTCCGGAGCAGCGGCGCGCGGTGGATGAGACGCTGGCGGAGCATGAGCGGCTTGGTATCTCTGAGCCCTCTTCTGGCCCATTCGCGTTTGGCGTGGTGTTGGTGAAGCAGCGCGGCAAGATTCGTTTGTGCAACGATTACCGCCCATTGAACAAAGTCACGGTGGGCGACGTCTATCCGATGCCGACGAACGACGACGTCTTCGACGCTCTCGGCCCGGCGCGCATGTTCACAACGATCGATATGAACAAGGGCTATCATCAGATGGGCATCGCGGAGGACTCCCGCGACTATACGGCCTTCATCACCTTTCGCGGCGTTCGGCGGTACTGCCGGATGCCGTTCGGCTTGAAGGGCGCGCCGAGCTTCTTCCAACGCGTGGTGGACAAGATCCTCGGCCCGGCACGCTGGCAGTTCGCCCTGGCCTACCTGGACGACATCGTCATTTACTCCTCGGGTTTCCAGGAGCACCTCGGTCATGTCGAGGCGGTCCTCCGCGCCATCGAGGCGGCTGGACTGACTGTCAGCCCCGCCAAGTGCTTCTTTGGCTTCTCGGAAATCGCTCTGCTCGGCTACAAGGTGACTTACCTGGGTCTTCGCACCGACCAAGACAAGGCCACGGCCGTGCTGGAGTTCCCGCGACCGACGACGAGGGCTGAGGTCAAGCGGTTCTACGCCATGGCGGGATGGTACCGACGATTCATTTCCAACTTCGCCACGCACGCTCGGCCGCTTGCCGCTCTGGCTGGATGCTCGGACGGATCTGTTGCCTTTCACTGGGGCGAGGAGGAGGAGACGGCTTTCTGCTACCTGAAGCAGGCGCTGAGCAGCGCCCCCGTGCTGCGCCGCCCTTGCTTCGACAAGCCCTTCATCCTCTCAGTCGACGCCTCTGCGGCCGGATTCGGGGCGGTGCTAGCACAGGAAGACGACGACGGAGCCGAGCATCCCGTGTGTTTTCTGTCACGGCAGACGAAAGGGGGCGAGCCAAGACTGCCGGCCACCCATCTGGAACTCTGCGCGCTTCATTGGGCGGTAGGAAAGCTCAAGCACTATATTGACGGGCAGCAGCTCGAGGTCCGCACGGATCATCGGGCGCTTCTCTGGCTCTGGTCCCTCAAGTCTCACAAGCTCACCGCGGTCCCTCAAGTCTCACAAGCTCACCGCTCGACTCGACAAGTTGCGTCTGGCGCTGGCGCCGTTGGAGGGCAAAGCCAAGGTGGTGTACAAAGAGGGTGGCGCGAATGTCGTTGCTGACGCTCTGTCTCGCGCCCCTGTTCGGGAGGAGGCAGTGCAGGCGGACGACACGCTCGAATTCGAGGCAGCGGAGCACCCCGACGGCCTGATCTCGCTCGTGTCGCGGGCAGTACAGGCGGAGACCTCGGCGCTGGTCGCGGACGTCGACCCGGCTGCGAGCTGGGACGATGAATACAGTACGGATCCTCACTGGCGTTCCATATGGTCGCGACTTCAGCAAGGTGAAGACGTCGCTCCCTTTCACCTCGAACAGGGTCGCGTCTGGCTCACCACGCTCTCGGCGGATCGCAAACTTTGTGTGCCCGGCTCGAAGGTACCTAGCCTGCTGCAAGAATACCACTCCAGCATCCGGGCTGCGCACCCGGGCGTTCACGCAACGATGGAGCTGGTCAAACGGCACACCTTCTTTCACGATATGCGCAAGACGGTCAAGACTTATGTGGAAACGTGCTACGAGTGTCAAGCCAACAAGGCTCGACGCAAGAAGCGACACGGGCACCTTATACCGTTGGAGGAGCCACATGAGGTGTGGGCGACGCTGGGGATGGACTTTGTCACTGGTGTGCCCACATCGAAGACCGGTTTTGATGCCATCACTGTAGTCGCTGACAAGTTTAGCAAGTTCGCTTTCTTCTACCCCTCCCGCAAGACGGACGATGCGCGCCAAACCGCACAGCGTTTCCTCGAACACGTCTTCCCACTCTCCGCCCTGCCGGTGAAGATGGTATCCAACCGTGACGCCCGTTTTACCAGCACGTTCTGGCGCGAACTGTTTCGGGCCTTGCAGATTGCTCAGGGCATGAGCACTCTTGTAGACTAAGGTCGCGGACGACGGACAACACCCACCTGCGAGGACCAGCAAGGTGGGTGTGCGGACAAGGCGGGCAGAGCCGCACCGAGGACCGGGTGTCGAACTTGCGAGCGGGCGAAAGGGAGGTACGGGTTGGAGAGGATCCCACAGGATCCAGCAGTTCGGGATGGGACGGTCGGACCAGGTAGTACAGCTCCGCAGTGGAGCCGAAGGGACCTGCCGCCAGAACTCTGACCTATGCTGCTGGATCAAGGGGGGACCGAGCCAACCAGCAGTGTCCCAGACGGGCGCTGTGCGAAGTAAGATAGCGGACCGTTGGGGCAGACGGCCGGAAGGAGTAGTAAGGACGAAGGGCAGGGGAGAGGACGAGACGTGAAGGACTGGATGGATTGCCAGAGGGGGGAGGAGAAGGGAAACAGGCTGGTTATATAGCTTTGGGGTCAGGGAGAGAGCCCGAGGGCGCAAGCTGGGGGAAACGAGACATCGAGACTATATGAAACGGGAACAGCTTCCGGAATGAGGAGGCTGTGCCGGGCTAAGGGAGGGCTGTGCGCTGGAATGAGCAAAGCTGCCGTGCCGTGCCGGAGGCTGTGCTCCGGCATGCCGCTATAGCCGGAATGAGAGTTGCACTGTCAGCAGTGCTGACTGACTCACAACAAGCACACCCCATCATCCCCAGACGGACGGCCAAGTAGAGCGCCTGAACGAGACCCTCTGCTCGATGCTCCGTCATTTTGTGAGTGTGCGGCAGGACGATTGGGACACCAAGCTCCCCATACTGGCGATGGCCTACAACAACCGGCGTCACGCAAGCACAGCTTTCTCCCCGTACGAGCTCGTCTTCGGTCAAGAGCCTCGGCTTCTCGGTTTGGACGGGCCTGGTGGGGACGGCGGCTCGGAGCGACGGCCGCATACGGAGTGGGTGGAGGATTTGAGGGCGGCCAGGACGGAGGCGGGAGTGGTTCTGGAGCTGTCAATGCTTCGACAAAAACAACGGTTCGACGCAAAGCGCGACGACATCGTGTTCAATGTCGGCGATCTTGCCTGGGTGGTCCTCAAAAACTATCACGCCCCGCTCGACTCGGCTGCGGACGAGCGTCGCAAACTGTCGGCGAAGCACGCGGGTCCCTTTGAGGTGGTCGAGGCGGTCGGACGGCGCGCCTATCGGCTCAAGCTGTCGGGGTGGTTCCGAGCACACGACGTCTTCCCGGTCGACGCGCTGGTTCCATACGTGGGCGATCCACGCGCCGTTCGTCCGCGTCCGGTGCTGGGTGTGGGTGATGTGGACGGGGAGGATCGCGAGAAGGAACACGTCAAACGCTTCATCGGTCGACGCCCCACCGAGTTCGAGGACGGTCGTGTCTTCGACTACCTCGTGGAATGGGGCGCGTCTGACCCGTCGTGGCAACAGGACTCGCGTCTGCCTCACCTCCGGTGGGCAGTGCGCGATTTCGAGGAGGCCGCGCGCAAGCATCTGGGTGGCTCCCGGCTCCCTCGCAAGGCACGCATCATTCTCCCCTCATACGACGCGGTCGCGGCTCGGGCGGACGAGGAGGAGCGCGGACTGGCCTGCGCGGACGCAGGCCTGGGAGAAGGGGGGGCGGATGTAGTGACTACCCCTGAGCGCGGGCCGTCCTAGGGGGACATGGCCCCTTCACCCTTTTCTTCACCTCATCTCATTGCTAGGTGCGAGTGCACTCGCACCTCTCTAAGTTCTCACTCCTTACTTCGAACCACGATCATCAATCATTAGACAGACTTTCGTTCCTCATTGCTCTCTTCCCTTCGGTCGCAAGAACAGACCATTACAAGCTTGCTCCAGGCGGATGGCGTGAACGAACATATTCTCGGCCAGATGCTTGGTCCACTCCACCGGCGAGGCGGCCACCAGCTTGCGGTAGAGCGCAATGGTCTGCTCCGAGTCACGGAGCGCATCTTCGTCCTTGCCTTCCTTCCACAGCTGGAAGGATCGAATGCTGAGCATCTCCGCTTGAATGCCATCGACCTCGTGCGAGACCGTGACGAGGTTCATACCGCGCTTGTCGCGCTTGTCGGGCTTGACGTCGTCATCGTTGGGCTCGGTCTGTGCCACAGCATCAGGGACATCAGGCGTGTAGTCCGAGCCGTCCTTCGCTCGGATGCGCTCAGCTATCGCGCTGGCAGCCGTGTAGGGGTTCTTGTCGTCGGAAGGTGCCATGATGTCGAACTTGACGAAGCGCGAATGTTGCAGGGGTTGGAGCGTTCACTGAGAGTGTGAGATGTGACGGGGTGGGATGACTATGACCAACGGCGACACGCTGAGGAGGTGGGTCTTTATATCAGCACAAGCATGAGGGCCTATGTCCGATGCTCATTAACATACCTTTGCGCTGCGCAGGCTGCGCCCGTCCCCCAGCATGGCCGAGCCCATTGTGAACATGCTGAGGAGAAAGGGAGGCAGGCTGAGCATGTCGAGCGAGAGCTGTGACTGACTCCAACGTGTCACTCACCACTCCCTGCGCCCGTCGGACAAAGTCGTCGCTGCTCCATTGAGAGACAATGGTGGTCGGCTGGGTGAGGGACCAGCGTATTGTTGTCCCGTCGTCGGCCGTCGTAGGCCGTCGTCGTCGTCCTGATTTCTGAACCTCCGGTTCAGATCTTGACGTGGATGCGTAGAGAGACGGCCGGCACCGCATTGTCGAAACGCCGCCATGGCCGGGAGGGGGCGTACAATCGAGAGAGGGCAAGAGGGAGCTGGTTGACGGGAGGTGCTAGACCCCGTAAGCGGTTGTCGCGAGAAAAGGCCTCCCGCCGGCGCAGACGTCAAACTGGACTCGCAGTGCTGAGCGACGCTCAGGCACTAGGAGGTGGTGTTGCAGGCGTACGCCTCCGTGTTGATGTTCAGGTGCTCGGAGCACCTCTCCATAGCGCCCAGCAGTATATGGAGTCGCCCGCATTTTTCCCGACAGTCTTTGGCCAAGTTTCGACCTTATACGGGATCAAGAAGCATAGTGTGGCCCGCCCCGCTAGCAAGCACCAAAAGCCCATACCGTAGATTGACCGCGCCCGCTGAACATGGCGGCAGTTTGGCCTCGCCCGCTAGGGATACCACCAGACTGGCCCTCCCCGCTAGGGATACCACCAGACTATGAAGCGCCGATTGTGCCACCTTTGGTAAGTGGTAGTTGGTAACTGGTAACTGGTAAATTTCTGACCTCTGGTTCAGATCTTAACCCAGTGTGTAGAGGACAAGATCGAGGTCAGGAGCCTCCGGCCGCGCCGAGGGAGCGCGTCCTAGACGCGTTATTTTCTCACACCTCACATCAATTCAGACAGGCATGTAATGATTATCATGAGCAGAACCTAAAGCTCTATAATAAGCAGCAGCTGTAGAAAAGGATGCAGATGCGCTGCAAGAGGTGCGCGCATCGTCTGAACGCGTGTGGAGGGCTGGAAAGGAGCAACACAGAAAAGGCATAAGCAGCTGAACAGCTCGACGCGTCACGCACGAAGTACTCACCAAAATGCCGCGCGCGCGGGGCCGGGTCCGAGGCCGAGGAGGACGGAGTTGCTGCTGGTGGTGGTGCTGCGACGGGGGCGAGGGCGGCCGACGCGAGCTGCTGCTGCTGCTGGTCGGGGTGTGGCGGAGCCGGGGCCGAAGGAGGAAAGCAAGGAGCTGGCTGACCGAGGCGAGCGCACACCTCGTGGTGGTGGTGGGGCGCGGGGCCGGGGCGACGACCGACGGCGAGGAGCTGGTGGTGGTGCTGGTGGCGCGCGGGGCCGGGGCCATCGACGACCCCACCACAGCACCACGGCCGCCGCTCCGAAAGGAACCTGCAGAGAGAAGAAGGGAAGGAGCAGGGGCTGGAGGAGGAGAGGAACCTGGTAAAGAGGGGCGAGAGGGGTGAGCGCGCTTCTGCACCGGAGATACTCACAGTGCGGTGATGGAGGTGCTGGTGCTGGTGCTGGTGCTGGTGCTGCTGGTGGTGCTGGTGTAAGTCCTGTAAAAGGCAGAGGAGGGATGGAAGAGGGCAGGATGGGACTGTCACATGTAGAGAAATGTCAGCGCACGATACCACCGAGATCCCCACTGCATCCCGCGCATCATCACACGATCTTGATGCAGTGGGAGAGTGTCGAGGGGAGGAGGAAAGGGAAAGCACGACAGAGTAGGGAAGGAGAAGGGTGAGGGTGGGGGTGGGGGGTGTCGAAGGTGGTGTGGTAGAGGGAGGGAGAAGGATTGGGTGCAATGAGGGGAACTCACGACTGGGTCTTGCGCTTGCTATATAAGTCGTATGCCGCTGGGTGCTTCTTCTTGAGGAGGGCGGCACGCTTGCGGATCTTCTTCTTGACGTTCTGCTCGTGCTTCTTCTTGCGCACGATCGCCTCCCGCTCCGATGGTCGCAAAGCGTTCCAGTCCGCGTTCTTCTCCTTCTGTGCGGCACGACGCCGAGCCTTGTCTTGCTCCTTGCGCTCCGCCCGTTCCTTCCGCTGCTGCTCCTTGAGACGCCGGGCGTACTCCTCTGCTTGCCGCTCGAGCTCCTCACGCCGCCGCCGAGCCGCCTCATCGGCCGCCATGGGTTGCTCGCTTGACATGTTCTCGCGATCCCACGCCGTAACTCGTTCCTTCCATAGGTCCCACCTGTCCCTATACTCCGCCGCACGCCTCTGAAAGTGGCGATCCAGGACGACACGCCGCGTGCATTGCTCGTCCCTGAAAGGAAGCTTGACGAACCAATCGGCCGCCTTGCATCGATCCCAGCAGTCTTGCACCAGCTGTAATCCGGCCGTCGCGTACGGACTGCCGCGATGCTTGTCCGGATGCCAGTGCAGACACCAATTTCGTACGTCTTCAGCAGCTGATTCCCATTTTGCATAGCATGTATTGCTTCTGAAGTGCCTGGAATAGCGAAAGCGCCCAAGATGGCAAGGAACCGCTCCTCCTGGGTGGTCACGACCACACCTGGGAGGCAGCCAGTGTCAGAACATGTCACGGACCCCGTCGATCACGTGACCCAGCTGATGCTTCAGCACTGTAGTCCGGATCAAGCTCTACCGACTGGCGAAATCCCGGAGTCCGTACGACCACTGTACGCCGAGATATCGGCGTTGCCACCGGTTTGCCACACCCGATCAGGTATGACGTCACCCCCGATCCGATGACGTCATGCCCGATCCAATGACGTCACTATGACGTCATCACGCATCTCGACTCGATCCGCTATGACGTCATCCCCGATCTGGTATGACGTCACTATGACGTCATCGCCGGACTCGTCCAGATCTGCTATGACGTCATCGATCACGCCATATCGAACCTCCTGGAACCTCCTCGAACCTTCTTGCCACTTCTCGCTCCAACTCCCTAGCACCCCCCTCGAAGGTATATAAGGAGGCCCTCCTCCAGCTGTCTCCCCCCTTGCTCCCGCAATCCAGTTCTCGTCTACCTTCCCTTCCCTTACCTCTCCTCCCTCGCCACTCCTTTGCCACCCCAAGGTCGCCCGCCGATTCTGCCTGCCCGGACCGCCAGCCGACATTCGACCTTCTAGGAATATTGATCGTCCCAAGAAGCAACCAAGCTCCGTTGACTCCGGCATCTAGGTGTCCTAGGTTTGTCACACCCATACCGGCTCTACGGACTTTAGCCTTCGTCAACGGGACGCAGAAAAGCATATAAGCAGCCCCTTTCCCTCCTTGTCCCCGACTTGTTTCCCCAAGCGACTATCGTTTTATCACCCCTCGCTCCATCATCCTTCGTCTACCACACCCACTTCTCGCTTCACTACCTTCTCTCACACTCTCACACTACGTCCTCGCGCCTTCGTACTACTCGACCCTCACTCAAGCCTACGCACTTCAACTTTTGCTGCTCTTCCTCTGTGGTCCTCATACCACCTCTACGCCGTGTACCGACTCTCAAGGTCACAAGACTTGCCCAACACCTCGCTTCCTTCTCCTCGACTCCTCTCGGCACGACCTACGAGTCTTTGACTCATCCTCGCCCGGCCACCCAACTTGTGGACACTTGTGGACACTCTCCCTTTGTCCCAACTTGTGGACACTTGTGGACACCAAGGCCAACTTCGCTCCCACTCAAGACTACGAGTTCAAGACACCTCGCCAGGGTCACTCTGACCTCATACTGCACCCTCAAAACCCTCAAGCACCTTGAGAGTCTGGATCGTGATAGAGTGCCGCAATCTTCCTATAGCTCATGCCTAAATCGACCAGCTGCATCAGGCGACCCCGCTTGGAGGGCGTGAGAGGGGTCTTGGAAGGTGATCGTGTTGTCATTTTGGTGTAAAAGTGAGGATGGATAGGGCATGGCAAGGTTGCAATGTTGAGGTATGCATTACGGATGGACTTTGAGCTGCTGCACAATCTGGCGTTCAAACACTTTTGACCTCCACCTCGTAGGTGGCTCGAGTAGCCACTGAGCTTGGGTCGGCCGTGAAGTCATGTCGACCTTGTGGAAGCAAAACCATAACCATATTGTTGTCGGGATTGTTGTCCGCGAAGTGTTGTGTGGCCGTTCCAGGATGATAATCCGCCCGCCTTTTCAGAGCGTCGGGCTTACCACCCTGATGTCCGGGTCGATAGATGATTTTGAAGTCGTACTCGGTGAGCATCATCGCCCACCGAGCTTGGCGTCGGTTGAGAAGCTTGGTAGTGGTGAAGTAGACGAGATTCTTGTGGTCCGTGAAGATGGCGCTCGTCGTCGTCGAAAAGGGTGCCGCTCTGGTCGGCTCCGTACAGCGCGAAGCATTCGGGGGTGCCGTGCCCCAGCGTGCTGAGCTGGCGCCAATACTCGTCCTCGATTTCGGTGCAGATGTCGATGGTGAAGTCGGACGGGTCGTGTCGTGAATCTCGTAGTTGACCTTGGCAAAATTCATCTTGCGCGAACGGTCTGCGATGGGACGAAGCTTGCCGTTGTCGTCAGGCTGAGATGCGACCGCTGCGATGGCGTAGTCCCAAGCATCGGTCTCGAGCGTGATGGGCTTGTCGGGGTCGAAATGTTGCAATATCGGCGCGGTGGTGAAGGCTGTCTTGAGGCCGTCGAAGGATGTCTGACAGGCTGGAGTCCACTCCCACATGGTGTTCTTGTGAAGTAGGGCTGTCAAGGGCGACACCAGTTGGGAGTAATGCCACACGAATCGCCGGTAGAAATTGGCGAAGCCGAGGAACGATTGAAGCTGTTTGACGTTCTTGGGCGGTTGCCATGTCAGAATGGCGCTGACCTTGTCGATGACCATTTCGACGCCGTTCTTGGAAGCCGATAGCCGAGGAACTCGACCGAATCTTGAGAGAACTCGCATTTCTCGGCCTTGGCGAAGAGCTTGGCTCACCGAAGTCGAGAGAGTACTTGCTCGACGTGGGATTGATGTTTTTGGGCGTTGTTGGAGAAGATGAGGATGTCGTCCAGGTAGATGATCACGAAGACGTCGATCATGTCGCGGAACATATCGTTCATGAAGCGCTGGAAGCTTGAAGGGGCGTTGCAGAGTCCGAATGGCATGACCAGGTATTTGCACGATCGGTACCGTGTGCGGAAGCATGTCTTCCATTCTTCGCCTTGCGCGATGCGAAGAAGATTGTATGCTCCACGTAGGTCGATCTTCTTGAACACCGTTGAGCCGCGGACGCGTTCCAAGAGATCGTCGATCTTGGGAATCGCGTATCGATGCTTTTCGGTCTGGTCGTTGAGGCGCCTGTAGTCGACGCAGGGACGAAGGGAACCGTCTTTCTTGGGTACAAAGATGACCGGTGCTCCGGTCGGTGATGAAGAAGGGCGAATGAAGCCCTTGTTGGAGCAACTTATTTGGTATTCAGCCTGCGTCTGTAACCCTTTGCCGGCTGGGTGACCTCCCCTATTGATCAACAAGGCCCAAAACCGCCAGGCTACGTTGTCTCCACCAGTCTCATGGCTGAGGGATTCGGTTGTGCTGCGCGAGGACATCTGCTGGAACAGAAGATGAGGAGCAACACGTACTTGACGATGGACAGAACAACACAGATACAGTCATCGGCCAAAAATATTCGTCACCCCCGCCTCCTCGAAGACGCAAAACCCATCCCATCCACACATCCTCTCTATACAACTACCTTTTGTCATAATATAACCGCTGTTCCAGTAAAGAGATGGAAGAAGCGCAAAACTGTAATGGATGCATTGGCGCAGCTAGTATTTGGTCCAGAGCCCTTTGGCCTTGATGACCGCCTCCATACGATCAGGCATACTTCTCCATACCTTGTCAAAGTCCTCCTCAGTAAAACTTGCCCATACCTCCTCGAATGCTGCCCAAATCTTGTCTTGGACAGCCGCGGGCCCTCCGCCCACCCTGAGCACGCCCGGATTGCGCTGGTGGAATCGGTACTTGAGTGTGTGCCAGATGTTTTCGATCGGGTTCAGATCTGGAGACTGAGCAGGCCATTCCATCACTTCGACACCGCCGTTCGCGAGAACCGCCTTGGCAACACCCGCCGTGTGGACGGGAGCGTTGTCCTGCATAAAGATCAAAGGCTTGGCCAAAGGGAGAGGCTCTGAGTGCTCCTCCATGAAGGGCAGGAGGACTGTCGAGAGGAGGTCGGCATACTTCCGCCCTGTGATGCGCCCATCCTCCAAACGCACCAACGGGCCCTTGGTTCGCCCATAGAAACACCCCCAGGCCATGACCTTGACCGAGGCCCCCTTTCTGGTGCCTTGAACGCAGTCCTTGTGAAGCTTTTCCGTTGGTAAACGAAAGACCCAGCGGCGGACCTGTGTGTCGGACTGGGTGACAGCTGTCTCGTCGCTCCAGACCACCCTGGCCCAGTCCTCAGAGGTCCAGTGCCGATGTTCGCGGGCAAATCGCAGCCGGGCACGTACATGCTTGGCTGTGAGGGCGGGCTTGCGAGCTGCGAGGTACTTTTTGTAATTGAACTTGGCGAAGATCCGCCGCAGGGTGCGGGCGGAGAGGCCCAGTCGGCGAGCGTGAACGGGCTCCTAGCGGGGGCGGGCAATCTCTCAATTGGGAAAAGACTCGACTCCGGTAAATGTTTTTCCCGTTTTTCTCATAATCTACCCAATCAACACCACGTGAGACCTCCACTTTGCTAGACTCGATTTTGATCTTCTACAACTGTACTTGAGGCGCCGGGCCGATCGGACCGTCGGGTGGCCGTCATTGGGCCGATTTGTCCGATTTCCTATGGGAATAGCGGGGTTGGTCACATATGACGGCTGCCTGGCAACAGCACACTTGGGTTAAGCTGGGTACACTTGGGTTGACCTTGGTACAGTTTGGTTATCCTTGGTACAGTTGGGTTATCCTTGATGGAGAATACTCTTAGGGGTGCATTCCAACTACAGCGGTCGCATAGCGGTAAGGTAGCAGCACTACACAGAATCCCTGAGCCACTCGGCGGCCTCGGCGAGAATGTCGGTGCCTAGCCGCCATCTATCCTCCACCGCACCCAGCGTCCGATGAATCCGCCCCGCGTCCTCTTCGAGCGTTGCTACGCGGTGCTGAGTCTGCCGTACCGCATCGCCGACCTCGGTCCTAACCCGGGTCGAGCTTCGGGCGGCGGCATTGGCAAGCGCACCCGCGTCCAGCTAGCCCTGACTGGCCTGGCAGGCGACCAGAGCGGACCCGATCAGAACCTGACGCACCATCGTGGCGTCGCGTCCGTGCTTGGGGTGCACCTTGCATGCCTCCGACCGCTCCTTCTTGACGGCCACGATGGCCTCGGCGTGAGAGGGAACCATCACATCGCGGGCGACCTTGATGACTGGGCGCAAGTTCCGAACCTGATGAAGCCGACCACATGAAGGGGGCGAGGTGGCGTCAGTCAGCCAGGGTAACCCTACGTTGCTCCCAAGTCGGACGTGACACTCACATGGTGTGGGACACCGCCTGGAACGATGACCACCTCGCCGATCCGCTGCAGGATGACTCTTGGCGGTCCGCCGCCCAGTCGCTCCACCACCGAGCAAAAATACTTGCTCGCAGAGATCTGCTGCGAGTACAGCGCGTCGCCTTGCCAGTTGAACGTGTTCGGCTCGGCCTTGGCCATCGCCTCCTCCTTGCAGATGAGAGCCGCCTCGTTGAACTTGGCCCGCGCCTTCGGCTCCCACCACAGCCAGATGGCCACGATGGGCCGCGCATCGAGCTCCTCGTCGGTCGCCGGTACGGGCTCGGCGTGAAGAGCCCCGACGGACCGGAGTATGCCGTTCTCGTCCGTCTCCGAATCCTCCACGATCTTGTCCCACTGCCGCAGCCACGGCTGGAGCTCGGTCTCCTCCTTGTCGCTGAGCGGCGAGTACATCGCCCAGTTCGACGCCCCCGCCTCGTCGACGTGGACTTGGGTGGTGCTCTCTGCGAAGAGGGAGGGAGAGCAGGAGGGTTAGGGTCAGTGGTGGAGGCGGAGGCGGCGGCTTCCCGCGAGGCCAGTCTGCGGAACTCACCTGCCTCTGTGATGCACTGTAGTGCTATGTACAGCTTGTCGCCAGCATCTCTTGGCGAATGCATGTTCGGGACATCTCGTACCCACGCCGCAAGGTCTCCGAGCTCGTCGATCCACCCTTCCACCTGTTCCGACCCGGCTCCGGTCCGCACCCTTGCGCTACCTGGACACGCGGACGCCCGCGAGAAGAGGTCGCAGATCGCCGGGGACGTCGCCCGCAGGTCGCCAAGAGGAGGCCAGTCCTGCAGGTTGGGAAGGAAGCAACCAATACGGGGTCAGCGAATGTTCGCGAGGGAAGGAGTGGCAGGCAGGAGGACGAAGGACGTACCCGAACCTCCATCTGATCGACGGTGGGACCGTCGAGCTCGTCGATGACCCCCTTCCAACTCCACTGATGTGGTTCGAAGTCCACCGTGGGGCCCTTCGACAGCTGGCCGCGCAGCTGAGTGCCGGCCGCCATGAGCATCCGCACCGCTGCCGAAGAAAGCGGTGGGACACTCTCTTGCTGCAGCACCCACGCCCGCTCCGAGCTGGCGAGAAAGACTCGCTGGACCTCGCGCCGCCGCTCCGCGCTTGAACCGCCAGTGACCCGGACCACCGCCGTGGGAGCGGACGAGTACCCTTGACGGGCCCGATGGTCGGCATCGGCGTGACCGCGGAGCGTGAGACTGACTTGCCCGTCCGTTGCTGTTGCCTTGCCGGGCTCGGCCGCGGTGCTGAGAAAGCGCTCCGCCCAGTCGAACTGCGCGGATCCTTGGGCGAACCGCTGAAGGAAGTCGTACAGCCGTTCGACGACCTGGCGAGGCAGCCCGCAGCTTGGCACGAAGTCCGGGGCTCGGTGAGGCCGCATGAAGACTTGCTGCTTCAGGTCGAGGCTGACCAGGGTCGGCCGACAGGCCGCGAGGTGCTGGAGCTCGAAAACGGAGTTCAGCCGAGGCGCCAACCGACGGAGGACGTCGTGGCAGTCCGAGCAGAACAACGAGCCGCAGGCGGGACAGAGGTGGGCAACTTGCGTATGGGCGCTGCACTGGTCGCAGCGCTCGTTGGCGTCCAGTCGCCAAGTCTGGTTCCGAGCCGTAAGCGTCGGATCGAAGTACCGGTACTCGGGCGGAGCACCAACGCCAGCAGTCTCTCGCCGGATCAGGTCGAGGACGGGGCCCGCCAGCTTCTGGAGCTGAGGACGGAGAGACATAGTGTCAGTGAATGTAGTTGGCTCGGCTGTCTGCGCAGTAAACTCGCCGCGAAGGTCCCCTCGGGGGTGCCGAAGATCGACGCGAACGATGGGCTGGGCGAGCCAAGCCAGTCTTCGCCCTGGACGGGCTGCATCGCGAGCCCGTAGGTGTCCGTCTGCCTATTGTAGACCCGATAGTGGCGAAAGGAGCACTCGACGTCTTCGAGACCCTCTCGATCCGCCGTAGCCGATGCCATCGTGATGCAGGCGCGACACCAGTGGCTCATCGGCAGGCCAAGCGGCTCCATGGCCCGGCAGGTGTCGAGCTGTTCTTGCCATCCGCCGAGCTCGTTGGCAATGACACCCGTCCCGGCGACGGCAACGAAGCGCGGAGTCAGGTGGGTTGCTCGCGGATCTGTGTGTAGAGAGAGAGAAAGATATAGAGAGAGGCGAGACGGGGTCAGAACGAGCGTGGAGAGAAGACGCCTGAGCTCCTTGGTACATACCAGGACGAAGCAGGTCGAGAAAGGACGTCCTGTCGGGGCCTGCAGATCGAGAGAAAGGTGGGTGGAGAGTGAGCGCAAGTCGGGCCAGAAGAAAACTGCGGACAGTACTCACCTTTGGAAACCAACAGGGGCGTGCTGCGAGACGTGGAAGCAGCAGCGGTGAACGCAGTCTGCCTGGTTGGGCTGGGCACCGGGGTGCGCGGCCGTCGGAGCGGCTCGGACGGGGGCGTCCCTTTCCTGGGCCTCTTGGACGTCGACGGTGCTGCACCCTCGATGTCTGCGAACAGAGACCGTGGGCGTGGGCCGGAGAGAATGGTCAGCTGATGTGTGCCAGGAGGATGGGTATCATGTAAATGT
This sequence comes from Salmacisia buchloeana, assembly GCA_029952725.1. Classification (NCBI taxonomy): domain Eukaryota; kingdom Fungi; phylum Basidiomycota; class Exobasidiomycetes; order Tilletiales; family Tilletiaceae; genus Salmacisia; species Salmacisia buchloeana. Next base: position 257,920 of record CP124199.1, read on the forward strand.
ACTCATCCGTTGAGCCCTCGGCGCCGCGCTTGGCCGCAGGACGGGCCGATGTGGCCTCCGCACCGGCAGGCGGAGCAGATTGGGGCTCTGGGGTTGTGAGGGAGCGGATCAAAGGGGCGCGCGTCAGCAAAGGGAACCACAGTGGGCCAAAACCCTGTATGTCAACTCACCTGGCGCTGGTGCCCGTGACGTGGAAGCCTTCGGGGATGGAGGCTGGTTTGCCTTCTTGGCCTTCGGTGACATCCTAACCCTCGATGTGGGACCTTGGCGGGTCGATGGTGGGGCGAAGGGGCGAAGGAAGGGGGGGGGGGGTTGTGTAGAGAGGGGACGAGGTGCTGCAGAAAGGGGGGGAGGGAGGGAGGGCGGGAGCGGAGAGCTGCTTTGCATTCCGGTGAGTCAATGGGGCGGATGGTAAAGGTAGCTGATACCATTCCGCCTCTATCTCGTCCGGCTGCTGTCCGCTCACCAGGCCGTTCTTGGCCTACACCAATGCAATTAGGGGCGTGGATCAGCTCGGTGAGTGTCGATGCTCCTCTCTTGCATTGTCACCCAGTACGAGCCGATCAATCCCTCGACGAGATCCACATTGGAAGGCAAGGAACCGACTATGACTGACTCGTCTGCTTCGCCAAACATCGTCTTCCACGAGCGAGGGTACTGAGTCGGACCCGAAAAGATTGCTTGTGGTAGCCATAATTGCTACGCAGCAGCCACAGAGCCTTGGCGCAAGATTACAGGCTGAGGTGGGCTGGCGATGTGGCAAATTTTGTTCCCGGCCGTCCAAAGGGCCTCTAGGGTGTCAGTAATCAGCTCAGACCCCAACAACGCACCCTCTTGCAGATCACGTGGATGCGTCACGGCTCGGAGCAGATGATTTGCTCGGCGCGGGGCAGAACGGCGCGAGCGGCGAAGCGTGCACCCCACGCAAGCTACTGGTCTTCCCGGTGGAGTTTTTTTGCGCGCAGGGCCGCTTCTGAGCAGATGCGCCGGGCCGGCAAAGTTCTTGGTGCTGATTTTGTGGACCTTGTCGAAAGAACTGTTTTTTTTCAATCGAGCAAGCAGCGAGAGCAAACGGACTGCGAGCATACAGTCAAAGCCAAACAATGAGTACTAGTGGTGGTCATCCGCGCCCCAAGGTGTTTGCGCAAGCCGAGTTTGTGTAAATGATTGGAGTGTTTGCAACAGCCAAATTGAAGTCATAAAAACCGTCGTGTATCGCCTTCAAGTCAGTGAGCGCCGAAGCAGCCGCGCCGTTTCAATTTTGCAATCATGATCGAATCACCGACAGCACACTGTCATTGGCTACAACGCATCTTTGCGCGATTCAGTCAAGAACTACGATATTCAATGCAAAACAAGTACCGGCGTGAAAGGCCCCTGTTTAACATATCGGATGCTGCGCCGCTCTAGCTGGGCAACTATCTTGCGCCGCATGTTTGTGCAGCAGTCTTGGTCACACCATATGACGTGCGCGGCCGCTCGAAACTCACAGTCACCGTAAGCACCCATACTCTCCCGCTCCTGGACTGGATTCAGTCTTACCGCTTTTCTGAACCGCGCTTTTTGCATGCGGTTGGACAGGTTGCCGCCGACGACCAGGTGCAAGACTGGTAAAGACTGCGCTTGTTCGGCCAGCTGTCAAGGTGCGCAATCCATCAGTGAGACGCTTGTGTACGGTGTGAACCAAAGTATCGTGCGTGGCTGCAAAGGCCCCAGCCGGCTTCGATGGGGCAGCCGGAGGCGTATCCCGCGGCAATCGCACATCATCGCACTTTAAGCCATGGACCAGGCCATCGTTTTGTCAGTTCTCTGATTGCCTGGACCATTCGTTCTGTTTTACTTCACTTTGTTTGCTATGCCTCCTTCCCGCTGTAAGTGAGCCATTCCGCAAGTGTGGCCGGCCTGCTTTCACCCAACGAGCTGCTGGCTGACAAGGCGCTGTCGTAAGCTGGACATCCTTTGATGTGAGATAGAGCTTAGGGCTGGACTTCCACCGCGATGGGCCGCGCCTCTTCTCCAGGTCTGGCGAACGGTACGAGCGGAGCCGCCGTAAGAAACTGAGATGATGTGGCTCCGCGACCCGACCGGGTGGCGACATATTCCTACCTTCGCCCTGGCTGCTCGGGCCAAGATACCTTACCCACTCAATCAGCCGAGGTCGCTGCGGCAACTTCAACGACATCTTCACCCGGCCCAAAGGGACGAACACCAACGTAGAGGTGACGGCAGAGGGCGCGAATGCTGCCCTGCGCACCGATCTCCGCCAAGCCTCGGCATGGGTGCGCTCATACTGCGATCACTTTTGCCACCGTTCTCTCTCGGCCGCTCACGGCTTCTGACCTCCGGGCCGTCATCAATTCGGTAGCCAACAATCGGTCCATTGTCGGCTTGGACCATGCGGAGCGCATTGCCGAAATCTGGCGGACCATCAAGCAGGGTCCGGCGCTCAAGCGGGCCCGCATCACGGCCGCGACCTCCCCCAGCACCGAGTCGGCGGCAAAATCAGTTCTGTTCCTCCTTCTCCCGGCGCAGAGTCCAACCCTCCGACCAGTACCACCGAGAACCCGGCCCCTCAGGCTTCGTAGTTGTGCCATACTTTCGTTCCGCTGACCTGTCCCAATCACGATTCTACCTGTCCATTGAAACGATGCCCATAGTGATTGATTGACTGAGCGAGCCGCTCGGTGTCAGCCGTTGGCCTGGGCCCCGCGCAGGGAACCCTGTAGACTGGTGTTCCTTCAGCCACTCAGGGTGTCTGTTGTATACGGCGACTCACACAAAAGAGGGTGGGGAGGTGGAGTTGTCAAAATGAAAATTGAATTCATGCGCCCCGCCAAATTAAGACTGCGACCATGCATACGGCTACTTGGCCCCCGCCTCACGGCGCGCACGGCCCCGTCTGTCTGCGCATTGATTGTGTGAAGGCGCTGCAGCTGTGGCGCCTCACGTATATAAAGAGGCCGCACTCTCCGCTCCCGCCCTCCCTCCCTCCCCCCCTTTCTGCAGCACCTCGTCCCCTCTCTACACAACCCCCCCCCCCCCCCCCTTCCTTCGCCCCTTCGCCCCACCATCGACCCGCCAAGGTCCCACATCGAGGGTTAGGATGTCACCGAAGGCCAAGAAGGCAAACCAGCCTCCATCCCCGAAGGCTTCCACGTCACGGGCACCAGCGCCAGGTGAGTTGACATACAGGGTTTTGGCCCACTGTGGTTCCCTTTGCTGACGCGCGCCCCTTTGATCCGCTCCCTCACAACCCCAGAGCCCCAATCTGCTCCGCCTGCCGGTGCGGAGGCCACATCGGCCCGTCCTGCGGCCAAGCGCGGCGCCGAGGGCTCAACGGATGAGTACATTTACATGATACCCATCCTCCTGGCACACATCAGCTGACCATTCTCTCCGGCCCACGCCCACGGTCTCTGTTCGCAGACATCGAGGGTGCAGCACCGTCGACGTCCAAGAGGCCCAGGAAAGGGACGCCCCCGTCCGAGCCGCTCCGACGGCCGCGCACCCCGGTGCCCAGCCCAACCAGGCAGACTGCGTTCACCGCTGCTGCTTCCACGTCTCGCAGCACGCCCCTGTTGGTTTCCAAAGGTGAGTACTGTCCGCAGTTTTCTTCTGGCCCGACTTGCGCTCACTCTCCACCCACCTTTCTCTCGATCTGCAGGCCCCGACAGGACGTCCTTTCTCGACCTGCTTCGTCCTGGTATGTACCAAGGAGCTCAGGCGTCTTCTCTCCACGCTCGTTCTGACCCCGTCTCGCCTCTCTCTATATCTTTCTCTCTCTCTACACACAGATCCGCGAGCAACCCACCTGACTCCGCGCTTCGTTGCCGTCGCCGGGACGGGTGTCATTGCCAACGAGCTCGGCGGATGGCAAGAACAGCTCGACACCTGCCGGGCCATGGAGCCGCTTGGCCTGCCGATGAGCCACTGGTGTCGCGCCTGCATCACGATGGCATCGGCTACGGCGGATCGAGAGGGTCTCGAAGACGTCGAGTGCTCCTTTCGCCACTATCGGGTCTACAATAGGCAGACGGACACCTACGGGCTCGCGATGCAGCCCGTCCAGGGCGAAGACTGGCTTGGCTCGCCCAGCCCATCGTTCGCGTCGATCTTCGGCACCCCCGAGGGGACCTTCGCGGCGAGTTTACTGCGCAGACAGCCGAGCCAACTACATTCACTGACACTATGTCTCTCCGTCCTCAGCTCCAGAAGCTGGCGGGCCCCGTCCTCGACCTGATCCGGCGAGAGACTGCTGGCGTTGGTGCTCCGCCCGAGTACCGGTACTTCGATCCGACGCTTACGGCTCGGAACCAGACTTGGCGACTGGACGCCAACGAGCGCTGCGACCAGTGCAGCGCCCATACGCAAGTTGCCCACCTCTGTCCCGCCTGCGGCTCGTTGTTCTGCTCGGACTGCCACGACGTCCTCCGTCGGTTGGCGCCTCGGCTGAACTCCGTTTTCGAGCTCCAGCACCTCGCGGCCTGTCGGCCGACCCTGGTCAGCCTCGACCTGAAGCAGCAAGTCTTCATGCGGCCTCACCGAGCCCCGGACTTCGTGCCAAGCTGCGGGCTGCCTCGCCAGGTCGTCGAACGGCTGTACGACTTCCTTCAGCGGTTCGCCCAAGGATCCGCGCAGTTCGACTGGGCGGAGCGCTTTCTCAGCACCGCGGCCGAGCCCGGCAAGGCAACAGCAACGGACGGGCAAGTCAGTCTCACGCTCCGCGGTCACGCCGATGCCGACCATCGGGCCCGTCAAGGGTACTCGTCCGCTCCCACGGCGGTGGTCCGGGTCACTGGCGGTTCAAGCGCGGAGCGGCGGCGCGAGGTCCAGCGAGTCTTTCTCGCCAGCTCGGAGCGGGCGTGGGTGCTGCAGCAAGAGAGTGTCCCACCGCTTTCTTCGGCAGCGGTGCGGATGCTCATGGCGGCCGGCACTCAGCTGCGCGGCCAGCTGTCGAAGGGCCCCACGGTGGACTTCGAACCACATCAGTGGAGTTGGAAGGGGGTCATCGACGAGCTCGACGGTCCCACCGTCGATCAGATGGAGGTTCGGGTACGTCCTTCGTCCTCCTGCCTGCCACTCCTTCCCTCGCGAACATTCGCTGACCCCGTATTGGTTGCTTCCTTCCCAACCTGCAGGACTGGCCTCCTCTTGGCGACCTGCGGGCGACGTCCCCGGCGATCTGCGACCTCTTCTCGCGGGCGTCCGCGTGTCCAGGTAGCGCAAGGGTGCGGACCGGAGCCGGGTCGGAACAGGTGGAAGGGTGGATCGACGAGCTCGGAGACCTTGCGGCGTGGGTACGAGATGTCCCGAACATGCATTCGCCAAGAGATGCTGGCGACAAGCTGTACATAGCACTACAGTGCATCACAGAGGCAGGTGAGTTCCGCAGACTGGCCTCGCGGGAAGCCGCCGCCTCCGCCTCCACCACTGACCCTAACCCTCCTGCTCTCCCTCCCTCTTCGCAGAGAGCACCACCCAAGTCCACGTCGACGAGGCGGGGGCGTCGAACTGGGCGATGTACTCGCCGCTCAGCGACAAGGAGGAGACCGAGCTCCAGCCGTGGCTGCGGCAGTGGGACAAGATCGTGGAGGATTCGGAGACGGACGAGAACGGCATACTCCGGTCCGTCGGGGCTCTTCACGCCGAGCCCGTACCGGCGACCGACGAGGAGCTCGATGCGCGGCCCATCGTGGCCATCTGGCTGTGGTGGGAGCCGAAGGCGCGGGCCAAGTTCAACGAGGCGGCTCTCATCTGCAAGGAGGAGGCGATGGCCAAGGCCGAGCCGAACACGTTCAACTGGCAAGGCGACGCGCTGTACTCGCAGCAGATCTCTGCGAGCAAGTATTTTTGCTCGGTGGTGGAGCGACTGGGCGGCGGACCGCCAAGAGTCATCCTGCAGCGGATCGGCGAGGTGGTCATCGTTCCAGGCGGTGTCCCACACCATGTGAGTGTCACGTCCGACTTGGGAGCAACGTAGGGTTACCCTGGCTGACTGACGCCACCTCGCCCCCTTCATGTGGTCGGCTTCATCAGGTTCGGAACTTGCGCCCAGTCATCAAGGTCGCCCGCGATGTGATGGTTCCCTCTCACGCCGAGGCCATCGTGGCCGTCAAGAAGGAGCGGTCGGAGGCATGCAAGGTGCACCCCAAGCACGGACGCGACGCCACGATGGTGCGTCAGGTTCTGATCGGGTCCGCTCTGGTCGCCTGCCAGGCCAGTCAGGGCTAGCTGGACGCGGGTGCGCTTGCCAATGCCGCCGCCCGAAGCTCGACCCGGGTTAGGACCGAGGTCGGCGATGCGGTACGGCAGACTCAGCACCGCGTAGCAACGCTCGAAGAGGACGCGGGGCGGATTCATCGGACGCTGGGTGCGGTGGAGGATAGATGGCGGCTAGGCACCGACATTCTCGCCGAGGCCGCCGAGTGGCTCAGGGATTCTGTGTAGTGCTGCTACCTTACCGCTATGCGACCGCTGTAGTTGGAATGCACCCCTAAGAGTATTCTCCATCAAGGATAACCCAACTGTACCAAGGATAACCAAACTGTACCAAGGTCAACCCAAGTGTACCCAGCTTAACCCAAGTGTGCTGTTGCCAGGCAGCCGTCATATGTGACCAACCCCGCTATTCCCATAGGAAATCGGACAAATCGGCCCAATGACGGCCACCCGACGGTCCGATCGGCCCGGCGCCTCAAGTACAGTTGTAGAAGATCAAAATCGAGTCTAGCAAAGTGGAGGTCTCACGTGGTGTTGATTGGGTAGATTATGAGAAAAACGGGAAAAACATTTACCGGAGTCGAGTCTTTTCCCAATTGAGAGATTGCCCGCCCCCGCTAGGAGCCCGTTCACGCTCGCCGACTGGGCCTCTCCGCCCGCACCCTGCGGCGGATCTTCGCCAAGTTCAATTACAAAAAGTACCTCGCAGCTCGCAAGCCCGCCCTCACAGCCAAGCATGTACGTGCCCGGCTGCGATTTGCCCGCGAACATCGGCACTGGACCTCTGAGGACTGGGCCAGGGTGGTCTGGAGCGACGAGACAGCTGTCACCCAGTCCGACACACAGGTCCGCCGCTGGGTCTTTCGTTTACCAACGGAAAAGCTTCACAAGGACTGCGTTCAAGGCACCAGAAAGGGGGCCTCGGTCAAGGTCATGGCCTGGGGGTGTTTCTATGGGCGAACCAAGGGCCCGTTGGTGCGTTTGGAGGATGGGCGCATCACAGGGCGGAAGTATGCCGACCTCCTCTCGACAGTCCTCCTGCCCTTCATGGAGGAGCACTCAGAGCCTCTCCCTTTGGCCAAGCCTTTGATCTTTATGCAGGACAACGCTCCCGTCCACACGGCGGGTGTTGCCAAGGCGGTTCTCGCGAACGGCGGTGTCGAAGTGATGGAATGGCCTGCTCAGTCTCCAGATCTGAACCCGATCGAAAACATCTGGCACACACTCAAGTACCGATTCCACCAGCGCAATCCGGGCGTGCTCAGGGTGAGCGGAGGGCCCGCGGCTGTCCAAGACAAGATTTGGGCAGCATTCGAGGAGGTATGGGCAAGTTTTACTGAGGAGGACTTTGACAAGGTATGGAGAAGTATGCCTGATCGTATGGAGGCGGTCATCAAGGCCAAAGGGCTCTGGACCAAATACTAGCTGCGCCAATGCATCCATTACAGTTTTGCGCTTCTTCCATCTCTTTACTGGAACAGCGGTTATATTATGACAAAAGGTAGTTGTATAGAGAGGATGTGTGGATGGGATGGGTTTTGCGTCTTCGAGGAGGCGGGGGTGACGAATATTTTTGGCCGATGACTGTATCTGTGTTGTTCTGTCCATCGTCAAGTACGTGTTGCTCCTCATCTTCTGTTCCAGCAGATGTCCTCGCGCAGCACAACCGAATCCCTCAGCCATGAGACTGGTGGAGACAACGTAGCCTGGCGGTTTTGGGCCTTGTTGATCAATAGGGGAGGTCACCCAGCCGGCAAAGGGTTACAGACGCAGGCTGAATACCAAATAAGTTGCTCCAACAAGGGCTTCATTCGCCCTTCTTCATCACCGACCGGAGCACCGGTCATCTTTGTACCCAAGAAAGACGGTTCCCTTCGTCCCTGCGTCGACTACAGGCGCCTCAACGACCAGACCGAAAAGCATCGATACGCGATTCCCAAGATCGACGATCTCTTGGAACGCGTCCGCGGCTCAACGGTGTTCAAGAAGATCGACCTACGTGGAGCATACAATCTTCTTCGCATCGCGCAAGGCGAAGAATGGAAGACATGCTTCCGCACACGGTACCGATCGTGCAAATACCTGGTCATGCCATTCGGACTCTGCAACGCCCCTTCAAGCTTCCAGCGCTTCATGAACGATATGTTCCGCGACATGATCGACGTCTTCGTGATCATCTACCTGGACGACATCCTCATCTTCTCCAACAACGCCCAAGAACATCAATCCCACGTCGAGCAAGTACTCTCTCGACTTCGGTGAGCCAAGCTCTTCGCCAAGGCCGAGAAATGCGAGTTCTCTCAAGATTCGGTCGAGTTCCTCGGCTATCGGCTTCCAAGAACGGCGTCGAAATGGTCATCGACAAGGTCAGCGCCATTCTGACATGGCAACCGCCCAAGAACGTCAAACAGCTTCAATCGTTCCTCGGCTTCGCCAATTTCTACCGGCGATTCGTGTGGCATTACTCCCAACTGGTGTCGCCCTTGACAGCCCTACTTCACAAGAACACCATGTGGGAGTGGACTCCAGCCTGTCAGACATCCTTCGACGGCCTCAAGACAGCCTTCACCACCGCGCCGATATTGCAACATTTCGACCCCGACAAGCCCATCACGCTCGAGACCGATGCTTGGGACTACGCCATCGCAGCGGTCGCATCTCAGCCTGACGACAACGGCAAGCTTCGTCCCATCGCAGACCGTTCGCGCAAGATGAATTTTGCCAAGGTCAACTACGAGATTCACGACACGACCCGTCCGACTTCACCATCGACATCTGCACCGAAATCGAGGACGAGTATTGGCGCCAGCTCAGCACGCTGGGGCACGGCACCCCCGAATGCTTCGCGCTGTACGGAGCCGACCAGAGCGGCACCCTTTTCGACGACGACGAGCGCCATCTTCACGGACCACAAGAATCTCGTCTACTTCACCACTACCAAGCTTCTCAACCGACGCCAAGCTCGGTGGGCGATGATGCTCACCGAGTACGACTTCAAAATCATCTATCGACCCGGACATCAGGGTGGTAAGCCCGACGCTCTGAAAAGGCGGGCGGATTATCATCCTGGAACGGCCACACAACACTTCGCGGACAACAATCCCGACAACAATATGGTTATGGTTTTGCTTCCACAAGGTCGACATGACTTCACGGCCGACCCAAGCTCAGTGGCTACTCGAGCCACCTACGAGGTGGAGGTCAAAAGTGTTTGAACGCCAGATTGTGCAGCAGCTCAAAGTCCATCCGTAATGCATACCTCAACATTGCAACCTTGCCATGCCCTATCCATCCTCACTTTTACACCAAAATGACAACACGATCACCTTCCAAGACCCCTCTCACGCCCTCCAAGCGGGGTCGCCTGATGCAGCTGGTCGATTTAGGCATGAGCTATAGGAAGATTGCGGCACTCTATCACGATCCAGACTCTCAAGGTGCTTGAGGGTTTTGAGGGTGCAGTATGAGGTCAGAGTGACCCTGGCGAGGTGTCTTGAACTCGTAGTCTTGAGTGGGAGCGAAGTTGGCCTTGGTGTCCACAAGTGTCCACAAGTTGGGACAAAGGGAGAGTGTCCACAAGTGTCCACAAGTTGGGTGGCCGGGCGAGGATGAGTCAAAGACTCGTAGGTCGTGCCGAGAGGAGTCGAGGAGAAGGAAGCGAGGTGTTGGGCAAGTCTTGTGACCTTGAGAGTCGGTACACGGCGTAGAGGTGGTATGAGGACCACAGAGGAAGAGCAGCAAAAGTTGAAGTGCGTAGGCTTGAGTGAGGGTCGAGTAGTACGAAGGCGCGAGGACGTAGTGTGAGAGTGTGAGAGAAGGTAGTGAAGCGAGAAGTGGGTGTGGTAGACGAAGGATGATGGAGCGAGGGGTGATAAAACGATAGTCGCTTGGGGAAACAAGTCGGGGACAAGGAGGGAAAGGGGCTGCTTATATGCTTTTCTGCGTCCCGTTGACGAAGGCTAAAGTCCGTAGAGCCGGTATGGATGTGACAAACCTAGGACACCTAGATGCCGGAGTCAACGGAGCTTGGTTGCTTCTTGGGACGATCAATATTCCTAGAAGGTCGAATGTCGGCTAGCGGTCCGGGCAGGCAGAATCGGCGGGCGACCTTGGGGTGGCAAAGGAGTGGCGAGGGAGGAGAGGTAAGGGAAGGGAAGGTAGACGAGAACTGGATTGCGGGAGCAAGGGGGGAGACAGCTGGAGGAGGGCCTCCTTATATACCTTCGAGGGGGGTGCTAGGGAGTTGGAGCGAGAAGTGGCAAGAAGGTTCGAGGAGGTTCCAGGAGGTTCGATATGGCATGATCGATGACGTCATAGCAGATCTGGACGAGTCCGGCGATGACGTCATAGTGACGTCATACCAGATCGGGGATGACGTCATAGCGGATCGGGTCGAGATGCGTGATGACGTCATAGTGACGTCATTGGATCGGGCATGACGTCATCGGATCGGGGGTGACGTCATACCTGATCGGGTGTGGCAAACCGGTGGCAACGCCGATATCTCGGCGTACAGTGGTCGTACGGACTCCGGGATTTCGCCAGTCGGTAGAGCTTGATCCGGACTACAGTCCTGGAGCATCAGCTGGGTCACGTGATCGACGGGGTCCGTGACATGTTCTGACACTGGCTGCCTCCCAGGTGTGGTCGTGACCACCCAGGAGGAGCGGTTCCTTGCCATCTTGGGCGCTTTCGCTATTCCAGGCACTTCAGAAGCAATACATGCTATGCAAAATGGGAATCAGCTGCTGAAGACGTATCGAAATTGGTGTCTGCACTGGCATCCGGACAAGCATCGCGGCAGTCCGTACGCGACGGCCGGATTACAGCTGGTGCAAGACTGCTGGGATCAATGCAAGGCGGCCGATTGGTTCGTCAAGCTTCCTTTCAGGGACGAGCAATGCACGCGGCGTGTCGTCCTGGATCGCCACTTTCAGAGGCGTGCGGCGGAGTATAGGGACAGGTGGGACCTATGGAAGGAACGAGTTACGGCGTGGGATCGCGAGAACATGTCAAGCGAGCAACCCATGGCGGCCGATGAGGCGGCTCGGCGGCGGCGTGAGGAGCTCGAGCGGCAAGCAGAGGAGTACGCCCGGCGTCTCAAGGAGCAGCAGCGGAAGGAACGGGCGGAGCGCAAGGAGCAAGACAAGGCTCGGCGTCGTGCCGCACAGAAGGAGAAGAACGCGGACTGGAACGCTTTGCGACCATCGGAGCGGGAGGCGATCGTGCGCAAGAAGAAGCACGAGCAGAACGTCAAGAAGAAGATCCGCAAGCGTGCCGCCCTCCTCAAGAAGAAGCACCCAGCGGCATACGACTTATATAGCAAGCGCAAGACCCAGTCGTGAGTTCCCCTCATTGCACCCAATCCTTCTCCCTCCCTCTACCACACCACCTTCGACACCCCCCACCCCCACCCTCACCCTTCTCCTTCCCTACTCTGTCGTGCTTTCCCTTTCCTCCTCCCCTCGACACTCTCCCACTGCATCAAGATCGTGTGATGATGCGCGGGATGCAGTGGGGATCTCGGTGGTATCGTGCGCTGACATTTCTCTACATGTGACAGTCCCATCCTGCCCTCTTCCATCCCTCCTCTGCCTTTTACAGGACTTACACCAGCACCACCAGCAGCACCAGCACCAGCACCAGCACCAGCACCAGCACCTCCATCACCGCACTGTGAGTATCTCCGGTGCAGAAGCGCGCTCACCCCTCTCGCCCCTCTTTACCAGGTTCCTCTCCTCCTCCAGCCCCTGCTCCTTCCCTTCTTCTCTCTGCAGGTTCCTTTCGGAGCGGCGGCCGTGGTGCTGTGGTGGGGTCGTCGATGGCCCCGGCCCCGCGCGCCACCAGCACCACCACCAGCTCCTCGCCGTCGGTCGTCGCCCCGGCCCCGCGCCCCACCACCACCACGAGGTGTGCGCTCGCCTCGGTCAGCCAGCTCCTTGCTTTCCTCCTTCGGCCCCGGCTCCGCCACACCCCGACCAGCAGCAGCAGCAGCTCGCGTCGGCCGCCCTCGCCCCCGTCGCAGCACCACCACCAGCAGCAACTCCGTCCTCCTCGGCCTCGGACCCGGCCCCGCGCGCGCGGCATTTTGGTGAGTACTTCGTGCGTGACGCGTCGAGCTGTTCAGCTGCTTATGCCTTTTCTGTGTTGCTCCTTTCCAGCCCTCCACACGCGTTCAGACGATGCGCGCACCTCTTGCAGCGCATCTGCATCCTTTTCTACAGCTGCTGCTTATTATAGAGCTTTAGGTTCTGCTCATGATAATCATTACATGCCTGTCTGAATTGATGTGAGGTGTGAGAAAATAACGCGTCTAGGACGCGCTCCCTCGGCGCGGCCGGAGGCTCCTGACCTCGATCTTGTCCTCTACACACTGGGTTAAGATCTGAACCAGAGGTCAGAAATTTACCAGTTACCAGTTACCAACTACCACTTACCAAAGGTGGCACAATCGGCGCTTCATAGTCTGGTGGTATCCCTAGCGGGGAGGGCCAGTCTGGTGGTATCCCTAGCGGGCGAGGCCAAACTGCCGCCATGTTCAGCGGGCGCGGTCAATCTACGGTATGGGCTTTTGGTGCTTGCTAGCGGGGCGGGCCACACTATGCTTCTTGATCCCGTATAAGGTCGAAACTTGGCCAAAGACTGTCGGGAAAAATGCGGGCGACTCCATATACTGCTGGGCGCTATGGAGAGGTGCTCCGAGCACCTGAACATCAACACGGAGGCGTACGCCTGCAACACCACCTCCTAGTGCCTGAGCGTCGCTCAGCACTGCGAGTCCAGTTTGACGTCTGCGCCGGCGGGAGGCCTTTTCTCGCGACAACCGCTTACGGGGTCTAGCACCTCCCGTCAACCAGCTCCCTCTTGCCCTCTCTCGATTGTACGCCCCCTCCCGGCCATGGCGGCGTTTCGACAATGCGGTGCCGGCCGTCTCTCTACGCATCCACGTCAAGATCTGAACCGGAGGTTCAGAAATCAGGACGACGACGACGGCCTACGACGGCCGACGACGGGACAACAATACGCTGGTCCCTCACCCAGCCGACCACCATTGTCTCTCAATGGAGCAGCGACGACTTTGTCCGACGGGCGCAGGGAGTGGTGAGTGACACGTTGGAGTCAGTCACAGCTCTCGCTCGACATGCTCAGCCTGCCTCCCTTTCTCCTCAGCATGTTCACAATGGGCTCGGCCATGCTGGGGGACGGGCGCAGCCTGCGCAGCGCAAAGGTATGTTAATGAGCATCGGACATAGGCCCTCATGCTTGTGCTGATATAAAGACCCACCTCCTCAGCGTGTCGCCGTTGGTCATAGTCATCCCACCCCGTCACATCTCACACTCTCAGTGAACGCTCCAACCCCTGCAACATTCGCGCTTCGTCAAGTTCGACATCATGGCACCTTCCGACGACAAGAACCCCTACACGGCTGCCAGCGCGATAGCTGAGCGCATCCGAGCGAAGGACGGCTCGGACTGCACGCCTGATGTCCCTGATGCTGTGGCACAGACCGAGCCCAACGATGACGACGTCAAGCCCGACAAGCGCGGTATGAACCTCGTCACGGTCTCGCACGAGGTCGATGGCATTCAAGCGGAGATGCTCAGCATTCGATCCTTCCAGCTGTGGAAGGAAGGCAAGGACGAAGATGCGCTCCGTGACTCGGAGCAGACCATTGCGCTCTACCGCAAGCTGGTGGCCGCCTCGCCGGTGGAGTGGACCAAGCATCTGGCCGAGAATATGTTCGTTCACGCCATCCGCCTGGAGCAAGCTTGTAATGGTCTGTTCTTGCGACCGAAGGGAAGAGAGCAATGAGGAACGAAAGTCTGTCTAATGATTGATGATCGTGGTTCGAAGTAAGGAGTGAGAACTTAGAGAGGTGCGAGTGCACTCGCACCTAGCAATGAGATGAGGTGAAGAAAAGGGTGAAGGGGCCATGTCCCCCTAGGACGGCCCGCGCTCAGGGGTAGTCACTACATCCGCCCCCCCTTCTCCCAGGCCTGCGTCCGCGCAGGCCAGTCCGCGCTCCTCCTCGTCCGCCCGAGCCGCGACCGCGTCGTATGAGGGGAGAATGATGCGTGCCTTGCGAGGGAGCCGGGAGCCACCCAGATGCTTGCGCGCGGCCTCCTCGAAATCGCGCACTGCCCACCGGAGGTGAGGCAGACGCGAGTCCTGTTGCCACGACGGGTCAGACGCGCCCCATTCCACGAGGTAGTCGAAGACACGACCGTCCTCGAACTCGGTGGGGCGTCGACCGATGAAGCGTTTGACGTGTTCCTTCTCGCGATCCTCCCCGTCCACATCACCCACACCCAGCACCGGACGCGGACGAACGGCGCGTGGATCGCCCACGTATGGAACCAGCGCGTCGACCGGGAAGACGTCGTGTGCTCGGAACCACCCCGACAGCTTGAGCCGATAGGCGCGCCGTCCGACCGCCTCGACCACCTCAAAGGGACCCGCGTGCTTCGCCGACAGTTTGCGACGCTCGTCCGCAGCCGAGTCGAGCGGGGCGTGATAGTTTTTGAGGACCACCCAGGCAAGATCGCCGACATTGAACACGATGTCGTCGCGCTTTGCGTCGAACCGTTGTTTTTGTCGAAGCATTGACAGCTCCAGAACCACTCCCGCCTCCGTCCTGGCCGCCCTCAAATCCTCCACCCACTCCGTATGCGGCCGTCGCTCCGAGCCGCCGTCCCCACCAGGCCCGTCCAAACCGAGAAGCCGAGGCTCTTGACCGAAGACGAGCTCGTACGGGGAGAAAGCTGTGCTTGCGTGACGCCGGTTGTTGTAGGCCATCGCCAGTATGGGGAGCTTGGTGTCCCAATCGTCCTGCCGCACACTCACAAAATGACGGAGCATCGAGCAGAGGGTCTCGTTCAGGCGCTCTACTTGGCCGTCCGTCTGGGGATGATGGGGTGTGCTTGTTGTGAGTCAGTCAGCACTGCTGACAGTGCAACTCTCATTCCGGCTATAGCGGCATGCCGGAGCACAGCCTCCGGCACGGCACGGCAGCTTTGCTCATTCCAGCGCACAGCCCTCCCTTAGCCCGGCACAGCCTCCTCATTCCGGAAGCTGTTCCCGTTTCATATAGTCTTCCTGTCTCGTTTCCCCCAGCTTGCGCCCTCGGGCTCTCTCCCTGACCCCAAAGCTATATAACCAGCCTGTTTCCCTTCTCCTCCCCCCTCTGGCAATCCATCCAGTCCTTCACGTCTCGTCCTCTCCCCTGCCCTTCGTCCTTACTACTCCTTCCGGCCGTCTGCCCCAACGGTCCGCTATCTTACTTCGCACAGCGCCCGTCTGGGACACTGCTGGTTGGCTCGGTCCCCCCTTGATCCAGCAGCATAGGTCAGAGTTCTGGCGGCAGGTCCCTTCGGCTACACTGCGGAGCTGTACTACCTGGTCCGACCGTCCCATCCCGAACTGCTGGATCCTGTGGGATCCTCTCCAACCCGTACCTCCCTTTCGCCCGCTCGCAAGTTCGACACCCGGTCCTCGGTGCGGCTCTGCCCGCCTTGTCCGCACACCCACCTTGCTGGTCCTCGCAGGTGGGTGTTGTCCGTCGTCCGCGACCTTAGTCTACAAGAGACAACACAGTCAGCCCGTCTGGGGTCCCGACCCTCACGGGCATCGACAACTTCTTCGCCTGGCGCGAGAAGATCGAGCCGATCCTCCTCGGCATTCGCGCCCTCAACATCGTCTACGGCACGGAGCCTCTTCCGAAGCTCCCCTCGGCTCCCAGCAGCATCGACCTCCGGCTGCAGGAATCCTGGAAGGACAGGGACGCCAAGGCGATGTCGCTCATCCGACAGACGGTCGGAGGAGCTCTTCAAGGCCTGATCCGCGGGCTGCCCTCGAGCACGGCAATGTGGGCCCTCCTCGCCGATCTCAACAAGCTCGACACACCAGAGCATCGAGCAACCATCAATCGCAAGGTCGCAAACCTCTTTCTCGACGAAGGCGGCGACATGGCCGAGCACCTCAACAAGTTCATGGACCTCTTGGCGGAAGCGGGTGCGGCCAAGCTCGACTGGGCCAACGACGAGAAGTTGACTTGTCAGTACTTCTTCGACACCCTGCCCTACTCTCTTCGGGTGGTCCGGACGGACTGGCGTCAAGTGCCCAAAGAAGAGCAGACCTTCCTCGAGCTTGTCCGGCTCTACAACGAGGAAGACGCAGCTCGGCAGCGGTCCGCCACTCGCACGGCCGATGCGATGGCGATGGCAAGTCTGGCCAAGCCGCAACGCAGCGTCAACATCAAGGGCGTCGCAAACCGAGCTTCGGGCAAGTCGTCCAAGCGTGGCATCGACAAGTTCAAGCAGACCGACTCCGGCAGCAGCAGCAACAAGCGCCCGTTGTGCTACGGCTGCGGAGCTCGTGGGCACGAGCGGTCAAGCTGCCCGGACACCAGTCACTTGGGTCCCGGCGAAGGTCCGATCTGCTGGAACTGCCACAAGCAGGGCCACGTCTCAAGCGAGTGCAGGCAGCCGAAGAAACCAAGGTCCTCTGGCAAGGCGGCAGCTGCACAAGAGCTCGGTGGCACCTGGCCAGATGCGGACAACATGCTCGGCGCCGTGTTGGAGCACGCCAACTCGGCCACCGCGACGGATGACATGATGGTCCTCTTCCTGATCGACTCCGGCGCATCGCGACACATCGTCACCGACAAGGAGCTACTCAGCGGCGTTCGACCTATCGCCTCGGTCAGCTTCAAGACAGTCGGCTGGCAGGAAACTGCTGACTGTGTCGGTGACATCCACGGTTCCGTCACGTCCGGCAGACGGATCACTTTCAAGGACGTTGTCCTCCTCCCGGGAGCTGGAGTCAATCTCCTGTCGGAGGAGCTGCTGCGACAGCGCAGCTGGATTAAGATGATCGACAACAAGACCGACGTGGCTACCTTGCAGCACAAGGACCACCTCGACTGGCGCATGCCTCTCGTCAAGATCGGACTTCTGCGATACCTACAAGTCCGTCTCGACAAGTCCGACGACGGTTCGCCAGGGCAGGTCCTCGCCCCAGCGGAGCAACACGGCAGTCCGATGCTCGACCTGCATCATCGACTCGGTCACCTCGGCTTCAGTACGATCAAGAAGCTGATCCGGTCCGGTCATCTGCCCTCGGTGTCCGGCATGAACGAAGCCAAGCCCAGCTGCGACAGCTGCGAGAATGCAAAGGCGACTCGACACCCCTTCAACGATGCACCGCTCAGAGGGAGCCAGCCCCTTGAGCTCGTGCATTCGGACGTGGCCGGCCCGCTTCGACCGTGTCACGGTGGCTACACCTACTTTGCCACCTTCATCGACGACTTCACCGACCTTACCGATGTGGTCCTCCTTCGGTCAAAGGCAGAGGTTCTCCATCGCTTCGTCGCCTGGGTCAAGGTCGTCGAGCGGGCCTTCAACGCCAAGGTGCAAGTCCTACGCACCGACGGCGGCGGCGAGTACGTCAACAAGTCGATGACGACTTGGGCCGCTTCGCACGGGGTGCTTCACCACATCACCCCGCCGCACACACCGGAGCTCAACGGTGTGGCCGAGCGCAAGAACCGGACGCTCAAGGAGATGACGGCCGCCATGCTCCACAGCAGCGGCATGCCGGCGATCTGGTGGGGCCACGCCATCATGTTCGCGGCAGTCCTCCTCAAGAAGGTCACCCTGGTGGACGACGGTCGAACCGTGTGGGAATGGGTCCACAAGCGCAAGCCCTCCCTCGGCAAGGCGCAGGCCTTCGGTTCGACTTGCTGGGTGCACATTCCGGCAGCCGACCGCGTCAAGTCCGACTTGTCGATTCCCAAGGCCTGGAAGGGTCGACTCGTCGGCTGGCCTTCCGAGCGCAGCGGCTATGCTGTTCTCAACGAGGAAACGGGCAAGATCGTCTACTCACGCAACGTCTCCTTCGGTGCAAGTCCGAGCGCACCAACAGTCCTTCAAGACGTCGATGTCCCTCCGGGACAACTCCCGGATGCAAGCATTCTCGACATCGACGACGAGCCCTCAGTCGAAGCTGTCAAGTACGAGTACGACTCCGACGACGAGCCTACCTCTGGTCCTCGGGGTATCAAGCGCTCTGAGCCGGACACCACCGTGGACTTCGACCCACCCCCACAGGTCACTGCTCGACCTGAGGGTACACGGCGCCTCCCGGCACGTCTTGGGCGCGGGCAACGGTCGGCGCGGTTCTACGACCACTCCGCGACATTCTGCCAAGAGTCGGAGGGACATCTTTGTACGATCTCCCTGCTGGACAACGACCCGACCAGCTACGACGAGGCAATGCGCACTCCGGAGAAGGCCGAGTGGGCCAAGGCCTTCGAGTCCGAGCTCCAGTCGCTCATCAAGAACGACACGCTCGAGGAGGTGGTCCTCCCTCCCGGCGCCAAGGTCATCTCCACCAAGTGGGTCTGCAAGACAAAGCGCGATGCAGAAGGCAACTTTGTCAAGCACAAGGCTCGTCTCGTCGGCCGCGGCTTCACCCAGCGGTACGGCATCGACTACGACGAGACGTACGCTCCAGTCGGACGAATGACCAGCATGCGAATCTTCTTCGTCATTGCTTGCGTCTACGACCTGATCGTCTGGCAGATGGATGCGGAGACGGCCTTCCTCAACCCGGAGATGGACCGCGAGCTCTACATCAGCTTTCCGCAAGGCTGGGTCAAGACCAACCCGAAGGCGACCGGCCTTCTAGTCCGCAAGGGTCTTTACGGCTTCAAGCAGTCGGCACGACTGTGGTGGCTGGACGTTGTCAAGGTCCTCAACAACCTCGGCTTCCAGCACAGCGACGCCGACTGGGGCATCTTCGTGCGCATCGAGTCCGACGATACGCGCACGATCGTCTTCGTCTACGTGGACGACTTCCTTATCGGCGGCAAGACGCGGGCCATCATCGACGGTGTTCGAGATGGTCTCAAGGCCGCCTACAAGATGTCCGACATCGGCCCGGCTAGCTCTGTCCTCGGCGTCAAGGTCGAGCGAACGGACAGCAGCTTCGTCCTCAGCCAAGGTCACTACATCGACACGGTGCTCGAACGTTTCGGCATGACCGACTGCCGTCCGGAGCCGACACCAATCGCGGTCGGCACCAAGCTCGTCGCAGAGGGAGCTGCGATACATCCGGACCAAGCGCGACAGTTTCAAGCTCTGGTCGGATGTCTTATGTGGATCGCCCTCTCCACACGTCCGGACGTCAGCTTCGCAGTCAGCGCACTCTCGCGTTTCTGCAGCAACCCGACCGAAGAGCACTTCAAGGTTGCCAAGCGCGTCCTTCGGTACCTCAAGGCGACGCGCGACCTTGGGCTGGTCCTCGCCCCCGTCAAGGTTGACGGCGAACCTCAACTTGTCGGCTTCTCGGACGCCGACTGGGCCGGCAATCACGAAGACCGTCAGTCGCAGTCCGGCTACGTCTTCCAGCTCTACGGCGCTACGGTCAGCTGGGGCTCTCTGCGGCAGACGTGCGTCGCCCTCTCCTCGGTGGAGTCGGAGTACATTGCACTTACGGAAGCCGCCAAGGACGCCATCTGGCTTCGGACCGCCATCATGGCATACGACCAAGAGACAGCCGACTCGGTCAAGATCAGACTCGGCGGCGACAACCAGGGAGCGCTGGCCCTCGCGCAAAACCCTGGCTGGCACCGTCGCACCAAGCACATCGACATCCGGTATCACTTCGTCCGATGGCAAGTCGAGGCTGGTGCGATTCAGTTGGAGTACGTCGGCACATCGGAGCAAGCAGCCGACATCCTCACGAAGGCAACTCCGGCCCCGGTCCTTGTCAAGCATCGCCAAGCACTCGGTGTACGGCCGATCTCTGGCATCAAGACGGCGTCAGGTTCAGCAGGTGCTGCCTGAGAGGGAGTGTTGTGAGTCAGTCAGCACTGCTGACAGTGCAACTCTCATTCCGGCTATAGCGGCATGCTGGAGCACAGCCTCCGGCACGGCACGGCAGCTTTGCTCATTCCAGCGCACAGCCCTCCCTTAGCCCGGCACAGCCTCCTCATTCCGGAAGCTGTTCCCGTTTCATATAGTCTCGATGTCTCGTTTCCCCCAGTTTGCGCCCTCGGGCTCTCTCCCTGACCCCAAAGCTATATAACCAGCCTGTTTCCCTTCTCCTCCCCCCTCTGGCAATCCATCCAGTCCTTCACGTCTCGTCCTCTCCCCTGCCCTTCGTCCTTACTACTCCTTCCGGCCGTCTGCCCCAACGGTCCGCTATCTTACTTCGCTCAGCGCCCGTCTGGGACACTGCTGGTTGGCTCGGTCCCCCCTTGATCCAGCAGCATAGGTCAGAGTTCTGGCGGCAGGTCCCTTCGGCTCCACTGCGGAGCTGTACTACCTGGTCCGACCGTCCCATCCCGAACTGCTGGATCCTGTCGGATCCTCCCCAACCAGTACCTCCCTTTCGCCCGCTCGCAAGTTCGACACCCGGTCCTCGGTGCGGCTCTGCCCGTCTAGTCCGCACACCACCTTGCTGGTCCTCGCAGGTGAGTGTTGTCCGTCGTCCGCGACCTTAGTCTACAAGAGTGCTCATGCCCTGAGCAATCTGCAAGGCCCGAAACAGTTCGCGCCAGAACGTGCTGGTAAAACGGGCGTCACGGTTGGATACCATCTTCACCGGCAGGGCGGAGAGTGGGAAGACGTGTTCGAGGAAACGCTGTGCGGTTTGGCGCGCATCGTCCGTCTTGCGGGAGGGGTAGAAGAAAGCGAACTTGCTAAACTTGTCAGCGACTACAGTGATGGCATCAAAACCGGTCTTCGATGTGGGCACACCAGTGACAAAGTCCATCCCCAGCGTCGCCCACACCTCATGTGGCTCCTCCAACGGTATAAGGTGCCCGTGTCGCTTCTTGCGTCGAGCCTTGTTGGCTTGACACTCGTAGCACGTTTCCACATAAGTCTTGACCGTCTTGCGCATATCGTGAAAGAAGGTGTGCCGTTTGACCAGCTCCATCGTTGCGTGAACGCCCGGGTGCGCAGCCCGGATGCTGGAGTGGTATTCTTGCAGCAGGCTAGGTACCTTCGAGCCGGGCACACAAAGTTTGCGATCCGCCGAGAGCGTGGTGAGCCAGACGCGACCCTGTTCGAGGTGAAAGGGAGCGACGTCTTCACCTTGCTGAAGTCGCGACCATATGGAACGCCAGTGAGGATCCGTACTGTATTCATCGTCCCAGCTCGCAGCCGGGTCGACGTCCGCGACCAGCGCCGAGGTCTCCGCCTGTACTGCCCGCGACACGAGCGAGATCAGGCCGTCGGGGTGCTCCGCTGCCTCGAATTCGAGCGTGTCGTCCGCCTGCACTGCCTCCTCCCGAACAGGGGCGCGAGACAGAGCGTCAGCAACGACATTCGCGCCACCCTCTTTGTACACCACCTTGGCTTTGCCCTCCAACGGCGCCAGCGCCAGACGCAACTTGTCGAGTCGAGCGGTGAGCTTGTGAGACTTGAGGGACCAGAGCCAGAGAAGCGCCCGATGATCCGTGCGGACCTCGAGCTGCTGCCCGTCAATATAGTGCTTGAGCTTTCCTACCGCCCAATGAAGCGCGCAGAGTTCCAGATGGGTGGCCGGCAGTCTTGGCTCGCCCCCTTTCGTCTGTCGTGACAGAAAACACACGGGATGCTCGGCTCCGTCGTCGTCTTGCTGTGCTAGCACCGCCCCGAATCCGGCCGCAGAGGCGTCGACTGAGAGGATGAAGGGCTTGTCGAAGCAAGGGCGGCGCAGCACGGGGGCGCTGCTCAGCGCCTGCTTCAGGTAGCAGAAAGCCGTCTCCTCCTCCTCGCCCCAGTGAAAGGCAACAGATCCGTCCGAGCATCCAGCCAGAGCGGCAAGCGGCCGAGCGTGCGTGGCGAAGTTGGAAATGAATCGTCGGTACCATCCCGCCATGGCGTAGAACCGCTTGACCTCAGCCCTCGTCGTCGGTCGCGGGAACTCCAGCACGGCCGTGGCCTTGTCTTGGTCGGTGCGAAGACCCAGGTAAGTCACCTTGTAGCCGAGCAGAGCGATTTCCGAGAAGCCAAAGAAGCACTTGGCGGGGCTGACAGTCAGTCCAGCCGCCTCGATGGCGCGGAGGACCGCCTCGACATGACCGAGGTGCTCCTGGAAACCCGAGGAGTAAATGACGATGTCGTCCAGGTAGGCCAGGGCGAACTGCCAGCGTGCCGGGCCGAGGATCTTGTCCACCACGCGTTGGAAGAAGCTCGGCGCGCCCTTCAAGCCGAACGGCATCCGGCAGTACCGCCGAACGCCGCGAAAGGTGATGAAGGCCGTATAGTCGCGGGAGTCCTCCGCGATGCCCATCTGATGATAGCCCTTGTTCATATCGATCGTTGTGAACATGCGCGCCGGGCCGAGAGCGTCGAAGACGTCGTCGTTCGTCGGCATCGGATAGACGTCGCCCACCGTGACTTTGTTCAATGGGCGGTAATCGTTGCACAAACGAATCTTGCCGCGCTGCTTCACCAACACCACGCCAAACGCGAATGGGCCAGAAGAGGGCTCAGAGATACCAAGCCGCTCATGCTCCGCCAGCGTCTCATCCACCGCGCGCCGCTGCTCCGGACTAGTTCGCCGCGGAGGCTCCGCATGCGCCCACGTCTGGTGCCCTTCCTTGAGCTGAATAGTCATCTGGCCGCCATTATACAAGCCGATGGGGCGAGTGGGAGTCGGCCAAACGGCATAACGCTGTAAGACCGCGCCCAGCTGCCCGCGCTGAGCTGGAGTCAGCGAGGCACAGATCCGGACTTGCTGGCGGGTAGAGCTCGGGGACGGGATGTCGACCTCGGGGAGTACGTCGTCGCAATCAGGATCATCACCAAAGTGGACGCGATTGTCTGCTCGACCGGCCCGCGCCGCTCGAACCCGTCCGTTTGGCGCCGGGCTGACCTCACGCTCCGCCAGCCACGTCCTAAGCTTGCGCATTACGTCCCACTCGACCACCTTGCTGCGCGTCGACTACAAGCTCAGGCGTTGCATGGTATGATGCACGGCGGCCCTGGTTGCAGCCTCCTCCGGGCTCCCTGCCGTGCCCAAAACGCTGTCGATGGCCTCGAGCTCGCCGATGGCGTCGTCAGCAAGAAGTTCGATGCTCTCCTCGCCCGAATTGGCGAAGAGCACCTGTTTGGTGTGCGGCCCGACAAGTCCTCGCCCGGCGAGAGCAACGCGATCCGGTGCGTGCTCAGGCGCAAACGTGTAGGGTGCCAGTGTGGCCTGCTGTCCCGGTGCGCGGACGGGAACCATGATGCAAGAACGAGCGGGTACGATTGTGTTCTGGGCGACCAGGAGCAGTCTCGAAGCCGGGCTGACGCCTTTCCCTTCTCGAAGCTGAAGGAGCGAGCCAGGCTCGTCGGCCAAGGATGCGAACTTGTCCCGCAGGTTCAGCACCATTCCGAAATGGGCAATGTTGTCGGCGCCCAACAGCCAACCATCACTGCAGTCTTTGACGACGTGGAACTCAGCCTCCCGAGTAACCCGACAACCGGTTGTCGAGCAGAAATGAAGGCGGAGACGAACCGTGGCCGTAGGCTTTTGTACGCTGCCTCCTTCGTAGCCTTGAATGGAGACGTTGGCCGGTGGAAGCTTGACCGCGTCAGGAGCAATCGCTGCCAGTGCACGCTCAGAGATTGTCGACAAGTCCGCTCCTGAGTCCGGGCAGATGTCGTACTTGACCGTGGAGCCATCCACCCACACCGTGAGCCTGCAGGACGAACCTGCTTGGAATCTCGTGCCGGGCATATCGCTTCCCACGCGATAGATGTAAGCAACATCTTCGGCCTCGTGCGTGGGTGGAGACGACAGTCGTACCCGGCTCACGCGAGCTGGGGACGTGAACTCGTCGTCGTCTTCGGCGACGTCAACACCCTCGTCCTGCTCACCGTCTGGTGCCGAGTCCGAGTCGATGCTCTCCGTGTCGGCTCTCTTCGCCAATGCGCGACGCACAGCTCGTCTCTCACCGTCCCGCACCGCCTCCGCATCTCTTGGCTTGGTGGGACAGCTCCGAGCGAAGTGTCCGGCTTGATGGCAAAGGAAGCAAGTTCCGGCCAAGCGATCCGCGCCTTTGCTGGATGTCGGCGCTGGCGTGGCCCCGGGTAACGATCTCTCCACCTTCGGCGGCGCGGATGCCTGAGCTGGGGCGTCTATACCCTGTCGCTGCCTGCCGAGGTGAGGGGGCGCGGCACGACGCTGGCGGTCCCGCTCGGCTGAAGCTCTCTTGATCAGGTCTTCCTTCTCGCGCATGCGCGCACAGAAGTCCGACCATGACTCGCTAGTGTTGCGGAGCTCGTGCGTATGAAGCTGCCACTCAGAGGGCAGGCCTTGATATGCCAGATGGATGAGATCGGCCACCACCAACGATCCTAAGATCTCGCGGATGCCTCGTTGCTCATCTTGAAGCAGCCCTCGCGCCAGAGCATTGGTGACCTGCAGCTGGCCGACGAGGGCGTACTTGTCGTCGAGATAGTCGGACACGCGTTCCGTGTCCGGATGAAACCGTCGACGATCCAAGTCTGCCTGCGCCTGCGCGGGCGTCGGGACGAACTCTCGGAGGAACGCCGTCCTCCATTCGACCCACCAGTTAGGAGGAGGTTGCACCGAAGAAATCCAGATTTTCGCGCGACCTTCCATACAGCCAAGCAGCGAGGCAAGCGTTTGCTCCTTCGTCCAACCCGTGAGCATCACAAACCGCTCCAGCTGCTGCCACCACAAGTACGCTGAGGCACCCTGACGATGTGGGTCAAGACTGGGCTTGAAGAAGCCGATTTCCTTTGGACGAGGAAACCCCGGGCGAAGTGGCTGGAGTGACTGAGGCAATTGCTGTCCCGTCCAAACTTGATCCTGATACTGATGCGGCGGTGCTACACTCCCAGTCATGTGGCGGTGACGGTCACTCGACTGGAATAGGCGCTGGTCTTGACGCGGCTGGGGCGTCGTGGCTGTGTCGAGCGTTGGAGCTGCACCCGGGGCTTGACGACCGGCCCAGGGTCGGAAAGGAGTCGATGCGGGTGCCTGCGCATAAGCCGGTTGCGCGTAGACGTTGTCTTCCTGGCGATTTGGTAGATGATGCTGCTGCTGGGGATAATGCTGCTGCAAAGGATGCTGCCGCTGCAGAGGCGTGGTCCGAGGCAAGGCAAAGTCGATGGTCGATGAACAGGCGTGGATGGTGGTAGCTCGACCTGTCTTCCGACGCTTGGAGCGAAGGTCGACCATCCTATGGGTATCTGCGTCGACTGCCGCGGCTGCTGAGGACCCCGGCTCTGTAGGATCGGTCCTCCTCGCGAGAGTAGGTTGTCCTGCAATCTATCTCGCTCGTTCAAATGCGAGTGTACCGCTTGAAGGGCGACTTCCAACTCTCGCATTCGTTGCTCATCAGCCTGGCGCTGAGCTTCGAGTGTCTGAATACGCTGAGCATCATCCTTGCGTACTCGATCGATGTACTGGCCGAGCTCGGTGGTAAGAGGCCGCATGGTCGGGGCGCCTTGTGATTGGGCCGAGCTCAGCACCGGAGAGCCGCGTAGGATGCTGATCTCCCTGCGTCGCTCCCGGCGTTGCTTCTCGAAGTCCTTTTCCGCTGCCGCCCATGCTTCCCGGCGCTGCTGCCAAGTTTGACCAGCTAGAATGTCTTCCTCCTCAAGAGCCTCAATGCGATCGAGCATCGAGAGCGCCGACGTCTCGGCTGCTAGCGCTGGTGGGGCTGAAGTTGTGATCAGGCCGATGTCGGCGATAGCGGTTGTTGCTACTGTCGCATCGGCTGGAATATTGGCGGTAGTGCGTGACGACTGTCGTCGTGCGTCGCGCTCTCCGTCGGGGTCGCTCATGGCTGAATCCTATCCGGCCAGGAGGGTGGAGAAGATTGTACTCTCAGCACAACTCACTCCAGAGTGGGGGTGTCTCCGCTGCCACTGATACGCTCAGTGAGGGAGACAAATAGGTGCTTACCCGTTCACCTTCAAGCGAATGGCGGAGGGATTGGCCTGCGTCCGAAGAGCGCCGCGTCTTCTTGACCTGGCGAAGCTACCAAATGTAATGGTCTGTTCTTGCGACCGAAGGGAAGAGAGCAATGAGGAACGAAAGTCTGTCTAATGATTGATGATCGTGGTTCGAAGTAAGGAGTGAGAACTTAGAGAGGTGCGAGTGCACTCGCACCTAGCAATGAGATGAGGTGAAGAAAAGGGTGAAGGGGCCATGTCCCCCTAGGACGGCCCGCGCTCAGGGGTAGTCACTACAAAGCTGCTCGATACGAAGATGCTCTTGCCGTCCTTCGCGAGGTCGAGCGATTCCCGTCACACGCCACCACGGACGAGCATGCGCCTGATTGCGGCCACAGTGCAAGTCTCGCAAAGGCTTATGCGAAGCTCTACCAGTGGGACATCATGCAGGCACTCAAAGATATGGCCGGGCTGAAGGAGTGCACATCGCGTTCCTTTTCCGGCTACGAGACTCTGCAGAAAGCCGAACCGAACCAAGCTGGGCTGGCGCAGGCATGTGCCCTCGTGCAAGAGTTCATGCTACAGTGCATGAATGATGACGGCTCCATCAAGGACCTCTCGACTACGCGTGATCTCCAACTGCACGCCTTTCAGATCCTACAACAAATTGATGCGAACATCAACATTGCCAAGTGGGTCAAGGCTGCTATCGATCATGACGACGGACCGAACAGTCAGGACGCGTTCGCCTCCCACATTGCGGCCTATCAGCAACATTACATCGCCGCTGCCCTCGTGAACGTCACTTTCCACCTGATGTCGGTGGGTGCGGTCTCTCAATCGCTCAATAACGTCGAGCTCGCGATCAATCTGTATCGACACATGCTA
Source organism: Salmacisia buchloeana (assembly GCA_029952725.1). Lineage (NCBI taxonomy): Eukaryota > Fungi > Basidiomycota > Exobasidiomycetes > Tilletiales > Tilletiaceae > Salmacisia > Salmacisia buchloeana. Next base: position 284,935 of record CP124199.1, read on the forward strand.
CACTTCCAGCGGAAGCGGATCACGGCCCAGTTCGCAATCGGCGTAGCCTACATCAATGGGATCTTCGCATACGCCGACCTTCTCAAAATGGCTGGGAGACTCAAGGAGGCTCTGAAGGCGATTGAGGATGCGATTGACCACTGCCGGCGCATGAACGTCCTTGGGCTCGAGCCTTACTCTTCGTTGCTGGCGTTGTGCCTTCACACCTACGCCTCGTCGCTTGACTCCGCTGGACGGCGCACGGAGGCGATCGCTGCGATGAAGGAGGCAACAAGTCGGTTACAAGCGCTGAAGGATGTCGGGACGCTGAGCCCCGATACGGCGGCCTATTTGGCCGTCGGCCTGGCTTCTCTTGCCAACTGGCTCGCTGAAGGTGGCCAAGCGGATGCCGCGTTGCAAGCGGGACAAGACGCACTCGCTCTTGCCACCAAACTTGACGAAGCTGCTCCTTCGACCGACAAGGCGCCGCTGGCGATCACGTACCTCGCACACGCCCGGGTGCTGCTCAAGACCGGCAAGCATGCGGAGGGCATCGTCGCTGGCGACGAAGCGATGGCCATCTTCCGCAAGATGCAAGAGGGCGATCCTCGATCCGCCGAGCAGCAATTGGAACACGCTCTGGAGCTTTCACTCTATGCGTTGTGCTTGCAAAACGCTGGCCAACGTACGGATGCGATTCGCGTTCGGCACGAAAACATCTCCATTCTACGCAAGCTCGAGTCTCATGAGCCGCTTAAGGTGGAAGGCATGCTCGCCGTGGAGCATGTTGCTCTCTCAAGACTGCTGGTCTTTACGGACGATTGGCAAAGCGCGCTCACGCACGCCGAGGAAGGCGTGGCGATCTTGCGCAAGCTACACGCCGACAACCGAAAGACGTGGACCGCATTCCTGGCGGATGCGATGCTGCTATACAGCAACATCGCATCTAAGTTGGACAAGATACCGGAAGAGTTCGCGGCTGGCCGAGAGGCGATCTTCTTATGGCAAGAGCTCCTGGAGCAGAATGTACCGGGGGCTGAACTCGGCGCTGCCATCCTCATCATCTTGAGGGCGGCACGCCTTCGCAGCACGGCGCGTGTCGACGAGGCCAAGGCGGCCGCGCGCCAGGGCGCGAAGCTCCTCCGCCAGTGGGACGCCGCGATGGGTGGCAAATTCGAAGCGGCTTCGCTCTGCCACGTTTCCGTGAAGAATGGACACGGCGCGACCAACTACGAAACGCACATCGTCTACAGTGGGCAAACTGCGGACGAGCGCGCGGTCATACGTGACAATCTGCTCAATCCTGCGAAGCAGATCGAAGGCGCGACGGACCACGTCGACGCTGCTGCGATACACGCCACGCTTCCGAATCCCTTCGATGCGCTCAAGGGCGTCCTCGTGCGCAGTTTGCTCTGAGTCAGTCCCGCTCCCACTGCCTACCTCGCGTCTCAGTCTCGGTATTCTTTCCCAATACGCGATGAACCCCTGTGTTCAAGAAGTCGCGAAGCTTCCTCTGATCGACGCAGGCGCGAATGAATGGCAAGCGATGCTCATAAGTATAGTTGCTGTGTGCGGCTGTGCGCGCGTGTGAGATAGAGAGAATACAAAGGTGCAAGAAGCAGCAGCAACCTGATCAATCCCGAGAGGGCAGGAGCGCCTGAAGTACAAGAGCATCTGACCCTACAAGCCAGGGCGGCCGGAGACATACGATTACGAGAAGCCGGTTCGCTGTCAGTAGGCTACACCATCGCGAGGATGACATGCCCAAGACCACTTGTCTGAGTTCGGGCGCGCTCGACGACGAGGGGGAGGAGGCGGTGCGATGCGTGTGCAGCTTTGAGTGCTGGGAGGGGAGCTGATGGATGCTGAGCCCCTTTGCATCGACCGCCTCCGTCTCCGCCTCGTCCGGCGTCGGCCCCGGACTTGACGCGCGCGTGTAGCGGCGTGCCCGTTCGTGTGCTTGTGTCCTTGTCTTCGTTCGCGATGGAGATGGCGTTCGCGACGACCGCTGCTGCTGCCGGCGTCTTGTATCTCTTGCTGCTCCGAGTACAACTTGAAGCGGCCCGGCTTGTGCGAAGGCAAGATCGATAGCCTTGATGTGCCGCTGCTGATGTTGCTGCCGTTGCTGCTGCCGCCGGTCGTGACGGTGTTGATGCCAGAGGGTGACTTGGTGGAGCTGCCGAGTGTAAGGTCGACAATGGGCTGATGTCGATCAGAGGCGATGTTGATGGCGAAGCCGGCCGCAGAAGTCGAGGTCGATGGCTTGCAGCGAGTCGGTATGATGTGCCCCGTCTGATGTGCTCGATGATGGCGACGAGGAGGGCCAGGAGTGGTAAGACGGTTGCTCCGATGCAGCTGCCCGAGCTTGGAGGCGTGACTTGGACACGGGCTTGGACGAGGTTGCTTGGGTGCAGGGTATGAGAGCGAGTAGTGTACGGAGTCACCATGCTCAAAGCATCACTGCATATCGAAGAGAAGAAAGAAGGTCAGCCGAGGAAGAAGAGGGAGAGCACCACGGAGGACTCACCACTAGGCACCGTCCTCGATCGCGACGCCGGTCAGGAGCAGACTACCACCGAGTCCGACTCCCGACAAGAGAGACTTGCACCTTGATGATCAAGATGCGTCCCGGGGGGCATCCCAGGCCCCCGCTTCTGTCCTGCTGGTCTAGAAGACACCGCTATGCATGTTGATACAGCTGTCGGCTGGCGGTCCGGGCAGGCGGAATCGGCGGGCGATCTTGGTGGCAAAGGAGTGGCGAGGGAGGAGAGGTAAGGGAAGGGAAGGTAGACGAGAACTGGATTGCGGGAGCAAGGGGGAAGACAGCTGGAGGAGGGCCTCCTTATATACCTTCGAGGGGGGTGCTAGGGAGGTGTGGCAAGAAGGTTCGAGGAGGTTCGAGGAGGTTCGATATGGCGTGATCGATGACGTCATATGACGTCATGATGACGTCATAGCAGATCTGGACGAGTCCGGCGATGACGTCATAGTGACGTCATACCAGATGGGGGATGACGTCATAGCGGATCGGGTCGAGATGCGTGATGACGTCATAGTGACGTCATTGGATCGGGCATGACGTCATCGGATCGGGGGTGACGTCATACCTGATCGGGTGTGGCAAACCGGTGGCAACGCCGATATCTCGGCGTACAGTGGTCGTACGGACTCCGGGATTTCGCCAGTCGGTACAGCTTGATCCGGACTACAGTCCTGGAGTATCAGCTGGGTCACGTGATCGACGGGGTCCGTGACAAGCTCACTCTTTGATGCCCCTTCGCAGCATACTGTAGGCCGCAGGGCGAAGAGTGAGCACACAGCGAGAGACACTCCCTCCCTGATACTGTCACTCACCTTGTGCCACGCCAACGGTCGCCCTCGTCGCCAGCGAGCAGCGAAGAGCTCAACTGGCACGCCATGCCAAGTGGTGTACACGGCTGGGTTGCCTCGCCGTCGAGTGTCGAACATCGACGTTCCTCGCCGCAGCACTGCCACCCCCGTGCCAACCCTGCCTGCCCGACAGCGAGGACACCCAGCGAGCTCGCTGGCATCGCGAGCCTCAAGGAGCGCGCTCCAGCGTGCTGGCCAGCCATGCATCATCAGCAAGGAGGCGCGTGGACGTGCGCGTCGCAGTCGCTGGCGCTGCTGCACGTGTGAGACCTGCTAGGCGATGGTCCAACGGACATACCGATCGGCGCGACAGCGACCACGAGGAAGGGCGAGGGCGAGGGCGAGGGCCAATGTTGAGACGCGGTCGCGCACCACTGTACTCGATGACGGGGCGCGAATGGTCGTCGGTCATGCTGGCGAGGGAGGACGATGAGCCAGACGGGGCTGTGGTGGTGCTCGAGCATGGCCGTGTTGATGCCATGACTACCGTGCCGGCGGGCGAGCTTACTAGTAGTGAGCCCATGGGTGCGCCTCCTCGGGCAGCGACGGGACGGCGCAGAGGCTGATGTCCAGGAGCGAGGAGCCTCGGTCGACCCGCCCCGAGCACGCGCCGCCCGTGTCCAAGCAAAAGTCGCGGCTGTGTGGTTGACGGTCCACCCCACCGCGCGATCCTCTCCGCGGCGCCGCGGTGCTTGGGACTACGACGTGCCAGCGAGCCAAGCACGCACGCCGGGCGTGGGCGCGGCGCATGCTGTACCGCTCCCCTGTCCAAGCTCGAAGGCAATGCACGATCCTATGCGCGCGCACCGGTGCTCGTGCCCCGACCTGCTGGCTGGCGGCATGGACGGCGAGCGACGCTGAGGGGTGACGGGACGCGACGAGGAGGAGCGCTGGAGCGGACTCGCTCTCTGATGTTCACGATGCAGACGTGGACGACGGCGTTGAGGTGCTGCGTGTCATCATTCGTTCGCGCGTGGCAGCGTGCGTCCCTGGCATGTTGGACTCCTTCCCTGTACGCGCCTGGGTGCAAGCGCCGCCGACTCGGGGCCTCGAACACGACCTCGACCTCGACCTCGGACCACCCGATCCTTGGGCGCCCGCTCAGCGAGTCGCCCTGCGCATCGTGATGGCCGACGAGCTCGGCGGTGGTCAAGTCGACGTCGACGTGGGTCGCTTTGCGTCGAACCATTGTTTTTGTCGAAGCATTGACAGCTCCAGAACCACTCCCGCCTCCGTCCTGGCCGCCCTCAAATCCTCCACCCACTCCGTATGCGGCCGTCGCTCCGAGCCGCCGTCCCTCCTGTAGACTAAGGTTTCTTGTAGACTAAGGTCGCGGACGACGGACAACACTCACCTGCGAGGACCAGCAAGGTGGTGTGCGGACTAGACGGGCAGAGCCGCACCGAGGACCGGGTGTCGAACTTGCGAGCGGGCGAAAGGGAGGTACTGGTTGGGGAGGATCCGACAGGATCCAGCAGTTCGGGATGGGACGGTCGGACCAGGTAGTACAGCTCCGCAGTGGAGCCGAAGGAACCTGCCGCCAGAACTCTGACCTATGCCGCTGGATCAAGGGGGGACCGAGCCAACCAGCAGTGTCCCAGACGGGCGCTGAGCGAAGTAAGATAGCGGACCGTTGGGGCGGACAGCCGGAAGGGTTAGTAAGGACGAAGGGCAGGGGAGAGGACGAGACGTGAAGGACTGGATGGATTGCCAGAGGGGGGAGGAGAAGGGAAACAGGCTGGTTATATAGCTTTGGGGTCAGGGAGAGAGCCCGAGGGCGCAAGCTGGGGGAAACGAGACAGGGAGACTATATGAAACGGGAACAGCTTCCGGAATGAGGAGGCTGTGCCGGGCTAAGGGAGGGCTGTGCGCTGGAATGAGGAAAGCTGCCGTGCCGTGCCGGAGGCTGTGCTCCAGCATGCCGCTATAGCCGGAATGAGAGTTGCACTGTCAGCAGTGCTGACTGACTCACAACACTCCCTCTCAGGCAGCACCTGCTGAACCTGACGCCGTCTTGATGCCAGAGATCGGCCGTACACCGAGTGCTTGGCGATGCTTGACAAGTACCGGAGCCGGAGTTGCCCTGGTGAGGATGTCGGCTGCTTGCTCCGATGTGCCGACGTACTCCAACTGAATCGCACCAGCCTCGACTTGCCATCGGACGAAGTGATACCGGATGTCGATGTGCTTGGTGCGACGGTGCCAGCCAGGGTTTTGCGCGAGGGCCAGCGCTCCCTGGTTGTCGCCGCCGAGTCTGATCTTGACCGAGTCGGCTGTCTCTTGATCGTATGCCATGATGGCGGTCCGAAGCCAGATGGCGTCCTTGGCGGCTTCCGTAAGTGCAATGTACTCCGACTCCACCGAGGAGAGAGAGACGCACGTCTGCCGCAGAGAGCTCCAGCTGACCGTAGCACCGTAGAGCTGGAAGACGTAGCCGGACTGCGACTGACGGTCTTCGTGATTGCCGGCCCAGTCGGCGTCCGAGAAGCCGACAAGTTGAGGTTCACCGTCAACCTTGACGGGGGCGAGGACCAGCCCAAGGTCACGCGTGGCCTTGAGGTACTGTCACGGACCCCGTCGATCACGTGACCCAGCTGATACTCCAGGACTGTAGTCCGGATCAAGCTGTACCGACTGGCGAAATCCCGGAGTCCGTACGACCACTGTACGCCGAGATATCGGCGTTGCCACCGGTTTGCCACACCCGATCAGGTATGACGTCACCCCCGATCCGATGACGTCATGCCCGATCCAATGACGTCACTATGACGTCATCACGCATCTCGACCCGATCCGCTATGACGTCATCCCCGATCTTATGACGTCACCCCCGATTGCCGATGACGTCATCCCCGATCTGGTATGACGTCACTATGACGTCATCGCCGGACTCGTCCAGATCCGCTATGACGTCATCATGACGTCATATGACGTCATCGATCACGCCATATCGAACCTCCTGGAACCTCCTGGAACCTTCTTGCCACTTCTCGCTCCAACTCCCTAGCACCCCCCTCGAAGGTATATTCTTGTGGACTAAGGTCGCGGACGACGGACAACACCCACCTGCGAGGACCAGCAAGGTGGGTGTGCGGACTAGACGGACGAAGCCGCACCGAGGACCGGGTGTCGAACTTGCGAGCGAGCGAAGGGGAGGTACTGGTCGGGTAGGATCCCACAGGATCCAGCAGTTCGGGATGGGACGGTCGGACCAGGTAGTACAGCTCCGCAGTGGAGCCGAAGGGACCTGCCGCCAGAACTCTGACCTATGCTGCTGGATCAAGGGGGGACCGAGCCAACCAGCAGTGTCCCAGACGGGCGCTGAGCGAAGTAAGATAGCGGACCGTTGGGGCAGACGGCCGGAAGGAGTAGTGAGGACGAAGGGCAGGGGAGAGGACGAGACGTGAAGGACTGGATGGATTGCCAGAGGGGGGAGGAGAAGGGAAACAGGCTGGTTATATAGCTTTGGGGTCAGGGAGAGAGCCCGAGGGCGCAAGCTGGGGGAAACGAGACAGGGAGACTATATGAAACGGGAACAGCTTCCGGAATGAGGAGGCTGTGCCGGGCTAAGGGAGGGCTGTGCGCTGGAATGAGGAAAGCTGCCGTGCCGTGCCGGAGGCTGTGCTCCGACATGCCGCTATAGCCGGAATGAGAGTTGCACTGTCAGCAGTGCTGACTGACTCACAACACTCCCTCTCAGGCAGCACCTGCTGAACCTGACGCCGTCTTGATGCCAGAGATCGGCCGTACACCGAGTGCTTGGCGATGCTTGACAAGGACCGGGGCCGGAGTTGCCTTCGTGAGGATGTCGGCTGCTTGCTCCGATGTGCCGACGTACTCCAACTGAATCGCACCAGCCTCGACTTGCCATCGGACGAAGTGATACCGGATGTCGATGTGCTTGGTGCGACGGTGCCAGCCAGGGTTTTGCGCGAGGGCCAGCGCTCCCTGGTTGTCGCCGCCGAGTCTGATCTTGACCGAGTCGGCTGTCTCTTGGTCGTATGCCATGATGGCGGTCCGAAGCCAGATGGCGTCCTTGGCGGCTTCCGTAAGTGCAATGTACTCCGACTCCACCGAAGAGAGGGCGACGCACGTCTGCCGCAGAGAGCCCCAGCTGACCGTAGCGCCGTAGAGCTGGAAGACGTAGCCGGACTGCGACTGACGGTCTTCGTGATTGCCGGCCCAGTCGGCATCCGAGAAGCCGACAAGTTGAGGTTCACCGTCAACCTTGACGGGGGCGAGCACCAGCCCAAGGTCGCGCGTCGCCTTGAGGTACCGAAGGAGGCGCTTGGCAATCTTGAAGTGCTCTTCGGTCGGGTTGCTGCAGAAGCGCGAGAGTGCGCTGACTGCGAAGCTGACGTCCGGACGTGTGGAGAGGACGATCCACATAAGACATCCGACCAGCGCTTGATACTGTCGTGCTTGGTCCGGATGTATCGCAGCTCCCTCTGCGACGAGCTTGGTGCCGACCGCGATTGGTGTCGGCTCCGGACGGCAGTCGGTCATGCCGAAACGTTCGAGGACCGTGTCGACGTAGTGACCTTGGCTGAGGACAAAGCTGCTGTCCGTTCGCTCAACCTTGACGCCGAGAACAGAGCTAGCCGGGCCGATGTCGGACATCTTGTAGGCGGCCTTGAGACCATCTCGAACACCATCGATGATGGCCCGCGCCTTGCCGCCGATGAGGAAGCTATCCACGTAGACGAAGACGATCGTGCGCGTATCGTCGGACTCGATGCGCACGAAGATGCCCCAGTCGGCGTCGCTGTGCTGGAAGCCGAGGTTGTTGAGGACCTTGACAACGTCCAGCCACCACAGTCGTGCCGACTGCTTGAAGCCGTAAAGACCCTTGCGGACTAGAAGGCCGGTCGCCTTCGGGTTGGTCTTGACCCAGCCTTGCGGAAAGCTGATGTAGAGCTCGCGGTCCATCTCCGGGTTGAGGAAGGCCGTCTCCGCATCCATCTGCCAGACGATCAGGTCGTAGACGCAAGCAATGACGAAGAAGATTCGCATGCTGGTCATTCGTCCGACTGGAGCGTACGTCTCGTCGTAGTCGATGCCGTACCGCTGGGTGAAGCCGCGGCCGACGAGACGAGCCTTGTGCTTGACAAAGTTGCCTTCTGCATCGCGCTTTGTCTTGCAGACCCACTTGGTGGAGATGACCTTGGCGCCGGGAGGGAGGACCACCTCCTCGAGCGTGTCGTTCTTGATGAGCGACTGGAGCTCGGACTCGAAGGCCTTGGCCCACTCGGCCTTCTCCGGAGTGCGCATTGCCTCGTCGTAGCTGGTCGGGTCGTTGTCCAGCAGGGAGATCGTACAAAGATGTCCCTCCGACTCTTGGCAGAATGTCGCGGAGTGGTCGTAGAACCGCGCCGACCGTTGCCCGCGCCCAAGACGTGCCGGGAGGCGCCGTGTACCCTCAGGTCGAGCAGTGACCTGTGGGGGTGGGTCGAAGTCCACGGTGGTGTCCGGCTCAGAGCGCTTGATACCCCGAGGACCAGAGGTAGGCTCGTCGTCGGAGTCGTACTCGTACTTGACAGCTTCGACTGAGGGCTCGTCGTCGATGTCGAGAATGCTTGCATCCGGGAGTTGTCCCGGAGGGACATCGACGTCTTGAAGGACTGTTGGTGCGCTCGGACTTGCACCGAAGGAGACGTTGCGTGAGTAGACGATCTTGCCCGTTTCCTCGTTGAGAACAGCATAGCCGCTGCGCTCGGAAGGCCAGCCGACGAGTCGACCCTTCCAGGCCTTGGGAATCGACAAGTCGGACTTGACGCGGTCGGCTGCCGGAATGTGCACCCAGCAAGTCGAACCGAAGGCCTGCGCCTTGCCGAGGGAGGGCTTGCGCTTGTGGACCCATTCCCACACGGTTCGACCGTCGTCCACCAGGGTGACCTTCTTGAGGAGGACTGCCGCGAACATGATGGCGTGGCCCCACCAGATCGCCGGCATGCCGCTGCTGTGGAGCATGGCGGCCGTCATCTCCTTGAGCGTCCGGTTCTTGCGCTCGGCCACACCGTTGAGCTCCGGTGTGTGCGGCGGGGTGATGTGGTGAAGCACCCCGTGCGAAGCGGCCCAAGTCGTCATCGACTTGTTGACGTACTCGCCGCCGCCGTCGGTGCGTAGGACTTGCACCTTGGCGTTGAAGGCCCGCTCGACGACCTTGACCCAGGCGACGAAGCGATGGAGAACCTCTGCCTTTGACCGAAGGAGGACCACATCGGTAAGGTCGGTGAAGTCGTCGATGAAGGTGGCAAAGTAGGTGTAGCCACCGTGACACGGTCGAAGCGGGCCGGCCACGTCCGAATGCACGAGCTCAAGGGGCTGACTCCCTCTGAGCGGTGCGTCGTTGAACGGATGCCGAGTCACCTTTGCATTCTCGCAGCTGTCGCAGCTGGGCTTGGCTTCGTTCATGCCGGACACCGAGGGCAGATGACCGGACCGGATCAGCTTCTTGATCGTACTGAAGCCGAGGTGACCGAGTCGATGATGCAGGTCGAGCATCGGACTGCCGTGTTGCTCCGCTGGGGCGAGGACCTGCCCTGGCGAACCGTCGTCGGACTTGTCGAGACGGACTTGTAGGTATCGCAGAAGTCCGATCTTGACGAGAGGCATGCGCCAGTCGAGGTGGTCCTTGTGCTGCAAGGTAGCCACGTCGGTCTTGTTGTCGATCATCTTAATCCAGCTGCGCTGTCGCAGCAGCTCCTCCGACAGGAGATTGACTCCAGCTCCCGGAGGAGGACAACGTCCTTGAAAGTGATCCGTCTGCCGGACGTGACGGAACCGTGGATGTCACCGACACAGTCAGCAGTTTCCTGCCAGCCGACTGTCTTGAAGCTGACCGAGGCGATAGGTCGAACGCCGCTGAGTAGCTCCTTGTCGGTGACGATGTGTCGCGATGCGCCGGAGTCGATCAGGAAGAGGACCATCATGTCATCCGTCGCGGTGGCCGAGTTGGCGTGCTCCAACACGGCGCCGAGCATGTCGTCCGCATCTGGCCAGGTGCCACCGAGCTCTTGTGCAGCTGCCGCCTTGCCAGAGGACCTTGGTTTCTTCGGCTGCCTGCACTCGCTTGAGACGTGGCCCTGCTTGTGGCAGTTCCAGCAGATCGGACCTTCGCCGGGACCCAAGTGACTGGTGTCCGGGCAGCTTGACCGCTCGTGCCCACGAGCTCCGCAGCCGTAGCACAACGGGCGCTTGTTGCTGCTGCTGCCGGAGTCGGTCTGCTTGAACTTGTCGATGCCACGCTTGGACGACTTGCCCGAAGCTCGGTTTGCGACGCCCTTGATGTTGACGCTGCGTTGCGGCTTGGCCAGACTTGCCATCGCCATCGCATCGGCCGTGCGAGTGGCGGACCGCTGCCGAGCTGCGTCTTCCTCGTTGTAGAGCCGGACAAGCTCGAGGAAGGTCTGCTCTTCTTTGGGCACTTGACGCCAGTCCGTCCGGACCACCCGAAGAGAGTAGGGCAGGGTGTCGAAGAAGTACTGGCAGGTCAACTTCTCGTCGTTGGCCCAGTCGAGCTTGGCCGCACCCGCTTCCGCCAAGAGGTTCATGAACTTGTTGAGGTGCTCGGCCATGTCGCCACCTTCGTCGAGGAAGAGGTTGGCGACCTTGCGATTGATGGTTGCTCTATGCTCTGGAGTGTCGAGCTTGTTGAGATCGGCGAGGAGGGCCCACATCGCCGTGCTCGAGGGCAGCCCGCGGATCAGGCCTTGAAGAGCTCCTCCGACCGTCTGTCGGATGAGCGACATCGCCTTGGCGTCCCTGTCCTTCCAGGACTCCTGCAGCCGAAGGTCGATGCTGCTAGGAGCCGACGGGAGCTTCGGAAGAGGCTCCGTGCCGTAGACGATGTTGAGGGCGCGAATGCCGAGGAGGACCGGCTCGATCTTCTCGCGCCAGGCGAAGAAGTTGTCGATGCCCATGAGGGTCGGGACCCCAGACGGGCTGACTGTGCTGTCGACCATTGCGTAGGACCGCTGCAGCAACTGCGAGGACCAACAGTACCACCGGACGGGTCGAGAGGACGAAGACGGACGCGGACGGACGCGGACGAGGAAGCAAGACCAAAGTGGTGAGCTTCACAGACTCTTAATCTCTTGTAGACTAAGGTCGCGGACGACGGACCACACCCACCTGCGAGGACCAGCAAGGTGGGTGTGCGGACAAGACGGGCAGAGCCGCACCGAGGACCGGGTGTCGAACTTGCGAGCGGGCGAAAGGGAGGTACTGGTTGGGGAGGATCCCACAGGATCCAGCAGTTCGGGATGGGACGGTCGGACCAGGTAGTACAGCTCCGCAGTGGAGCCGAAGGGACCTGCCGCCAGAACTCTGACCTATGCCGCTGGATCAAGGGGGGACCGAGCCAACCAGCAGTGTCCCAGACGGGCGCTGAGCGAAGTAAGATAGCGGACCGTTGGGGCAGACGGCCGGAAGGAGTAGTAAGGACGAAGGGCAGGGGAGAGGACGAGACGTGAAGGACTGGATGGATTGCCAGAGGGGGGAGGAGAAGGGAAACAGGCTGGTTATATAGCTTTGGGGTCAGGGAGAGAGCCCGAGGGCGCAAGCTGGGGGAAACGAGACAGGGAGACTATATGAAACGGGAACAGCTTCCGGAATGAGGAGGCTGTGCCGGGCTAAGGGAGGGCTGTGCGCTGGAATGAGGAAAGCTGCCGTGCCGTGCCGGAGGCTGTGCTCCGGCATGCCGCTATAGCCGGAATGAGAGTTGCACTGTCAGCAGTGCTGACTGACTCACAACAAGAGAGGTAGGGAGGAGGTTCTAGTCAGCGTGCTGTCCCAGGAGCAGGATCAGGAGTCGAGGACTGACTAGAGGTGGGGTTGCAATGAGAACTCCCGTCTCGCTGGTCTTCCTCACGTCTTCCCTTCTCCTTCTCGTAGCTCCTTCTTGTACCCTTCTCGACTGTTGCTGCGTGTCGCGGTTTGGCCGTGAAGATAGTCTTGACACAAAGGACTCGTCGCGCTTGAGGAACGCCGAAGCCACGAGAGTGACAGAAAGGACTCTCCCGAAGAAAGGCGCACCTTGAGCTTGACCATCTTGTTCGTGCGCTTGCTGCTCGTGAGCTGGCCGGTCGGAGGCGGTTGATGTCGTCGAGGTCGCGTCCATTGTGCCGGCGATCAATCCTTTGTACGTGACTACGCCGACGCTCGTCCTTTGTTCCACGTGAGGCGTGGATTCCGCTACCACAAGCGGAGGGCGTAATCGAGTGGAGGTCAGGCTGAATGGGCGGCGGGACTCCGGCGACGGCCTTCTACGGTGCCGAAGCGGCCGCCCGCCGGCGACGTCGAGGGGCAGGCGCCAGTGCCATAGGCGACCCTCGTCTCCAGGCTGGGCGATGATGGCACGGCGCAACAAGCGAAGGAGCGACGGCCGACGGGCCTCGCCTGCGCACCTCATCACCGACACGGTGAGGACGGGGACGGGGACGAGGACGAGGAGGCTGCTCGTTGACGACGACCATCCCCAGCATCAGCATCGCCATCGACAGCCATGGCAGTGACCACCGCAGCCAAGGCCAGCAGCCTGCACAGTGGCGAGCCAGCCAACACGACGACGAGGGAGGAGGACGCCAAGCAGGCGCGGCTCAGCGCGCACTCGGACCTCTTCACCGTGCTCGCCTCGGGATGCGCCCTCATCTCGGACGGATACCAGAACAATGCGATGACCATGATCAACGTCCTCTTCACCCGTGGGCGTCGCCCCAGCTCCATCATGGTATCGCCCTGCTCATTCCCTGCCATGACTCACAGAACGATACGGCAGCCGTGTGTACAGCTCCCAAGTCGCCACGCGCGTGTCCAACGCCCTCCTCGTCGGCGCCGTCCTCGGCCAGGTCGGCGTCGGCCTCGTGTGCGACCGCATCGGACGCAAGAGCGCCATCGTCCTCACCACCGCCCTCCTCGTCGTGTCCGCCATCTTTGCCACCGCCGCCGTGCCCTTGCATGGCTCCACCGACGTCCTCTTCTGGTGGCTCACCGTCGCCCGCGGTGGCGTCGGCGTCGGCGTCGGGGGCGAGGTATGTCCGCCTCCTCCCTTGTCATACCTTTACTGATCCAGTGAACCCCTCACAGTATCCAGCCTCGTCCACGAGCGCGTCCGAAGCCGCCAACGAGAAGTACGGCCGAAAACGCAGAGGCACCATCTTCATCCTTGTCACCAACGTCGTCCTCTCCCTCGGCGGACCCCTCGCCGTCTCCGTCTTCCTGTGAGTGGCCATCCTCTACCAAGGCATGCACACGATGCTCACCCGACTTCGATCCCTCGACACAGCATCGTCCTCGCCGCCTCCCGATACAACAACACCACCTCCGACACCGACATCCGCCGACTCGACATCATCTGGCGCATCTGCTTCGGCATCGGCGCCCTCCTCCCCCTCCTCGTCTTCTACTTCCGCTGGAAGATCCTCAACTCGAAGCTCTACCGCCGCGGCGCCATCCGCAGCAACGTGCCCTACTGGCTCGCCGTCAAGAGGTACTGGCCCCGGCTCATCGGCTCCATGGGCGTCTGGTTCCTCTACGACTTTGTCACCTTCCCCAACGTGAGTCCTCCTCCTCCTCGTCCCCGCCCATCCACCGCACCCGTCCCCCACCCCCGCGCTGACCCCGCGCTGGCATGCCTCCTTGTTGGTGGGCACACAGGGCGTCAGCAGCGGCACCATCATCAGCTCCATCGTCAAGGACTCGACCCTCAAGTCGACGGCCGAGTACCAGCTCCTCCTCGGCGCCATCGCCCTGCCCGGCGCCGTGCTCGGCGCATTCGCCCTGCCTTACTTTGGCAGCAAGGTGCGTGGCCTTGCGTCCTCTTCCTCGCGTTCGGGGCGCGCGCGGAGCTTCCGAGGTGGCAGTGGCTGACGCTCGCCCGCTCGGCCTCGGTCCTGGCCCTGGTCCTCGCGCGCCTCTGCCCACGAGCAGTACCTCCTCATCACAGGATTCGCAGGCTTCCTCATCATCGGCCTCAGCATCGGCCTCGCGTGGGACAAGGTACGTCCGTCCCTCCTCCCCACCCGTCTTTGTCTTCCTCCAACGCGAGGCGAACATCCCGTGCACTGACCACATCGCCGGCGACCTTGCCTTCCTCCTCTCGCCATTCTGGCAGCTCATCGAGAACGCACCCGCCTTCGTGGTGCTCTACGGCCTCCTCGCCTCGTACGTCCTCCCGCTCCATCCCACCGCCCGGGGCCGCCCGGCGCGAGCAGGGCCGCCAAGCAGGCTCAAGCTCGACCCTCGCCTGGGGCCTGCCTGTCTGGGTGGCCGGCCCTCCACTGTGGTACATACAGCTTGTTGCTTACGCACTCCCCTCTTCCCTTCTTCTCCTCTCTCGCCTTGGCCCTTGGGTGGGTCGGGGCGCGCAGGTTTGGCAATTTCGGTCCCGGCTCAGCGTGCGTCGCTCAGAGGGCCCCTTCCCCTTCCCCGGCGCGTCCTTCCCCGCGGGCGCGCACATCTACGAAGCAAAAAGAGACAGATACTGATCAGAGACTTGCGCTGGGTTGGTTTGCATGTACACAGGTGCGGCCTCGTAGCGGCCGAGTCGTACCCTACCGCCCTGCGCGATACCTTCTAGTACGTCCTTGCACCCCAGCACCGTCCTCCCTATGTGATCCACGCTGACCTTATCATCCTCCGGCCCTTGCCCCCGGCCCCTCCTCCCCTTCCACCCACCACGCTCACCCGCACCCCTACGTCCCAACGCCATCCCCATTCCCGAACGCAGCGGCCTGAGCGCAGCGATCGGCAAGACGGGCGCGGCGCTCGGCACGCAAGCGTTCCGGCCCATCCAGGACTCGCTGGGCAAGAAGTGGACGTTTATCATTGCTGCCATTGTGAGTGTGGGTCCCGTCTGCCTTGTTCTTTTCCTTGCACTTGGTGCCTCTCTTGATCTATGGTCAGTGATGGACGCGCTGACCGTCCTTTCTTTTGTCTCTCTCCTCTCTCCTCCTCTCCTCCTCTCCTCCTCTCCTCCTCTCCTCCTCTCCTCTCCGCCCCATCCCCTCTCCACCACCATCACGTTCTCTCCACTCCCCACCCCGCAGATCGGCATCCTCGGCATCCTCACCGCCTTCTTCTTCGTCCCCGACACCACCCAGCTCGACCTCGAGGCCGAGGACGAGGCGTGGCGGAGGTACCTCGTTGCGAGTGGGTGGGTGGGCGAGATGGGCGATGGGAGTGGGGTTGGCGGTGGGGGTGGGGTCGCGTTGAAGGGTGGGGATGGGGATGGGGAGGGGCAGGGGGTGGAGGGCGAGGGAGGTAGTGACGCGCGGCGGGAGAGTGGTGGGACCGCTGTACGGGGAGCGTGACGAAAACGAGCACGTCGAGCACGTCGTCGAGCGGCACGCCATCGTCGACGAGTACGATGACGTCCAAGACTGGTTCGACGGCTTCGACCTCGAGCTCGACCTCGAGCTTGAGCAAGTCGACGTCGATGTCGACGGCGACGACGACAATGACTAGTAAGGCATCCACCACCATGACGACGACTAGCCCGACGACGGCGGCATCGACGACATCGACAACGACGAGCATGAGCACCTCCTCGACCTCGACCACGGCGTCCTCGTCCTCGTCCTCGTCCTCGGCTTCGTCTTCGTCCACGTCGACAAAGCCAATCTCGACGACGACGACGACGACGACCTCTTCGTTCTCCTCGTCAAGCTCGTCAACGTCCACCTCTACCCCGTCCAGCACGTCTTCAAAGTGTCGGGCTCTTCCTCGACTACGACGAGAAAGTCGTCGTCTTTGTTGTTGTCAGTGACGAGCGCCACCTCGACCTCGACGTCGACCCCCACCTCGAGCTCGACGACGACGGCCTCCAACAGCACGTCGGCGAGCAGCACGTCGACAAAGTCGTCTTCGGTCCCATCGAAGACGACGACGTCCACAACGAACGTCCAAGATATCAACTTCGACATCGACCTCGACGTCATCCAAGCCCTCGACGACGACGACAGCGACATCGACATCGACGTCGACCGCGACTACGCCGAAGTTGTCAACTTCGTCAACTCCATCCAAGTCCAAAACTCGTGCGTCAACAAGCGCTGTGCTGGACCGGCCTGGCGAGACCAGACCGCCAGCACGTCGGCTCGACCCCTCTCGCTCCCGCTTTCACGCGTTCTCTGCATTCTCCATGTAGTAATACGCCACAACGTCCTGCTGCGCTCCCTCGTCATGGTCATCATGGACCACACCAGGAGCCCTGCTTCACCACCTGCCGACTTACGTGCGCCGCCCCCTGTATCCCATCGTCCTCATGACCCAACCCCATAGCTAGTGTCAAGGGATCTCGCGTGGAATTGTCATCGGCCAAGGCTCTGCTCTCATCGGACGCGTCACAGCTCACACCAGACAGGGTTGGGAAGACGATTGATAGAAGGGATGGCAATGCGGTGCTCATGAATGACATTGCCATACGCGGCTGCGCGCGCGCGTGAGAGGAGAGGGCCAACACAATGGCGCAAGTAGAAGCAGCAGCCGTTCGTGTGCTTGTGTCCTTGTCTTCGTCCGCGATGGCGGTGGCGTACGCGACGATCGCTGCTGCTGCCCGCGTCTTGTACCTCTTGCTGCTATGTGTACAGCTTGAAGAGGCGCAGCTTGTGCGAAGGCGGGATTGATAGCCTTGACGCGCTGCTGCTGATGTTGCTTCCGGTCATGCTGTGTGCTGATGCCAGATGTTGACCGTGTTGATGTGCCTGGTTGGGCGTTGACAGTCGTGCATTGTTGAGGCAGCGGCGTATGTCGGTAGGCGATGGTGACATCGGCCAAGGATGGCCAGACTGTCGCTCTTGAGCAGCAGGCCGAGCTTGGACGCGTTGGCTTGACAAGGACTTGGCCGAGGTCGTTCGGTGCCGATAATGCGAGCGAGGATGGCATTGAATGATCGCCATTGCTCAAAGCATCCCTGCATGTCGAAGAGAGGGAAGCAGGTCAGCACGAGGCAGAGAAGGAAAGAGCACCAAGATGGACTCACCACTAGGCACCGTCCTCGATTGCGAAGCCGGTCAGGAGCAGACTACCACCGAGTCTGAGTCCCGACATGAGAGACTTGCACCTTGATCGTGAAGATGCGTCCCGCGGGGGATCCCGAGCCCCCGCTACCGTCCTGCTCGTCCTATGTACCGTTGTGCATGCTGAACCGTCGTCGCCGAGAGTCCATGTAGAGGGAACACCCAGTCGAGGTCGAGGCTGGCGTGGAGCCGAGTAAGAGAAGAGTTGACCATGTCGACGTGGGTGACCTTGACGAAGAGGTGATCGATGCTTGCGGTGGTGGTGATGTTGGTGTTGAAGGTCGTGCTTGCCTCATGAGTAGGTGTGGACGAAGGAGGACCGAGGACTAGGAGCCGACCTTGAGTGGAGGATGAGGAGGAGGAGCAGGAAGGGTATGACTGAGAGAGGTCATGGTGACTTGGGATGGGGGGATCAAAGTGGGAGAAGAGAGGAAAAAGGGCCTGTATTTATAGACGTCAGCTCACTCTTTGATGCGCCTTCGTAGCATACTGTAGGCCGTAGGGCGACGAGTGAGCGCACAGCGAGAGACACTCCCTCCAACTCACCTTGTGCCACGCCAACGGTCGCCTTCCTTGCCAGCGAGCAGCGAAGAGCTCAACTGGCACGCCATGCCAAGTGGTGTACACGGCTGGGTTGCCTCGCCGTCGCGTGTCGGACATCGACATGCCTCGACGCAGCACTGCCACCTCCCTTCCCACCGCCGCCTGCCCGCCTCTACGACGACCCAGCGAGCTCGCTGGCATCGCGAGCATCGAGGAGCGCGCTCCAAGATGCTGGCCCACCCTGCATGGTCGGCAGGGAGGTATGTGGACGTGCGCTTCGATGTCCCTAGCGCCAATGCACGTGTGAGACCCTACCAGGAGGTGCACCAACGGCGACACCGATCGGCGCGCCAGGGAGATGGGCGAGGGTTGATGCTGAAGTGCGGCCGGCCAGCAGCAGAGGTCGAGTCACTCGCCAGGCAGTGAGCGCACCACTCGCCTTCGAGGATGTTGCGGCCGTGCGATCCAAAGTCCACTGCGATGTGGCGATCGTGTCCGCGCGCGGCGCTCGCGCACGCGCACGCTCCGAGGTATGGAGGCATGGAGGCGTGCTTGAAGCGATGGTTCGAGGAGCAAGGAGCAGCCTCAACGCCAGGCCGACGACGAGCACCGCGCCTGCTTGATCGACATCGACATCCCGCTGCGAGCCTGGACGTGGCAACTTGACATTCGGGCGCGCCGCAGCTGCTGCCCATGCTGCCAACAATCTCCTACGCGTCTCGTGGCAAGCGTCATGCCGGGGCCTGGACTACGGTCCTCCTTGGCGCGCCCGGCTCCTCAGCCAGCGAGGCGACGCGCGTCGCGTTGTCCGATGCGTTGAGACGTGGCCATCTCGAGGCACCTTGGCGTGCTCGTCGTCGTGCTGGCAGAGCACCATGCTGGACATCGTCGTCGGCGAGGTCGACGCCGACAGCGTGGG
Organism: Salmacisia buchloeana; assembly: GCA_029952725.1. Classification (NCBI taxonomy): domain Eukaryota; kingdom Fungi; phylum Basidiomycota; class Exobasidiomycetes; order Tilletiales; family Tilletiaceae; genus Salmacisia; species Salmacisia buchloeana. The sequence goes on from CP124199.1 coordinate 303,784, forward strand.
CCGCCCTCGTCGGAGCTCCGCCGTCCATTCAGCCCGACCTCCACTTGATTGCGCCCTAGGCCTCCGCTCCGCCAGCTCGCTGCTCGAGGGCTCGCCGACGTCGACGTCCTCGCCGACCATCACGATGCGCGAGGGACGAGGGACGACGAGCAAAGCAAGGCGCAGGGGGGAAGCACTGAGCGCGCGTCTCGTCACTCGGGCCGAGGTGCTTGGGTTGAGGTCGTGTTCGAGGCGCCAAGTCGACGACGCTTGCAACGAGGCGCGTGCAGGAGTCAGGAGTCCCTTGCCAGCAACGCACGCTGCTGTCCACAGTCCACACTGGAAGCACCATCCCTTCGACGTCGTCCAGGTCGTACGCGCGCCGGATGACGAGACGCGTGCCGTCCTCGGGAGCCCGTACCTCGCTCCTCAGGCTCGCCGGTCGTGTGCGCATGCCCGACGTGCTTCGATGGCCCCAGTGCCGCGCGCGCGGAGAGGATCGCGCGTCGAGGTGGACCGTCAACCGCACAGCTGCAACTTGCATGGACGTGAGCGGCGCGCGCTCGCAGTGGTTCGAGCCACGCCTCGCGCTGCTCGTCGCTGGCTGCTGCGTGGCTCCATCGCTGGTAGAGTCGCACCCATTGGCTCCGCAAGGATCCAGCAAGCACAGTCACGACCATGTTCGGGCGCGACCTCAGCCCTGCCTGGCTCATCGCGCACCCTCCGTACGTGGACGGCATGTAGCCAGTCGTGGCCCTCGCCACGCCCTTCCTCCTGACAAGTGATCGTGCCGATCGGTATCACCATTGGCCCTATCGACTAGTGGTGTCTCAGAGGTGCATCGGCGCGAGGCACTACTAGGCAAGGACCTCGGCGCGCACGGCCACGCGCCTCCTTGCTGAGGATGCGTGGCCACCCAGCATCTTGGAGCGCAGTCTTCGATGCTCGCGATGCCAGCGAGCTCGCTGGGTCGTCGTAGAGGCGGGCAGGCGGTGGGGGGAAGGGGGTGGCAGTGCTGCGTCGAGGCATGTCGATGTCCGACACGCGACGGCGAGGCAACCCAGCCGTGTACACCACTTGGCATGGCGTGCCAGTTGAGCTCTTCGCTGCTCGCTGGCAAGGAAGGCGACCGTTGGCGTGGCACAAGGTGAGTTGGAGGGAGTGTCTCTCGCTGTGCGCTCACTCGTCGCCCTACGGCCTACAGTATGCTACGAAGGCGCATCAAAGAGTGAGCTGACGTCTATAAATACAGGCCCTTTTTCCTCTCTTCTCCCACTTTGATCCCCCCATCCCAAGTCACCATGACCTCTCTCAGTCATACCCTTCCTGCTCCTCCTCCTCATCCTCCACTCAAGGTCGGCTCCTAGTCCTCGGTCCTCCTTCGTCCACACCTACTCATGAGGCAAGCACGACCTTCAACACCAACATCACCACCACCGCAAGCATCGATCACCTCTTCGTCAAGGTCACCCACGTCAAGACTGTCACCCCTTCTCGGCTTCACGCCAATCACGGCCTTCGACTGGGTTCGCTCTGGCCTCACCCAGACGACGGCGGTTCAGCATGCACAACGGTACATAGGACCAGCAGGACAGAAGCGGGGGCCTGGGATGCCCCCCGGGACGCAACTTGATCATCAAGATGATCGTCTCTCTTGTCGGGATCGGACTCAGTGGTAGTCTGCTCCTGACCGGCGTCGCGATCGAGGACGGTGCCTAGTGGTGAGTCCATCTTGGCGATCTCCCTACTCTTCCTCGAGCTGACCTTCGTCTCTCTCTTCCACACGCAGTGATGCTTTGAGGGATGACGGTGACTCAGTACACTCCTCGCTCTCATACTCTGCACCCAAGCAACCTCGTCCAAGTCCCTGTCAAGCCAACTGCGCCAAGCTTGGGCCGCTGCATCGACGCGACCGTCGTGCCACCCTTGGCTCTTGTCACCATCGCCTACCGACATTCGCCACTGCCTTCAACAATGCACGACTGTCGACGCCCAACTCGGCATCTCAACACGGTCGAGCTCTGGCATCTATTTACGCCACGACCGGCAATAGCAGCAACGGCGGCACCAACGCCAGCACCGTGCACGCATCAGCTGGGCGACACCACTTCTCTGCTCGCAGCAGCCGCGGCAGTCGCCAACGCCATCGCCTATGGGCACAAGGACGCAAGAACACAAGAACACGAACGGGCTCGCCGCTTTATGCGCGCGTCAAGTCCGGGGCCGACGCCGGGCGAGGCGGAGACGGAGGCGGTCGATGCAAAGGGGCTCAGCATCCATCAGCTCCCCTTCCAACACGCAACACAGCACGCATCGCACCGCCTCCTCCCCCTCGTCGTCGAGCGCGCCCGAACTCAGACAAGTGGTCTTGGGCATGTCATCCTCGCGATGGTGTAGCCTACTGACAGCGTACCGGCTTCTCGTAATCGTATGTCTCCGGCCGCCCTGGCTTGTAGGGTCAGATGCTCTTGTACTTCAGGCGCTCCTGCCCTCTCGGGATTGACCAGGATGCTGCCCTCGCCTCGTGTATGTTGCGCGCTCCTGCCCTCTCGGGATTGACCAGGATGCCGCCGCTTCTTGCACCTTTGTATTCTGCCTCTCGCGCGCGCACACACAGCAACTATACTTATGAGCATCGCATGCCTTGAATTCGCGCCTGCGTCGATCTTAGGAAGCTGAGAGGATGGAGCGCGTCGTTGATGGGAGGAGCATGGGTCGTGTTGACGTTCGACAACGCCACAAACTGAGCGAAATTCCCACGGTCCGTTGGTGGTTCTCAATTCCCCCCCAGGACAGACGCGCGTCCACCACGACCACCATCATCGCCACCCACAAGCCGTCTCCCTTGCAAGACCATTCGCAGCTCAGTGAGTGGCAGACGAGGCAAGATAAGACGCGCAAGCTCATCCTCTCTTGGCCGTTCCACAGATCAAGAACGCGGTCGTAGAACGGTCGGCCGTGCGTAGAGCAGGAGTCCTGGCGTGCCGCGGCCTCCCCTCCTCATGTCAGGCGGTGCTGAGCTTTGCTGAAGCAAGTCTCCTGCTCGTCCTGCTTCTCGGCACTCACCACCATTGAAGGTCAAGCCAGCAGCGACTCTCCTCCAACGGGTCCCGCCAAGAGGGGAATCACCAATCGAGATGTGTTGCCGGGGCGCAAAGCCGCCCTTACGGCTGCGCATCAAGACACCCACCAGCAAGTCGTTGCCGACTTCAGACCAATCGTCGCACCCTCTCGGGCATTCGGTCAGCGACGCGAAACTTCGCGATTCTGCAGACAGCACGAGTAGCTACACAAGCGGCAAGGACGAGATTCCCCAAGGCGCAGCCTCCAGGAGGTCACTCGGCTGAGCTGCAATCTGCTCAAGACAAGATAAGCTGCCTCAAACGAAAGCTCTTAGAGAAGGAGGAGCAGCTACAACGGAGCGAAGATGCCCAAGAGACCGCAGCAATTACGCTGGAAGAGATACGCGAGATGCTGGCGCATAGTCGGGCGGACTGCGCCGTCCTTCGGCAATCGGTTGCCTCCAAGACGAAGGGGGCTGCAACCGCAACAATCGACTCAGGCGACGCGGGCACCAGCAAGGTCAACGAGCTCCTGGCCCAACTAGGTCAGTCGGTATTCTAGTCTCGTGTCTGCTTGCTTGGTCACTGATGCTTTGATCGGACATGCAGATGAGTGCGTGCAGACGGATTCAAGCCACCGGGAGGTGGCACCGACATGTCAGGCGCAACTGCGTGACCTTGTCGATAGCGTCCAGACGGGCGTGCAGTTGATACAAGCGGCTCACGAGCACACTCTGGGTGACCTTGTCGCCTCGGTCGCAACATATGCTGGCCGATGGGATCTCGCCATCACAGACAAGCTCCAAGCCGTCACCAAAGCTGTGGATGCCTTCCGAGATGGTGTCACGAGCAAGGATGACGTCGTCGTCAGCAGTGATTTGCAGGATCGCGCGGATGCTGTAAAGACTGCCGTCGAAGACGCCAAGACATCATTGTGGACTGCTTCGGTCCAACACGTCAAGAATCTCAATCAAGCGGCGAAAACTTCAGTCGACAAGATGCGCTCTCATCGCGCCCGCGTTGATCACGTCACCGAATCGTTGGGCAGAGACGTTGAGTCGAGGGCCAAGTCGATCGAGGCCGTCTTGCAACAGACTGTCAATAGCCCGGACGAGCACCATGTCAAGGCGGTCAAGGGCGTAGTGGACTGCGTGCTCGAGCTGACGGAACAGCTGATCGAGGATCTGAGCTCGGCCGTCGACCGCGCACAAGCCGTGCTAGGACATTCCCCTCCCAAACGCCCGCGCCTTGAGGGACCAGCGCATGGGCAACGGTCCTCCAGTGCTAGTACGAGCGCAGGTCCCTCAAGCACAGAGACGGGCGGGACGAGACTTGTGGGTGGCACCGCCCGATCACGTACTGCTCCTGACGGTGGTCAGGCGCTCACTTTGACGACGCGGCGACAAGCAGACGGGAACCTGTCAGGAGGACAAGAGAGCGAGTGATCTGGGCGGTTGCGACTACAACCGTAGAATTCGGAACAGCTGAGTGGTTGCATCTTCCAATGGCAGTGCAAGCTACGGGCGAGTCCGGCAGCCGTGAGGCGTCTATTTCGACCTGTCGCGCGGCGCTTCAGGAGGTGCTCAAGGTCGTCCAAGACGACGAGGCAATCCTCACCGGAGCGCACGAGCGCACCATCAACGACCTCATTGCGTTCGTGGTCACCTCAAACGTCGGTGCGAACGAAAGTGAGGATGACTCGACTAGCCAGCCGGGGGACACGTCCGTTGCAGACGCAACCCGTCTCGAAAACATGCACAAAGTCATGTTCGCAAAGGCCCGGAAGCGACGTGCTGCGTTCCACAATTCCGACGCACTGACCGCGAAGGTCAAGGCGAAGCTCGATGCCGTGGAGGCGATTCTCGACGAGCTTCAGAGCCACTCTTGACGATTCTAGGCGCAAGGTGTCGCAAAGCAGACGAACTTCTTCCAGTCCTGCTCCCGCGACGGCGCGCAACCCACGAACGATGCGCCCCGACCAGCATATTCAGGCGCAGCCCATCGGCTGCCAGTCAACGCACCCGTTCCCGTCGTGCAGCCTCACCCTCGTCCTTGATGAGGCTTGCAGCTGCGAGCCTCATCAAAGGCGAGACCCGGTCCGATACATCAAGCGTTTTCCGTCCTCTCTCAAGCAATTTCGCAAGCAACCACACACATCACACTGTACAAGCACAACTCGACCTGTATCCAGCCCCGACACCCTTCTGGCCATCGCTATGCAGATGCAAATGTACGCCTCAGCCGACATGCTGCCGATGAGGCCTTCCGCGGTCCGGACGCAAGCCGGCGCAGCTCTCGGCGTTGGGGAGCAGCTCCCGAATATGGGCTTGCTGCGCTGCGGGCATCGAGCGCAAATCTTCGGTCGGGCCAGGCCGCCAATTGCAGCACGGCTTGCAGCAGGCGACTTGCGAGCAGCGCCGGCTACGGCGCCGTTCGTGCCAAGCTCCGTCCAGCGCGTCGATGGACGCAGAAAGCATATAAAGCCGCGCTGCGCGGAGCTGATGATCCCCTCCCTCCCTTTCAGCACGCGATCCCTCATCCCTTTTTCCCACTTCCTTGCCTCCTGCTGCTGGACAGCCCGCACCTTCAAGCTTTTGCCTCATCTTGGCCCGGAGCCTGTGCAAGACGTGATGATGCTCCTCATTCAACTTCAGGCACTCCTTCTCGCTCTTCTCGTCGCACGGGTCCCCACCGCGTCCACGAGTAGCAGCTCCGACATTGGATTGGGACGGAGCGACGGATCGCCCAGCGAGCATCGCGCGAATCTCCCACGGTTCGACATGATGCGGAGTGAGTAAGGCGTGACTGTTCTCACTCGGTTCAACTTGTTTGTTCATCTTGCTGAGGATCCCCTAATCTTCCAGAGCGCGCTCTGCCACTTGACATACCGCCGGGCACGGATACGCTGGAGGAGCTTGAGTGTGAGTGATTCTGGAAGGCTGCGAGCGTGCCCGGTGCAAAGCAATCGATCCCTGACGACTGCATTTGAGTCCCCTTCCTCGCGCACGCAAACTCATACACACACACACCTCGTTCATCGCGCAGACCTCAACGAAAGAGCGTTCGACTGGCTCGTGCAGCAAGCTCGCGCGCTCAGCGCTCGCTCTGCCACGCTCTCGCTACGGGAGCGCGAGCGGTTGGCGGCCATCGTGGCGCAGATGAGACGGTTCCCCGGTGCTGTACGCATCCTTCGTGCGCATGGTGTCATCAGGGAGCCGCGGGAACCGCCCATGCCGCCAGGGGGAGCCGGGGCCGCTGCTCATTGTGAGTGTGTGGACGTGTGTGGTTTGGCATGGCTTCGACATTCCGGCTGAGAGCTTCTCGTCTCTGTAGGATTCGAGGCCGAGCGGGGGTGGCGCTGAAGGATGGCACGTCGTCCGTCTAGATGACCCGACGCGCTGTCCACCTTCGCGTACGGCCGTATGTCCACATGCTCTATCACCGACCAAGACCAAGGCTCCAACGTATAGGCGGTGCCCTCGTAGGAGGGTCGGTGTGGACTGGCTCAAGTGTCGCAATGCTGACCGCTTCGCTTCCGGCTGACTCATCTCCCAACTTCCTAGTTCTAGCTTCTTGGTCTGGTAGGAGGCTCTCGCGCAAACTGTTCTGGCCATCTTCGATGCACTCGTCCTGGTACGCGGGCCCATCGGTGTCAAATGCCAGGCGTAGGCGTACGCCGTCGGCGCTCCTACAAGTCGTTCAGCCGCGGAGGTATACTCATCAAGCTCGGCGCATCAATGGATGACCCGGCCGATGCGACCAAGTCTGAGTGGGCTACATGCACCTCAAGCCAACCCAATCGAACCAACGCAATCAAGGTGGCCGACCTCTCCGACGCCGTGCGCGATTCCCCCAAACCCCTTTCTCAACTTGGGCAAGTCCAACGCCCGGATTAGGATCAAGATGGAACTCTTGACGCGCGATCAGGATCAAATTGGTGCGTGACGGCGCTCAGTTCTGGATGATCGTATGAGCGTGTGAATGCGCCAGCTGAACCTTTTCTTTGACATTCCGGCGATATCAGCGATGACTCGGGCGCGGCCGTGGAAGGGGATTGTATATCATGCTGCGCTTCTGGGTGTGTGCGTCCCGGCTGACGTTTTCGTCCCCTCTTGACATTCTCGTAGCGTTCTTAACCAGAGCCACGTCTCCGCTCCCACCCTCCACGCCCTTGAACACAGCTGCTGGACAGCAAGATGATCTTCGCCTCCGCCTCGACCCTCGTCCTCGTCCTGGTCCTACCTCTGCTCGCGCTTGTTAGCGGCAGCAGGCCCGCCACGGCGTCGGCGTACGTCTACGGCATACCCAGCGAGCACGAGCTGCGCTTCTTCCATCCACCCCGCTCCGCCGCTCAAGGAGACTCTTTGAGTCTCATGGCGCCTACGCCGACTGCGCCGCATCCGGACCTTGTTGATAAGGAGCGGTTGGAGCGGATAACACGCCGCTCGGGCCCGCCTGTGCGTCCCGTTGCGAATGTGCTTGGTGATATTCTGGGTGCGTGTCCGAGAGGCTTGCACCGTCGAGTCTTTGAGCTGACTCTGCCGTCTTGTTTGCCTTGCTCCCTGCTCCTCCCTTGCTCCCTTCTCCACCCCGCCGCTGAGCGGTGCTGGCCGGCCACCCCGGGGCCTACGCTGCCACGAGCAGAAGAGCACCAGTACCGCTGGGCAGACGCGGTGACGGCCGCCTCGCGCATTCTGACGAGCCACCGCGGGCGCGAGCTGCCGGCTGCCGAGGTGGAGCGGATGCGGGCGTTGTTGGGACGGGCGCGGTCGTGGCGGGAGGCGATGGAGGTGATTGAGCGGGAGATGGCGATGGCGGCGCGGGAGCGGAATCCGCTGGGTCCGGCGCCGGGTGCGGGCGCCTTACCACACTAGGTGGCAGTACCACCGGGGCCCCCTCTTGCTGATGAGCAGGAGGAGGAGGAGGAGGTGGTGGTGGTGGTGGAAATGTCGAGTCGACAGTGAAGCCAGGGGCGGGATGAGGCGGCGGCGCTAACGGAAGAAGGTGCTTCTACGGCGCTGCGGATCCGCGTGCTGGGCGGGGTCCAGCGGGACGGAGCGGCGGGAAGGGCAGGCACTGCGCCAGTGTGGCTGCGGCTGAGCTGCGGGTGCGGGAGGGAGCCGCCCGGCGGGGAGGCACTGTGTTCCTTAGATCGGCATCTGGCATCGCAGGCACGGGAGCCGTGTGTGTTTCGCAAAGGCCTCACCCACAAACTCGACTGGGGACTGGCAGGAGGGTACAAACGCAGGGATGATACCTCCCTCCTGCCTTCCCTGCTCGCTTCACAGTCATCAGCCATGATCACAGGCAGACGCCGTCTCGGCCCGACAAGGAGCAGCACGACGATGGTCGCCCTCGTCGCCGTCGTGCTCGCCGTCATCGCAGCCATCGCGCCCGTCGAGGCCCAGTCGGCCCAGCTGTGCGCCGCCTTCATCCTCCTCCTCCTCCTCCAAGGCCAGCACGTCGACGCAGTGCGCAAGAACCGTCACCACCACCAAGAGCGTCACCGTGTCCAGGAATGTCTCCCAGCCAGCCGTCTCCCAGACCGTCTACTCCACCACCACCACAACGAGCACGACGACGCCCGTCTCCGTCTTCACCCGCACGGCGACGACGACGGCCACCTCGTACTCGGTCGTGACCGCCACCGCGACCGACTGCCCCGGCTCGCCCGCCACCTGCAACGGCAAGATCCAATGCTCCGACTCCTACGCGCCCTACCAGTCGTGCGTCCTGCAGTACGGCACCCAGGCCCAGGCCCAGGACTGCTACGTCTGCCAGGACCCGCCGCTGCACCACGACTGCTCGGGCATCCCCGGCGATTTCAGCGGCAAGGACGATTGCAATATGCAGAAGTACTGTGCCGCCAAGGCCAACTGCTGTCTCGCCAACTAGGGAGGGAAGAGGGGCCGACGTGAGCGGCCTTCCCTCCCCCTCCCCCCTCGCTATCGACTGGGGCGAAGGCGGCACGGCACGACGAAATGAAGGTTGGGAAAGGCGAGGCGCGGCGCGGAGAGCAAGAACCGGCCGCCCGCTCCTCATCCACTCCCCCTGCCCCTTTCGGATCGATCCTGCATCGGCGCCCTCCCTCCTTTCCTCCCCTCTTCATCGCGTCCTCTCTCCCTTTCCTGACCCTCCCTTTCCCTTCACCTTCTCGCCCCTCGCCCTCCTCCTCTCCTGCCCCGCCAACGGACGGTCATCGCATAGTCTCACCAAGTCACGGGATCCTAGCTAGCTATTCCTTCTCCTTTCTCCTTCTCCACCTCTACGAGACGTAACGGGACTGTTGGAATACACATAATACACGGACGGACACGGACACGGACATCACCATACTTTGCCCTCCCTAGCGAAGAGGGCTCGCCTAGCCCTCACCCTCACTCCCCTTGCTGTTCTGGTCACGCTGCTGAGCCCGCGGCTGGGGATAGGGCCAATCGTGGGTGTAAGAGTATGTATTCGCTTGGTGGCGGACGACGAATATGATATGACCATCGCTGCCGGATAGCACGCAGACGAGAGACGAGGGCCCATGGGACAGGTAGAGGCCTCCTTGACCAAGCCCTCCCCCTGCCGTCTTCCCATCTCGCGTTTTGAAGACGCCAGGCCAGCCCCAACCCCACCCCATCACCCTCTCATCAGCGCCTCGAGGGCGAGGGCGGAAGCGAGGGCGTCGGCGTCGAGCCTGCAACGGCCGAATGACACTGATCCGCGGCCTGACATCCGCGGCCCGTGTACGGCTGGCCTCGGGCGGGACAGGGGCCGTAGCACGTCGAGCGCTTCTGCAACGGCGGCCGCAGCTGCGGCTGTGGGTCGTCCTCCGCGCCCTCGTCGGGGGTGGGGACAGCGTCTTGTAGCTGCTGGGCTTCTTCGAAGGTCGTGGTCAGAAGCAACGTGTCTTGGGCCTGCCCGTCTTGGGTGTGTCGGCGAGCGTTGATCACATGGGCCTGACGACGGTGATGTGATGATGATGACGGACCTTGGACAAGTGCGCCGACGTCTGGCCTGCGAGACAAATGAGTGTGAGGAGGGCGGCGGTGGTGGTGGCCAAAGAGAGGAGGGGGACCTTCATCTTGAGGGAATGCTTGGGAGCAGAAAGGAGTGACTGCGGTTGGGGAGGGAAGGGCGTGGGGAGAGGAGGGTGAAAGGGAGCGATCAGCACCTGAAGACGCAACACATGGGTCCACTATATATAAGACCCGCTAGTCCTTTTCCACTCCCCGGGATCATCGAGCTGCCCCTGTCCTTAAATTCAGATGAGGCCGCCGTTTGTGAAGCGGTGACGGGATCCGCCATCGAGGAGCCAAGGCCCCCTTAATAATGATGCCGCCGCCTTGATGTTCCTTCATGCCCTCCTAAGTGGCGCCTTGCAATGCGGCCCGGTGGATCATTGCAATCAGAGCAAAAGCCGACGGTGAATGGGTATTCATCTTGTCCATGGTGGCGACGAGTGGTGACGATCTCATTTCTGCGTACGTTGAGCTGGACGTATGGATGTTGCGCGTGCGGGCGTGATTGTCGGTACAAGGACCATAGGCAAGCGTCCCAAGGGTCCGGCGCCTGCCGAGCCCTCCGCAAGTCGACTACCCATCGCCCCTAGTCAGCAGAAACAACAGCTTCTGGGCCCCGTCAGCCGCTACTCATGGCCGGGAGCACGCGCCGGCGGCCGTGGCTCCCGACCGACCTCCTGCATCTCCCGACTGATGGACTCCATGATCTCGTGCCACGATTGCGCCGTGCCGAGGTGCGCCTTGACTCGATCCAGCTGGGCGGGCGAGAGAGGTCGATTGCGAGCGGAGGCTACGATTCGGTGTGCGGCCGCCATGGCGTCCGCCCAGCGGCCCTGGTGTTCGACTGCGGCAGCAAGAGGTGCGACAGTTTGGAGAATGGTGGTACCGAGGTCAGTGACGAGTAGGCGACGATGTGAGGACGCGGACAACAGACATGATCAGCTCCATCGCAATCGACGCGGCATTCGACCAAGACTCACCAAACATTTGGCCGAGAATGTCTGCCGTAGGTCCCTCAGGGGGACCAGCGCGGCGCACGGTGCGCGCAGCTTCATCGTGCCCACGATAGTGGTAGAATCCGGCAAGCATCGAGCCGTCTTGGGTGGCGCGGTCGGGCTGTGAGCTCAGCTCGTTGAGGCGTACCGACGCAGGGAAGTGAACCGAAGAAGTGGCCCGAGTCGCGCTAAGAGCGACCAGCAGGGGAAGAAGAAGGGAGTAGGCGAAGAACATGTTGCTGGCCTGCAGCTGTGATGAAGGAAGGCAAGGATGAGCAGCGACGTTGGTCTGCGATGGAAGTCAGAGCGTGTTGAGGTGCGGAGGACCTGCAATTCGAGGGCGCACACCAGTAGCTGGGCGTGATATACGATGCGCTGCCGCGCCTGAGCTGTTGGTGGCGACACCCTAGGGACAGGAAAGGGGGTCAGTTGGAAACGCGCGCGTACAGTGTCGTGCACGCCCACCGATGACTACTTACCGAAAATGTGGAATCAGGGCAAGTTTATCCTAATCGGTTGTCATGAGACAACTCTGTGCCGAGTGCAAACTCCAGTTCTTGAGAACGACACCCTCGTATCTGAGTAGCCCCTGTATCGGCGCTCGATAGGTGCGCAATGCGCGGCTTCAGGAATGGCGCTGCGCTTGAAGTATACGCCCAGACGGTATCACGACGCTGGTACTTACAGAGCCTCGTGCTTGCATGCAAGAACCTTGTGTCCGCTGACACCATCGAAGAAATCCGATGCCGGCGGCGCCGTGTCTCTCGTGTCAGGGTGAAACCCTAGCATCGCGGATTGCCGCACGCGGCGTGCTGCCGCGAAGGTTTGCCACTGTCGGTCGTCCAGGCGAACCACGCGTCGTCATTCAGCCGCGTGCAAAGCAGATCCTGGCCGCCAGATCCTGCAAACACAAGACCAGGGCCTCCTATCAGCCATAGGACTCAAGCCGCGTACGCACTTGCATACACTCACATGGAACAGCAGGCTCTGGTGACGTCCGACCTTGGTGATGGTAAGCGGTAAGCAGACCGTAGTCTGGACGCCACGCTCAGGATGTCCGCAGAGCTCAGGACTGCCAATCAAATGAGGCGATGAGGGCCCGGCACGGACGCCTGCGCTGCGCACGGCCAACCGTTCTGCGACCGTGTTCTCGACCTGTGGAACGGCCAAGAGAGGATGAGCTTGCTTGTCTCATCTTGCCTCCTCTGCCACTCACTGAGCTTCGAGCGATCTTGCAAGGGGGACGGCTTGTTGGTGGCGATGATGGTGGTCGTGGTGGACGCGCGTCTATCCTCCGGGTGGGTTGAGAACCACCAAGGGACCGTGGGAATTTCGCTCAGTTTGTGGCGTTGTCGAACGTCAACACGACCCATGCTCCTCCCATCAACGACGCGCTCCATCCTCTCAGCTTCCTAAGATCGACGCAGGCGCGAATTCAAGGCATGCGATGCTCATAAGTATAGTTGCTGTGTGTGCGCGCGCGAGAGGCAGAATACAAAGGTGCAAGAAGCGGCGGCATCCTGGTCAATCCCGAGAGGGCAGGAGCGCGCAACATACACGAGGCGAGGGCAGCATCCTGGTCAATCCCGAGAGGGCAGGAGCGCGCCTGAAGTACAAAAGCATCTGACCCTACAAGCCAGGGCGGCCGGAGACATACGATTACGAGAAGCCGGTACGCTGTCAGTAGGCTACACCATCGCGAGGATGACATGCCCAAGACCACTTGTCTGAGTTCGGGCGCGCTCGACGACGAGGGGGAGGAGGCGGTGCGATGCGTGCTGTGTTGCGTGTTGGAAGGGGAGCTGATGGATGCTGAGCCCCTTTGCATCGACCGCCTCCGTCTCCGCCTCGCCCGGCGTCGGCCCCGGACTTGACGCGCGCATAAAGCGGCGAGCCCGTTCGTGTTCTTGTGTTCTTGCGTCCTTGTGCCCATAGGCGATGGCGTTGGCGACTGCCGCGGCTGCTGCGAGCAGAGAAGTGGTGTCGCCCAGCTGATGCGTGCACGGTGCTGGCGTTGGTGCCGCCGTTGCTGCTATTGCCGGTCGTGGCGTAAATAGATGCCAGAGCTCGACCGTGTTGAGATGCCGAGTTGGGCGTCGACAGTCGTGCATTGTTGAAGGCAGTGGCGAATGTCGGTAGGCGATGGTGACAAGAGCCAAGGGTGGCACGACGGTCGCGTCGATGCAGCGGCCCAAGCTTGGCGCAGTTGGCTTGACAGGGACTTGGACGAGATTGCTTGGGGGTGCAGAAGATGAGAGCGAGGAGTGTACTGAGTCACCGTCATCCCTCAAAGCATCACTGCGTGTGGAAGAGAGAGACGAAGGTCAGCTCGAGGAAGAGTAGGGAGATCGCCAAGATGGACTCACCACTAGGCACCGTCCTCGATCGCGACGCCGGTCAGGAGCAGACTACCACCGAGTCCGTTCCCGACGAGAGAGACATTCATCTTGATGATGCGTCCCGGCGGGGGATCCCAGACCCCCGCTACCGTCCTGCTTGTCTAGAAGGCACCACTATGCATGTTGATGCCGCCGTCGCCGAGGGTGAGGGTAGAGCGAACCCAGTCGAAGGTGGTGCTTGGCGTGAAGCCGAGAAGGAGTGACCGCCTTGACGTGGATGAGCTTGGCGAAGAGGAGGTCGATACTTGCGGTGGTGGTGGTGTCGGTGGTGAAGGTCGGGCTTGCCTCTTGAGTAGGTGTGGAGGAGGAGGAGGAGGATCGAGGACTAGGAGCCGACCTTGAGAGGAGGATGAGGAGGAGGAGCAGGAAGGGTATGAGTGGGAGAGGTCATGATGACTTGGGATGGGGGGATGAAAGTGGGAGAAGAGAGGGAAAAGGGCCTGTATTTATAGACGTCAGCTCACTCTTTGATGCCCCTTCGTAGCGTACTGTAGGGCGAAGAGTGAGCGCAGAGCGAGAGACACTCCCTGCTTCATACCACCACTCAGCTCGTGCTGTGTCGACGGTCGCCCTCCTTGCCAGCGAGCAGCGAAGAGCTCAACTGGCACGCCATGCCAGGTGGTGTACACGGCTGGGTTGCCTCGCCGTCGCCTGTCCATCATCGACATGCCTCGACGCAGCACTGCCACCCCCTTCCCCCCACCGCCTGCCCGCCCCTACGACGACCCAGCGAGCTCGCTGGCATCGATAGCCTCAAGGAGCGCGCTCCAACTTGCACGGCGCCCATATACAGCCAGCAAGGAGGTACGTGGACGTGCGCGCCGAAGTCCCTGGTGTCAATGCACCTCTGAGACCGTACAAGGAGGTGCGCCAACGGCGGCACCGATCGGCGCGACCACGAGGAAGGGCCAGGGCTGATGCTGAAAGCTTGCACACAGCAACGAGACGTCAGATGACCGACCGCTGGCGCTGAGGACGTACGACAACGAGCCAGACAGGGCCGCGCCTGGATGGAGCGTGTTCGAGGTGAAGCCGCTAGCATGATCCGCAGGTGGATATGGGCCGCGCCCAGCGCTTGCGCTCGGACATGCACCAAGGCATGGAGGCACGGAGGCATGGAGGCACGCGTGAACCCATGGCCGGAGGAGCAAGGAGCGGCATCAGCTCCAGGGCAACGAAGAGCAAAGCGTCTGCTTGTACGACTTCGACATCGTGCTTTGAGCTTGGAGACGGGATCTTGACACTGGGCACGGCACGCAGCTGGCCATGCTGGCAACGGTCTTGTGCATGCCTCGTAGCAAGCGCCGGGCCGGGCCTGGACCACGTTCTCCTTGGCGCCGTGCAGCTTCGTCCGATGCGTTGAGACGTGGCCATCTCGAGGCACCTTGGCGTGCTTGTCGTTGTGCTGGCATAGCACCGTGTTGGACGTTGTCGTCGGCGACGTCAAGGAGCGCATCGAGGGGAAGGCGCAATCGTGGGCTGAAGGAGCGGCGGAACTCCGACGGTATGGGCTCATGCTGTCGAGCTGCTGTCACCACCTCGAATGAGAACTCGCTCCCTGGTATGCCTGCCCCTATCGCCCAGCTCGCGAGCTTACCACGTCTAAGGAAGGTAGTCGGAGATGACGCCCAATGTGTATTTAAAGATACGTTCCACCGATAATAGGGAGAGGAGGTGAAGAGAAACGACATGGAGAAGAGGAAGAGGGGTCGAGCTGTGCGTGACTGCGTAGTGCTTGTCGGAGCTCTAGAGGGCGAGCAAGGGACAGAAAGGAATTGGATAGTCTGGACGGAAGCGTAGGACGGTGCCGATTGTACTGATTGTCAGCTTTGTGGAGGGGTGGAGGAAGGGGAGGTCCGGCATCAGAGAGTTGAGATGGTCTTGTCCGAGCCATTGACTGAAGCTTGGGGAATGGTTGAGCTTGGCCGGTAGCATGTTGAGCTGGGATGGGTGTAGAACGGAGGGGTGAAGGCGTGCGTCCATGTCCGAGATGTTGGATTGGCTTGGCTCTTGAGGTGTATGAGTTTATGAGAGGAACCTTGAGGATTAGTGTGAGTATCGAGTGTCCTGGGTGGATGGAGGTATCCCGTAGGGCGGCGGCAGCGTCTGACACGAGGACCGAGCCTTTCGGGCGGTCAGCGAAGGTGGTGGTGACCCATCGAAGGCGTCGACACCGCTTGACCACCGAGCCCAGCCGGCGCAGAGCTGTACAGCGACAGCGGCGAAGGGAAGGAGTGATGCGGCCGGGCGTGGCTGTCCATCGAGTGGGCGGCATTCACGCCGAGATTGTCCGCTCCGCTGCCGTACGTGAGGGCGTACTGACTCTGCTGCTGGGCAGCATGGTCGTACGTGTGATGATGGTGCTGGTGTTGGTGCTGAGCGTCGTTGCCGATGACGTTGTGCAGCGTCGCCATCGAGTTGAGCGCATCCGAGAGCGGGTAAGCGTACCTCGCCTCCTTCTCGCCGACAGCACCGTGCACAGCGACCTTGCTGAAGCCGTAAGGGACGTTGACGTCGATGTGGTGCATCGGTGCGTTGGCTGGGAAGCCGGCGGTACCGGCCGAGGTGGACGACACGGGGCTCGTGAACGGCGTCGAGTATTGCGAGGTGCCGTCGAGGGAGGCGGAAGGGTACGAGTCCAGCGAAGGGACAAACTCGCTGCCTGACGCCGAACGCATTGGCGGTGCACTGGACGGCATCGACGCCCAAGGCGCAGGCGGTGGAGGCGCCATGAGCTGGGAGTACGGCGCCGGGTGGTGGAAGTCGGCACTCGCTGGTCGAGAGATCGACTCGGCTTGGGAGGTCACCGGCGTGTGCAGGCCCTCGAGGTGCTCCATCAGCATGTGCCCGGTGGCGTACAGCGCATGCTGGTGCTCGTGAGCCGACCGAAGAGGCTCGCTCATGGATGAGCTGGTGCGGAGCAGTGGCATGCCCATGCTGCTTGCGTTGCTTGAACCCGCAATCTTGGACTTTTGAATGGTGCCGCTGTTGGCCAGGGTGAAGCTGTGCACCCGTTTCGAGTGGCGATTGAGGGTAACCTTGCGGCAGAATGACTTGCCACAGCCCTGGAAAGCATCCGTGAGGTGGGTGGCCGTGAGCCAAGACGTCCCGCTCTACTGAAGCTGCTCTACGACTCACTTCGACAAGGCACTTGTATGGCCGGCGACCCGAGTGCACTCGACGATGGCGAGCCAGCGAGCTGCTGTCCGAGCTGCAGTGGAGAAGTGCCAGCGCACATGGTGAGCTGCCATTGCTCCCTGCTTAGCTAATGCGCTCGCTCGCCGGACACTCACAACGCCCGCTGACAGACCGAGCAGAGATGCGGTCGCTCGCCGCTGTGCACCCGCTTGTGGACGGTCAACGCAGAGCGCTGGATGAATGTCTTGTCGCATTGATCGCATTCGCTGAAAGTGGCGTGCGAATTGATTGGTTAGTATGTGCGCCATGCATTTGTCCGGGCGTGAGAAAAATCGCCACTCACTAGGGCCGCTCGTTCGTACTGTCGACGCGCAACACGACGAGGTGGCAAGGAAGGCTGTCAGCGAGTGTTCAGGATGACTGTGCTGGACATCATGACTCACTGTATCCTCGCATGCCTGCGGGCAGATCGACGGAGAGAGCTGTCAGCTTCGTAGTCCGGTGCTGGACGGCTTGTGTGCCAGCTCCAATACTCACCGTGCAAGATCAGAACGACGACTGAAAGCCTTGGAGCAGCTATCGAACTCGCACTGGAACGGCCTGGGAAGGACAGCACTGGAAACTTGAGCTCCCGAAGAACAAAGGCAAGGTCTGACTGCGGCAGTGCTCACCTGACCTCGGACCGATGGTCGTCGTGCACCAGCTCTGCTTTGTTAGAGGAGGGAATGGTGAGTACCACGGCACATTGGATCATGAAGGCGGAGATGCTTACCAAGGATGTCCATGGCGTTGCCCGGTGCTTGGTATGAGTGGATGAAGAGAGGGAAGAGATGTTGATGGCAGGAAGAACGGTGGACTCGGTGGTGAGGGAGTGAGGGATGGGCGATCAGAGCGCTCGACGCTCGAGCAGGAAGTTCTTGTACTGAAAGCTGGAAAGGGGGCCTGTGTCGAGCACACGATCCTCGTCTGTTGAAGCAGCTGTGCTGGAAGCGCACGTCAGGCGAGGGCCTCGTCCCCGTCCGACCGCCCGCTCAAGCTTTGTGACCGCGTATGGCCATAGAGCGTTGAGCGTGTCAGGGTGTAATCACGACACGCTGCTCAATAGAGTCAGCCCAGATTCGGCACTGCAACCACCCGCTCACCTGGCGGGGAGCAGTCTACAGTACAGCAATCCTCTGACCCGTACGGCTGGCGTGTGCCCTGACTTTGTCCTGTGGTGTGGGAGCGCTGGATATCGCATCAGCGCCGGTCGAGGAGCGTGACTTGCTACATGACTTGAACGGCCGCCCTTGAACCTGTGTGTTTCCCTTGGTCGCTGAGCCCCATCACAACGCGTCGAGCTGATCTAGAGCTGGCGCTGGAAGCTTTGGGGCCGTCAATATCTGCATTTCGCCGGCACAAGATCTGGTCCGCCTTGCTGAGCCCATCTGCGCATGGACAGTGACAGCGCAGTAACCTGGCTTGGCTTGAGTGGTGATGACACTTGCCCGTCGTAGCAACCGACCGGGCCCTGGCTAAGTCTTGTCGTAGCAACCAGAGGGGACGTGCCTCCGGTTGTCGTCTCCATCCTCATTTTCTCATCTTCCGGGCTGCGCACTGGGCAGTCCGTCGCTCTGGTGCCATATTCGTATCGGCGAAACTGCATCGGCAGTCGCAACCAATGCCGCTGGCGACTTGATGGGGATCCCAGTGAACTGGTTTGTACCTGCAAGTTGGCCTTGACGAGCATTGGCGGCTCAAGCTCTGCCTGTAGGCACGCTGCCAGTAACGTTGCAAAGCCCAACCGGTCTGGGACTTGGCCTGGGACACTTGGTAGCTGAGCATCTTGTCCGGCTCCGATGATTGGGCAGGACGATGTGATCTCCTGCGAACGGTCGTGACCAGTGTCAGCTGAGAGACAAAGACAGAACACAAAGCTCGGAACATACAGATTTGCCAAGGCACCACCACTGAGAACTGGCCCCAACCCTCCAATGTGCTCGGCGTAAAGATGGCCGTCGCCAACCTCATCATCACGGTGACGTCCGGGGTTGCATCTTATGCCCGAGGTGTTTCTACGCTTGCCATTTATGCGCCTTGCGCAGCTGCGAGTGGCGCGATGCGTCGCGTAAATATCGTCGCGGCGCGTTCATGACAGGCGCTGGTGCCACTAGATGTCCGAATGCGAATGCGATCGTCCGCGAAGCAAGCTTGCCGGCCGATATCGACATGGTGGCGATCAGCATCGCATGCGGACATCGTCTTGGAGAGCGTTGCGGATGGAGGCCGATCCCGGTTGCGGAACTGTGACGAGACGCGGACAGCTCGACGCTCAGCAGTGGTCTGGGCTCCGGACAGATTTCCATAGCGCTAGATGACCGAGGCCGAGCTTGAAGGCAGGTGCGGAGGAAGGGGTCCGAGCACGACGAAAATCTCAATTCGAGATGGATGTCGTCGAAGCTGCCGGGATGGTGGCTTGTAGTCCGAGAATATTGGTACCAGCGCTCCGGTTAAGCGCCAATATGTATCTTGCGCCACTTGAGATCTGCATGCGAAGCCGCCGTAAGGCATGGATCTGTAAGAGAAGAGGAAGTGAGGCAGATCGATATCTGGGGAGATAAATTGGGAATGCTGCGATGTCCTAGTGAGCGCCATAGGCGGGCATGGAGGAGAGCAAGTGAGCTGTGCTAACGCGTACACTCGTCGCTGCGCCAAAGAAGAAGCCTGTCGACTTCGGATCACCTTGCACCTGTCACCATCTGTGGCGGCATCTCGGGCTCGTTTAGCGCGAAGGTCATACGTCTGTGGGGAGAGACATGTCTGGCCTCAGCCGAGACCATGTGGACCTTGAACTTGAGAAGCGCCCCGCCGGACTGGCCTCAACCCCAAAGCCCATAAGGCTTGCCTGGCCACGTCTGCCACAGTCGTATGGTGCCTAAGGAGATCACAGAAGCAATGGTGAGCATCACAGTTGTCAAGTCCAAGGCGTTCAGAGACATACCGTCCTCGCTGCCACTTGCAGCCAGCTCGCCGTCCGGACTGTAGCTGACACAGTGCACAGGGCCATGGTGGCCCTTGTGCAGCTCGCGTTCCTCGCCCGTTTGGAAGTCGAAGATGCGCACCCAGCCTGCGCTGGTTTCGCCTGCAACGAAGCGGTCCGCGTCGACGGGATGTAGCGATGCCGAGGTGGGCGTAATACCAAGTGTGTGTTGTTTGACAACGGTGCGACTGATCGACACAGGATGACGAGGTCAGAGCGGGCAAGGTTACAAGAGAAGGTGCCTTGGAGAGGTACGTACTCTTGCAAGTTGATGAACTTCACATCTTTCCCTGACGCGACCGTCAGCAGTTCCCCTAGGACTGTCTCGGATCGCTCCATCGAGAGCACCGGGTCATTGAATGCCATCTCGCTGGTGACGGCCAATGTCCGAGTGTCCCACCATCTGTGTAAGATAGCGACTGTCAATGTCAATCACACAAGAAAGATACAGAGCATCGCCAGCAACACTCACCGCACCACCTTGTCTTCGCCCAAGCTGACCACCGTGTTCTCGTCTCGTCGGCTCCATACGACACTGCGAATCATCCCTTCGTGTGCGAAACCTTGATCCGCCAAGGGTCCACCGACGAGATTGCGCGCCTCGGCTTCCGGTCGTTGAAGGTCGAAGAGGCGGAGCCTCTTCTCATTGCCGCCCGTGAGGATGGCAGAGGCTCCGGCATTGATGGCCACAGCACGGACGACGTGGTTGTGGGCAAAGGTGTGTAGACATTGGCCGCTAAAGGTATCCCAGACCTTGCTGAGACGTTGGAAATGCAAGCGCAGACGCCGCTTTATCGTCAGCATGCGGTCTGACTCGAGGGAAGAGCGATACATTACTCACGCTGAGAAGTCCGCGCTGCCGGTCACCGCGTACGAAGCCTCTCCGCCTGATAATCTGGCCGACCACACTGCGCCTTTGTGACCTGCATGATTGCCGAGACGGTGAGCGCTAGCCCGTAGCTACTTGTGAAGATAACGACATCGCATGCTCACCTAGAAAGGTTCCCACCCAGTCGCCAAGCCAGTCTCTCAACCTAGGATGTGCATGGCGTGCAGGCGCAAGCGCGAAGACGGACAGGCCACAGCGTCAGCGACATGAGTTGGAATAGCGACGCGCACAAGCGGTACGTACATTGGGTTGCCATCTTTGCAGCTGCTCAGTAGTGTGTATGTATTGTCTGGTTGTAGGTCCGAATACTCGAGGTGCACCACTGGCCGCGTGTGGCCGGAACAGGTGAGCGGCACCGACTGTGGGTTCACAGGCGCACGTTGGTCGAGGACAAGGAGGAACAAGTTCAGCCTCGTTGAATACTCCCAGCGTGGGAGGACTGAAAGTGAGGTACTCACCCTTTGTTGCGCAGGTCTCGACATGACGAGCAGAATGTCCTGGTCCGAAGCTGGTTACCGAAGTGCGTAGGCAGAAGAAGCAAGCACGTCTTGGCCGGCTCTGGGGCGGAGGCCGTGCAAAGGACCAAGCGGCAGGGAAGAGGCGATGTTGAAAGCGAAGAGTGGAAGAGGTGCGCCTGGATGCGCAAGACGATGCGATGCCTCTGCTTGACCTGGCAGGTAGCAGCGACGAGCCGTGCAAATGTTGGGCTGCCCCTGAGCGATGGCGGTCGCACTTGATGAGCTCCTCTCAGCTCCCGTGGACAGTGCACGTCGTATTGGCTGCCGTCTGAGGTGCTCCAGCAGCCTGAGCGCGTCGATGGCGATTGAAGGCGCGCCGAGGGGTTTCCTTCTATGCACCCGCGCGAAGATGCGATGAGATGCTGGTGCTGACGCTGGCAACGCGGTCGGTACCTGGAACGGAGGGCGATGGCACGGCGCACCCTCAGTCTTGCGCGGACAGGCTACTTGTGGATCTCCGTCTACGTAGCGCGTTGTATGCTGGCCGCTGCTGTCTCGCCGCAGTCGAGGTCGAGGCTGTGGCCGAGGTGTCGGTGGTGTGTGTTGGTGGTATGTGCGAAGGTCGCGGAAGAACGACCAGCAGCTCGAGGTGCGCGTCGATGAGCTTCATTTGCGAAGCTCCTCGACGTTACGCAACGAAAGTCACTGCCGGCCTCCCCGGGCCGGTCACCCGATGGCTCCAGACCAACTCGACACGAAAGACAGCATTCTACATCAGGGACGATACATTCCATGCGATATCAGAAGGGCGGAAAGCAGACAGTAATCACAGCAAGGAGGGAGCCAGCGGATCAATATCCAAAGTTGGCCGCAATCTTCGACTGCCAACCCGGCGCCCTCTCAAAGCCGTTCCGACCCAGCTGGAAGTCGCGCATCGTCTCGACCACCTCGGCCTTGGAGCAGAGCACAAACGGACCGTGCTGGACCACGGGCTGGTCGAGAGGCTTGCCCGCCACGAGGAAGAAGCGGGCGTCGTCGGTAGCGTCCTTCCCGCCCGCGTGTTCGAGCCAGACGCCGTCCTCGGTCGAGTCCTCGCCCGCGTTGGAGAGGACGAGGGTGTGGTACTTGTCATGCACGGCCGCCTTGGAGCCGACCTTGATGGAGCCCGCGATGGAGTAGATGAACGCGTTCCACCCCTTGGGCAGCGGTTGGAAGACACGTCCGCCGGGGGAGAGGGTGATGTCGAAGTACCAGCATCCGCCCGCCTTGGGCGAGCGGACGGGCGAGGCGGCGCCGTGCGATTCGCCAGCGATAATCTTGATCTTCCAGTTCTTGCCCTCCGTCTCTTCTGGCTCGCCGGCACGGGGCGTCACAGTTGGGAGCGAGCTGCCCTTGAGCTCTTGGTAGTCGGGTTCGTCAAACTTGTTCTCCTTGGGCAAGTCGATCCAGAGCTGAAGGCCGATGGGGTCGGGCAGTCGGTTGCCCTTCTCATCAAAGTGCTTGGGCATCTCGGCGTGCATGATGCTGTAGAGAAGTAATCATGGATGAACATGAGTATCAGTCGGAGAGATCATCAGAGCTGAGAAGACTCACCCTCGTGCGGCCGTCATCCATTGGAGGTCGCCGGGCCCGATAGTGCCAGCGTGACCCGCAAAGTCCTCATGCTGTACATACCCATCCAGCATCAACGTGACCGTAACCTGGCCCCGATGCGGATGGTCTGCGAATCCCGCGCCCTGCGGGATCATGAACTCGTCGAGCATCAAGAAGGGGGACAGGTTCTGCAGACCGGGCGTGCCGATGCTTCGGCGGACCTTGGCGCCGACGCCCTCCGAGGTCTGGATGGCCTTGACGGACTTGATGACCTCGCGTGAGACTTGCGACGACGAGTTGGCAGCAGTGGTAGTCATTTTTGCGGCAGTGTGCTTCAACGTCCACGGGTAGGCGATGTGAATGCTCTTGGAGGAGAGTGTAGTGGCGATGACGAGGACCAAGGCGGAGAGCGACGCGGCGAGCAGGCTTCCTTTTATGCCCAGCACCATGTACTTGCGAATACCCTCTTCTCGCACGTTCGCGCCTTGAGGAGACGCTTCCAGAGTGACCTTGTCGAGGAGGTGTTGCCGGATGGATGGTTGGTGCGTACAAGGTCGTGCTCGACATTGTCCGCAAATCATCTCCGTCGTTGCGGCCGCGAGTGAAAGTGCACCCGACCGGGATGGCTCGAGCGTCGGTGCTCGGTGCACACTCACCACGTGCAGCGGTGGACAAAGAGCAAGGTATCGGTGCTAAAACGGTACGCGTTTCACTCCGTTCGGTCATCCCATTGTGTGGCCCAAGGAACAGTCCGTCACTCGCAAAGGACTGAAGAATAAGTCATATTCGAGCCTCGAGGAAGCATGACGCGAGATGGAGGCACTGAGCAGACAGAACACAGGGGTACGGAGACACAGAATGAGCGAGGGAAGGGAGCGCGACGAAGCTGAGCGAGCGGAACAGACGAGCGAGCCCCGGAGCGAGTGGGAATGTCAAAGGAGGATAGTACTGTGTGTAGGGGGTAGGGACGTCAAGAGTGTCGAACTGTAGGTGCGATGAGCGGTCTCGGAACGGAGCCGGGACCGGAGGAGGCTGACTGACTGAGTGGATGTTGATGATCGTTCGAAGAGGGTCGCCAAGGTGCCGTTGGACCCCATGTTCGGTCGACGTCTTGGACGTAAGATGTAGATAGGAAGCGGGTGCCGTGCAGACACATCACTGCGACCGCGCACTGTGGAACGACACATCCGACAAGCCCGACGTCTCTTGCTGATGTCTGCTCAACCCTTGCCCGCGCACGCCGTCGCCACCCATACCAAAGTCGAACCCGCCGTGCTGCTGCTGAGGTGTCCGGTTCCCATCCGAGTCGGGCCCACGAAGGTTCGTCCCGCCCGCCATGCTCGCGGCGCCCGCAGCGGCAAACGAAGTCGCAGGCGGTGTGGCCGAATTGGCGTTCCGGAACCGGTCATGGAACGCCGCACCCGCGCTCCTCGCCGACGGTGCCGCGCTCACCGCACCGGGAGCACCCGCACCGGGAGCACCGCCAAAGGCATCGTCAAAGGCCCGGTCAAACGAGTCGGTCGACTCGCTCGCGAGCGCAGTCGTACTCGTCGCGCCATCACCGTACCGGCCATACTCCTGGAGAGGAGAGATGGGCACACCCCCACCTCGCGATGTGGGCGGGCCTTGTCCTTGTGCCTGGCTTTGGCCATAGATCTGCTGAGATGGTCGGTCATGCGAAGCGTGGTCTCGCCATGAGTGGTCGTGGCTCTGTACGCTCGCCGGCTGGACATAGATTGCCGGTATCGCCTGCTGCTGGTGTTGGGGTTGTTGCCCGCTCGCCGCATACCCGTGTCCTTGCGAAGAAGATTGAGTGGGCGTCAGGTTTCGAGTGTTGCCTGAGGCCTGCTCGCCTGGCTGGCTCCATCCTTCCGTCGACTTGGGACTGCGAGCGGGCGACGAAACCGGCAGCATGTCGGCGTCATCTGTAAGTCAGGCCTCTTTATCATCAGCGCCTTCATGCTTACCCCACGGTAGGAAGGAAGTTGTGCTACTCACAATACGACATGGAAGAGGCCATCGTCCGCCCACCCTCCTGATCGAACGAGCCCAGCCCAGCCGACTTCTGGCCCTGCTGTTCCTGCGGCGGCTCGTTGATCAGCGGCGGTTGGGCATTCGAGCCCTTGAGATCCGCCGGCACGCCATCCGGCTGCGAGAGCGGGCGCGGAGGCGACGCGACGGACAGGGTGCGGTAGTGCCGGTCGTAGTTTTCCACAGGGAACGGATCCACCGACGTCTCGGATGCATGGTCGTTCTCGACGACGGGGCTACCCTGCTGCGCCTTCTTCGTTGGCTCCTGGCGCAGACGCTCCCGACTTGGCGCCGTGGAGAGGGAACCGTAGCTGAGGTTGCGCTCCAGATCAGCCAGCTTGGCCGCCGTGCCGCGCTTGTGCTCGAGGCCAAGTTGAGACTTGAGGTCGCCGCGGATCCATTGTTCGCGCACAATGTCGACCTCGGTCGGGTTGAAGCAGATGCGCCAGGCCTTGCAGAAGTACCTTGGAAGCATGCAGAGCAGCACGCAGACGATGATGGTGACCCAGAAGGTGACAGTCGAGAAGAGGTAGTAGGCCGTGTCGTCGTACAGGAAGGTCGGGAAGGCCGAGTAGAGCAGAGCCCAGACGAAGTAGGCCACTGTGTGATCAAGAGCGCTGTGAGCTACTCTTACCTCCTCAATAGCACAACAAACGACTCACAGATGGAGACAGCCTCGGTAGCCCAGAAGATCCACGTCCTGCGAGCATCAAAAAGGGGTGTCAGCACCCAAGCACGACGACCACACCAACAGTCCAAGTCCAGCACTCACCAAAACCGCACCGCCAGACCCGCATACAGGTTGGCCGCAATCACAGCCGCCGCACCCACCGTCGTCCCAAACAGCCAGATCCCACCCAGCTGATGCCCCGACCCGGAGTAGATGGGATAGTAGTTCCAAATCGCCCACGGCACGAAGAAGCACACGGCCGACTGGTAGATGGCGTCCAGCACGGCTGACCAGAAGAGGGCGCGGGTGTACTCGAGGCCGGCGATGCCGCGCTTGTAGGTCGATGGGTGGGCCATGATTGCTGCTGGATTTACGTCTTGGTCGAGGGCGCCGAGAATTATGACGGGTAGCGAGGTGAAGGCCAAGTTGAAGAGGAGCACGTAGCTGTAGTCGTAGAGGTCTGCGTAAAGTCAAGAGGCGGTCAGCATGCTCGTCTCGCGCGCGCTGGCAGGTCCAAAAGGTGCCACTCACACGTCGCATTGAAGTCGCAGAAGATCTGGAACCAGAACATCGTAAAAGTCCAGATGATGTTCTTGTAGAAGAAGACCTGCCATGGATACCGGACAACATCAGCTCATCGATCCTTTCCACGATTGCCAGGTTCCCAAACTCACCTTGTGCATATCCGCAATCCTGACGTACGACCAATGCCCATGCACAAGCAAGAGCTTGGTCAAGAACCGGAACTGCCCAATCGCATAATCGGCCGACATGGACGCCTGCGCGCCCTCCAACCCGGCAATGCCCACCCCACAATGCGCCTCCTGGATCATGGCGACATCATTGGCCCCATCGCCAATGGCGAGCGTCATCGCCTTCTTGCCGTCCTTGACGAGCTTGACGGTGAGCGCCTTTTGCGCGGGCGAGACGCGGCAGCAGACGACCGTCTCGCACTGCGTCGTCAGCGCCAGGAAGAGGGGCTTGAGCGCGGGCGAGAGGGCGTAGCGCAGCGTTTCGCCGTCAATGACGACGGCGAAGCCGCCGGGCGGCGCGTTGGCCGTGGGCTCGAAACCGAGTCGGGATTGGCGCCGCTTCTTGCTGTTGCCGCTGCTCCCACCGCCGAACAGGCCCGGCGCCTTCTCGCCCTCGATGAGCACAGGCCGGCCGGCCGCCGCAATCTTGTTACAAGCCGCCTCGATCTGCACCCTCGTCCCGTGCTCATGATCCGCACTGATGATCATGATCTCCATGCTCGACGAGAGCAGGTTGCACGAGAAGCCAATCTCGATGGCCGTCTGCAGCTTGTCGCCCGTCAGGATCCAGAGCTTGATCCCGGCCTGGTGGAGCAGCTCGATCGCTTCGGGAACACCGACTTGGAGCTTGTCCTCCAGCGCCGTCGCGCCCAGCAGGGTGAGCCCGACCTCAATCTCCTCCGCCGCTGCGTCGATGGCCTCCTCGCGATCCGTAAGACTGGCAGCAGCCGCGTCGTACCCGCGCGCCCACTCGCGAAACTCCTCCTCGCCCAAGTACCGATACGCAATACAGAGCGTGCGCAGACCCGCATTGGCGAAATCCTCCAAATCGCGCTGCGTGCTCTCCTTGAGCTCGGCCGGATGGTCCGCCTTCAGACGCGCGTAGATGACCGAGTCGGCCCCCTTGCAAATCATCAGGATGCGTCCGTCCCGATCGCGCACGATGACGCTCATCCGCTTCCTCGTGCTGTTGAACTCGAGCACGCGCAGGGGCGTGTACTGCTCCGGCTGGCCCATGACCTCGATGTCGACCACCTGGTTCGTCCTTGCGATGAATACGGCGCCCATATCGCGCGCGGCGCTCACGAGGGCTGCCTCGTCCGGACTCTGCGCCTTGTAGTCCAGCACGAACGGATCATCCGTCGGCCGGTCCGAGAGCGCCGTATGGCAGAGCGCAAGCGCCCGGAAAAAGGTCGCCACCTCCTTCTTGCGCTCTTGCGACTCGGCCGAGCCATTGGTGGGGAGGAGCAGCTCGGCAAGCTTGGGCGAGATGAGCGTCACCTTGTCCTTGCGCAGGTACCGGTTCTTGAACGCGCGCGTCATGGTGTCGATCATGCTTGCCTTGGCGCGCTCGAGCTGTTGCGCCTGGGCGCGCTCGTCGAAACCGCTCACGTCCTTGCCTTCGCGCTTCATCGCGCCGACCATGGCCTCGGTGATGCCCTCGCCGTACGGCACGCCGTTGATCGAGCACTTCTTGAACTCCATGACGTTCTGTAAAGAAAGCACTCAAGGCAGTCAGACCGCAAGCCCGGAAGGGCCCCATTCTCATAAGAAGGCACTCACCTGGGTAAGCGTCCCCGTCTTGTCGCTAAAGATGTACTCAATCTGACCCAGATCGTCCGAAATGTTCCACGTCTTGGGCACGCACGGATAGTCGAGCGGCTCGTAGTACATCTCGATGTCCGAGAAGATGAAGAAGGCCTGGATCGTCTTGACGATCTCGATGGAGATGTAGAGCGAGATGGGCACAATGTTTTGGAAGACGACGAGGCAGGATCTGGTGGAAGGTGCGCAGGGTCAGCCAAACTCGCGGACACGAATTCGGTGAGGGCAGGGAGAGAGAAGAGACTCACCCAAAGATGACCAGCGCATTGATGATATTCGACGAGCTGACCTCGATCCCCTGCTCGAAGAACGCCTTGCTATTATCCCCACTCTGCAGCGCAATCCCACCAATGACCGCACAAGCCGCGCACATGAACAGCAAGATGAAAAAGTTCATCAGCACGTTGAAGTTGGTCTCTTGCTCAATCTTGCTCCGCTTCGACGGCGTCTCGCCCGAGTTGAGCATAATCTTGGTGTCCTCGCCCGTGAAGAGGACGATGCCGATGACCCACTCGGTGTTGCGCAGCGCCGAGCCGCGGAGGAGGAGCTCGTTGATCGTGATGGGCTCCACTTTGGAGGATTGCTTGCGCGCCACCGCGGCGGCGCTGCTGTCCGGCGCGGGCGGCTTGTCCGAGTACGCGTACCCGTTGGTCGGGCCCGAGTCGCCGAGGCCGTCGTGCATGCTCCCGCTCGCCAGCGTGGTCGACGACGCGTCGCCCCCGCCACCGGCCGAGGTGTACTTGAGCAACCCATTGTACGCATACAAGTTGGCATGCGGCGGCTCCGAATCAATCACAAACTGCGCATGCTCCACATCCTCCTCGGACTGGATGCCCATCGTCGCCTTGAGGCTCTTGCGCACCTTGAGGTTCGTCTCGCCGTCGAGGTTCTTCGTCTCGATGTACGCGTTGCCGTCCGGATCGGACGAGTTGAGGATGACAATGTCCGCCGGCACCTGGTCGTCCTCGCGCAGGAGGACAATGTCGCCCACCTCGAGCTTCTTCCACAGCGTGCGCTCCCACCGGGCCACGCCAGGCGTGTGTCGGCGGTAGTCGACGACGCTGTTGTCGGGCAGCGTAGGGGCCGCGTTCATCGACGTGCCGTACGACTGGTTCCGCGCCATGGTCCCGAACCCAGTCGACGAGGCGCCAAACTGGCTGAGACTCTGCCGGCCGCCGCCGGCACCGTACTCGCTCTCGCTCATAATGGTGTCGAGCCGGTCGCCCGTCGTGGACAGGGACTCGGTGCGTGGACGAGGCGTCTGGCCGGTCAGAGGACTGGCGAGGACCTCGGTGTGGTCGCCGTTGGGCGGGTCATAAGGCTGTTGCATCGTTCCGGGTCCTCCAGTTGGACCCTGCTGCACACGCTGCCGAGCCGCGGCGGCCGAGCCTCCGACGGCATGCATCCCAATCGCGTCCTCCTTTTCGCGAAGCTTGCGCACACCACGCGACACCTTGCCGGTGCCGGCATTACCGCCCCGCCCACCGACGAGACCAAAGAGCTTTTCGTACCATGCCCGAGGGTCGCGCGGCTGATTGACGTTGCGCCAGTTGCCGAGCTTGGTGACGGCTGCATTGTTGACCTCGTTGTCGAGGACATGTCGCCGGTGGTCCTCGATGGCGTCCTTGATGGCGGTGATGCCGAGAATGGAGACGAGGGGCAGCATGGCGATTTGGGGTACGGTAGCGCCAAAGGTGGGGAAGACTTGAAGGACGACGAGGCCGAGGAAGTAGATATTGGCGATGCGACGAAATTGTTCGAAGAGAAAGCGCGGGAGGAAGGTGATAACGGTGTACTTGGAGGTACGGACCTTGTTGCGCGGATAGCGTACGGAGGGATCCGAGGTGCCCTTGCGCGTTTCCGAATGTGCGAGGGGCACGTTGAGATAGACGCGTCTTCGTTTGGGCGTTTTCCGTTTCCTCTTGCGAAGCGATGGTCCCTCTGCTGCTGATGATGCCTGCTTCTGCTGGGCCGCGGCCGCCGCGTCGTCGGTGTCGGCGTCGTCGGCGTCCGAGTCGGAGTCGTATCCCTGCTCGCCGGTGAGGGCCGACTCCTTGTAGGCCTCCTGCTCTGCGCGACGGATGGAGTCTTCGTCGGCGGTGGGCATGGCTGGGGTGCGGTCCTGCTGTGCCGAGTCGAAGGGGACGCCGATGCCGATGCCACCGGTTCCGTGTGCGCCGCTGGAGCTGGGCGGTCCAGCCTGAGCATTGCCATCGTGATGGCCATCGGATGAGGCTGCTCCTGCTGCCTTGCGACGGGTGCTCCTGCCTCGACCGAAGCGGCGGAGGATGCTCTCTCGCTTCTTGCGTTCCTCTCGTCGTGCTTCGGAGCGGTGTGACTCTGCGATGGAGGCGGCTGCTGTGCGTACGGTGCGCAGCTGGAGGTTTGGGTCCACGGCCGGGTCGTAGTCTGGGTGGTCTGGGTCCGAGATGTATGGCTGTGACGTGGGTCCGAGGTTGTATGGTGAGGCCATGTTGGGGTCGTGGTGGTGGTGGTGGTGCTCGATGGGCCTGCCGTCGTCGTCGAGGTGGGGCGGCATCTTGCCACCGCCGTGCCGTCCGAACACCATGGCGGCGGTGCTTGTGTGAGGGCAAGGATGACTTGGGGAGGTGTCGATGCTGTGGCAGGTGCGTCGTCGTCGTCGAGGGGCCCCTCCTCCTCGTCGTGGTGCTGGTGACAGGCCGCCGCCGTGCTACCGACGCTGGGCAGGCTCTGGCTGGACGTGCTGCCCCCTCCTCGGCGTGCCACAGCGTGTGTGCTGCGTGGGCGTCGTGGATGTTGTCGTTGCTGTTGCTGATGAGCGCGTCGTCGTCGTCGTCGTCGTCGTCGAGGATGGTGAGCTGGTGACTTGCCGTGGGCCGAGCGAGATGAGGAGGCGGCGGCGGTCCATGCTGGCTGGCTGGCTCACTCGCACAGTGCAGGGCCGTGAGTGGTGCACCCTCACGCGCCCCTTTCCCGGGGCTTGGCAGGCAATCACCCACTCACCCTCCCGACCCTTGTTGCTAGGGAACAGTCCTCGCTTCACCATCACCACCTCCATCCTCGAGTACGTACGAGCCATACACACCCTCACCATGGCATGGCCACCACGCTCCTCAGCATGACACCCTCACCCACTCGCTGACGGTCGACAAGGCTGCCCCTTGACAGGCGCAGAGTCCAGTCCAGTCGTCACAAGTCACACCCGCGAGAGAGGCGCGCGTGCACCAACCATGGCGGATCCGCACGCCATTCCCCTCTCCTCACCAAACCGGTCCAACAACGACACCACCACGGCCAACGCAAGGATGCGGAGCGTCAACCAGCGCTTCATCGGCAGCAAAGGAAGCAGAACGTCGTCCGTGTGCACAGCTTGACAGGCAACGTGGGCAGGACGAACGGTGACTCGGTGAGGAATTTCTCCTCTCCCGACTGGCTGGCTGGCGGAGATCCATCTCGACAGGGACCACCCACGCCCCCCTTCTTCCCTCATGCGCAGGGTCGATCTCCTTGGTCAAGGACCACGTTCCGGCCTCTCGGGACCAGCTGTCCTCCTCCTCGCGACCTGGCCACGAATGCCTTGGCTTGGAGTGTACCAAGCGACGACGACAAACGACGAATGCGGTGAGACCACCGTCGGCTCGCACGCACTCACGCCAGGTGTCGACCCGTACCTTTCCCCGGCTCCCCAAGTTGACCCGTCCTGACCAGGACTGGTACGAGAGCGTCGCATCGCGTATGAGGACTCCTCGTCTTGCTTGCCATTTTGCCAAGTCTGGACCCCATGCCGCCGCCCTGTTTGGGCCACTTATCAGTGAGTCGGACGCGGCATCCTTATTCCTTGGACAGCACATCCTTACGCACACATGCACTTGGTGGTGCCCTTTGCCGTCGTAGCTCGTACGCACGCACGCTTGACGCTACGCGACGCACAGATCCAACGCCGTCCAGGCCGAGGACGGAGCCCCGGACTGGGCCGCAGCGAGCCGCAGCCGGGCGCAGTCGCACCGCAGTCGCAGCAGCCGCGAGATCGCAAGCAGCCAGCATAGCTCACGAGGCGGAACCGGCGACACATCGATACTGTAGACTAGAAGGGGCACCACCAGCTCAGCTCAGCTCGCCGCTCGCCGCTGGACTCACCGTACCAGTAAGCAGCCACCACCGCACTTAGCTTGGCGACGGCCTCCTTTGCGCGGCACGGTTCGCCAGCACTGCGTGTCTGCGTCACGCGTCCCCGACAAGGGCAGGAGAAACCAAGTCGAGCTTACGGACGTACGCGGTACGTTCTGGCGACGGGCGACGGGCGACGGGCGACGGGATTACGATGGGAAGCTCGACACAACATACCCGCGCCCGTCCGCACTCCCGTTCAGGAATCAGGACACGCAACACGCAACCCGCCGTGCTCTCGCACGGCTGGAGGCTGGAGCGATCTGGGACCGGCCACCTGGGTTACATTTACGAGATCAAAAGAGCAGGCGGCGGCCTGGTTGGGGGCTGGGGGGCTTGGGTTGTGGGCACGAACAGCTGGGTTGATTGATTGCCTACCACGGCACCCACCCTCGTCCCTTGGGAGGAAGAAGGAAGGGACGCGATGGGGGCTTGGTGTCCCAACTCCGATGTCCGCTGCAGGCTGGCGACGCCTTCGTTCGTTCCTTCGTTCGTTCCGTTCGTGGTCCAGCGTGCCGTGGGCGGGCTCTGGGCAGTGAGCTGCGTGGATTTGCCGTGCGTGTGGGCGTGTCGAAAGCAGGCCGGAAGGGGGGAAGGAGGTGTACGGGTACTGACTGTCTGTGCCGCTTGTTGGTCCTCCGTCTTGCTCTCAGACTTGCTCAGGCCATGTTGACCATCCCATCACCCGGCACTCCACCCTCTTCCCAAGCCCAAGGCCCAAGGCCCAACCTCGGCTGGCGATGTGACCTCCCACCGTGCGCGCCCGTCAGCGAGAGCACAGCGCGGGCCGGCTGACGGCTGGTCACAGTCGCAGTCTCTGGCCGGAGTTGGAGCTGGACGAGACTGGGAAGCCTACTTGATCTCCCACCTCCCTCGCCCTCCTCACCAGCACATCGCACTCCCGACCCGCCAAGCACGACGGTGCGCTGCTCTCGAGGTCGAGGTCGAGCTTGAGGAGGAGGAGGACGACGACGACGACGACGAGGGAGGACGAGCACGACGGACGAGCCCGTCTCCTCGCGGCATTCGCATCTCATCTCCTCGTATCACCCGCATCACCTCGCCCTACTCGCGTACCCGCCCGCCCACCACAGCGCGCGCAAGCAGCAGCCAGCGCTGGCCCCATCGACGGCGGGGCGTGCGTTGCCATTGCCATTGCCATTGCCATCTCCAACGACGGGAAGGGTGAGTCTCCTCGCTGTTGCCTGTGCTCGCGTGAGCAGCTTGCTTGCCGTGATGCTGACACCCCCATCGCACACACACCCCTCTCTCTCCATCCCCTTTGCCTCCCCCATCGCCGCGCGATCCTCATCTCATGCGCCCACCATCTCCTCCTCATCTCGCTCGCTCGCTCGTTGCGGCGGCACGGCGGGCGACCTGGAACATCGTCATGGCCGTGACAATGCGGCGCACACACTGGCACGGATCCCCTCCGGCAACAGCCCACAAGTCGACAAGGGCAAGCATACGAGTACTCGTAGCGTCAATTGGCAATCGTGCCATTCATTGTCACGACGGGCGCCGGGTAACCACAGCAACGACGGCGACAGCAGCAGTGGCGAACGCGCCCGGCGAGCCGGCGACTCCTTCAGCCCCTCAGCCCAGTGACAGACAAGGACAGGTCGTAGGCGCAACACCCTGCACTCACGAGCCAAGCCGTATCCAGCACCTCCCCTTCATCGCTCGTGCAGCTGCGCTCGCCCGCCCGCTGTACGCTCGGACGGCATCAAGCACGCCAAGGAGCGGCCGGCTTTTGCCAGACGGTCCGGGTTCGCAACATCGCCTGCACGCAAGTACGAGTACTCGTACTCGCAGAGACGGACGGAGGGGTGGCCTCGACGTGCGTTACCCTCATTTCGCGTCGACTCGACTCGTTCTCGTACAAGCAAGCAAAAGGAGCGCACACACACGCGTGCGTACGCACCCCGGCCCAAGTCCCCTCGAACGAACATCGACGGTTCCAACCAGACTTGTGCAAGAGAACGAAGACGACGAGGTCGAGCACGGTACGGCGAGGATTTTCCTCCAATCAAGGCCAGCTTGCGTACCGCCGCCGACGCGATCCGTTCATCCGTCTTGTGTGCCCGAGAGGGACGCCCGGGTCGGTACCACGGATCTGCCAGCGCCCGCCCAACGCTTTGCAGTTCAAGTACGCATTTGGCGCGGCGGACGACCTGACAACCTTCATCCTTAATAGCGCCACGGGCACCCCTGCCAGCGCTCTTCAAGGTGGTCGGCCTCTTCTGTGGTGAAAGCGACGAACCAGAACCCAGAACGAGACCACGATGGCGCTCCCTAGGGTGACGTCCTACCCCATCCTGACCGAATGGCACCCCATGACCAAGATTGGGGCCGCCCTGGTCATACCCGCCAAGGAGCGCAAGAAGCACCCGCTCCTCAACAAGCACGCGCCCGAGATCAAGTTGCTCGATCCCAATGGGCGACTGGTCAGCTTGCATTCGACTATGGCGCTGGGACGGCCGATTTGTCTGTACTTCTTCCCGTTGGCTGGGTCGCCGCATTGTACCAAGGTATGTACGCCGTGAGCCCTTGGTATACGTTGTCCTCAGATTCGTCAGCTGACCTCAAAGCTCCACTTCTGCTTTGACAGCAATCCTGCTCGCTGAGAGAGGCCCTCAACTACTCGCCCGTCTTTGACAACCTCGGCGCCATCGTGATTGGCATCTCTCAAGACGCGCCGAACCGCGCCAAGAGGTTCTCTGACAACCTCGGACTCAACTTCCAGCTGCTGTGCGACATCGACCGCGAGGCGATGAACACCTATCATGTGGGACACTCGCTCTTGGGCCTCATCAACAGTCGGTGCACCTTCATCATCGACCACCTCGGCATCATCCGCGCCGTCCTCGAGGGCGTGTGGGACGGAACCGGACATGCCCGCTTTGCCGAGCGCTGGCTCACACGCCTAGAGCACGAGATGGCCGGTACAAAGCGTCACAAGGTCGAGATACGGAGTGCGGCAGGTGACCTAGCCACCGTACCGTCGCCGGACGGGTATGCATACCGGTTCCTATACGAGCCGAAGCAGCACTACATCCCTGGATCCATCACGGCCAATCTGAGCGGCATCGACTGCGCGCCGCGCTATGGCGCCTCGACGCTGGCGGCCGACCTGAACCGTTCGCAGTCGACACGGAACAGCTTGTATCAGCAGCCCAACGGCGCACAAGGAGGACGATCCGCCAAGAAATCGTCGCCCCTCTCCTTGGTGCGCTCGCTATCGGGTACTAGCCTTGGTCACGGAGGGGACAACGCCAGCACACACGGTGGCAAGAGTCGTGTTCAAGCACTTCCCTCGTCTCCCGGCTCACCTCGCCACCACCCCTACCTCTCGCACAACGGGTCGACCGACCGCGCTCCTTCCGTTGGCGCCTCTTCGATTAAGTATCCCCCCAAAGCGCGCAGCGCGTCCATGGCGCGGCGGATCCCTGGCCTTGGAGCTTCCCACGCTTTCCCATCATCCTCAACGAGCCCGACCGGTGCCGACGGCGCGGGTACGGCGATGCAGCGCTCGTCGAGTGAGCACGGGACAGTAGAGCCAAACGGCAAGCGTGCCCGGGCGGCCACCACGTCGGAGAGCGTGGCGCGCTCTCGTCTCTGGCATGGCGTCTCGCTCGACGATGAAGGGGCGGACGGGGGCGGGAGCGCGTCATATTCTTTTGGGCAGGGTACGCGAGAAGGACGCGAGGGAGGGTCGACGGCGTCCTTGCCTGGCTTGGGCTTGGACATGCTGGCGCCTCCGCCCAAGGGGCCCGTTGCGCCGCCTCCTCGGAGCTCCAAGCATGCCAAGCACACAGCCAGCAGCCATGGAGCCACAGCCATACCACCACCACCTCCTTCCCTTCCACTTCCAATCGGGACAGCAGCAGAAGGACCCAGACGCGGCTCCATCGTATCTAAGCTGATGGGTCTCGGCCTGCGCAGGCGCTCCTCGGCCGCTGAGCACGCAGGCATGGACGGCATCCTCGCCTGGCGCAAACGCTCGACGTCGACAGCTACGCAGGGACCCGGCCCGAACGCGGGTGTAGCTAGCCTCGTCTCCCATGCGAGTGACTCGACGACGGACTCGGTTCCGGTACCGGCCTTCGCGGCAAACGTGACGCCTTCGACGGCGCATCTCGTCTCGCATGCGGGCGGTGCTCCGGCCCCTGTCTCCAAAAGTGGCAAGAAGGCGGCGGCGCGGGCGGCCAAGGAGGCGGCGGGGACTGGCAAGGGCTCGTACTGGGCCCGATCGGGCTCGCCGCCTCCCTCCCAGGCCATCGACAGGCTGGACAAGGGCGCAGCGACGACGTCGGCGCTCGGGCTCGCGAGCGACGATCCGCGGTTGCACACCTCGGCCAGCCCTCCCGCCGGCGGTGGCTCCATCTCGCCCTCCATCGGCGACGGCGACGGTTCCGGCTCCGGTCTGGGCTCGGGCCAGTCGGCGGGTGAGGGAACGCTGTCGACGACGCCGAGCACGTTTGGGGGCAGTCCGCACGTGGGCGAGAGCTTGCGGTTGCCAGACGTGCCGGCTGGGCATCCTGCCGGGGGCGCGGTCAGCGCCGAGCTCAAGGGCGGAGTGAGCGGTACCGCCGTGGGGGCGGCTGCGCAGGGTCCAACGGAGCCTATGACGGCCCCGGCGACCTCGGAGACTCCGTCTAGCGGTGCAATGCCACGCCGGCCTATTAGCGATTCGCGCTCATCCAGCCACGGCACGCGTCAAGTCCGTACCAATCTTGGTCTAGAGGACGCTAGCGGCGGTCTGCTCCTCCCGCGGGTGGGCACGCCACGCTCGACTCATACCGCTTCGCCGTTCTCGAACTCGCCGCTTCGCGCGCTGGAGCCGTGGGAACTCGACGCGATCACCTCGTTGGGCACCTTCGACCTCGATTCGCCGATGCCGTCCGGTGGACCATCGACGCCCATTGCAACTGGCGCCGGCGGCGGCGGCGGTGGCAGTGGCGGCAGCGGCGGTAGTGCAGCCTTCGGACCGGCCTCCCAGACCGTCTCCTCGTCCAGTCCACTGGCATCCACGACGGAATCCCACATGCTGGGCCACATGTCCTCCTCCCTACTCGGCAGCCAGACCAAGTCGGACGCCTTCATCTCGACGCCGCTCAGCCCTGCTCCGCGCATGCGGAAAAGCAGCAAGACGCGGCTGGGCAGCGCGGGGACGGGCAGCGGGGCGCACTCGCATTCGTCTTCGTACGACCGCGATTGGGTGCTGTCGCGGCCTACTTCGTTGCTTGCGTTGCGCAACGGAGTCGGGGGTGTTTCGGTTGGTGGGATGGTGGGCTCGCGGCTGCGGCCGTCGACGGCGGGTAGCTCGCCGTCGGTGGATACCTTGATGACGGCTGTTCGGGTGACTCGTTCGAGCACGCCACCACCAAGCACGCCCTCGACCGGGCCGCGCCTTCGATCTGTCACGTCGATGATCGATGCCGGAGCACGGCGACCTCTTGCCGACGATGAGGAGTATGTCCAGCAGACGGACGCGGGCGAGGTCAAGCTCGTCTCCCGGCCGAGCTTTGAGATCATCAACAAGGAGGAGGGCGTCGCGCAGGGCGGCGTCCTCACTAGCGTCGATGCTCTCAGCGTGTTGTCGGCCTTTCCCAACCCGCCCGCACTCAAGCGGGCGGGGAGCAGCGATGCGGCCGAGGTGCTGGAAGATGCAGCCACCGTGGAGTCGCAACCTTTTGAAGGGACTCGACGCAGCAGCATCTTTGGCGCCGGCGGTGGTAACGGCAGTGGCGGCGCACCCAGTCGGCGCACCTCGGCCTCGTCCATCCGCGAGCTGGCAGCGGGCGCTTCGAACCTCAAGAGCTTGCTCCTCTCATCCAGACCGAGCTCACGGAACTCGCAGCGAGCTCGGCCTGGGAGGCCCGACTCCTTTGCGGGCACGGGTACGGTCACGCCGCGACGGGATGCCGTCAGCTCAACTGTGCGAACGCCTGCCGAGTCGGGGAGTACCGCGTCCCCTGCGGTGTCTTCGTCGCCCTCGCCAGCACCAGCGCCACTGCCCATCCTCGGTGCGGACGGTCGTCCGGTCATTCCGTTCAGTCCGCAAGACATGCGATCGGACCTTCCTCCACCCACTTCGCGTCGCAACTCCAATGCCCGACTCCACGGGGCACCGGCGGCGGCAGCCGTTGCCGGTGCGATGGCCAATTCGAGTGCAAGCGCGAGCGCGAGTCCTGCGGGCACGCCGGTGATGAGCATCTCGCTCCTCCCTCCTCCGCCTTCGCCAAGCACCCTCAACCAGGCGACGACGCCGCTCTTTGCGCACATGGAGGAGGAGGACCGCAAGAGTCTTGCAAATAGCATGAGCAGCAGTCATCAGCCACGCCGGAGCGGCTCGCTCTCCATCTCGACGAGTCCGCGGATGGAATTCCCGCCCCATGGCGGCGCTACGGACGGGCGCGGATCGGCATTTGGAGCGCTTCCTTCCACTCCCTCTTCTGGTCATTTGGCGCGCTCGGCCTCGTTGTGGGTGCAGGGACAGGGCGGCTCGGTGCGGGGTGCAAACGGCTTCGCTTCGGGCACAGCGTCGCCCTTGCCGTCCCTCTCGCTCTCGCCCTCGCGCTCGCCGACACCCTCGTCCTCGGCGCCGATGATGCGCACCAACTCGGCCTCCTCCGGCGCCAGTCTGAGCCACGCGTCGTCGCCACGGCCAAGCCTGTCATCGCGCAAGTTGCCCGGTCGCTTGCCTGCGCCGGAGCGCGAGCTGCCCTCTGTGCCACTCGTGCCTGGTTCGGAGTCCAAGGCGACGACGCGCTCGGAGGCAGGTGCGCCGCCCGTCTTCACGTCGCCCGATTGGGGCGGCGCGGCTCGGACGCCGCCTGCGGTGCCGAGCAAGGACGTCGGCGCGCTCGTCGTTGGGACCTCGCCGTTGCTCTCGGCATTGGGCGGCGCGCCTGCCTCGGCGTCAGCAGCCCATCAACATCAGGTGGGCGGGGCAGCCAAGACGGGTTTGGGCCTGTTCGACTCGCTGGATGCGACGCTCGCGTTTCCTACAGGCGGCGAGCATGCTTCGGCCACGCCACCGCCTCCGCCTCCTCACCATTCCAAAAAGGAGCGCGGCGCGTTTCGAACTGGCGCTCCGTCCCCTGCCCATGCCGGCGTCAAGCCGTCCGCCTCCACGTCTTCACCGACGTCCGACAAGAAGGCGCTGCCAATGATGATGACGTCGTCGCCGTCCACGTCGCTGGGCCGCAAGACGAGCGGGCGCGACTTGCTCGGCGGGCGCAAGCGGTGGGATGTGAAGGATAAGGCGACGCCGCCTGTTCCTTCCATCCCTCTGGGCGTCAACCCAGGCGGCGCGACGGCGTCGTGGCATACGCAGGCGCAGGCGCGACCGGCCTCGATTGCCTTCTTGCCGGGCAGCGTTGGCACGGTCACGTCTACGCTCGCCGACGCGCGACAGCTGGAGGAGTCGGGCGATGTCGAGCCTACTGCCTTCTGAAAGTGTCCGACGAGCAGGCGGTTGGACGGGCCCCATCAAAAAGTCGGGCCAGGAGCGTGCCTTGAGCCTCGTATCCACACACACAACAGACACGGATCCATCCACTCTTGCCTGCGCCTCTCCCTCCATCTCCATCTCCATCCCAACCTCGAACCGCTCACCGCATCGCACACATCAAGACGCAAATGCTTCTTCATTCGCTCGCTCATTCGCTCGCTCGTTCGCATCGTCCTCGACCCCTCGTTGGCCCGCATTGGCCCCCCTCCCCCCTTTGCCCCCTCCTAATACCGCTCCTTCGCATCATCTGCTCGTCTTGTCTTGTCTATCTGTCTTATCGAATGTATCGTCGATGTGGTTGTGTTCCTCGTATGTCGTAGTCTCGTAGACCGTCCCGCTCCGTCTAGCACTGGCCTCGTATGGGATCGGACCTGACACTGTGATCGTTGTCCTTCCGTCGATCTGTCGATCTCGAGGCCTGGCCGTCCTCGTCGTTGTGCCCCGCTCCGTGAACCTGCCCAGAAGCGAATCACACCACCAAGCCGTGCTCACTCCCTTCCTCCCTCCCTCCCAGCCTGCCTGCCTGCACCCCCTCGTCCGCGCTACTTGCCATCAACGACCTCCTCAATCTTGTCAAAGACGACATCGACGGCGTGCTCGACGGGGTGGTCAAAGATGTAGGGCAGGGCGGGCACGCATGCGAGACCTGCGACGGTGGGGCCCAGGGAGGCGAGGCGGCGGGAGGCGGAGCGGGCGAAGAGCGGGGCGGAGTAGCGCACGACGGAGTGGATGGTGAATGCCGCTGTGAAGGGGAGCGAGGAGTGCGTGGTCAATGAGGTCGAACGTCGCGCGGAGAGATGGATGGGGGTTGGAATGAGAATGAACTCGTACTCACGCAGTGCCATCGAGGCGAGGGTTTGGAAGACGGCGCGGCGGGCCATGACGAAGGCCACCTCCTTCGGTGGGGCGTGCGCCACCCCCGACGTGGACGCGTCTGTTGTACCCGCACCTGCGCCGGTACCAGGCGTCCGGAGGGACTTGGCCCCCTCGTGCGCGAGCGCCTGTGCCGCGTCCTTGGCGTCCTGGCTCGATTGCACGCCCGTGCCGAGTCGCCGACGGAGCTCGTCCTTCTCGCGCACGGCTGTGCTGATCGCTCCTTGTGCTCCTTGTGCTGCTTGGGCTGATGCTGAGGATGCTGAGGAGGAAGGGGAGGGCGCGTGCGCGTGCGAGACGGCATGCCGCCCGCCCTCCTTCCACGTACGCCAGCCGGCATACCCGACGTCGCCGAGGAGATAGGCCCACGAGACGGCGTAGCCGGCGCGCACGACGGCGGGGGTGACGAGCGGGCGGAAGGACTCGCCGATGTCGGAGGTGTAGGCGACGTAGCGGGACTGGGCGAGGAGGAAGGTGCGGATGCGGGAGGCGTAGGCGAGGTTGCGGGCTGGGGTGTCTTCGAGCGCGGTCTGGACGGCGTCCTTGTCGGTGAGGTCTGCGTCGGTGGATGCGGGTGCTGCCTGTGTTGCTGGTGTCGACGACATGCTGGCTGGCTGAGGACGGCAGGGGGCGCACAATGGTGCGCAGGGGGTGGACGAGATCGACGGCGTCGTCCTCGACGAGCAGAGGGCTGTGAATTGTGGTGCTCGCAATGACGGCAGCTGCCATCGCCGGCGGGGAGACCAGTGACAGGCCGGGCCGAGCTGCCGGTCGAGTATATCCGATGCTCACCCCATCACGCTCGCTGTGACGCCCTCCGTTGTCACCTTGCTGGCCATCAACCACGACCACCACCATGGAGCGCATCGACGATGAGCAGCATGGCAGACGGCTCCCATTCGAACGTGTGGCGAGTACACGGCCCCAGGCGCAGTGCACTGGTGCAATGGAGAAGACCTTAGCACGTAGGAACGAGCGCAAGCCAGACCGGTGTCGGCACTCCCTGATCCTGCCATGGAGAAGCACGGACGCGGGCGCGACGGGCGCTCGAGCTGGAGTGCATGCTTGCAAGCAGCCTGGCCTCGGGATCAAGGCGGGTGCTCTATGGGCAGAGCTGGTGGACCGACCATGGCCAGTCCGTATGTCGACAAGGGCGGTACGGACGCCAGCCGCGCTCTCACCTATCCGCGTTGCTCAGCCCCCTCCTCGTTGCTTGCAGCTCTCTACTTCTTCTTGACTGCTAACATATGCTCTCACTACAGACCTATCCACTTCTCCTTCCTGGTAGCCGTCACAGTCAAGGCTGCCGTGGCGCGCAAGGTCAAGCCAGTCAGCGACTCTCACCTGTGGACCAGTCCTTCCAAGCACGGCCCTTCACTCTTCCAAGCGCAGGCCCACGTCGTCTCCGAGACCCAAGCCTGCCTTCGACCCATCCGCCATCGCTGCGCCGGGCGCTGTGTCGTTCCGGTGTGAGCTCAACAGTCGAACAAGCCGTGACTTCGTACACGACCCAAGCTCGCCCCTGCATTCATCTCCCTCTGATGAACAACGGCAAGGAGAATTCGAAACGGCATCGGAACGGCAAGGCAAGACAAAGGACCGGGGGCGGCGAGTGGCGACATCTTCGTGCGTACATTCATGGGCTGCTCCTGACCCAGGCCCGGCGAGATGACAAGGATCCTCAGCCGACGACGATAGCACGGACGGACGAACGGCGTATGTGGATGATCGGCGCCTAGGTACGCGCACAGCTTCTCGGAGCAACGCCGAAGCCGCCATGCCGCCGGCCCGACGTGATTGCTCCCAGAGTGCTGCTTCTGTGACTGTGAGCTTGGAGTCCTCGTACGCAAGGGGTGCACTGCTCGGCTGACCTGTTCCCCGTGTTGCTGACAGTCTGGCAATCATGACATCCTCACCTCGCCGTTGTCCAAGACACAATGGAAGGAGGTCAGCCTCTGGTGGCCGGCACTCAGCAGGCCAAGGCCGGTGAGAGGCCGCCCGTCCAGCGGCCACGGTGTGACGGCTGCCCAAGGCCCAGGCTGCTGCACAATGATGGAGGTGAGCACCGGAGGTTCTTAGCTTCTCCCACCATCGAACCCGAGCTGTCGGTGGGCGGGCGGGGTGCATGGTGCCACTGGCGGCGAGCAGTGCGATGCACCCGCTCAGTTACAGCTAGCGGGGATGGGCAATGTTTTGGCAGACCCCTCTACACGGGGACTGCGAGAGGGGAGGAGCAGCGGCTGTGAGATGGAGTCGTCCACATCGGACTCATCAGCAGCAGCAGCAACAACGGCAGCAACGACAGCAACAACACCACGTTGCCCGGGTGGGCCATCCTCGTCCTCAGCATCGGCATCGATATCCTCATATCAGACGGCTGTCACCCTCTCCTTTCACGACGACGACGACGTGGCACAGGGGGCAAAGACGGCGGCCTCGGAGCGAGCTCAGCGCACTGGCACGGTACAGCACGCGGAGAGGGGGGGAACTCGGACCGCCTGCTCGTCCTTCTCACTTCCCAAGCTCATCAACGACGAGCGCAGGGCAGGGCAGGGCAGGGCAACGCAAGGCAAGGTCGATGCGCACGATGCCAGGCTCGCTCTCGCCATCGCCCGTGCTGGCCATCGACATCCCAGGCGGCAGCGGCAGCAGCAGCAGCAACGCCAACGGCAGCTCGGCCAGTTGCAACCAGGACGCCATGCCCAACACTCGAGGGGGCGAGGACAGCGACGGCGACCACGACGCGATGGAGCACCTCGTCTCGCCCACGCGGAGCGTAGCGTCACCCATCACAATGGCGTCCCCGTCGAGCTCGCCGTCACCGTCAGCCTCAACATCGACCTCGTCCTCGCTCGGGCTCAGGTCTCCCTCCTTCTTCTCGGGCTTCCGGCTGGCCAAGAGCAGATCACCCAGCTCGACCTCGCTCACTCAGTCAGCAAGAATA
The DNA here is from genome assembly GCA_029952725.1 of Salmacisia buchloeana. Lineage (NCBI taxonomy): Eukaryota > Fungi > Basidiomycota > Exobasidiomycetes > Tilletiales > Tilletiaceae > Salmacisia > Salmacisia buchloeana. The sequence goes on from CP124199.1 coordinate 346,866, forward strand.
CAGCAGCAGGCTCAGGCGCAGGCTCAGGCTGGTGGAGAACGGGCAGGTCTCGGAGTAGTTACGACACCAGGAACACCGCCCTCACGCGCGTCCTTCTCCCACCCCTTCTCACGCTCCCACGTCAGCCTCGCCGCACAGCGCAGAACGTCCGCAAGCTCGGCATCGGGTCCAGCAGGTCCGTCGCTGGATGTTGGCGGCCACGCCGGGTCAAGACGCGGGAGTACGACGAGCGGCACCGTCGCAGGCATCGGCTCGGCACTGCGCTCCCTCGTCGCGTCCGCCATGCCGTCGCCATCGGCATCGCCTCAACTCTCCTTCAGCAGGCGCTCCTCCGTCTCCACCTCCGTCGACCACTTGTCGTCCTCAGCAGCCGCAGCTACACGGCTCGACGGCGGTGAGGACTCGGCAAGAGCTTCGCTGGATCATCATACCGCGACGGTGCCACGCCTGTCCTCGTCCGCAACCCACCAACACCAACAGCCGCGCGGCTCCATATCAAGTCTATTCACGTCCCAACGAAGACCAAGCGCGTCCGCGACCAGTGCGTACGGAGCGTCCACAGACCGGCTGGACGTCATACCGCGCGACGATCCAAGGTCGCAGCAAACTTCTGGCGCGGGGACGTCGTCAGGGCACGGGCATTTGGGATCCTCCGCTTCGGCGGCAGCGTCAGCCTCAGCCTCAGCACTCTCCCTCATCTCATCGCCTCCGCTCGTACTCGTAGGCGCGACGGCTCACGCCGGCGTCGGCGCCGGGGCCGGGGCATCGAGAGCCTCAAAGGCCGCTGCTGATGAGGCTCTGGGCGGCGGGGGCGTACGAGTACGCCAGCAATGCTCCGCGATCGCACCGGCGGACGCCAGCGCCGCCCGCACTCAGGCTCAGCACCCACAACGCCCCCAACCACCTCAACAGCCACAACCACCACAACCACTACCCACGCAACCACCGCGCAGGGAGCGCGGCTCCTTCTCGTTTGCGAGCAAGACGAAGAGCGCGATCAAGGCCGCTTTTGGCTCGTCGTCTTCGTCCTCGGCCTCCTCCCATCCTAGCTCGCCTGTTCCGCCTTCGGCTGCCAGTATGAGTGGCGGTGGCGGGAGGATGTCCGGCCTTCCCTCTCGGAGTGGGGGCGGTCCGTCTTCAGGGTCTTCGAATGCGACTGGCGCATACGGGATGCCTCCGCACGGGGGCGACCTCCCTCCCGCCTATACGCTCTACGATACGACGATCCGGCCCTCGCCTTCCGGCTCCGCTTCCAACTCGCCCACGGCCACCACCGCCACGACGACGACGGCGAGTACGGGGACCAGGACGCAGACGAGTGCGACTTCGCCCACTTCGTCCAGGTCGATGGCTTCCTCTGCTGGCCCTGCATCGGCCGCCGTGTCCGTGTCCGCGTCCGCGTCCGAGCCTGCACCTGCGGATCCGTCACAACTCCCCACCTCCGAAGGCAAGGCTTCTACACCGTTGGCATCAGAAGCAGTCTCGACAGCAGGCGACGCGCCGCCCCGACTGGAGCTGACTGGGGGTACGTCCAGTCGTGCCAGCGCGAACGGCGGCGGCTTGGAAGGGTCGGACCGGCCGCTCTTCTCGCCCGTGAGGTGGGAGGGCGTCGTCGATGCTGGCTCCTCGGTGCCGTCTCGCACTTCTGCGCTGGGGGACGTGTACGCGGCGCCCCCTCCGCTCGTGGATCCGACGGCTCGGGTGCCGGGAGAGTCGGGCTCGCGCACGGTGTCACCGGACGTGGGACAATGGCTACGTCCGACTGGGGAGGCCTCGACGCCGGAAGTTGGACCGGGCACCTCGTCCACTTCTGCGCAGCCTGCTTCCAGTAGCAGTAGTAGTGCCACCACCCCATCCAACCGGCAGAGTCGGCGCGCGATGCGTCATCTGCCCCGGCTCAACTCTTCGCAAGGTGCTGCGCGATCGCGGAGCTCGGGGCGTCGCGTGGGTGCTGAGGCTGGTGCCCACGGTGTGACGGCTGAGGCGGAGCTGGACTCGGAGGCGGAGGCGGACGAGCTTGTCGATACCTCTGCACAAGGGTCGACTTCGGGGCCTGGGCTGCTGTCCAGCGAGGGAGGCGCGATTTCTCACCCAAGTGAAACCTCAACGCAGGAAGGGCCCAAGACGCGTCGGGGCAATCGTCAGAAGCAGCGCCGTCCATCGGCCACCTCGACCGAGTCCTCGTCCAACACGGCCGCATCGACGTCAGGCTCGGGGTCGCCCCCACCCGCCCATTCACTCGGTACGGCAACTACGCAGGGCGGCGCAGGAGTGCCCGAAGACGAAGAGGAAGAGTCGCAGGAGGAGAGCGATGGCAACTTTACCGATGGCACCGACGAAGACGAGGAGACGGATGATGATGAGGAGGAGGAGGATGGTAGTGCTGGAGCGGGGCGGGGCGGGGCTGCTAGTGCGTCTCTTCGTGGTGAGGAGGAGGCGAGAAGGCGGCGCGAAGCTGGTACGTCTTTCACGTATCTCCACTTGTTGTGCGATCCTGTGCTGACTGGTACGACATCTTCGCTCAGCGGCCATAGCTCCTGCCATCGGCTTAGCTGGGCCCCTCAGCGTCGGCGCCCAGCCGGGCGCGTCTCTCACGCCAGGTCTGACACCGCCAGCATTTCAGAACGCCGGGGGTGGCTCCATCACACGTCCTTCCAAGCCGGATGAGATTGCTTTACCGCCCAAACCGGCGTTCGGCCGCGCGAGCTCGTCAGGCGGAAGCGCTTCAAGGCACAGCAATGCCTCTCCTTCAGGAGCGGCAACCGCAACGGCAACGGCCGGCGGTGCGCTGGAGGCCGGACGCGTGCCGGCAGGTTGGGTCACCTTCAACGATGGCGCGTTGACGCCCATCTCGCCGGATGGTTGCGAGACCGCGACGGCCAGCACTACGCCAGCTGGCGTGGTGGGCACGGGTCGGACGCCGATGCCGTTCCCCCGCTCTGGCGCTAGCGTGGGCCATGGGACGCAGCATGCTCAGGGCGGTGCGGACTCCGGCGCGACGACGTCGGGTTCGGGGCCGAGCTCGGGCGGGGCGGATCTGCCTACGGCCCGACCTACCCTCAGCCTTGAAGGAGCCTCCTACTTCGCCCTCCGGCCTGCTCCTTCGCCCGTGACCGCTGCGGCTGCCCAGGCTCGAGCTGCGGCAGCAGGCGGTGGTGGTAGTGGCGCGGGTTCGGCAACGCACTCGCGCGCTGGGTCGGGGGTGGCGATGCACGACAAGAATGTACCTCCGCCCTCGCCGTCGATCATCACCCGCTCCCGCGCCCCCTCGAGCACGTCGCTCCGCACGTTGGGATCTCGACCCGGCACCGGCAGCGCTGGTACGGGCCCGGGCACGGGCACGGGTCTGGGCGGTCAGCCGCTTACGCCTGGTGGGAGCGGACTGCTTGCCTTCGCGTCGGCTGGGTCTGGGGTGGCGCCGCCTAGGGGGGCGGATGCGGTGCCTGCCTTCCCGCCACTTTCGGCGGCGGACCTGCCGCTTGGGCTGGGGAAGGGCAAGGCGAAGGCGCGAGCGGCGGGTGAGGCTCCGACGACTGGCACTCCAGCAGCCGCTGCCACGGTCGGTGGTACGGGTGCGCAGACTCAGTCGACGTCGGGTCCATCGACAGCGATGTCCACCGCTGTCCCGACGCGTCATCCGAGTCCGGCGGGCGCAGATCGCAAGTCGCTCCACGGCCAGACGCAACCTACGACTACAGCATCCGCAGCAACCTCGGCCAGGGAGACGCGCACGTCGGCGTTGGACTCGCTCCGGCCGCCCTCGACGCCCAAGTCGGCCCGGCCGGAGCTGTACCACCAAAAGTCGCAGAGCTTGATGGACCTCAGCTCGAGCCTTTCTTCCTTCCGGGACGAGGAGGCTCGGGCGGGCTTGGGCGGACGTGGGTTCGAGCTTGCCGGCAGGGATGCTTCAGATCGTCTCGAGGTGCATGGCGCTCATGGCCGCTCCGTATCCGCCACCCACGCCGCTCCCGACTCGTCCGCGTCGTCATCCTTTACGGCTGAGCGGGAGACGAACAAGTCGAGCAGCGGCGGTGGGCGGGCGCACTCGGTTGCGCAGGGCATCAAGCATGCGATTCCTTCCTTCCTCCTCCCGGACAAGAATGGCAAGATCCACGGGCCGAAGGACATGGCGTCGGCCTTGTTCGCTGCTACGGCTGGCGCGGCTGTCGTCATCAGCAGTGCGGGTGTGAGCAAGCGGGCTGTCCATCTACCGACTGGAGCCGCCGAGCTTGGAGAAGACCGACCTGCTACGCCGGCGACGCTGCAGCGTCGTCGGTCCATGTACGAGCTGCGCCATGAGCCACCACCGTATTCGGTCCTCCTCCGCCGACCGGAGGGCTTGCAGCAGGCCATCTACCCACGCGAGGAAGAAGGCCGCGAGCGTCTCCCGCCCTACAAGTGCACTGTCCACATCGAAGGCTACCTCTCGCGCAAGCTCGAGTTCTCGGCGCCCAACGTCCAGGCCAAGGACCGGAGCTGGAAGCGGCAGTACTTTGTCCTGCATGGGACGAGTCTGCGCGTGTACAAGCATGACTTGTCGCACCTCAGCGTGGCGGGCAGGGAGGCGGCTTGGGGTACGATGGATGGGGCGCATGTCCATGTGGAGCCGCTTGGTGACGAGGGGGTTACGCATGATGGGAGTGTGCCTGGAGCTGGTACTGGCGGTGGAGTCGGAGGTGGGCCGGGCGCAACCGTGCCTCATGCGGCCTCGAATGGGACCGCAACGACGGGCGCGAGCGGCCCTCAGATGGTGATTAATCCTCTTGTCGGTCCTCAGGAGAAGGCGACATGGACGCCGGCCTCGACGGGAGCAGATGATAGCGCACCGGGCAGCCTGATCAGCTCACGGCGGGGCAGCAACCAGAATGCCTCCTTCGCAAGTAGCGTCAATCGCGGCGACCGCGAGAACTCGCTCGGAGGAGGAGGGGGCGGTCCGGTCTCGGCCGCCACCATTTTTCAGGCGCGGCAGATCTTTGCCACCACGCAGGAAGGCAAGCACGGCTTGGTGCGCCACTACTCGCTTCAGCGAGCCGAGAGCGGTCTGGCGGCCGACTATCTGAAGCGCAAGCACATTGTGCGTGTACGGGCGGAGGGGGAGCAGTTCTTGCTCCAGACGAGCAGTGATCGGCATGTGGTCGATTGGATCGAGGCGTTGCAGGCGGCTACGAATGTTGCGCTCGATCTGGAAGTCCGCCCTAGTGAGTTTTTGTCCATGTGTCTGGAGCTCGCAAGCTGTTGCTGACTCGACCCTTGCTTGCTCGTCGCAGTGCCCAAGTTCATCACCCTCCCTCGTCGCCGTCGACGCCGCCGTCGCAACCCGGACGGCACGCCCGCGACCGATACCGCAACAGCGAATGGCGCAGCATCCGCCGGCACCGCAGCCGATGGCGGTGGTCCCAACGCGCCGTCGAGCACTACAGACGGCGAGCGCGAGACGCCCCGTGCGCGCGCGGCGCGTCTGCGTCGTCAAGAAGAAGCAGACATTGCAGAGGCGCAGCGGCGCTCTCTTGCCGATCTCGCCGCTCAGCAGGGTCACGCTGCCAGCCAGCGGCTGCGTTCGTCCGACTCGAGGGCGGCGGCGGCGGCGGCGGCGGCGAGGAGTAGTGGTGGTCGGGCGGGCTCGCCGGATCGAGATCACAATGATGCGCTGGAGGAGATGTTGCGCGAGGAGCACGAGGACTGGGGACGGCGGACGGCTACAGTCATGTAGGACGTCGGGCGATTCGCGGAGGAGGAAGGGAGGGGGGAAGGGGGGTCTGGCTGGTTGGTCCTTTTGCTTCATTTTTGCATGCCCTTGTATCCCGCCCTATCATCCATAGCCTTGGGGATAATACGAGCATGCGACCGCCGCTCCGTTGCGCGGCTCGCTGCTGTACCAAACGCTGTGCTGGGTGCGACTTTGATGACGCTAGAAGCTCGCAAGGACCAGAGGGGTCACGCTCGCTCAGCAAAGTAAGGGATAGAATCCCTTCTACTTACCTACCTCTTCAACCATCCACACAATCGCCCCCAAAAACACGCCCAAACCCTGTCCTAACATTATTCTCCACCCTCCAGACTCGCTTTGCGCTACTGATATAGGGTATAGACCGATTTGGGTCTTGGGGAGGGCGAAGAGGGCGTCGTTACCGCGGCCAGACTTGAAACTCATCCCTTCCACCCGCCTTCGACCGCGGAACTGAGCATTACGGACCTATCTCGGCGAATACGGCCTCGATTTGCGCTCTGGTTGGGGGAGGAGGTAGCGTATAATGCGTAGAGGCGTGCGAGCTATTCAGATGGCGCGTTGTGATGGTGTGTTGTGGCGTGGTGGTCGTGGATGGGGGACGGGGGGTGGGAGCTTGGGGAGCGGGCCTCGGACGCTCGGTACGACGCACCGTCTCGGCGCCGGCGTGCCTTCACTCCCACTCTTTAGGCGCTGAAAGCCTCACGTCCAGACGACGAACATCACTGTGGATTGCGAGGGCAGACGAGCCGGGCGTCCTCGTGACGGGGAAGCTGGGACGGTCGCACAGGAGTGACAGGCCAATCGATATCGTCCCTTAGACAAGGACTTGTTCCATAGCGGAACTGTCAAAGCTGGCCAGCCGCCAGCTCGTCCGCGCTGGAATAGTAGCGCGAGCGCCGGAGGCCCGCCGAGTCGCGGTATGGGTCCTGCTTGGGCATCTTGCCGTACACCGGCGCGTCCGTCTCTGCTCCGTCGAAGGCGAGCCCACACCGTCAGTACCACGAAGGCCCAGCGCGCAGCAAAGGAGCCCAAAGGGCGAAAGAAGGAACTTGCAACTCACTGAGAATGTCCCGATAGATCTTCTCCACCGCCGCCTGGTTCTCGCGCGTGCATTCCTGGCGGAAGAAGTGGATGCCCACCGGCTTAAGCCCGTTCGTCTCAATGAAGGACTGAATCGTGCCCGGTAGCAGGGTGCGGGCAGGGAGCTCGGGTGGAGAGACGAGGCCTGCTGATGCTGCTGCTGATGTGCCATTCGTGCTTGATGCGCTTTGCTCCAGGATGAGAGTGGTGTAGCGGTGGTAGGGCGAGCCCTTTTGGGGGTGGGGCGGGATGTACGAATGTAAAACTTTGCCTGTGCTTGAAGAGACGGTGTTCTTGGTTGCTGAGAGGGGGACGTCCGCTCTGTTCGAAGGGAAATGAATCAGCCTGAGGACGAACGCGTGCACGCTTGGGACACTCACATGTGCCAATGCACGAAGGTGGTGAAGGACATGGACAGCTCGTCGGGAACGTCGGGGTCGACCAGCAAGAGGGTGTACTTGCGTTCATCCGTATGGAAGGGTGTCACCGTGACCACAGGCTCGTTTCGTGTCTGAGATGAGCGGCGTCGTCAGCGATGTAATCCGAGGCACGAGAACGGCTACAGCATCTAGCTCACCTTTGCTGTCGGCAGGAAGACGCCCGGCCAGATGTCGCCACCGTCACCGCCATGATCTCCGATCCCGGCGCCCTCGCCATATGCGACTTGGACGTCTACCGTTGGCGCGATGGTGGGGATCACGTCTGGTACAACCTTCATGAGCCGCACGCGCTCAAGCTGCAAAGTGAAGAAGTCAGATTCAGTGATGCTGACAACGCAAAGGCAGAGGACATGCAGACGTACCAGTCGCTCGAGTGCGCCATTCTTGCGCCAGTTGTGCTCACGCAAGAAGCGGTGCACGGGTTGAGAAAGGTCCACTGGGGTGATTACGAGACGTCAGCAAAATTGCATTGCTCGAACAGCCAAGCTGCATCGACTCACCATCGCCCGAGGCAAAGCGCCAGCGTGTCTCGGGATCATCGACGAAGGCCTCGATGAGCGCGTCCTCGGCGTCCCGTACCCTGCCCGGCTGGTCGGCGAGTGCCTTGGCCTCTGCGAGCTTGGCCTCCTTGTGCTGTTGGAGGAAATCGAGTGCGGCATCGTAGGCGGGTTCGACGCCCCGAGGCAGCGCTGGCTTCCACTGTGCCCCTCCTGAGCTTGAGGAAGTGGGTGATGACTTGCCCGCGCTGGCTTGGGCTGAGGACGATGTCGAGCCCGGTTCTCGGGCGGCTGCGATGGCTGACGAGGAGGTCCAGCGCGTGGCCCCCGCCGCTACTCTTCTTGCGCCGTGTCTGCTGCTACTTGCACTGCTTCCAGCAGCACCTACGCCGCCGAGCAGCTGACGCGCTATTGTTGCTGTTGCTCTTCTTGATGCCATGGCGATGAAAGGAGCCCGTCGATGGTGGACGTCGTCGTCTAAGAGGGCAGGTTTGTGGTATGGATCTCATCGCTCTCTCGTTCTTCTGGGCCAATAGCTGACCGGCCCGGCGGCTCCGATCTCGGCTACCGCCTCCCACATCGAGGCTGAGGCGGTGGGGGCTGGGACCCTGGGCGGCCTCATCGCCGCCGAGCTGCTCCTCATCGACCACGACGGCGAGCACGGGTGCTCAAGGTCATCAGCGCACCCAGTCTCGCTCAGCATGCCGCACGCCTCCATCATCGTGCCGTCGGTCATCGGCGCCGCAGCAGCCGCGGCCGCGTTCGAGGTCACCGTCTTCAAGCCGTGGCGAGAGCGCAACGCCCCGCACGGCCTTCACGTCCTCATCGGCGAGGAGCTCAGCAAGTTTGGACGCACGGCCGAGGCGTTCGCATCGCACGTCGGGCAGCAGGCCGACCAGTTTGGCGAGCGAGTGCGCGACGAGCTCAGGCGGGTCGGAGAAGATGCCCAGCATGCGGCTGGCGAGCTTCGGCACGGCATCATCGAGCTGACCCAGGGCGGCAGTGGCAACAGGGGCGAGCCCTCTGCCGGCCGGGATGCTCAAGGACATGAAGAAGGACGCGGTAGTCATGACGAACGACGCTCGCTGATGCGACCCGGTAGTCAAGCTGGCGCGTGGGAGGACGAGGCCACGACGTCGGCGCTCGACGATCGACGTGCCTTCTACCCTCCTGCCGAGACGGACTACGACCCAGACGACGACAACACCCTAGCCTCGCTGCAGCAACAGCAGCAACGACGTCGTGTAGTGGGCAACGATGGGAAGCGCACGCGCGACGATGAGGACAACATCACCTTGCGCGACTTGACCTCGGCCCAAGGTCGCTCGGCGCTCTTCGACCACGACGATGGCGAGGACGAGGGCACGGCTGCTTTCCGCGCACATCGATCCCTCATCGGCCAGGCGGGAATGGGCCCGTCGTCTAATAGCACGCGCCAGGACCAGCCAGGCGCTCACTCGACCATCTTTGACATGGACGACTTTGCGCCGGCCCGCCGCTCCATTCTCGGCTTGGAAGATGTGCAATCGCCTTACCACGCCGTCGGATCGCCCAGCGTCGCGCCTTCCGAGCTGGACGCGGAAGAGCTCTTCTTCAGCACGGCTAGCCCGGGCACCGGCCTCAAAGCTCTGCCGCTCGCAACGTCCTCCCTGCATGGGGCTGACGGTCAAGAAGGAGGCCCGAGGATGTCAGCTGCGCCGTCCGAGAGCGGCAAGAGTGCGAGCGAATGGTCGCATGCCGAGGTCGAATCAGCGCTCAGCGACGGCGAGCTGGTCAACGCTGCGACTGGCAGCGGTGTCGAAGGCCTTGCGCTCTCGTCTCGTTCTGGATCGGCTGCGGCATCGGCGACCGGTTCGCTGTTCGCATCGGATGGATGGGTCGAGCTCGAACCGTCATCGTCTCCCGAGAGCACGTCGCCGCGCTCTGTGGTGCGCCAACTCGAGCATTGAGGTCCAAGCCCTCATGCCTGCCTTCACTGTTCCGTACTGTACGGCTCTCACACACGCAGCCGCCGCTTGTTGTATCACTCGTCATCGTCTTCTTCTGTCTCTGTGTCTCGACATCCCACGCTGTTGTACCGCTTCTCAGCTTGCACGAACGCGACCCTACTCGCCCTTGATCCTCATCTGTCGGGTCTGAAGGACAGAAGGTCTATACAGCGCGAGTACGAGTACGACGTCGAAGTGGCAACCTCGAGACGGTGGTCGGAGTTTGAGGACTCAGTCTGGTCGGCGTTCGAGAGGGCGGGTGCGAGATGAGGTCGATGAGAGAGCAACACTCCCTCCCAGCGCCTGGTCCAAGCGCACGCGTCTCCTCCCCAGTCTCGTCCTCACCAGCCTCGGTGCTGCTCACCATCACCATCACCACCACCACCACCGACACCATCGACCTCGCCGCCAAGGTCGCAGAGCTGACAGTCTACAGCATCACCACAGCGCATCACACAGTCACAGAGCAGATATGGACGAAAAGGTGCGTCGCCTGGCCTCACATTCCAAGTGCACCGCGCTGACCCTTTCTCTCCCTCATGCCCGCCTCGCTCTCAGTACGGTACGTACCCGGCATGCGATGGGAAGGCGCTTTGCTGTACTAGGACTGACCTCTCTACTGTGTCTCATGACTGGCGCACCAGATGCCATCATTCTCGGAACGGGCATCGCCGAGTGCGTGCTCAGCGCGCTCCTCTCCGTAGATGGCAAAAAGGTCCTGCACATCGACCGGCTGCCCTTCTACGGCGCCGAGTGCGCGTCCCTCAACCTCACCCAGCTCTACGACAAGTTCCGTCCCGGCACCGAGCCGCCCAAGGACATGGGCCGCGACCGCGACTACGCCATGGACCTCATTCCCAAATTCATGATGGCCAATGGCGAGCTCACCAAGATGCTCGTCCACACCGACGTCACCAAGTACCTCGAGTTCAAGCAGATCGCGGCTTCGTACGTCTACCGCGACGGCCGCATCGCCAAGGTGCCCGCCACCGAGATGGAGGCGGTGCGCTCGCCCCTCATGGGTCTCTTCGAGAAGCGTCGTGCCAAAAAGTTCTTCGAGTTTGTGCAACACTGGAAGGACGATGACCCAGCCACGCACCAGGGTGAGTCTCCCCACCAGCTGTGTGTTTGGGAGTACGTACTTTGACTGACAATGTGACGCTACTCGCGTTGTTAGGCTTGTCACTGGACGACGACTCCATGGAGAAGGTCTTCACGCACTTTGGCCTCGAGCCCGGCACGCGCGACTTTATCGGCCACGCCATGGCACTCCACCTGGACGACAGCTACATGCAGCGGCCCGCGCGCGAGACGTACGAGCGCATCCTCCTCTACACCTCCTCCATGGCGCGGTACGGCAAGTCGCCGTACATCTACCCGCTCTACGGCCTCTCGGAGCTGCCCCAAGGCTTTGCCCGCCTCAGTGCCATCTACGGCGGCACGTACATGCTCGACAAGGCGGTGGACGAGATCGTCGTCGACCCCGAGACGGGTAAGTTTGTGGGTGTGCGCAGCGGCGACGAGGTGGCCAAGGCCGACCTGGTCATTGGCGACCCGTCGTACTTCCGCAACCCCATCGGCAAGAAGGGCGATGAGAAGGTCAAGGTGCGGGAGACGGGCAAGGTCGTGCGCGCGATTTGCATCCTCAAGCACCCCATTCCCAACACGGACAATGTCGACTCGGTGCAGCTGATCATTCCGCAAAATCAGGTCGGACGGAAGCACGGTGAGCACAGCAGCCTCATCATGGAGCTCTTTCGCGTTCCCTCTGACCAGACGTCGCCACTAATTTACTTGCCCTGCAGACATTTACATTTCCATGGTGTCTGCCAACCACAATGTCTGCCCGAATGGCGTGTACGTGGCACAAGTGTCAACCATCGTGGAGACGGACAAGCCCGAGCTCGAACTGCGTCCGGCGATGGACCTTCTTGGACCTATCTTTGACAAGTGAGAAGAGGCTGTTTGATTTTACCTCCGTGCACCATTGCTGACGTTGAGTCGGGTCATTGCAGGTTTGTTACCATTGCACCTCTTGAGGAGCCCGTAGACTCGGGTGCGGACGACCAGATCTTCATCACGCGCTCATACGATGCCACCTCGCACTTTGAGACTGTGGTGGACGAGTGAGTGATCGCTCCTTTGACTGTGCTCTCGGACTCGCACTGACTCCCTTCTGATGTCCGCTACTTCCTTCAGCATCCACGATGTGTGGCGGCGCGCGACGAACGGCAAGAAGCTCGAGCTCAAGAAGCGACCTGACGATGAGGGCGCGCAAGTGCAGGGCTAGAGAGACGATAGCGCAAGCCATCATCGGCCTACACTATCGCCCGGTCCTACCCTTTCCAACGCTTCCAAGGCTCTTCCTGGGTCCAGACTCCCCAGCTCGGCCGGCTCTTCATACCACGGCGCTCCACTCATTCCCCGACCCGACCCCGAGCCTGCCTCCCAAGCCACACTCTTCAAGACCATCGCTCTCACGATCCTACCACCTTTTCGCTCTGGTCAGACATAATCCCATACTGTGCGTGTGAGCGTGCTGCTGGCGTCTTGACTGTACAACGAGTGCGTGTGGGAAGGCGCAGGTACACGCCCCGTGCGACGTCAACGAGCCAATCCCAACCCCTGCGCAAGCGCCCGCCCAAGCGCCCCATCAGCCGTATCAGCATCCAACGACCACACACCCACACCCGCCAACCCCGCCCTGCGCGCAAACTCGGCCTTGTCGCGCAAGCTGGCCGGATCGTCGTACGTGATGAGGCGCTGGGCGGCCGGGTTGGACAGGTAGGGCGTGTGCGTGCAGGTGTCCCAGTGGCGGGTGTAGCCGCTCGTAGGGACGGCGTCGTACGCGGCGTGCTTGTGCGCGTCGTGACTGGTTGCTCCTGCTGGTGTGGACGGGGCTGGGGCGAGGATGCCCTGGGTGACGAGGGAGAGGAAGTCGATTTGGCCGGTTGTGTCGCTTGCTTGGCGCTTGGTTTGGAGGGTTCGTCGGGAGGGAGGGACGTGAGCGAGTGCGTGCTGCGTTTCCATCGTCGAGGAGGAAGAGGCGAAGGAGGAGGAGGCGATGCTTGCGTTGAAAGCTGGTGGTGTGCCGGAGATGCTCAGCTCGTCCGTGGCTGTCTCTCGTCGTTGGGGCATTGCTGTCTGCGCCGATGTCACGATGTAGCCGTACGCCGGTACGCCGAGCAGGATCCTGAAAGCGAATGCGTGTGAGGGTGCAATTCAGCATACCCGTTGTACCTTGGAAGGACCTTTCAAGAAGAGCAAGACTCACTTGTGCCTCGGCATGCCCGCCGCGACCCACTGCTTGACGCCTGCCGCGGCATTGGCCCGCGGTTGGGAGCTGTTGCCGCACAGATCGGCCAGCGGGGCATTGACGCCGACAGTGCCCTGGTTGACGTCGTAGTTCATGATGAGCACCGCATCGACTGCCGCTGCTGTGCTCGATACGTCGGCGATGGGCCGGCCATCGGGTCCGTCCCATGGCTCGTGGGAGACGGTGACAGTGATGATCGCTTTGGGCCCGAGGGTCGCTCGCAGCACGCCGAGGAAGCGTTGGAAGTTGGCTGCGTCGGAGGGTGAGAAGGGGTTGCCTGCGCCTGACGAGCCTGGGTCTATGTGAGTTTCGAGAGATCAGGATGGGTTGGACGACATGAATATTGTGGGCTGCCACACTCACATTCCCAGTCGACGTCGACCTAGCGAGGAGCAGCGGGGCAAGACGAGGATTCAGCGCTCTGCGAGGAAACAGCAGGCAAACGAGGACTCACTCCATCCAGCCTGTACTGCTTGATGACCTTGCCGATGTTGCTGGCGAAGCTTGCGCGGGAAGCGTCGGTGGCGACGGCTGCGCTGAAGTACTCAGACGACAGCCAGCCGCCGATGGAGAGCACGATGCGCGTGCCCGACCTGGCCTTGGCAGCTGCCGCGACGAGGCGGCTGAGGAGGTCCGTGGAGGCGGCAGAGTTGAAAGTGATGTCGAATGTCGAGGTTGGGAGACCGAAGGAGAAGTTGATGATGTCGTACCGCGCCATATTGACGCGCTCAGGAGGAAGGTCGGCCGCTGCCCACTGTAGCACGATGCGCATGGCCATGTCAGCCTGTCGTCTAAGAGGGTCATGAGGGAAGAGCGCCTTGAACTCACGTCTGTCCAGTATCCTGTAAGAAGCGGCTTGGCCTTGACGTGCTGTAGGACGCCGCTGGCCACGGCGAGCACAATGGGGGTAAAGTCGAGGCATCGTCGTGCCCAGCGCATCTGTGGATCCAAGAGGAGGAGAGAACCTCAACAGAGAACAGGAAGCAGAGGTAAGGAAAGCGTCAGCACAGAGGCCACCAAGTTGAGGACGAGCTCATCGAGGGCGTCAGCGATGTCGACCAGGACGAGGGCGACCTTGATTCACATGGCACCTTGCGAATCTAGCACCAAGGTAGAGATCTCGATGAACCACCCACTGGCCACGGCAGCCGCGCTACGTAGCAGAGACTGCGCTAGCCATCCTTGCGAGCGCATTGGACGGCCGTGAGATCGCTGGACGACGTCGTGTTGCCCTTGAAAGCGAGGTGACCGTTGGGGGACGAGCACTAGCACCATGAACCGCGCCAAGACGGTCACCGAGACGCGTCGCACCAGCATCGGTAGACCTGCCTGACGGTCCAGCACTGATCAGCGGCAGGGCGTCCGCTAGCATTCGTACGGCACAGGCGGGTCTTGAGGAGTCGGGAGTCATCGTCGTCGCCAGCAACGAGCGGGTTGGGACGCCGGAGGTGATGTCGGCAAGGACAGAAGATTGGCCTCCCCCGCTAGGACTTACACCGCCTTGAAGGGTGGTCTGTGCACTCGCCACCCCGCTCATTCCACACTCGTAACTCGTGCCCCAACCTTGACGAGGTCGTGCTTGGCTCCCTCCTCCATCCTTCCAACCACCACCACCATCCCCATCTACCTGTCCTACTTCCTACCTTACACATCACGCTCTCAGTGTCGACATCATGGGTGAGTGCACGCCTCTCAGCGGTGAAGCGCGCAAGGCGCTGACGCGTCTCCTGGTCTTCTTGCTTGCACACCTGCTCATCCCATCGGCGCCATGGGAACAAAGACAACGTAGGTAGATGAGCAGAGTCTGCATAGCAGAATGCGTCTGGGCTGACTTCCATATCTTCTGCTTACTGGTTTCAGCTCGTCAACCTCGGTCAGCAGGCGCTGAACAGCTTCCAGCAGGGAGAGAACCAGCAGGGTGACGGCAACAACAACAACCACAACCAGCAGCAAGGCTTTGACCTTGGCGGCTCCCACCTCAACAACCAGCACGGCCAGCAAGGCGGCGGCGGCAACAAAGACAACGGCTTCGACCTCGGCGACATCACAAGCATCGTCAGCCAGGCACAGAACCACCCCGATGGCCAGCAACAGGACTCGGGTCTGTTCAGCCAGGTCGCCGGCTTCCTCAAGCAGAAGCAAGGCAACATTGGCGGTGACATCGACGAGGACGCCGTGATTCAGAACCACCAAAAGGTCAACAACAGCAACGAGACGGCTACGAGCCACGAGATCGGACAGGCTGCCGCGTAAGTAGCCCCTCTTTCCGTCTTCGCTTCTTCTGGCACGACTGGCTCACAATGTCCCTTCTCCCTAGCCTGAACGCCATCAAGTCAGTCCTCGGCGGCTCGGGTGGCGGCGGAGGCGCAGGCAACCAGCAGGCCATGATCGGCGCCGCCCTCGCCGCCGCCGGCCAGCTCTTCGACCAGAAGCAAGCCCAGGGCCAGGCGACGGGCCTCAAGGAAGAAGCCATGCAGCAAGCTGGCGAGGCGGTCATGAAGATGATGATCAAGAACCAGGTCAGCGGCATGATTGGCGGTGGCCAGAGCGGCGGGCTTGCCTCCCTCGCGTCCAAGTTCTTGTGAGCGATGACGCGCCGGTGAAAGACTCGTTGTTGACTTGCCTTATACGTGCCGTCAATACAACATACTTGTGATAAGCAGGTGCATCACACAAGCCTCAAACTCAGACAGTCAAGATCAGAATGCGAAGTATCAGCTATGCAGTACTATGACCAGACAAGGATGGAGGAGGAACAAGATCACGCCGACGCAGCCTTGCCACGGACAAAGGTGCCGACGATCGTAGCAAAGTGCTTGCCCTGGCCCTCGGCCACGGCGAGGTCGTCCGCGGTAGGCTGCACGGAGCCATCACCACCGCTGAGCGTCGCTGCACCATACGCGGATCCGCTAACGACCTTGTCCGTGACGGTGAGCTGCGGGAACTGGTAGCCGATGGGCACAAAGTTGACGCCGTGGTGGGCGAAGAAGGGGATGGTGGTCAGCGCCGTCGTCTCCTGGCCACCGTGCTGGGAAGCCGTCTGTGAGTACAAGAAGATGTAGAACGCGTCAGTTCCACTTTTCCTCCTTCTGAGATACCAGAACTTCAACGTACGGAGGTGAAGATGCCGCCGAACTTGCCGACAAGAGCGCCCTTGGCCCACAGCTGGCCGGTGCTGTCGAGGAAGGCGCTCACCTGCGCCGGGGTACGACCGTACCGCGTGCCCTGTCAAGATCAGCGTTGGGGGTCAGCAACACGCGCCTCAAGTCCAACTCCACGACATCGACAAGACCAACTCACAAATCCGAAGATGAAGCCGTCGTACTTGGTCAGCTCATCGGCCGTGATGACGGGCAAGTCGGCCAACAGCTCCTTGGGCGCGTGCATCTTGGTCAGCACCTCGTTCGGGAGCGTCTCGGCGAAGCGGTAGACGGTCACCTCCGCGCCGGCCGCCTTGGCGCCCGCCTCGACCTTGTCGGCGAGCTGCTTGATGTGGCCCCAGAGGGAGTGGATGACGATGGCAATCTTGGGAGCGGACATGTTGGACCTGATTATCGAGCGAGGGCGGCGATGGGGAGCTTTGCGGTGCTGGGATGGACGAGCAGGATTACGGGACGATGAGGACAAGATGGGAATGTCGAGCAAGGCATGCCTTCTTATACGTCCACGCCTGGCACGACTGTGCCGAGGGCGAGGGCCAAGGCACCATCCGTGACACAATATCGTCAACCTGCTGCCCCAACGGGCGGCCCAGCGGCCTACGCGCAGGCGGCCCAAGCTCGCAAGTCAACAACGGCTGGCCCCGAATCCAGCCATGCCGGGAGCCCAAGCACGCAAGTCCATCATGGCCCATGCCGCCTGCCGCACGTCTGGCGGATCGTCGATTCCG
Source organism: Salmacisia buchloeana (assembly GCA_029952725.1). Taxonomy (NCBI): domain Eukaryota; kingdom Fungi; phylum Basidiomycota; class Exobasidiomycetes; order Tilletiales; family Tilletiaceae; genus Salmacisia; species Salmacisia buchloeana. The sequence continues at coordinate 363,804 of CP124199.1, forward strand.
CGGCGCACGGTTTCCAAGTTTCCAGACGTGGCTCGAGCGCGGCTTAAGTCCGTCATTTCGGTCGCGTTCCGTTCGGGCTGGGCGGCGCACGGTTGCCGTTTGGAAGGAGCACCGACAGGCCGCCGATGATCATCGCATTTCGTAAGCGGAACGGCTTGATGTCCTTCTGGCGGCAAGTCCAGAAGGAAGCTATCCTTGTCAAGATTCTCGAGCATGTCCATGGCTCGAAGGCGGGCATATCTGGTATCAGGTATTGTATTAGACACGGCAAGGCAGATATAGCTGGGAAGAAGAACTGGATATTCTAGGGCCGGGTCGAGGCGCGGTATGGTCTGACTGGTACGTGCGCTCGATACTTGTGGAAGCCAGCTCACTTGCGACCGCCCCCGAACAACTTGCGCAAGCCGGACTTCTTCTGGGCTTCTGGCGCCGGTGCCGACGCAGGCGCTGGCGCTGGAGCTGGCTGAGACGCGGGCGCGGGCGCAGTGGCGACTGGGTTCCTCCCGCGGACGGAGGCGCCGACGACGGTAGCAAAGTGCTTTCCCTGCCCCTCGGCCACGGCGAGGTCGTCCGGCGTAGGCTGCACGGAGCCGTCCCCTCCACTGAGCGTCGCGGCGCCGTACGCGGAGCCGCTGACGACCTTGTCCATCGCGGTGAGCTGGGGGAACTGGTACCCGATGGGCACAAAGTTGACGCCGTGGTGGACGAAGAAGGGGATGGTGGTCAGCGCCGTCGTCTCCTGGCCGCCGTGCTGCGAGGCGGTCTGTGGGTGTCCCAGGAGCGTCAGCTTCGTTCTCTCTATACGGCAAGTGTAAGAGTGAACGTACAGAGGTGAAGACGGCGCCAAACTTGCCCACCAGGCCGCCGGACGCCCAGAGCTGGCCCGTACTGTCGAAGAAGGCGTTCACTTGCGCGGGGGCGCGGCCGTACCGCGTACCCTGCCAATACACAGCGCCCGGAACGGCACGGAGCAGCAGGGTCAGCATGAGGGTCCCAGCGACGCGAAAGTGACAGCGCAGCGCACACAGCACTCACAAAGCCAAAGATGAACCCATCATACTTGACAAGCTCCTCAGGCGTGATAACAGGCAAACCCTCCAACAACCCCTTGGGCGCATGCATCTTGCCCAGCACCTCGTCCGGGAGCGTCTCGGCGAAGCGGTAGACGGTCACCTCGGCTCCCGCCGCTTTGGCGCCCGCCTCGACGCGGTCGGCGAGCTGCTTGATGTGGCCCCAGAGGGAGTGGATGATGATGGCGATCTTGGGAGCGGACATGATGAGCGCTGGTGTGTGCTTGCTTGCTTGCTTGCTGGGCGGGTGGGTGCTGCGAGGGAGGGAGCCTGCGAAGAGGAGAGTGATGGCGGAGGAGTAGAATGGTGAGCAGTTGGTCGGGCCAGGGTGGACCCCCTTCTTATAGGAACCTCCTACATCCCAACCCACCCCTTCCGAACGCCCAAACACCCAAACGCCCCAACGAGACCCCATCACGCCAGCCTACACACTTTGCGCCATCCCTCTGCGGCCCCTCCCTGCCGAAAAGGAAGCGCTGTCGCGGTGTTGGTCGTCGAGCGTTCGGACGGGTGCTCGAGCGGGCTCGAGCGCAAGTCACGTCTCGAAGACAGCGCCTTAACTCCGGGTTCGCAAGAGGATTGGACACGTCCAGCCGTCGATCTCGGCGAGTCGGACCCGGGCAGGGCTGCGGATCGTCCCGGCGTGTGTAGAAAAACGTGCGCAAGCGATTGAGCCGCTTATCGGACGGTCGTTTGATGGCGTGTTGATGCGTTCGAGCCGTGGATGTGGTCGGGACGGTGGTGCGTGCATGCTATGGACGCGATGCTTTCTCTCTAAGCGTCCTAAGGCAGGTCAAAAGTACATTACGTGGCACAGGATAGACGGACAGACACGATCAAACGAGCGAGCAAAAAGCAGCAGCAGCAGGATTGGCGGCCGTAGCAGTAGGATGAGGATGATGAGCGCGGTAGCAGAGCAAGGGAACGAGCACCAGCAGGAGAGAAGGGAAGGGTACAGCGCCGTAGGTCGTACCTTGACACCGTATCACATTGTATCGTACACTGTACATCGCATTCGAAGCGTACGACCGTGTACAATACTGTACACTACCCAATGAAAACAAGCCCCGAGCCTCGGAGCCTAGTCGTCGCTCGCCACCGCACTGAGCGGCTCGGTCCGCAACGTCGTCCACCGCGCCGTCCACGCTGCGCCCGCCTCCGAGCGCGGATCGAGGGGCACCTCGAAGAGCTCAGCGCGCGCGCTCGCTTCGTACACGCGTTGCCACCTCGGCGCTGGCGGGGGTGCTGCTTGTGCGGCGGGATGTGTGGGCGCTGGCTCTGGCTTGGGCTCAGGCTCAGGCTCAGGCTCAGGCTTAGGTGCGGCGGAGCTTGACGCGGTGCCGTTGGACATGGTCGCGGTCGCGGCCGATGCTGAGGTCGACGTCGAAGCCGGAGCGGAGGAAGACGATCCAAACGAGCCCTCCAGCATCCAGGGCTCGTCCCAAAGGTCCCACGCTCCCGCACGCTTGGCAGCATCGCGCCGAAGCAACCGGCCGACGAGCGCCTGTGCCCGCGGCGTGATCAGCCGGTGTCGCGCTTGGGCCCTGGTCTCGTCCTTGCCCTCGTCACATCTTGAAGGTGTCGTGCTGTTCGCGCCCGAGGCAGTCGACGTTGTGGTGGCAGGAGGAGGAGGAGACGCCGCCGCCGCACCATACGCGTCGATCGCATGCTCGTTGCGCGTCTCGGGCCATCGCAAGTCTCCCTTGGCGATCCGCAACAGGTGAGCTTTGCGCGCGCGCGGATCACGAAGGATCGCAACGGCCCCACCCCCACCTCCGCCACTAGCGTCCGCCGACGTCTCGCGCACCGACGCGCTGACTTGGTTCCGCGCGCTCCGCATACCTGGTGTGGAGGCGCTACCTCGAGCCGCAGACGATTCTGGTGTCTCGGAGATAGGGGTGGTGATGGCGCTCCCCGTGCCGCCGCCGCCGCCGCCGCCGCCGCCGCCACCGCCATCCGAAGCGGAGCCCGACCCGCCCCCGGACCCAGGCAAGTTCTCCAAGAAGGGCAACGAGCCCGTCACGAGCGCATAGACGACGACGCCCAGCGCCCACGCGTCCGTCTTGCGCCCGTCGTACCGCCGTCCCATGATCAGCTCCGGCGCGGCGTACTCCTCGGAGCCGCAGCGGGTCTCGAGGTGTGGGGAGGCGGGATCGATGAAGCGGCTGAGTCCAAAGTCGGTGAGCTTGAGTAATGGCTGTGCCGAGATTGGTGAGCGCGTTGACGGGTCGATCGCGTGCAGTGGTGGGAGCGAGGACGGGACGAGGGGCTGACAGGACGCCAGATTCACAGTGAGGAGGATGTCTGTAAAGGGAGTTGTAGATGAGGTGTATGTCTACTTTCACATTGGGAAGGAGAAGCCGACTCACTCTCGAGCTTGATATCCCGATGGACAAGGTTGACATGGTGCATCCAGCCGACCGCATTGGCAAGCTCGCCCACCAATCTCCTGACGAGCCACTCCCGCGGCGCAATGATGTCCGCGTGGTGCTGAGCCAGCAGATCGAACAGCTCGCCGCCCGAGACGGCTTCGAGGACGAGGACGTTGTACGTCGGCGTACAGAAGGAGCGGAGGAGACGGATGAGCGATGGGTGGGAGATGTGCTGGAGAGGTCTCCGAAGCAGATAAGTATGCTACCCACTGCTTGAACGACAGGAGAAGCCAGGACTCACCTTGAGAACCTCGACCTCGCGTACCCAGCTGACCTTCATCCGCTGATTAGTCCGACACGGTTCGCGCTCGAGCATCTTGAGCGCAACCACCTTGTTAGAGGCTGCCGTCGTCGCACTCGTACCCATTGCCTGCGCCTGATGAGGCAGCCCGCTCTTGGGCAGCTGCTGAGTCTGGATCGAGAGCCGTCTTGGATCGCCCGATATGGTTGATGAGGACGAGGACGATGACGACGACTTGGCTGATGAGATGGCGATAGGGGGCAGGGGCGATGACTGCGCCGGTAAGCCGTCCGTGGATGTTGCTGAGGAGGCGAGTCGTATCCTCGGTGAGATTTCCTCGTGCTGGCGCGTTGGGCCTGCTGGCGGCTGGAGCGTGATGGGTGGTTGCAGACCATTGGTCGATGGCCCTGCCGCGCTGTTCGAGCCTGCTTCGCCATTGGCAGTGTTGCTGGGCGCATTGCTGTAGAGGGCTGCGGAGAGCGAGTCGAGACTGCTCGAGCCTGTGCCATTCTGGGAGGCCGCCCCACTTGTGTTGGGATGTGCTGACGGCTCGACGGGCGCGGCGAGGACGACGCGACTGAAGGCGCCTATGCCGAGGGTGCGCTTGACGAGATACCCGCCGTATATCCCCTGCGCTGCGTCTTCGTGGAGCAGAGGCCCCTCCAAGGAGGCGAGTGTGGCTGCGGACGGAGGCGGGGCGAGTACGGACGTGGTGCCCGTCGTTGCTGATGCTGCTATTGCTGCGGCTGTCGGGTTGGAGTGCGGTGATGATGCTGCTGCCTGGGAGAGACTGCCGAGGGCGAGGAAGGCGCGCGGGTGCGCAGCGGGCGATGCTGGTGCTGGTGCTCCGCTTGACGATGAGGAGGAGGCAGGGGCGAGGATGGGCGATGGGATGGCCTCGAGTGCGCCGAGCGCGTCGCCGTAGTGGTGATGATGGACGCTGAAGAAGCCCGCATTGGCGCCGATGCGACGTCGGTCGAGCGGCGAGGATGCCGAGTACGCCGAGGCTGGCGATGCCAGAGTCGGCGAGGGCGGGGACGCCGTTGTCGATGGGGACGAGGGTCGTGCCGGTGCGAGTCCCGATCCTCTTGCGCTGCTGCTGCTGCTGCTGCCTCCCGCCGCTGTTGCTGCTGCTGCTGACGAGTAGCGCACAAAGCCGGGCGACGACGACATGGCTGCGTGCCGCGTCCTGGACCGAGGTGGCTCTGCACAGGGCGTACAGAAGCGCAAGGTGAGATCGCCGTCGTCGTCGTCGAGGTCGACGTCCCCAGCCACGGCGCTGCCAAGGGTTGTTGCCCACAGCCGACTCCGTCGACGCCCGCCCGGACACGGACGCCACGCCACGGACCCCCTCCAACGCAGCGCGCCTCAGTCAGCCCGGTCTCTTTGTTTGTTGCGGAACTCGCCTGCCCCGATCCGGCATTCCACCATCTTCCCACGCGTACCATCCGAACCTCTCCTCCCTCCCTCCTTCCCTCCTTCCTCACCTTATACCACCCCTCCTCAACACCATCCACAATGCGCCCCTTCCAGCTCAACACACCCCGACTCCTCCTCCGCCCCTTCGCACCCACAGCCACCGACGCCAACGCCGTCTACGAGGCATGCCAAGACGCCGACATCCAGCGCTGGACAACCGTACCGTCCCCCTACGAGCGCCACCACGCCCTCGTCTACGTCGAGCACGTGTGTCCGCGCGGGTGGGAGGAGGAGACGATGTGTAGCTGGGCGCTGTGTCTTCCTGCTTCCTCGTCTGGGCACGCGTCGGGGTCGGGGTCGTCGGAGACGCTGGTAGGCTCCCTCGCCCTCATGGGGCGCGAGCATGTCATACGCAGCTACCCCACCCGCGCCCACGCCCAAGCAGCCGCAGCCGCTCAAGGAGAAGGCCAAGACGGAGACGCGCCCGAGGGGGTGATAGTAGTAGGCGGCGGCGCGCACGACGCAGCCTCCCACACCTGGGAGATCGGATACTGGATCAGCGCACCCCACCGCGGGAAGGGACTCCTCCGCGAAGCTCACTCTGCCGTCCTCCGCTGGGCCCTGGACTCGGACGTCAGCGATACCTCACGACCCGACTCAGCAAGCAGCCCGCCTTCTGCACCCTTTTTGGAGCCGCCACGGCCACGGCCACCGCCCTCCCTCCAACGCATCGCCTGGCGCGCAGAAGCGGGTAACACCCCCTCCCTACGCGCCATCCTGCCCCTCGGCTTCCAGCGCGGTCCCACCTTTGAGCACGTCGTCTTCGTACCCGGCCGGCCGCCCTTGGAACGTCTCTGGACCGCCGAGGTGACCAGGGAGACGCTCAGAAGAGTGGGGGCATGAGTCATTCAGTGCCATGCATATTATGGTGTTGCGGCCTTCCTCGACCTCGGCCCTCGACACACCCTCTTACACACCTCCAGAGTGCACACACAGACGTCCCAAAGAGAGGAAGGAATGCAAAGAGACGATGGAGATTGCAAGATGTGTGTGTCTGTGTGTCTGTGTCTTTGCGCTTTGCGTCGTTCTCTTGAATGTTGGTTGCTGGTGGTCTGTCAACGGACTGACTGGCTTTTGGAGGTTGGGTGGGAGTGGTTGGTGAATGGTGGCCCATTTGCAGGAAGGAAACGGACGATGTGTAGCGGTGGGAACGGGAACAAGGAAAGGGCAGGCGAAGGGAAGCGGAAGGGAGGGAGGGGTGGATGATGGGCGAAGGACGAAGAAGAGGCCGGCCGACCAGTGCACGCCCGCCCAGCCGGAGGGCCAGCAGCGGTGAGAGGTCGTTTGCGAATGTCAAAGACCGTCACGATGACTTCGATGAAGGGTGGAGTGTGGAGACTCTTGAATTGTCCATGGAGCCAGGAACGATCTTGCTTTTGTTGTGTGTTTGCATGTTGAGTGGAAAAGGGAGACCTTTCTTGCTGAATGTTGCTTGCTTCTTCGGGCGCTGCGCGATGTTCAGATTGTGTCGTGTGTCGTGTCCCTGTCGTCAGCCCTGCCGAGACGCGGGTTGCGTATCTCATCCGTCCAGCTCGAGCTCGACATCGTCAAAGCCGGGATCAACCGCGGCAGCCGAGGGAGCGGGTGGCGAGCGACTGGACATACCACCCTTGCCCGTCGAAGTCGTCGTCGTCGAAGTCGCCGCCGGCGACGACGGGCCCGAAGCGCGCTTGAGCGCCTCCAGAGGCGCAGCCGCAGTCACAAACCCAGTCGCCGAGGAGCGCAGACGGGACCGAGCCCGGCTCCGGCTCGAGCTCCGATCCGTCGTCCGGCCGCGTCCGCGCTCTTCCCCACCTTCTGTCTCAGTCTGGCCACGAGCGCCGCCGACGTGCTTGTGTCTGTGGCCGTGCTCCTCGTCCTCTTCATCTTGTTCTTCCTCCTGCCGTGCCAGCTTGGCAAGGGGCGAGGCGCGCTCCCAGCTCGATTCGCCATCCTGCGGCGGGCGTCCGACCAGGTTGGCATCGGCCTCGACACCGGCACCGGCACCAACACCGTCGACGCCGAACAAGGCATGGCTAGGATGGTACACATCGCCAGCGCTCCCCTCCTCGGCCCGCGGCTGAGGCGGCGCGACCGTGCGAGGCGACAGCTTGGCAGGCGAGCGCACGCTCGAAGGAGGCCGGATCGGGATGGTAGGCGACCGCCCACGCTCCTGTCGGGCCGTCACCGGCGACGTCGCACCCTTGCGCAGCGGCTCGCGCTCGCCAAAGCGGGCCGTCGCACCACCCTCGATGCTACCGCCTGTCGCCGGGCGACGAGTACGTGGGCCGGCTGTGGAGCTCGTGCGATCGTGGGTGCGGTTCAAGCTTGTGTCCGTCCGAGCGGCCCCACGCGGCGGGCTCCGCCCACGACGAGAGCTCGAACGCTCTCCCTGGGCGCGAGAGCGGCCGCGGGCCGGCTCGGGTACTGCAGTCGTCGCCGTGACGGAGGAGCGAGCGATCGTAGGGCTGCTGCGAGAGTCTGCCGTGATCACGCTCGAGAGCGTTGCCGTCCCAGAGCCAGATCCAGTGGCGGGCGAAGCGACAGCAAGCTGCGACTGCAACAGAGAAACCAAATGTCAATGTCCTGACCTCTCCTTCGCGCCGAGAATGCAAGCTCAACTCACCCGTCCTCGAACTTGGACCGGCTGGTGGTCAAGCTCAAAGTCGCTCGGCACATCATCATCGTCGTCGAGCCCGTTCTCCTCCTCCGACGTCGAGCGCGCAAAGTCACTCGCCGAGTCGGACGCCAACGCCGCCGCCAGTTGCGCCGCGACCGCAGCGCTCGAAGCAGACGACGTGGTGTGGGAGCGTGACCGATTGTGCGGTCGCACATAGCTCGCCGTGGGCGTCGTCGATTTGCTCGTTGTCGCCGTCTGCGTGCTTGCCGTCGCCGTCGAGGTCGCAATCGTGGGGAAAGCAGGCGTCATGAAGCCGATGCGTTCCCGCGTATTCCGCCTCGCCATGCCGTTCGCTCCTTGGCCAGCTCGGATCGTGCCTTGATTGGCGGCGGTGACGACCGGGCTCGCCGAGGTGAGTGGGCGGAAAAAGGTGAGCGCATGGGGCATGCTGCTGCTTGTCAGACCTGCGACATGGCCCGCGCTCGGCGTGGGCGTCGTAGAGGCAGTGCCCGACGAAGTCGGAGTAAGCACCGGGCTGGAGAGCGCCGAGACCGGATGGCCGTGGCCGTCGATGTACTGTCCTTGACGAGACTGGCCGACGGAGACGGCGGTGAGGAACGGACTGGGAAGGCTCGTCGTATTGGGATACAAGCCAACCGCCGCGGTAGCCGCCGTCATGCCCATGGCCGCCGATACCGCCGACCGAGGCATAGCTGTGCTGCTGGGCCGGCGGGCAAATCGCATCGTCTGCGTAGCCGGCGAGAGCACCGGAAGCATCGCCGGCGATTGTCGGTTTGGGTCCGGCAAGCCGACGGTATGCCGCCAAGGCGTGCTTGGATTGCTCTTGCTTCCATTGCGAGCCAGAATAATCGGCGAGCGGTTTGCAATGTATGTCGCAGACAGAGCAACATACTGCGCCGCCGCCGCTCGTTCGAGGTCGTCCTGGGTTTGACCAGAGACATGGCCCTTGGCTCCGTTCGCAGCGTTGCCTTGCGCCTTATGAGACAGCAGCACGGCTCCTGGAGAGCGGATGGAAGGTGGTAGCGAGAGCAGGGTCGGCTCAGTGTCGTCCTCGTGGATGACTCCGGGAAAGCCGAGTGAAGCTGCCGTGAACAGACCACCGTCGGGCTGGATAGCGGGCGAGGGTGTGCCTGGTCCGGTGGTGTAGGCGTCGTCTGAAGTTGACGTGGTTTCTGACATGGTGCTGGACCGGGACCGGCTACGCCGAGCGCCAGATACGCCGCTGCTCGTGCTGCGCTGTTGAGCCGATGAGAGGGAGGAGGTGGAGGAGGACCGGTTGGAGGGAAGATCCTTGAGGGCGTTGGGTGACTTGGATGTCGGATGCCGTGGGCGGGCAGGTTGAGGCAAACTGGCCATGGAGGATGAACTTGCGTCCGAGGCCGGTGGCCTTGGCCGTTGCGCATGAGAGAACCGTCGCCGAGAGAACGGAGAGGGGGTCTCGTAGATCGTTTGAATGCCATGGATCGCCGAGGAAGTGAGCTGCTGAGCTTGTGCGTCCGAGTAGTGGGCGTGAGGAGAGTGACCAGACCGCTGGGACCGTGGTGCTGACGCCAACAGTCGGTCCGTTGGCGATGATTGAATCACTCCGGTGCCGGGCAGCGGTTGAGCAAATGGAAGCGGGAACGAGTGCCGGTGCTGCTTTTTGCGGTGCCAGTCATCGTCGACGTCGACATCGGCCATGGCTTGGAAAGCCTCGACATGCTCTGCAAACGCTTGGGCAATCTGGTCCGACTCCTTCCTCCGGGAGGCCTCGAGTTCTTGCCGATGGCACTCTTCCGAGCAGTAGAGGTCGTTCTCCTTGGTCGGTGCATAGCAGTTGGAGCATACGTCTGCGAGCCATCGGCCTGACAAGTCTCGGTGTTCTCGAGAGCTGTTGCGAGCGGCTGAGGACCGAGATGAGGCGCTGCTGACCTTGGCGCCTGTTGCAACTGCTGAGCCGGACACCGATCGACTTGCACCCGCTGCTGCAGGCTTGCCAGCGGTGGAAGTGGATGAGGACGGGGGTCCGGCTGTTGGGTTGATGTATGGCGATGGGATCTCTGGCGCCGGCAGGGTTGACCTGCGGTAGATGCCTGCCATGGGTCGAGACTGCTGGACCCGGCTCGGGGCTGGCTGGGCCGGGGTCGAAGATGCGTCCGAGGAGGAGGAGGATGAGGTGGTGGTCGTGGAGTTGGTGCTGATGTTGGAGCTGCGCCGTCGAGACTTGCAGTAGTAGAAGGAGCGGCCGCTGAGGATGGGCGTGTCGAGAAGAACGTGCATCATCGATGGGTCGGCGGGCGGCCAAGAGGGAACGAAATTTTGAGGCCAGGCGCGTGGGCGCGTGGGCAGCGTCACAGTGAGCGGGCGGGCGAGTTTGGCGGTCGCGGCACGTCGACGGTCAGTTGGGCGGTCAATTATCCGATGGCGAGTCGCGACGGAGCGCGAGCGGGGGGGGCGATGAACACCGCAAGCACACCGGAACGAGGGTCGACGTCGAGGGCGAGGGCGAAGGTCGCGATGGTGTTGAGGCAGAGAGCAAACCTGGTCAGTGGGTGCCGTCTGAGTCGAGGTGGAAGAGGGAGAGGCGGGACTCACCTTGCGCTGCTTGTACCACGGTGTGCTTAAGAAGGGCAAGCTGCTGCTGCTGCTACGACCGCTCGATGCGCTGACGAGAGAGGACGCGGTCGATGTCGAGATCGTCGGACCGAGGGGCCACTGCGCGCGCGCACTGCTTGCTTTCGCCTGCTGACGAGCTGTTAGATGCGCCGTTGGTGATGGTGCCGCTGAGGGTCTGGGCCGATGCAGGGTACGAAGACGGGAGGCAGTCACGCCTGATATGGCGCCCTTGCTGCTGTCCGCACCGCCTGCTCAACAAGACGAGCGATTGCGCAGGCCGAGGAGCGTCTGCCTTGGCTGCTTGCGTCGAGGCAGCAGCAGCAGCAGCTGCTGCTGCTCTTGCGCCGGGTGGTCTCCTGGAAGGTGGTGAGGGGCGACGAATGAGGTCGACCGGTGCCGGCGACAAGCGGTCTTTGGCCAGCAGGCGTGGTCGGGGGGCGGGCGCGGGTGCAGCTTGAGGGAGCGGGTGACGATGGCGAGATGGGAGAGAAAGGATGGCGAGCCGTGGTGGTCGTCGTTGGTGATGAGGATGCTGATGCTGGCAATTGTCGACGTTTCGTCGTGGGCTGATGGAAGAGGAGGAAGATTCCAAGCTTGCACTCTGGCTGCGATGCACCACCGCCGGCCAAACGACGTGCTCGACTTCTTGACCGCTCGCGGCCGAGTCAGGCAGTCACACCATCAGCGCATCAACAACCCAGCCAGCCATGGCTCACACAGCAGCAGCATCTCTTTCATCAGGCATCCCTCCCCTCCATGAGCGATCAGGCAGGCCGTCCAACTGACAAAGTCCCCTGCCAGCACCTCCTTCTGATGATGATGAAGACGGATGCACAGAACCCCTTCTCAGATGCCCTCTGACTCACAACCGCAGCGCCGAGCCATCGGACCGCGGCGGACGGCTTCCTACAACGCCCCCAACCGCTCTCTTCCTTCCTTCACTCTGTAAAAAGGGAGGAGAGGAGGGGTGGCACGCAGTCCAAGTCAATGAACGAACAACACGCCGGCCAAGCCAGAGGCACATAGCCCCGTATACTCACTCATTTGCGACCGGCCACCGTGCTGCTGATGCGCTGCTGATGAACAGCACGATGCCTCCGATTGATCAAGACGTTTGTGAGAGAGATGCGCAGTTGCGCTGCTTGGCCGCCCCCCGGATCTGTGACACGCACGCAACCCGCCCGCCCCGTCCGCCGTCCGCCGCCCGCAGCTCGCCGTCCCATGCCCAAGGAGGCTTTTGAATGAAAAATGAGACGTGCTGAGACCTGACTCGGGCCCCCTCCGAAGTCCCAACCCCAGCCCGCCGCCGCCTGGCCCACGCTTTGCACCCGCGGGCTGTCCGGCAGGCAGGCGGGCGGGCGGCGATGGACTGACACCGTGATGGCCTTTGACGGCTGGATCCAGGGATCCCTCCCTCCCTTCATCTTGGCCCTTCCTTCATCTGCTGGGCGAATGGCGAGCGCGATGGGCGCACAAAGAAAGTCGACCTGGCCTGCCCGTCTTCTGGTGGTGTCCGCCCATGTCCCCGGGAAATCGACCTTGCAGGCTGGCGTCCGCAGTCATCCGAGTGCGAAAAAAGGAGGGCAAAGGCCCCCCGCTCCCATGCTTGAATGGGCTTGATGAGAATGACGATCCCCCTTGACCGCCCGTCGCAGCCACAGCACACAATGAAGGCAACAGCCTGGCCGCCCTCGGCAGGTTGCCTGCCATACATCACATAGGCCGCCCGTCGCTCATCGCTCATCATCGGAAGCTGGAGGTGAGGGCGCTCGGGCCGTTGCAAGGGCACGCGGCAAGCGGCCATGGCGAGATCAGAGTGCATCCATCGCTGGATGACTGGATCAAGGGCGATGATGGATGAGGGCAGGCGTCACGCGAGGCTGATGATGCCCGTGACTTGTGAGTCGCAACATCATGATTGGCGAACGATGCTCGCCGGCGATGGATCGTGCCCCTTGCGGCTTGCCTGCCTGCTTGCCGTCGTCCAAGCTTGCCGTGAGGCTGGGAAACTTGGCAAGCGGTGAGGGCAGAAGGATGCCGGCGGCGCCGGGAGCGCGTGGTCTTCGATCCCTGGCGTCCGGATCGACGACCTCGACGGCGAACCGATGAGGTACAGTGGGTGAAGGAAAGGTTCCGTATGGGTGCTCGTTCAATCGGCACCCGTTTTCGTCCTGGCGTCGAGAGTTGAGCTTGCTGACCCTCGCGGCGCCATGAGCCGTCAATGAGCGCCGAGCTGTCTCGCTTTGCCCGCAGTACGCCGATGAGCGATGAGCGGCAGTGGCAATTGACATGGTCGCCGACGGACGGTGCCGAAGCCTCTGCCAGGCGCCCGCATCGTCCAGAGGCCAAGAGCCAAGAGAGCGCCTGAGCCAGCGGCCAGCGCGGCGCAAGCGCCACCGTCAAGATGACGATCGAGGGTGGCTGACGATGACCGACAGAATCAAGGGCCACCTTGAGCCAGCCAGGCCTTGCCCAAATTTTCGAGCCCACCTGCCGCATGCCGGGCTCACCATTTTGGCGTCAAGGATCGTTAGCCCGTGCCGTTGCATCGTCCAAGCCTGTCACGATTGCGATTGATGCCTTGACGGCGTGGTCATCTTGGCGGCCGGGAGGCATCCGGCTGCGTCTGGTGACTGCATCATCAGAGGCCTAAGCGCCAACAACGTCTTCCATTTGCGGGGCAGCGTTTTGCCAATTGGCCAGTCCGACGTGTGTGCCTTGAGCGAGACATGGAGCTTGTGACCTTGTTTGCTGGCTGCTACGTCGAGCGAGGTCTGAGCACCTCCTGGTCGGTTGTTTGATGTTCGCATCTGGCTGGGACTTGAGAGTCTACCCAGTAGTGTCTGGTGGATCATCGAACGCTTTCGGCTGGTGATCTTCGATTTCTGACGCCTGCTGTGTGGCCTCGGCCCAACTCGATGTCATGGGCAGATCCGCATCCGCGCTTGACGATTAAGATGGGAGCGATCGAAGTAGGTGCTGCTGACAGCTGACTAGTGTGCCAGGCAAGCGACCGCAATTCATGCCCCTTCGCTGCCACTTTGTGGCGGGCGGTGGCTGGACCGACCCTGCTGACCCTTTGCCCTCCTGACTTGTTCCAACTTCAGCTTCGGTGCCGTGGTCTACATTGCTCACCGCCTGTGGCCGCCATCATCCAGGACAATGGCCGTCCAGTCGCCTGCGGCGAGTCGGTTGCGGTCCTTGAAGTTGTCGACGAAGAAAGCACTGGAGCCGCACTGGCAAGGCCAAAGCGCGTAGTTTTGAGTTCGAGAATCGACAGTGCTGCATGCGCAGGAGATCATTGCTCACCAGTTAATTATTAGGCGGAAGTGTATCCGCACAGGACGACAACGCGCGCGAGCCCATGGGCCGCGACGCGCTGACGCGCTCTTGATCCACTGCAGTGGGACAAAGATCCTTGCTTGACCTGTTTGCCTTTGCTTTGTGCCCACGCGTCCATGAACGCCGCGGCCCAGGATGAGAAAAGCATGATAGAGCCTCGCCATCGCCAGCTTGAGCTTCGCTATCGGTGATGTTGCGACTGGCGAGGTGATCAGAACCCGCCAGCGCGCTTCTTCTTGATCGACTTCTTCGCACCCGACATCCCGCCGTCTCGTCGCTCGGCGTAGCGACCGGGAAGTGGCTGCGTTGCTGGCAGCGCGGAATCTTGTGTGCTTTGGCTGTTTCCTAGCGTGGACCAGGGAGGCGGGTTCGACGCAAATGCGTGAGTTTGCGAGGCCGAGCTCGCGGCCCCAGGAACCCAGGCGCTGACGTTGTTTTGGGAGGACGACACTCGAGGCGAAGTTGGAGTCTGGGATGGGAATCCTTGCCACGCCGCAGCAGGTGTCGCTGGCGGCTGCCGGCATGGGAGTATTCGTGGAGCTCCAGGTGCAACGACAGCAGCGCCTTGACTGCTCCCGCTGAAGGGCGGCGGGTAGCCGTTCGATCCGTAACCAAGCCCGGGACTTGGAGACGCAGCGCCAGCAGCAATCGAAGTCCGCCACCGCTCCACCGGATTGCTTGAGAGTGGTGTGTGCGCGCGTGGTGTGACCGTTCCAGCACGCGACGGTTGCGCTGAGGCGGACCTGCTCGGCGTGCGTGACCGTCGAAGGTGATCATCACGCATGCCAGCGGTACTTGACACCGTCTCGTACGGATTGCGATGCTTGCTGATGTCCGCGGTTTCGCCGATCGTCCAGTCGGCAAGCAAGAGTCGCGCAGCGCGTGACATCGTCGGTTGCTTCGCAAATGCTGGAGTGCTGGAGAAGGCTGGCCCAGAACTGTTACTTTGTTGGCGTCGCGTCCGGTCGTCTGGGTGTGACCGCTGATGTGGCGAGAAGAAGGGCAGCGTGATCTTGGGTAGGTGATCCTCCTCGACCTGGTCCAAACGGGAGTCGATCTCGTCCTCAAGGTCACCGAGCCGGCTCGAAGTCAGAGATGCTTGAGAGGGTGTCACCGAGCTGGCACGGTATCGACGCTGAGATGCGCCACCCATCTCGTCCTCAGAGGCATCGTCTTGCCATGAGGAGCTATGGTCGATGATGCGTTGCAGCACCTCTTCCAAGCCATAAGGTGCTGTCTGTTGCTCGTCGTCATGTTCCTCGAAGGACGAGGGTGCTACAGCTTCGTCGGCTGACTTGTGTTGCTTGTAGTGGAGGACGATCGGTACTTGTCTTGATGAGACCGCAAAGCAACTGAGTGAGAGGTCCAACGCAACATCAGCCGCGGATTTGGCCACCGAGCTTGACAGTGTTCCGTCATCGCCGACGGCCCCAAGGTACACCTTGGCAATTCTTCGTCCCAACTTGACGATGTGATCGAGGGAGAGGTCGTTGAGCGTGTTGTCCGGAATCGCGTAGACTGATCTGCCGAGGGCAGTCGAGCTGGCGTCGAAGAGCTGGATCGCGTAGACGTCGCGGGACAAAGCCAGCAGGAAGTCCTGGAAGGCCCAGGTGGCTTGTTCGTTCCCAAGCAGTCGAGCAGCCGCAATTGCCATCGTGCCGCTCATCGACGAAGACGTGTGCTTGAGAACACAGAGCTCAGGTTCAAGGGAGTGTTGAGCCGTGTTCAGGTAGCTTTGACTGTGTACGAGGTTCAAGTGAGCGGAGGACACACCTACTCCGACAGACTCTCAGCCCTCCATACTTACGGGGTGTAAAGCACAGCGTCCAGCAAATCGCCAGCCGCGATCTCCGTACGTGCCTTGATGAGCACGTCAACGGCGTTCGGGAGGCCACCACGCATCGAAGTACCTTGCTGTTGAATCAAGACTGTGACCAGCCAGGCTTGTTAGCTCGTGCATAAGTCAGGAACGTGCTGCTATCCACACTTACCCTGATAGAGCATGCGCAAGTCGGCGATGGATCGATCACGCTGCTCGTCTTGTTCCAGAGCCTGGCGGTGTCCGTATCTTTGAGCTAGACGTTCTTCGCCTTGTCCGTCTGAGCTTTCAGCCAGTCGCAACATCAGCCTTGACGTATCGGATGGAGCAGACGCTGCCTCGGTCCCGATGATCGTGCCGACGACCCCCAAGCGCGAGTCTTGTTCCAGCAGGAGCATCTGCGTCCGCCGTATCAGAAACTCGTGCATGCTGTCCCACTTTGACTTCCTCGTCCGCGACACTTTGGCGATCTTGTCCGTTCGAGGTTCATCAAAGCAAATGAACAGCGGTCCGTTCTCTGAACGCGGAAGAGGCCGAGGCCCACGCGGCTTGGCGGCATCGAAAGCGCTTGGTGACGGTAGTCCAGACTCCAGGATGCAGAGTGGCATCGGAACCACTATCGGGAGTGCATCTGCACCGAAGGTCATGTCGCATTGCGCCCCTTCTGGCGTTGCGTGCACACCCTTTGGAGGGGAACTTGACGCGCTGACATCGGAGAACTCGACGTTGTAAACGACCATAAGTCGAGAGCGAGCGCTTGACATCACTAGGGAGCGATGTTTGGTTGAGCGTTGAGAATGGGGGATCCAGCTCAGCGTCAGCGTCCGATCTTGGCCACGGCCGTGTTCCCACCAAGTTGCGGGCAATGGTGGGCGAAATCTAGACTTCGATGTTGGTTGCTGAGTATCGCTTCTTGAAGGCAGGGCTGCGGCCCGCTCATCTTGCTTCAAGTATCGCTCCAATGTGGTCATGTCCCAGACGAACAGATCAACGGTGGTGAGCACAGCTAGCAGCTCGGGCTGTGAAGGCTCGTGTTCAGGATTTGCATCGTCTGCGCCGTGATGCGAGTCATTGGACTGTGAAGGGTCTCCATGCTTGCGGTAGAAGTCGGCGTAGCCACTGTTCGATCGTTGGTTCCAGGTGTCGGAATGCGAGCTGAGAACACGAACGATCTGCGGCCGCGTCAGGATGGAGCTCAAGCGTGGGCCGGTTTTGAGGTTCAAGATGGGCGTAGAGTACCCGGTCTGTGAGGGTGAATAGTCAGCATCAAAGTTCCGTGCCACACTCATGGTGTAGACTTACATCGAGGTTAACGACTGACAGGCAGTCGCGACTGGCAACGAAGGCGATCTGTCTTTGCTGGGCCCATTGAACTTGACAGCAGGGCTCTTCATTGAGCGAATGACCGCCTTGCCGAGCTGTTGATCGTGCCGCCGATGACCCAGCGGAATCATCTACCTTGCGCAGAATGCTGATGCAATCGTGGGTGTGAGTAGAGGATACATGTTTCGCGCTCTCTGCGTGCTCACCCTTTTCGTATGCCAGGGTCGTAGACCCAGATTCCAAGTCTGCCAGATACATCCACAGTCAGCAGCCTGTTGGGGTCGACAGGATGCCAGGCCGCATTCACGATGCATCCTCCTTGGTCTCGACTCGCGGCGAGAGTCCTTGATTCACTAAGTTCTTCGTCCGTTCCGGAAGCTGTCGGTCTTGCTGTGTCCTTGGCAGATGATGACGATGCGAGTCCATGCTGGACTTGGTGCGGAAAGTTCTGGATGTTGAGAAGGGTGAAGGGATGCGCGTCGGCGCCAGATCCGAGTAGTCGCCACATGCTCGTCTGTTGCCTTGTTTGGACGTAGAGAAGAATGTGGGTTTGACGTGGCTGGTTTCCCGGTCGTGCATTGAAGGCGACGTGCTTCACCGGCTCGGGCAAGCTCAAGATAGGCTGGCTGCGTACGATGCGAGCGATGCCGCGTCCTGGCCGATAGGAAAGCTCGTGCAAGTCTAAAGGGAGTGTGCTTGTCAGTGCTATGGTTCGAGGACGACAAGCTGGCGTCACGTACACAGTTCATTGCCATGGCCTCGCCCGGCTATGAGGAGCAGGATTCGCTCTCCCTGAGCATCCCAAACAGCAGTCCATGATGGACCTGATTCGAGAAGAGGCGGTCGAACTTCGTCGATGCCTTCCGGTCCGAGGTTGCCTTGCTGGCGTTGGTTCAGGAGCATTTCGTGCTCGTCGTTGGCCTCGTCCTCGAGCAGAGTCCATAAGCTTGCATCTGGGATCTGAGCCGCGAGGTGAGGGTGCGCACGCTTCAGCTCGGCCATCGTGGTGGCAGCGGCGTCCTTTGGTGCTGGACGGTGGTATGGCTGGAAGAGGCTTCCTGCTGGTGGAAGCGGGGGATACACGACTGGCGGGACCAGTACTCGCGGCGCGCTGACAGGCCTGAACTGAGGAGCATCTTGCGCTGCTGTCCGTGATCCTTCTCCGTTCTGCTGCGGAGCATCATGTAGAGGCGTCACCGGAGCACCGAATCGGAGGTGATGATGAGGGCGACCTTGGCTGCCGCCGGGCTCCCCGTCCTGGGCACCTCGGTCATCGAGCACCAGACGGACGCCTTGTCGAGAGGCCAAAGGCAGGCGCGATGGGCGGTGAGCGCGAGACATGCTGTCGCCACGTCGTCTCTGGCGTCTTGGTCGTCGTGGTGAGCAGCCCGTGTCGGTCGCTGGCGAGCTCTGAGTCTTGCGCGTGTCGACATTGAGGAAGAAGGTCGGCGGCGGTGTTGTTGTGGTTGCGACGGACAACAACACGGGCGGTCGGCGTCGCGCGTGTTTTTGACGCGGTCACGCGGCGCAGAACCTCAACTGGGTCGAGTGCTCGGGAGCTTTTGGTACAGAGCAACACGGTGTAGCGAAGAGCGCGCTCAGGCGCGGCCTGCGCCCTCCCCCACGCACAACAACACCGCCGTGAGCCCGGGCGTGACGTGCGTCGACCTGGACCCGTTCCCGGGCGGTCACCCTGTCGGCGTCCTCGAGGACGACGGCCACCATCACCTCAAGCGCGACCCCCATCCTCGGTCGACATCGTCTCATCCTCGCCATCAACGATCAAAGCCACCACGCGCAGCATCGCAAGCATCGTCTCTGTGTCGTCCACCTTGGCCGCCGCTGCTACAGGACCCGCACCGAGTCTGACAAGCCCGCTCAGGACCGGTGCTGCGGATCTCGACACCTCGACGCGCCGACCGCGTCTCTCTCCATCATCCTCGGAGACTCACTACGAGCACGCGCTGCATCGACCGCGCCGTCTCGTCGCTTTCCGGGACGGCCAGCTTGGACACACGCAGATCATCTCTGACCTCATCGGCCTTGGCTGTGCACGCTGCCCTCGGCCGTCGGTGAAGCGCTCTGGGTATCAGCTACTCTGTCGTGCTCTTGTGCGTCTAGGTGAGCATGAATCAGCATCGATAGCCGTGGGGCTGAGCTGACAGCACTTGGCTTACAGCGATCTCATAGCTCGTCCGCCTGGCGGTGGCTTCGTCCGAGCACATCGAACGCGATCTCGTCTTCAACGTGCGGACTGCTCCCGTCACGGCTGTCGTGTGCTCCTTCACGCCGCAGAATCGAGTATCAGCAAGTCGCGATCATATGAGCCATTTCTTTGCTCCCAAGCCAAGCTCTGTAAACATCTCGCCTCAGCAACACAAGCGACTCGAACGACTGCCTTCCGAGTCGACATCTCCCTTGGGACCGGCTGCCTCACCTCTCATTGAAGACACGGTCGACATTCCCCTCGACGAGCCGAGCTCGCTCTCAAGTCCTACCTCGGCCTTCCACGAGTTCTATCAACAATCATATCGCCGGCCGGACCGCCATCACGATCATTATTCAATCACCTCATCTTATCAGCACCGCGACAGACCTTCAGCTCAACAACATCAACCACTCACTGAGTCCAACCGCCGCTTATCGTCCGAGCTCCTGGCACACAAAGACAAGCGCAACAGGCAGACAGCATCTCTGGGCAGCCCTGACTCTTTGACGTTGGGCCCACATTCGCCGACGTTTGTGCCTCTTCAACATCAACAAGCAGCCGTCTCGCCGGTCTTTCAAGCACTCAGCTCCACGCTCACAGCCGCTCTCAGCACTCTCACGCATGGGCCAAGGCCCCCGACGACGACGACGACGGCTGCGGCCGCTGGCCAAGATGACGCATCGACGAATCTGTACAGTCCGTCCGTTCTTCCTCAGGCAGCCGGCATAGGCGCCCACAACAATGGCAAATACTCGGTCGGTGCAAGCTCAACCGAGAAAATTATCAGAGCCAATCAACCGGCTGCGACTGTGCGATGGACGGCATGGGCGCGACGGCCTTCAAGGGAGCATGTCCAATTCACCGGCGATAATGCCCTACCGTGCTTTATTATCGGATACGACTCGGGTGCACTGCAGGTGTACGAAGTCAGGGCCGCCAACTCGGATGAAGACGATGGCGAACAGTTTGCCAAGTTTCAGGAGGTCGCCTTCCTCCAAGGTCTCACGATGTCTGTTTCAAATGACCACGCATCGCGGCCATCGCATGAGGCACCTCATGCCGATCATCGTCAAGGTGTCGGCGATCCGCCTCGTGCGGAAGTAGTGCACGGAGCACTTTTCATCAGTGCGAAGCAACTCGTCGTTCTCGCAGAAGTGACGGAGACGACACTTAGCCGGCCCGCAGACGGTGAACGTGTACGTGAAGGCAAACGCGCCTTACAGCTCATCATGGTCAACTTGCCCGAATCAACCGCTTCGGCCAGTACGCCGGATATGGGCAAAGCGTCGGCTACGTACCGGATCCGGGAGTTGAACGCGTCCGAGGGGGTGGTTTCCGCAGAGCTTCGCGCTTCTGGGACGACCCTCCT
Organism: Salmacisia buchloeana; assembly: GCA_029952725.1. Taxonomy (NCBI): domain Eukaryota; kingdom Fungi; phylum Basidiomycota; class Exobasidiomycetes; order Tilletiales; family Tilletiaceae; genus Salmacisia; species Salmacisia buchloeana. Next base: position 384,303 of record CP124199.1, read on the forward strand.
CGTCGTAGCGGTATCCGTGTGCGATCTCACAGACGCATTTGCCACCGTCACCTCGGAGCTACATCCGCTTCGACTCCGCAATCAGTCAGTCGCAGAGGCCAAGAGACATTCGACTTTCAGCCCTGCGTGCGCGCCGCTCGTTGATCTTCCATCCGGCATGCTGCCGACCTTTGACATTTGCGGTCGCACGCTCGCATATGCAGCGACGTGTCCGACAATCAGTACCCGCGATCGAGCGGCTGGTGGCAACTTCGTGGCCGCTGACGGCGCTTTTGGGTCGCACGGCGTTGCCGCTGGCGAACGTGGCTCCGGCTTCCTCGATGGCGAGAGTGGCGACACTCGTTCTGGCGGACATGGGCTCAGTGCGATGGGCAGCGCTGGTGGAGGCGCGGCTGCAGCAGCGATGATGGTCAACCTTGGCCAACGCGCTGCTGCGGCTGGCCTTTCATCCGTTTCAGCTCTGACCGCTGCGGCGACGGCCAGGTTTTCACCCTCATCCATTGGAAGTGGTACTGGTCCGGCCTCTCCAACAACTACCCTCGAAGGCCAACAAAACGGACACGGACCCGCCACTGCCATCTCGATTGGCGCAGGAGCAGGTGTTGACATTGCCAAACGCGTCGGTGGTGGAATGATGCAAGGCGTGCGCGGCCTCAGCGGGTATTTCGGCAGCCCAAACGGTGGCTTTACCTTGTCACGTCGAGGCTCGCCTCAGTATCCTTACACGTCAAGCTCGGTTTCACCTCCGTTCGTCAGCAGCCCGCTGAGTCGCTCTGCGCCGAGCGGTCAACCGGGGCTTTCTGGACGCACCGTGGCGGGCTTGACAAGCACCACGTCGGTCGATCGCGCTTCTTTGCCTCAAGGCACGAGCCCGTCCCATCCTCGACGTTACTCGCAAAACAGCGCGGTACAGAGTCCCTTACCACGCGGCATGCATGGCACGGGATCGACATCGGGATCGCCAGTACGGGGAGCGGGCGTTACAGGCGTCGACAGTGCCCTCCAGAGCTCCTCCGACTCACCTCTTCTACAGCCATCGTCGCACGAGGAGATCTCACCCACCCCGTGGATGATTTCTGACCCTAGTAGAGGCACCGCTCTGTCGAACGGTCAACTCTCGACCACAAGCACGAGTGCGAAGAGCAAGCGCTCCTCGGTGCAATCGCCCCATGGACCGAACATCGGCGCGGAGCAACAGCCCTCCTACTTGTCTCATCACCAACCTCACCACGGGCCTGCGGCGATTACTGCGGCGCAGACACGAATCACGCAGAACGCTGGACCCGTGTGGGTCCGCGTTGTGGACCTTGGCCCTGCAATCGCGTCGAGCCGCCCGCGGACGCTTGCGTTGTTCCGGCCTCCGAACTCAACGCTCGGCTTGCTCGGTCAAGTGGGCTTGGGCTGGTCATCAGGCAATAGCACTGGGCCTGCTCATATCGCTTCACCGGCGCAATCCTTCACTCAGCCTCGCTCTCCCCCGGCCACTACATCGGGAACGTCAGCAAGCCCGCACAAGTACGGCCCGTTGGCAGCTGTGTCAAGTCATACTGTTTCTTCGGGCGCGGTCACCGCGGCGATCAGTCCATCCGCACTACTCGCCAACCCCGTGACACTGCTGTCGCTCAGTCCGGATGGCTCCAGTCTCCTTACGGCGGACGTTTGGGGACAAGTCTTCCATGTTTGGGAGATCATGCCGCATCCTGCGCCCGCTGAGCTGCCCAACAGACTTTCAAGCACCGGTTTCGACGGCAAGGCTCGCCTCAAACGTGATGCCGTTCACCGCTTTGGCGGAACTGGGGCGGGTGATGAGGAGAACCTGCCGCCTTCTGTGTGGCATCGCTACAAGGTGAGCACTTTGTGCAGCACCCATGCCTTGCCGAAGCTGACGTTGTCTCCTTTGATCCAGCTGCTGCGCGGCCACACGTCGGCTCGTGCTGTCTCAGCTGTGTGGTCCTCTGATGGACGGTTCGTCTTCGTACAGAGCCAAAGAGGAACTGTGCACGGGTATCCGGTCAATGCCCACGGTGGCATCTCCGACGTCGAAAAGCACGTCTTCGGCACAGTGTCTGCGAAGCCCTCTCACTCTACGTCGGTAGGGTTGGGCAAGTTGAGCATCGAAGTCAAGGCTCTGGCTCGGCTTCGAGCCGTGGAGCTCCCGGTCGTTCACGGCCTCTCATCCCTCCACGAGGATCGGACACTGTCCGACAAGGGTGCTCTATTACATCGTCAAGGTGCGACCCTAGGCAGCGCAACGGCATCTGTATGTCTACTGGAGGCTTGCCCGTACCCCCAACCACCTCAACAGACGCAGCCCGGAACACCCACACGGGACATGCAGCTTCTCGTCTACCTACCAGCTCAGGATGCGGTTGTCCTTCATTCCTTCGCCTGTCAAGCAGCCCCGGCGGCGGATCAGAAGGCGACAAATCACAACAGCGTCGATCGCGCCGGTAGCTCCTTCATGTCAGTGCTGCCTCGATCCGTCTCGGCACCCGTCACCGCGGTCGCTACAGGAGCGGCAACGGCGGCTTCTTCCGGCCTCAGTCGCATCATATCTCGACCCGGGGTTGCGAATGACGCGTCCAGCGCGTCGGGCACCGGCACAAGCACAAGTCGCCTCAGCCGCATCTTCGTGGGTGGCAACGACAATGTTGCCTCCACCCACGGCCTCGTTGGCGACAGCGTGGCGACCGGAGCGTGGTGCGGGCTGTCGCGCGCTCACGTACCACATCAAGCTGCGTATCCACAAGCACGTCGAACATCCAACACGCATGATCAACAGAGTGGCCGTATTGATGTTGAAGAGACGCAAAATGACCCTTCCGCCGACGGATCCGAAGCCCTCGAGCCTTCGGACGCTCGCCGACTGCTTCCTGATCGGCACCTGCGCCACGGATCAAGCCCGTTGAGCAGACCTCTCATCGACGAGCTTGCTTTGGATGCCTCCTCGGCATCTGGCTCAGATGGAGAGACTGGGACAAAAGCCAAGACCACGGACTCGGCAGCGACGAATTCGATTCGTGCTGGCAATGCCTCCCGGCGTCGAGGACCAGACGCTAGTCAGACGCCGTATGCCTCGTCCGTCGATATGCCGTCCAGCGCCAGTTCGGGCGTTGGAGAGAGTCGGAAGACTACGGCAACATCATCCCCAGGGTCTGCCGGGAAGAAGAAGCACAAGCAACACATCAGCAGTGCTGCAGACAGCGCCATTCCAAAGCTCGAGCTGCCACCGTCCAAGACTGCTGTCGCTGCACAATCTCCCGATGGGGAAGCACTGAGGTCCACCCAAATACCAAGTCCAGGCGCGCCTCAACGGTCTCTGCCACCATTCTCATCACCGCGATGGGTCACGCAAATCGAAGTCGAGACGTACAGTCGCGCTCCACGCGTGCTGCCCAGTTCCATCTGGCTGTCGCACCAGTTCGACTTCCGCGAGCCCAAGGATGGGCAACGCGGCGGGCCGATCGCAGTCCACAACCTGTTCAGGCAGAAGACCAGCAAGGTGGCAGTCCGGGACGAGGTGGAAGTCGAGGCTCCCACGAGCGCTGACAGGGTCGACTTTCACGAGGGCCTTTCCGTGGCTATCGGAGCGCAAAGCTACGGCAGTGGGACAGCTGGCGCGATGGGAAGCGATGTCCCAGGCAGGTTCGGGTCGTACAGGGTACCGATGTTCCCTCAGGGCCTACCTGCACGCCACCAGGCCTGGCACGAGCGCGTAATTGCCGCGGGCGGCGTGCCGATTCGCCACGTTGCTGGTGGGCTAGGCCACGGCCTTGGACGAGCTGGGCGCGAGCTTGGTCGGACGGTGGCCCGGCGCCGACGACCTTCCGCGGCCTCGGATCGGAAGGAGGACCCTGGCTTTGAAGCCTTTGACGTTGACGACGAGGCTACAATCGGTGACAATGTCGATCAAGCTGATGCGTTCCTCGAAGTCCGGGCTGCCAAAGCAGCTGCTGGCCTTTCGGTGGAAGACTTGAATGCTACCGCCGAAGTGGACAGCGACGACGAGCAGTCTTGGGACGACGCGCGCAAGGCGAATCAAGGCCTCGACGATGAGTACATTGGCTGGGATGAGTTTTGCAGTCCTGTGCAGCCGCTCGCACCCACCGGTGCGCGAACACAACCCGCCCGCGCTCAGATGGCGGCTGTTCCCAGTCCGGTCAGTACGTCACGCGGCTCGTCGACGTCGGGCAAGAATCGGTCTGGCCTCCCACTCCCGCCGTCTGTACCGATCGCCGCAAGTCCCAAGAGCTCGAGCAACTCCAGGAGCGGACGGTCGACGATGCCCGGCTCGTTGCCGACTTCTATATCCTCTCGACCGTGAACGCGGTCAACCAAACACAACACAGCAATCTCTGTTCGCATCTACCATCGGTCTATTTCCAACCTTTCATCCACGGTCTCGCCAACTCATCTCTGCGCCGACGACCGACAACAACACCAACCGAACACGCACCAAAAACCAAATGTAAGCTGTACTGTTCTGCTCAAATTCATGTGCTTGTACTCGTTCAAGTCACGTCTGAGTTGGTACGGACGTTGAGGCCTGTCTCTTGCCGCGAAAGAAGGCGCCTAGACCTGCCAGCGCAGGCCCAAAGCTCTCGACGTTCTTGACCTCGTTTCGGATCCCTGCAGACGCGGCGCGCCGTTCCAGGCATGCGTAAGTAGCTGTCAAGATTGGCCTATCTCTCCTTTCAACGACGTACTCACAACCGGGAAGACGACTGCGAATGTCGGCGCGCGAGTAGCGGCGATCGAGGAGGATCAGCGCGGCATAGTCGTCCTTGTGGCGGATGGCACGGCCTGAGGGGGTTGTAGGAAGCAAAGTCGATGATGAGCTTTGCCGCAACGACTCAAGGGATTCGTATCTGCCCTTGTGCTCACCGATGGATTGGTTGACGGCCTTCATGCACATGTTCAGGTAGAGCTCGTTGCCCTGCGTAGAGCGACAGCGTTGTCAGTACGGGCAGCAAGTCGCTGAGATACTCGGGCTCGACACTCACCGCGTCGAGCTTGGACGGTGCCTCTCCCCGGGCAGTCGAGGACTTGGCCAGCTCGCGGAGGTACCTGCCCGCGACGGAGATTGGAAGGTTAGCTTACAGAGCGGCGTCAACAACGTTGCTCCCTCGCTACTCACCTCATGCGCTCGGCCAGCTCAGGACTCGCAGCATTGGCGAAGGGCATGCCGACCATGATGACGGCGCGGGCGAGGTCGTCTGAGAAGTTGATGCCCTCCGAGAGCTTGGCGCCGACGACTGCAAACATGATGGCGCCTGTACAGGTGTCGCCTGGTTTCTGTGAGGACGAGCCAAGTGTGTCAGTCCCATCGAAGATCTGCTACCATGAAGTACATGATTGAATGAATGTACCCTCCGGCCGACCGCTGTGGCCGATATAGTAGCAGCATACTCTGCAAACACGCTCTCAACGTCCGAGGTGCTCTTCGGCTCTTCATAGACCTGTGAAGAAATACATCGTTCAGCAGACATCTAGCGAAGGATCTCCCGCTAGTCCACCTACCTTCTTCTTGGCCCCCAGCCTTCCAAGCAGACCGCTCTCCACCCATCTCGCCCGCACCGCGTCCAAGAAGCCGTACGAGGGCAGAAAGACGACGAGGCCGCCAGGAACGACGGCAGCGAGATTTAGGATGGCCGTGCCCAAATCATCGAGAAGACCCTTATCGGACCGCGCATCCCACTTGAACTCGAGCGTCCGATTCGAGCGCGGCGCCGAGCTGAGGACGATGGCGTGCAGGTTGGACGGCGGGATAATGTGGCCGCATGAAAAGGTTGTGAAGCGCTCCGGGGGGATGGTGGGGAAGAGCTGGGTGCGAAAGTCGGACATCTGCAACATCGTTAAAGTCGTCAGCTTTGGGTCCTCGCCCTAGAAGGAGCTCGGGACTCACAGGCTCCATGGTGCCTCCGAGGAGCACGACGCTCCTCGCCTCCGTTACGAGCTCAGCAAAGCTGTCAGCCGGGTTGAGGAGCTGATACCGCAGCGTAATGGTCCTTTCCCCGTTTGCTTGGCCGCCCATCTTGCCATAAGAGGTGAAGACGCGGCCGTCGTCGTTGCGGTTGGACAGGCTGACGAGGAAGGCCTCGATGGAGTACATGCCGCTCATCATCGCCGCCATGGACACCGTGCGATCGTCCTTCTTCGATTGCTTGAGGGCAGAGTCCCCCAGAGCCTTGCTTTCGGCGGCTTGTTTGCCCTTGCTTTGAGTCTTGAGCTGCGCTGAGGCTGCAGCGCTCGCCTCCTTTGCGGCCGCGCGCTCAGCTTGCGCATCGATGTAGCTGATGACTTTACGCAACAGCTGTGATTCTTGCAAGTAAGTTTGCAGAGTAATGAACTGGAAGAGGCGACGTTCAGGGTCAGAGGTCCTCTCGCATGGCAAGGTGGCGAAGAGAGGAAAGGCTCACATTGACTTGATCAAATGTGCCGCCGACCAGCGCCATGAACTCGTTCGAGGTCATCACCCTGTCTGTGCTTGCACCACCTCGGCTGGCCTTCTCCAGCTCCTTGACGGCCCAATCCTCGAGCGCTCCAATCACAGCTCGGACGCGCCGGACGGCCGTCTCATTGCGACCCTTCAGCCGTGCTGCGAATCGGGCCAGGTATACATCGAGACCGGCTTTGGCGGCGCGCAGATTGGCGAGAGTGAGGGTGACCGAGTGCGAATTGAGAACGGTATCGATCAAGTTGTGGGCCTCGTCGATGATGATGACGGCATCCTTGAGGGTCAAGGCGAGAGCCTGTCGTGAGGCCTTGGAGAGAAGGAGCGGATAAGGCAGGGTGATGAGCTCGGCCTGGCGTGCCGCCGTACGTGCGCCGTAGTATGGACAAATCTGCAAGTCCTTTCCGAGCTCGGCGAGGTCCTCGATGTCATGTACAGATGCCTGGGCTCTCACAGATGCTCAGCACTCCAATGTGTATAAGTGGCGTCGCGTCAACTCACTAAAGCATGATCCCTGAAGTCGAGCATCTTTGCTTGACCGAGCGCGTCGTTGGGCGGCAGATACTGGCATCGTCCCTTCGAAGCACCATCGTCCGTTGTCGTCTTGTCTTTCTTCTTCGTGCCACCTTTCATGAGTTCGAGGCATTTCTCATTCATGGCTTCTGCCCCTCGTCGTGCACCAAGCTTCTGGACGCCTGCGTGTATGCAAAGCTGCTTGCGCGAGCCGAGTGGCACAGTGCGCACGGCGTGAAAGTCGGTCCACTTCAGATCGATGCCGTTGCCTTCCTTGGTACCCGAGAATGCTGTTTTGCGCAGCTCTTGCACGAATTGCGAAAGCTGAGAGTGGGTCCGGGAGGCAAAGAAGATCTTGGGCGTCGACTCCGGTTCCTGGTCTTCGTCGTCCGGACCACGGGCTGTGGCTGACCGTGGTCGAGAGGCTGCGAGCTCGGCGATGAGGGCACGCACAGCTGGCGTAAGATGCATACTGTCCTCGTCGTCATTGGATGCTCCGGCATCAGGGCCGATCCGGTCGGCGTATGGCAGGACGCAGAATCGAGTTCTTTGCTTCGTTCGTTGTACTTTGGCAGTTGCGTCTTCTGACTCGGACACGTCTGAGGGTAGAAAGCGATCGTCTTCGTCCTCTGCGTCGCCATTGGGCTCGGTGTCAAGGCGCTGTGATCATTGCTGATGCTCAGCCTGCGTTGCCTTCTCTTCCTCAAATCAACCGCACTCACCATCTTCTTGCGCGGCCTGGTCTGAGAGCGCCCTTGCCTCGCCGCCATGGCAGTCTGCTCTTGCTGCCGCTTGCGTATGGCCTCGATCCTCTTCTTGAGCTCGGCCTTGTGCTGGAGGAGGCTGCTCCGTTGTCGGGCTTCTGCGTGGGCCGTGACCCAAGCTGGTTCGTCCTCCTCGCCGCTGGTGCCGATGGCGATGTGTCCATCGCCAGCGCCGCCCCCGAGTTGAGCTCTGTGCGCGTCCGAGTTGAGCCATGTCAAGGCTGCGCAGATGACGGAGAGTGACTTGCCGGTGCCGGTGGGTGACTCCATGACGGCGACCTTGCGGTTCTCGATGGCGTCGAAGAGGGCCGCCATGAGGTCGAGCTGGTTGGGATATGGCGTTGGATACGGAAAGGCGAAGCCGTCTGCTGAGCGCTCTGGCGGTGGCAGTGCCAGCATGTCGGTGCCCGTGCCTGCCATGATGATGGCCTCGACGACATGGTCCGTGGCTGAATGCTGAGCCCGTCGTCCGTCGTGGTGGTGGTGATGGTGTCCCAAATTCCACGCGATGTTTTGACCTCCCCCAGTGTTGGTCTCGACGGGGCGCGCGTCGCGTCGCGATCGCGTGACTTGCAAACGTTGGACAGGTAAGAAGGCTCCGCTCCACATCGCATCTGGTTATCCAATCTCGAACGTCGAGAAGATGAAAGCGCACCCAACACCAAGCTCGGGGAGCAGCTCGCCCCGCCACCAACCTTGGATTAGCACCACCCACCCACCCACCCACCCGCCTCGGCCGCCCTTCCATCCTCATCCCTACCCTCGACAGCCTCGTCGCTGCTGCCCAGGATGCCGCGCAAGAGGAGCAGAGACAGCAACAGCGACACCGACGTCGAAGAGCTCGGTGCAACATCTGCCGGGCCCAGCTCAACATCGATCTCGCCCGCTGGCCGGCCTCGACGAGCTGCTGGCATCGCCGGGGCCAACAAGCGGCTCAGCAGCGCCAGGTTTGAGGAGGATACAGACGACGAGATTGTTCTCGTATCGCACAAGAAGGGCAAGGCGAAAGCCACCTCCGACGACGAGCGCGAGCACGCCCTCGAGCGCGCCGTGTCCCGGAACAAGACACAGATCGATGCCGACGCCATGCTGGCCGCGCAGCTCGCAGCTGGCGACAGCGATGAGGACGTCTACGTGATCGAAGATGAGGAGGCAGAGGAAGAGCTCGCGAACGGGGACTCTCCCAACAGTGACGACGACTTCGATTCCTCGGTGCCACTGCGCGCTCGCAAGCGCCAACGCACGAACAAGGGCAAGTCGAACGGCGCTCAGCCAAACGGCAAGCTGAACGGCAAGGCGAGCTCAAAGCGCAACGGGAAGGTGAATGGCGTGAAGAAGGCTCAGGTGAACGGCAAACTCGCGAAGAAGGGGAACAGTCAGGTGGACGATAGCGACGAATGGGACGACTCCGACTTCGATGCCGATCTCACCGAACTAGACAGCTCGACAGAAGAAGACGAGGAGCCGGATGACACGGTAGACGGAGGCTCGACAAAGCATCATCATATCAGCAACAGACTCCACAGGGGCTACCCATTGGCAGGGAGCGTGCCAGACGACTGGGAATTCAAAAAACCAGACAGCTCCAACTACATCAAGACGGAGCAGAACCGCAACCGGCGCGTGCCCGAGGTCCTCCGCGAGCTTGCTGAGAAGTCTCGACTGGCCGCCAAGCCGAGCGAAGCGGCGGACGCTGGCACGTCCGTCACTCGGAAACCGTCGAAGCGAGGTGGAAAGGAGTCTGCGGACAAGCCCGCCAAAGGCAGCATGCAAGAGGAACAACAGTACGAGACGGCCAAGCAGAGACAGGCTCGACTTCGAAGAGAGGCGCGCGAGGCTCGTGAGGCGGCGGCAGCAGCTCGTCGAGGCACCAGGAAGCGCCACCGCTCTCATGTGAGTTCCGTCCCAGCGGACCTGCGCTTGACATATTGACTCACTCACACACAATCTTGCTTTGCGATATCTAGTTCGAGAGGAACAAGCTGAAGCTCGATAAGAGTCATCCCGAGCTCAGCACGGTCTGGAAAGACCTCGGCGACATCGAATTGCCTGCGCCCCAAAGCGCTGAGCCTCCGACCATTCTGGCCAAGGGCGTCAAGTTGCTTCCCTTCCAGCTCGAGTCGCTGCATTGGCTCACGCAACAGGAGGACAGTCATTGGCAGGGTGGCCTACTCGCCGATGAGATGGTGAGTTCTTCCGATGCCGCCTTTGACCTCAGAGATACTTACAGAATCTTGTGCTCGTAGGGAATGGGCAAGACAGTGCAGATGATCGCCCTCATGCTAAGCGATGAGCAACGTCGAGACAAGAAGGACAAGATTCGGTCCACTCTCGTCGTCGCACCCACGGTGGCCATCATGCAATGGGGTCACGAGCTGGCCAAGTACGCACCGCAGTTCACGGTGCTTGTATGGCACGGCGCCAACCGAGCAGATGTGGCCCAAGTGCGCAAGGCCGACGTCGTGTTGACGTCGTATGCTGTCATCGAGTCGAGCTTCCGTCGCCAAGAGCAAGGCTTCGTGCGCAAGGGCGAACGATTCAAGGAGGCCAGTGCTGTCCACAGCATCGCGTGGCGGCGTGTAATTCTTGACGAGGCGCACAACATCAAGGACCGGTCCACCAATACGGCGAGGAGTGCCTTCGCCCTCAAGGCGATGTACCGCTGGTGCTTGAGCGGCACCCCTCTGCAGAACCGCGTCGGCGAGCTGTTCAGCATGGTGCGCTTCATTGGTGCGGAACCGTTCGCCAACTACTACTGCTTGCAGTGCGATTGCAAGAGCCTCCATTGGAACATGGTAAAGGGCAAGTTTTGCGCCTTTTGCGGTCACACGCCCATGCAGCACATCTGCTTCTGGAACAACGACGTGCTCAAGCCGATTCAGCGCCATGGAGCGGAGGAGGGAGAGGGCAAGGACGCCTTCCTGCGTCTCCGGACACTGCTCCAACACATGATGCTGCGCCGCACCAAGCTCGAGCGGGCCGACGACATGGGCCTGCCCCCACGCACGATAGTCGTTCGACGTGACGTGTTCAACGAGGAGGAGGCTGATCTGTACCAATCGCTCTACACGGACGGCCAGCGCAAGTTTACGACCTTCATCGATCAAGGCACGGTGTTGAACAATTACTCCAACATCTTCACGCTGCTTACGCGCATGCGTCAGATGGCATGCCATCCTGACCTGGTGCTACGCTCCAAGACGGGCTCGAACGCCAAGCTGATGGGCAATCTTTCGGAGACGCACGTATGCAAGCTGTGCTCGGACGAGGCGGAGGACCCGATCATCAGCGCCTGCCGCCACGTCTTCTGCCGGGCGTGCATCGGAGAGTACGTTGGCGAGGGCGAGGGCCAGTCGCTCGAGTGCCCTTACTGCCACGGCACGCTCGCCATCGACTTGGAGCAAGAGACGCTGGACGCGCCTCGGCCCGAGCAAAATGCGCGCCAAGGCCTGCTGAGCCGTCTCGACCTGACCAAGTGGCGCTCGAGCACCAAGATTGAGGCGCTCGTCGAGGAGCTGTCGAGCCTGCGCTCGGAGGACCACACGATCAAGAGCATCGTCTTTTCGCAGTTCCGGTCGTTCCTCGACCTCATTGCGCTTCGTTTGAGCCGGGCTGGGTTCAAGGTGGCCCGGCTGGAGGGTAACATGACGCCGCAGCAACGCGATAGCACGATTCGGTACTTTTCTGACAATACCTCGGTCACGGTGTTCCTCATCTCGCTCAAGGCGGGAGGTGTGGCGCTCAACCTCGTCGAGGCATCGCGCGTCTACCTGATGGATCCGTAAGTCGATCTCGAATTGAATTGGGAGCTGTTCAGCATTGACAGCGAGTATTACATACCTCACAGCTGGTGGAATCCGAGCGTGGAGATGCAGGCTGCCGACCGCATTCACCGAATCGGCCAGCATCGTCCCATCGTCGGTGAGTCACGCCCAAAGCCGCCCCCCTCCTCATCAAGTTCCTTCCAGTCTGGACCACTGACGTCCTTCTCTTTACATTGACAACGCGACAGTCAAGCGCATGATCATCGAGAACTCCATCGAGGCGCGCATCGTGGAGCTGCAGAACAAGAAGAGCGCCATGATTGAGGCTGCGATTGGCAAGGATGACTCGGCGATGGGCCGTCTTAGGTGGGTGCTTGTTTGGCTTCCTCGACGTCTTTGTGTGATGCTCACTGATGTCCTTGTCTTTTGTAACAGCGTGGCGGACCTCCAGTTCCTCTTCCGCCAGTGAAGGCCCTCCTCTCCTTATATACCAGGGCGCGTCAAGCTCGACTCGGCAAGCCTCCCTTTCTACCGTCAAGTACGCGTACGTACTCGACGTACAAATGTATCCTGTGTGCTTCCCACGCCGCTCTTCAAGCGGGCCTTCCCGACCACGTCACGCTCCCCTTGTACCAACCACCCCCCTTCCTTCCCGTTCCCGCATTTGCAACCGACGCCCGCCTAGAGTCTCAGGCCTTTTACGATTAGCTTGGACAGACAAGCGGGACGTCGCCCGGTCCCGGTCGTGTGATGAGTGATGACAGAGTGGTGCGATTTCGCTTCGAGGTCGGCGACGTGGACAGATGCGGACATGACCGTGGGGGATAAGGGCCTCTTTTGGCCTGTACCCGTGCTTGTGGAGCAAAGCCTTGTGCTCCTTCCTCCCATCGTATGTGCGCGCCGGTGCTTGCGTACGAGTACGGCTTGGTGAACTCCTACCACCCACCTGCCGCGTACCCCTCCCTTCCTTCTCCTCGTCCCTCCTCCTCCCCCTCCTCAAACATCCGTCATCGCCGGCCGGCCCCAGCGCCGATCCCGCTCCCTGAAATCCAAAATCTCATCCAGCGCCTCCTCAACCTCATCGACCCCCTCGAGGTGGTTCGCCGCGTCCGAGCCCTTGGAGCGGCTCAGGTCGGCCGTCGTGCAGGTGACGGGGGCAAAGGGCAGGTCGAGGCCGTTGACGTAGCGGAGCAGGCCCTCGTCTTGGCCGAGCGCGAGGACAAAGTCGAAGCTGCCTGCGTTGGGGGGTTGCGGGCCTGCGTGCCCGCCGCCGTGCCCGCCGCCGCCGAAATGGGTGGCGGCGAAGGAGAGCGGCCCGCCGAAGAGACCGTGCAATTTGCGCATGCCGGACGGGGACGACGCGGCGGCGGCCTCCATCGCCACCTTGTCCTTGGCCGCGGAGCGGGGAGCGCTCGGCTGGGGCGCGGGCCAGTGGTTCGAGGGAAGCTTGTACGGCAGATCGGCCGCAGCGGCTGCGGCGGCGGCGGCGGCTGGGCCCGCTCCGGATGGCTGGGAGGAGGAGGAGGAGGATGTCGAGCTGACCTTGGTGGAGGTGGCGGCGGCGGCCGTCTTGATCGCCTCCTCGCGGAGGACAGCATCGAGCTTGGCCTCCCGCGCCGACGTCGTCGAGCCTGCACCTGCACCTGCGCCCGCTCCAGTCCCACCAGCCGCATTGGACGGCTTGGGCACCGTCGTTCCCAGTCCCGTGCTCGCGCTGCGACCGCCGAGACCGCTGCGTACGGGGTAAGTGGAGCTGTCGACCACCTGGCCGGGTACGACCATGTTGCCACCGGCCCAGAAGCCGCCCATCGCGCTGAGCTGCATGATGTGCTGCACGGCCGACGCGCGCGACGTGTTCTTGGGCGAGCACAGGAAGCTGGCTGGTCCTGGGATGATGCGCAGGCTGAATCTCTGTGGACGGAGAGAGGGGTCAATTCCACATGCGGAGCTATGCTTTCTGGGAGGCTGAACATACCTCGGCCAAGCTGTGGAGAAGAAGAGAGTGCGGAAGAGATGCACAGTCAGCAACCTCCTTCCCAAGCACACGAAGGTCTCGCGCTCACCTATCATAGATCAAATTCTGCACCTCAGCCGCCTGCCGCCTCGCCCACTGCGCCTCATGCGAATCGACCGCCCCGAGCTCCTCATTCCAGTACACCCAGCAGATGGACGCGCCGCGGTCCTCCATCCACGAGCCGGGCGTGCGCTCGGTAAAGTAGGAGAGGATGTCCTTGACGGGCGCGCGCCACTGCAGGTTGAAGCCGGCGACGAGGGAGACCCAGCCTTGCGTCGTCGAGCCCGAGCCCGAGCCCGTGCCGTCCTCCTCGTTGGCGCCGCTGGTGCCACCGCCACTCATCCCGGCCCCGCAGTGCCGCACAAAGCACCCATTCTCAGCAATGAGCCCCAAGCGCGGCACCGCCTCCGCAAGCACATTCAGATCCGCCATCCCCATCCCACTCAGCACATACACGCTATTCTTCTCATCGGCCGTCAAGGCGCGCAGCCGCTCGAGCAGCCTGGGCGCCGGGTGGAAGCCGTGCTTGTGCAGGCTGAGCGGCGTCTCCGAGACGAGGGTGTCCTCGAGATCGAGGAGGATGAGGCGCGTCTTGGCGGCGCGCCACTCCGAGACGAGCTGGGCGATCTCGAGACGCGGGATGAAGGCCGTGTCGCGGAACTGCTGCTCGGCGTGGGCGCGCTCGAGACGGGAGAGGAACGAGGTGATCCAGTGCTGCGCCGTCTGCGTGACGACGGTGCGGTGCAGATCCTGCCAGCGCCCCCACTTCTCGTCCTCGTCCATCGTCAGCGCCTTGTGGATCGCCAGCGAGGCCTGCTTCGTGTTGAACGGGTTGAAGCCGAGACACGCGCGCAGGCTCGAGTAGGAGCCGACGAACTCGCTCAGGATGAGCGGCTGGTGCTTGACCTCCTGGCAGATGATGTACTCGTGCGGCGTGAGCGCCATGCCCTCGCGTAAGCTGCTTGCCAGGAAGGCGTCCGCGACGGTGAGCAGCGCGAGGTACTGCGAGAAGGTGATATCTTGGACATGGAGGAAGACGACGGGCTGGTAGGTGAGCGACCCCCAGCGCCGGTTGATCCGCGCCACCACGTCGCTAGCCTGGCCCGCCTCCTCATTCTCCTCCGTCGTCGCGAGCGCCACCTGGATGAGCACGACCTGCCCGACCCACTCGGGGTGGTCCTCGAGGAAGAGCTCGTACGCAAGCAACTTTTGCCGCACGCCCTTGATCCAGTCCAGCTTGTCCCGCCCGACGATAATCTTGCGGCCCTCGTACCGCGTCTGAAGGCGCTGGATCCACTCCTCGACGTCGGGCTCGCGTCGCTTGAGGTTGAGCGAGCGCACGTCGATGCCGATCGGGAACGCGTTGACGGTGACGAACCCGCCCCGGCCCGAGATGGTGTCGAGCTGGATGCCCTTGGGCGTAGCCTCGAGCTGGAGGATACGGGACACCGTCTGTCGGAAGTGACGCGTGTGGTTGTGCGTCTGGAAGCCGAGCAGGTCGGCGCCGAGCATGCCGCGCAGCAATATCTCGCGCACCGCCAGGCAGCGGAAGATCTCCGACGACGGGAAGGAGATGTGGATGAAGAGCCCAATCGTCGCCGAGGGTCCCAGTCGCTCGCGCAGCATCTGCGGCACCAGGAGCAGGTGGCTGTGATCATCACAAAGGTGTCAGCTCGCACGTACAGCATGGGCGATGCCATCCCCATCACCGCCCACTCACTAGTCATTGACCCAAATTATATCCCCCTCCCTCCAATTCTCCGCAATCCGATCCGCAAACGCGCGGTTCACCTCAATGTAGCTCCGGAACGCCTCGTGCTGCTTCTCGAGCGCGCGCTCGCCCGGTAAGGTGTAGTGGAAGGTGGGCCAGAGCAGCGCCTTGCAAAAGTCGTGGTAGCTCTGCTCAAAGGTGGCGTCGGGCACCCAGACGGGCACGGCCTGGCGCTCGTCGAGGAGGCGCCGCTCGATGGTGTCCTGCTCGGCGGGGCCGAGCCAGCCATCGACGGAGATGCCGAGGGTGCCGATGAAGAGCCGGTTCGTCGAGCGGCGCATCACCGCGCCGCGGTCGCCCGCGCCGCCCAGGCCGAGGCCGACACCGAGCTTGGCGCCCACGCTCGTCGCGCCCGAGGGCGTGGGCGTCGAATGGCCGCCGGTGCCGATACCCTTGGTGCTGCCATCCTTCATGCGGCCCTTGGCGCCGTAGCGGCCCTGGCCGAGCGTGCCGAGGCTCTCGACGGCATTGAAGAGACCGCCGTTCGCGCTCGGGTTGGGCACAAAGTCAAAGGGGGGCAGGACCTCGACCTCCTCCTCCTCGTCTGCGCCGTCCTCATCGTGGAGGTGATAGCCGTCCTCATCCTCCTCGCGCACCTGATCGGCCGCCTCACCGAGGGAATCCAGCCCTCCGATACCACCCGTGCCGGGGCCCGTCGTAGTCGTGGTGGAAGTGACCGTACCCGACGAGTGGTGGCTCTCCAAGCTCGCCACGCTGCTCGTCCGGCGCGGCATGGGCATATGGTGATGGTGATGATGGTGATGATGCCGGGTCCGACTGCGCGTCCGACTCCCTCCCTTGGGCCGCGACGTCGCCATCGACGACGAGGAAGGCAACGGCGTGCGCTCCCGTCCGGAGCGTCTCGTCGACTGCGCCGCAGTGGAGCCGGCCGTCGTGGGCGTGCGCGCCCCACCAGCGGTGGCAGCCGCCACGCCATTGCCACCGCCCTTGCTAGCGCCCAGGGTAGGACTGCTCCCCGCCGGGTTGTCGCCCCGCGATGCGGAGCCAGAAGACGAGGGCGTCGCCGTAGTAGGCGTGACGCCGCTCGAGCTCTCCCCACTGCTCAGCCCACTACTCGCCACGCTCGCCACAGACGCAGCCAGCGACGCGTCCCCCGTACTCGTCTTGCCCGCCGCCCTGCGCACCTGTCCCTCCTCCTTCTCATCTTGCCCGCCACTCTTCTTCGCCCGACTCGACTCCGTCTCCGAGCTGGAGATGCCCAGACCGGACACGATCGAGCCGGGCGACGTGACCAGCTCGGGCGCCTCCACCCCCGCCGCGGCTGCCGCTGCCGACGACGACGACGACGACGACGAAGGCGGCACGCTCGCAAAGACGTCCTCGGGCCGGATATGCCCCGAAGGCGTGCCGGCGAGGGGCGACTTGGCCTGTCCACCATGGCTCCCACCGCCACCGCCACCGCCACCGCCGCCACTCGTCGGGCCCAACCCAGAGACGGCGGCGCCCGACAACGCAGACGAAGGCGCAGACGGGGGGAGCGCCGTCGGCGAGATGGCTGTCCGACCATGGTCGTGCAGCACCGCGAACGACTGCGGATGGTCCGTTTCCTCGCTGTGGAGATGCGAGGCGGCGGCCGCGCCCGAGGCCGAGTCGGGACCGGTCGAGGCCGACTTCTTGACGAGGGGGACGCCCATCGCGCCTCCCACCGTGGGCCCGGCGGGCCGAGAGGAGATGGACCGGCTGAGGGGTGGATGCGGTGGCGGGCCGATCGCCGTCCCCCGCCCTGGGCACCACCCAGCGGAGGGGTAGACTTGCCCGCCGCCCCACCAGCTCCCCCACCCCCACCGCCCTCCTTCTTGAGACTGCTCATCGTCGTCAGCCCGGCCGGCGGCCGGCTGAGCGTCTGCTGGAGGAAGCTCTTGGGCCGCGGACGAGGGGGCGGTCCGACGGGCGTGCTCGTCCCCGTGCCTGGACCCATGATGGGATTGGTTCCAGCTGAACCCGCACCGACGGCCGAGTCGTGGGACGCGCCGCTGCCCAGCTGTGGCGTGCCGGGTATGGTCGAGAGCGCCGTGCCACCGGCATGCGTCGAGCCGATCGCTGTGCCCCCTCCTCCTCCTCCACTTGCACTGCCCGACCCCGAGCCCGACGACGAGACACGCGTCATGGACGTGAGGGCGCTCAGCCGGCCGGGGAAGCCGCCTGGCGTGGTGCTGCCGCCTGCCATGGGCATGGGCGACGAGGTTCGACGGGGCGTGGCCGTGCCCGAGAGGGAGCCGCTCATGGGGTTCGAGGTGCCAGTGGTGCCTGCCGTGTTGAACAGGTTGTGCCTGGATTCGGTCGGGAGGAGGGAGGGTGTGTGTGAGCTGGTACCCGTCGCGTTTGAGGAGTTGCCACTGCCAGCTCCACCAGCAGCCTGCCCACCGGCACCCGTGCCGCCAGCTGTCCCACCACCAGCGGCAGCAGCTGCCGCGGCTGCGGCTGCGGCTGCGTTTTGCTTCTGCTGCTGCTTGTTTGCGAGATCGTTGATGATGCTGAGAGGCACCAAGGGCGTGCCGACCCCGGTGCCGGCTGCGCTGGAGCTCGAGCTGCCCGGCCCACCGGTGCCACCTCCGGCTGCGCTGCCGACGCTGCCGGCGGAGCGGGTCTGGATGTGGAGGGGCAGGTTGGCGGGGCTCTTGGATGTGTAGGCCGAGGCGAGGTCGGGTGGTGCGCCGGTGCTTGCCCTGCTGCCAGCGAGTGGTCCACCAGCTGAGCCTGCTGCTGAGCCTGAGGCGGCACCTGATCCGGGGTCGATGGCGTGGGCAAAGAAGCCAGCCTTGAACTTGGCCGAGGTGGAGGATGCCCTGCGTGAGGCTGCGTTGGAGTGGGAGTGGGAAGGCGGGTGGGAGAGGGTGAAGGAGTGGAGGCGTGCTGGGAGCTCGTGTATGGGGAGGGCTGCGGTGCCTCCGTGCTGGGCGGGTGGGAGGAAGGGCCCGTCGCCTGGGTTGCCGAGTGGCTCGGGCGGGGAGGGCGGTGCTGGCTGGGTGCGCGCTGCGGCGTGGGTGGTGAGTTCCTCGTGGAGGCGGAGCTGGGCGTGCTGCTGCGTGGCGGGGTCGGCGGTGAGGAGGTCGTCCTCGGCCCGGTCGGCGTGGGTGGTGGTGGTGGCTGGCTGCTGTGCATCTCCCTCGCCTGCGCCGCTGCCCGCTCCCGCTCCTCCCGCTGCGGCGCCGTCGTCGTGGCCGGGGTGGAAGTGGAGGGTGTCCCGGAGGAAGAGGGAGACGATGAGGAGGCGATGGCCGGCGTGTGTCTGCGGATGGACGCCGGCTGGCTGGGTGGGTGCCTGCCCTGCTGCTCCTCGTGGCAAGGCGCGCGCCGTGAGGCTCGGTGGTCGGCTGCTCGACGAGCGTGCCATCGTGGGTGGTGGTGGTGGTGGAGGAGAAGGATACGAAGAGGATGCCGTGTTGACATCTCCTCCCTTTCTTGGCTCGTACTGTACGTTGCCAGATGAGACGCTCTCGAGATCGAGGGTACAGACTACAGAGTGGCCCTTGGCAGTGCGAATGAGGATACAATACATGCGTGCATGGCGCGTGCACACTTGGCAGCCACCCTCCCGATCCTCGCCTGCGTCACCAGCAAGACGAAGGCCGTGCTCGCCATCCACAGCTGTCCATCTCCATCCTCACAGCAACCATAATCGCATAGACAATAGGAAAGAAGCACCACACTGACAATGCGACATCCTCACCCTCACCCTCACCCTCACCGCCGAGCCGCACCCGCACCCGCATTCGGGCCAGGCGAGTCCGCCTTCCCTCGCAGTCGCGCAGCCGCAGCCACCGACGCAGGACTGGGCGTAGCCCCTCCCACGCCAGGCGCACCCCCGCCATACTCGGACACAGCACCGCCCATCATCGAGCCCGCGCCTGGATACCACCATCCCAGAGAGAGTGTCAGTCAACTGTCATGGCTCCAGCACACACCCCACTCACCTCCGCCATAGGGCGGGAACCCCATCATGCTCATCGGACCAGGCAGGAAGGGCGCCATCCCCATCCCCATCATCCCCATCGGGCCCATCGCACCCACGCTCATCCGGTTCGGGTCTGCACCCCCACCCCCACCCATCTGCGACATCCTGTATCATCACAACAAAGAGTCAGCAGTCATCATCATCATCATGCAAAGAAAGGAAAGGGACTCACGCTTGCACGTACGCCTGCTGCGCAGCTTGCACCGCAGCCTGCTGCGCCGCCATCGGATCAAAGCCGGCACCAGCGCCAGACGGCGTACCCGCCCGGGCAGGCGAGCCACTCCCTCCGCCTCCATGGCCCGCCCCCGCCGCCGCCGCACCAGGCGATCCCGCTCCACCACCGCCGCCCATCTGCGAGCCGCCCCAGCCACCTTGCTGCTGCTGCTGCTGCTGGGCCATCATCATCTGCTGCCACAGGTACGGATGGCCATACATGCCCATCCCCATCCCCATCATGGCCGGTGGCATCATCATCGGACCACCACCCAGGTACGAGTGCCGATACCCTCCTCCCCCCATCCCCATCATCATCGCCTCCTCCTCCCGCAGCCGCCGCTCAGCAGCCATCCGCTCCCGCTCCCGCTCCGTAAGCGTAGGCCCAATCCCACCCGCCCCCCTCCGATCCCGCTCATGCGCCGTAATCGCACCCAGCAGACCCGCCTGCGGCGGCGGCGGCTTGGACGGCACGCTCACGAGATGCCCGCCCGCCGCGCGCGCCTCCTCCTCCCGCGCCTTGGCCGAGCGCTCCAGCTTGTCCTGCACGCCCGCCTGCAGCAGGCCCTGCGGCTGGAACACCGTCGTCATCGCCCCCGGCTGCTCGTCCGGCTGGAGATGCACAAACGTAGGCGTCGTCGCGTTGCTCGAGCTGGCGGGGCCCGTGTTCGAGCCAAGGTCTTGATGCCCCGCAGCGAAGGACGCGGGGTGTGCCTCGGGGTGCAGGCTGCCCGCGCCGTCGTGCGACGCGCCCAGATGGCTACTGAACACCGACGTCCTTGCCGCATTCGCATTCGCACTCGCACTCCTCGAGCCAGGGTACGCGCCACCCGGAGGCGTCGCCCGCCCACCGGCGCCCATGCCCATGCCCATGCCCATGCCCATCGCCGACTGGAGCATCATCGCAGGACTGCCCGGCCCGACGACATGCACCGCTCCCGCCCGCGGACTATGCCGACTCGAGCCCCCACTCGCCGCGCCAACGCCAGCACCAGCAGGCGACGCCGTACGCATAGGCGAGCTCCGCCCGGACGCCCACCCGGCCGCCGAGCCCGTCCCAGCGGCGTACGAATGACCACCACCTTGGTGATTGGCCCCGTGCACGTACAAGTTGCCCTGCGCACCGCCCGGAGCCGCAGAGGAAGGCGGCGGCACCCCCGCCACCCCGCCCGGACTCGGCGAGCGGACGTGCGCACCGTTCCCACCGCCACCGCCACCGCCACCGCCACCGACGGGCGCAGCCAGCGGGCCATCGTACGACGAGAACCGGCCCGGCGCGGGCGCCTCCAGACCCGCATTCGCAGCTGCGCGCTGCAGCTCGCTGAGCGTTGTGGGTGTGTTGTGCACGTTGGAGCTGGACGTCGTGCGGCTGTTCGCGCCGCCGCCGCCGAAGGTAGACTGGCGACTGTGCGCATGTTGCGCACCAGCTTGGTGCTGGTGCTGTTGCTGTTGCTGTTGTACCTGTGCGTGCAAGCCAGCCGCCCGACCGAACGACGCCCCATTCCGCGCCCCACGCCCACCCTCCTCGTCCTCTTCATCCTCATCATCCTCCTCCTCCTCCTCCTCCTCCTCATCATCATCATCCGAGGACGTATCCCCACCCCACGCCCCCGTCCCGCGCTTGCGCGCCCGGCCCATATCCACCTGCTTCTTCCCACCCCCGCCGCCGCCGCCGCCAAAGGCACCGACGGAGGCAGCCGTGGCGCCCGGGCGGTGCATCGCCTCCAGATGGGCCGCCTCCTGCAGCTGCGCAGCCGTCTTGCGCTCCATCGCGCGCTTGTTCGCGTGCGAGAAGGTCGTGGGTGTGCCCATCGACGTGGACGTGGGGGGCGGTGGGGCGATGCTCGGCACGGGCACGGCGGAGGGGGGCGTCGAGTGCTCCGTCGAGGTGGTGTACGAGTACGACGAGCCCCGGCTCATATCCGTCCCCGCCGCATCGCCGCTCGTCGGCACTTGCAAATTGGCACCCGTCGGCCCGCTGCCCATCGCCGGCGACGGCGGTTTCTCCAGGTACGAGTACGCCGCGAGCGCATCGTCGCCTATGCTGACGTCGTCGTTCGTCGTCTTCTCCGTTCGCGCGGGTGCGTACGAGCCTTGAGGACGAGCCGACGCGGGCGTACTCGTACTGGTCGCCGTCGGCGTCGATGGCGCCGTATTCGTGTCCGCGGCAGCCGGAGCGGCGGCAGGCTTGGGTGCCGAAGCGGGCGGAGCGCTCCCGGGAGCCGGCAGCTGATCCGACATGCTCGCCATATAAAACAGCGCCCCCTCGTCGTACGCCCCGCTCACCACCCGCTCCTTGCCCTTGCTGTTCGTATCCCAAGGCTGGTTCTCCGGCACGGCGGCGAGCGGCTGGCTTGCGCTGTTCGCCCCTGCCTCGACCGTAGCCGGGCTCGCGAGCACGGCCGTGGGGCGGACGACGCTGTTCGGTGCGGACGCCGGTGTGGAGGTGAGCGTCCGCGACGAGGCCGAGGGGAGCATGCTCGGTGGCGTCTTGGGCGGGATCGCAGGCGCCCCTCCTCCTCCTCCCCAGCTCGCAGCGCCATTGGACGCGCTGTTGCTCGGCGTGGGCCCACCGTACGCACTAGCAGCCGCATTGGCAGCGCCAGGCCCCAAGATGGCATTCCGCGACTGGGACGCGTCTCGAGAGGCGGGTGCACCCCCCGCCTGGGTGTCTTCACTGCTTGCAAGCACGTCGCTCAATCCACCATCAAAGTTGAGCAATGCCGCAAATTCTTGACCCAGGCCCGGGTCCGCTGCGCTCAGTCGGCGGAGCTGGGCAATGTTCGAGGCCGTGTCGGCGGGCGTGAGCGCGCTTGAGGACGCGGCCGCGCCGGAACGCGATGTGTCATTCGGAGCGGGCGATCCGTTCGTGACGGCCAGACGACCGGGACTCAAGGGCGGGATGGAGGTGCCATTGGTACCCAAGGGACGGTCATCGTCCTCCGCATCGGTGTCTTCCTCCGTGTCCTCATCGTCGCTGTCGGCTTGACGCTTGGGTGGCACACCCATCGCTCCCGTACTTCCTGGAGCCGCGTGAGTCCCATTCGCCGCAGTCGAAGGAGCCGGCGCGCTCGTAGGGCTGCCGGCGGCAGCCGTAGTGCCCGACATGCCGCCCGCAATGAGCCGACTCGCCCGCCTCTCCAACAGAGCGGTGCTCTCCCGATTGGGCACGGGCAAGGGCGGGAGGATGGGCGTACGCTCGCCCTGCATGCGCTTGCGGATGACCATGCCCAAGTTGGCGCGCTGGGCCGCATGCCGCTCTTCCCGCACGTCGAGAAACTCGGCGAGCTCGCGGTCGAGGAAGAGGCGGTCGCGGAAGGGCCCGATCGGGTAGGCGAAGAAGAAGGAGGCTGGGTCGCGCGGGTCCCATGAGAGCGTCCGCGGCCGTCCATAGAGGCGGAAGACGTCCATGAAGGCAATGACCCAGTTCATCATCTTGGTGTTGGCGCCGAGAGCGCCCGAGTTGCCGAGCGGAGGTGAGGACGACGTGCTGGCCGAGTCGACCTCGGGCATGATGAGCACGAAGCCCGTCTGACGCGCGCGATGCGTGCCGCTGAGCACGTTGGACCCGGGAAAGGCGCCCTCGACCTTGAAGAGACTGCTACCTTCGACGAGCTCAGGACGGGACGGGTACACGGCAAAGACGCTGCTGACGTGCATCATGGTGGCAAAGGGCCGCTTGGACTTCTTGGTCTCGTAGAAGGACGCGATGCCGGCGGCGCCGTTGGCTCCGGGGGGCGGGTCCATCGCGCCTGGACCGGCAGCGACGGGGTCATTGGTGAAGGCCGCGCTCGAGTTGGATGGTGGCGACGTTGGCGAACCTGGACCACCCGTGCTGCCGAGGCCAGAGAACGAGCCGCCGCTTCCTGCACCGGAGAAGGACAAGATGGAGTCGCGGTTGGATCCCGTGCCTGGCAACTTTTGCCAGAACTTCTTCTTGTCGCCTCCGCCGCCCGAGGACGCGCCGAGGCCGCCGAAGGAGGCGTCGATCGTGGCTGCTCCCGCACCCGAGGACGATCCTGCGATGGCGTTGGCCATCATGCTTTCGTCCTCGTGAGGGGCTCGACGCTCTTGGAGGACGAGATAGCACTTTTGCCACTCGGTGGAACCCATAAAGCGGGCTTTGAT
Source organism: Salmacisia buchloeana (assembly GCA_029952725.1). Classification (NCBI taxonomy): domain Eukaryota; kingdom Fungi; phylum Basidiomycota; class Exobasidiomycetes; order Tilletiales; family Tilletiaceae; genus Salmacisia; species Salmacisia buchloeana. The sequence continues at coordinate 407,900 of CP124199.1, forward strand.
CCATCCTTCCATCTTGCCCTTGGTGAGAGGGGTAATGAGCTTGAGTGGCGGCAGCGGCGTACCGTCGTGTCCGATGATGACGCCGTCTGGGCCGGGTGGGGGCAGGCCCTGGGATGCGGCCTGATGGGCTGCAATGGCGGACAGGCGCGTCCGGAGCAGGGCACCGGTGTAGATTTCTTCCAAGCGCATCTTTTCCCATGAGGCGAGACGGAGGGCGTTGATCCAGGCTTGTACGAGTCTGCGGCCGACGGCGCCCTCGACGCAGAAGTGAATGCGGTTCTGGCCTGCCGAGTTGAGGGTGAAGACGTTGTCGTGCTGAATGCGGCGCGCCGGCTGGGGCGGGGGCATGGGCACATCCTCTACGAGGACTCCGAGATAGTCCACAAACTGGACAAGCACAGAGAGGGGGTCAGCAGTGAACTCAGTAGGAGAAGGAGGGTGATGGAGGTGCTCACTGCGTCGGTTATGTCAATGTAGGAAGGGGGGACCTCTTTCCCCTCTGCGGCTGCCTTGGTCATTTCTGCGACGGACCAGACGGAGAGGACGGTGCCGCAGAGCTGGAGGAAGCAGAGACTCCATCTAGCCCGTTCGTCGGCGGGGTGGAGTGGTTTCCCCTGTGGGTTGAGTTCGTCCTTGCGGGAGAGGTACCCCTCCATGTATACCTTGCGGGTGTGTGCGTCGTGGAGGGCGAGGGCGTCCCGTAAGTCCTGTGACTTGAACTTGATGGGCGGTGCGGGTGGTCTGATCTGGACGTTGGAGGAGCGGAAGGAGGCCGTGTCCGAGTCGCGGTACGGGGTTGAGGTGGTCGCTGTGGATGCGATGGAGAGCGTCGAGGGATGGTCGAGGGGCTGGTAGGCTGACATGGGCCGGAGCGACTGCCTTGGCGGCTGCTGCTGTGCAGGCGGTGGGTGCTGAGACGATGCCAGTGGCAGTGCTGGGCCCAGCGATGGCTGCTGCTGTTGTTGCTGAGGTGGCATGGCCATCATGCTGGCCGAGCTGCCGTACGAGGGCTGGTGGGAGTGGGAGTAGGCTGGGTGGTGGTGCTGTGGGTGCGACTCGCCTCGGAGCGAGTGCGGTGCGATGGAGGACATGGCTGGCTGGCTGGCTGTGCTGCTGCTGCTGCCTCGACGTCGACTTTTGCCTCGTCCTCGTCGACTTGGTCGTCGTCGTGCTCGAGTTGGACGAGGAGGAGGAGGAGGAGGATGACGCTGACACGGACTCAGAGAAGCACCGCCCCCCGATGCCGATGCTCCCCGACTGGACCCCGGAATCGCGGCGACGACGGCCTCATCGCCCGATCAGCACGGACGCCGCCTGGGCCGCACCTCGTCCTCGTCCTCATCCCCACCCTCCTCTTCCTCATCCGCAACGACGTCGACACCGACTCGGGTCCTCGCTGAAAGGATGATCAAGAAGAGCGTCCAGGAGGTGCTCGGCACCCAGAAGCCTCACTCGTCCGTGTCGGACCACATCGACCGCCTCTGCTCCGAGCAGTACGACGAGGAGGAGTACGGCGAGCTCCCCGAGCTCGTCGCCGCCATCAAGCTCCAGCCCAGCACGGGCACCGCAGAGGCATCCCGCGCCCTCCGCAAGAAGCTCAAGTACGGCTCTGTCCACGCCCAAAAACGCGCCATCTTTGTCCTCGGCGCACTCGTCGCCAATGCGGGGCCCACCTTCCAGCACACCTTTGCCGACGAGCGCCTCGTGACCACCATCAAGCTCACCTCCTCCGACCCGCTCATCGACCTCTCCGTCCGCAAGAAGCTCATGCGTCTCCTCTACTCCTGGGCCCTTCAGTTCAAGTCGGACCCGCACATGGCAGCCGTCACGCGCCTCTACACCGCCTGCGGCGGGGGACAAAAGTCACAGGCACAGCTCCGCTCCGAGGCCGCCGAACTCGTCCGCAAGCGCGAGGAGGCCGCCGAAAGGGAGGCCAAGGAGCGCGCCGAACGCAAGGCCGCCGAACGCAGACTCAAGCAGGAGGAAAAGGACAAGGCCCTCGCCAAAAAGCTGCAGGACAAGGAGCGCGCCGTCAATCGAAGGCCAGCAGCGGGCGCACCCTTCAACTTTGAAAAGGAGAAGCCTGCCATCCAGACGACGCTCGCCCAGGCCTCCCAGCTCTCCACCGCCCTCGTCAACGCCCTCCAGCTCGTCAACCGCGACAAGGAATCCGTCGAGACCAACGCACGCGTACAAGAGTACTTGGGCAAGGTCAAGGCCGAGCGCAAGCGCGTCGTGCGCTACATCCAGCTCGTCCAGCAGCACGAAGAAACCCTCGGCGCCTTGATCGCAGCCAACGACCAGGTCCTCCTCGCCCTCCAGCTCTACGACAAGCTCTCCAAGCCGCCCGAGCTCGACTCGGACGACGAGATTGCGGCCGACTTCATTGGGGGTGGTGCGCCTGGGGTCGGCGCGGATGGCAAGTATGTCGCTTCCGACGCCGAGATTGAGCTCATCCGCCAACGCATCGCTCGCGCTGGCCATCATGGCGGAGGCGGCGCGAGCGAAGCGCCCGACCTCTTCGGCGACAACACCCTGCTAGGCTCGCAACTGCACCCCATTTCGGCCCAATATTCAGGCGCGTCCTCCCACCGCGACCGCATGGGCGAGCTCGAAAAGCTCCAGTTCGTCCAGCGCGCAAGGCTCGAGCGGCACTCGTCCTACCGCGGCGAGGACGGGTATGGCGGGTATGGCGATGGGGAGCCTGTCAGTGGCGTGGCGCGCGATTTGATGGATCTCAACTTTGACGACGAGGAGGGGGGCGATGGCGATGGACAGGGACGATACCCGTCCTCGGCGGGGGCAGCGGCTGGGCTCCCTCCTTCCCTCGAGCCTCGTCGGACCGCCTCTGCTAATGCAGCGGCGGCGGCAGCAGCGGCGGCGCGTACGGCCCCACCGCGCCACATCCTCTCCGACGACTCGGACTCCGAGTACGAGTTCGACGGCCCGCCCCGGCCCTCCGCCCCCGCCCCCGATCCCGGTACCGCCCCCCTTCCAGGCCAAACTCAAGGACAAGCACCCCACACCACCCTCTCCCAGCAATGGACAGGCACCTCCTCCTCCTCCCTGTCGGCGGGGACGAACCTCACGAAGGAAGAGTGGGCCCGGCTCTCGGCGCGCCAGCCGCAGATCGGGCCGGGGCACGAGTGGGTGCCTTCCCCGCGGGCGCGGGCGGGCCGGTATCGACACGACGGAGATGGAGATGGAGATGGAGATGGCGGCGATGGGTACGACGACGATGGGGAGGAAGGGTACCCCGGCGAAGAGGCGGACGAAGACGACGACCCCTTCGCAGACGAGCCGCCGCCCGCCCGGCCCGCCGCGCCGCCCTTTGGCAAGGCCTCCGCCCCCTCTTCAGGGACGGCGTACGGCGCGCCTGCCCAACCGCGCGCGCAGCGCCGGCCTTTTGCGGCCGTTTGAGGGGCGCGCGCGCGTGTGTGTGTGTGGGTGTGTGGGTGTAGGTTGCCCTACCTTGTACGTCTTGCTTGTGCTTCGGGTCATGAGTCTTTCCCTGTCCTCTCCTCGCCGTGTATGCTTTGTGACGACCTTTCTTCCTCTCCCGACGCTCCGACGCTCCTTCCAGATTCTGTTGGCGCCTCTCCCAGGCGGCATCCCATCTAGACGAGCGTAGTATACGTCCGTGAATGGCGTGAGGATATAAGCAGGGATCTGAAGAGTGGGGTGCGTATAAGAGATGATGTAGTCGTAAGATGATAGGGTCTTGAGCCAAGGATCCGTCCGTCCGTTTCGAGAACCCCCGCGCTGCGTCGGCGTGGAAGCTCCCGTGCTCAGTGGAAGTTGAGCTTCTACATGGGACAACGAGCATCACAACCGAGTCAGCGTGCGAGCTTCGTAATCCTCAAGGCCACGACGTCGAACTCACAATGAGGAAGAAGAGCATGTCCATGAGCACATGGATCGTGCTCCACACGCACGTGGGCACAATCTCGGGGTAGGCACGCATCTCGTCCAGTCCGAGCGCGGTCACGTCGACGTGGAAGGCCCATTTGCATAGCTATAAGGGAAGAGGCTTGGATCAGTCCTGCACGACGAAGAGGATGAGGAGGGGGGAAGGGGGACGTGCTCACCTCGCGCGCGACGAAGGAGGAGACGAGCTCCGACGCCCAGATAGCGAGCGAGCCGAGCATGGTCAGCTGGTAGTTGTACGGGTCCTTCTTGTCCGCAAACGCAAAGAATGGGTATAGTTCTGTTGATAGCATGCGTAAGATGGTGAGTCGTCGACTGATCGGGAGGCGAGGAAGGTCCGGACTCACGCTGGTTGTTGCCAAAGTGCAGGATGGACACCCAGCCAAGGAACGCCAGCATCGTCGTGTTCTGGGCGAGGTTGCGCAAGTAGAATGCTGGACCAGGGACCACGTCAGCACCTAGCTAGACGAAGCAGGCTCGGGAGAGGCACTCACCCAAGCCGACAGACTCGACGTACTCCTCCCAAGACTTGGGCTCCGGGTTGAAGTACTGCACGATCCGATGACAGAAACCGGACATGCTGATAGGAGAAGACGTCAGCGAGCGCATCACATTGAGATCTCTGGAGGAAGACACTCACCTGAACGGGTACCAGATGCACACCCAGAACGAGCTCAGCAGCTGGATGAGGGCAAACTGGTCAAAGGAGCGCAGACGCGCGAAGAGGTTCCGGTAAAAGATAAAGTAGACCTGTGTGGAAGGACGATACGCTCAGTCAGAGGCACCTCTACCAGGGCAAGACCGCCTCTTCATCATCGGCTTACCAAGAAGTAGTAATACTGAAAGGACACAGGACGTGTCAGCACTCGGTCGCAAAGAGCAAGAGTCGCAACGCAGCTCACCTTGAAGACAAACACCAACGCCCGACTCCGCACCTTCTCCTCCAAGATCCAGTGACTCGCCAGCGCCATGCAGTTGACCGTTGTCATCCAAAACGTGACGTAGGCGGTACCTTCCAAGCTCGTGTGCGGCAGTGTCGAGAGGTAGACGGACGCGTAGCCTTGGCCGGCGATCAGGGCGAGGAGGGCGAGGGAGATGGAGGCGATGAACCAGAGGAAGCGGATGTACGACGATGGGATGCGCATCGTCAGTTGTCGCTCGAGGAAGGCTGCAACACGGCGTAAGGGTAAGCGCAAGGCTGAGCGTCAGCGACTTGACCAAGTCCTCTGAACTGAACTGGGGAGAGGACTCACTCTTCTGCATGTCCGTCAAGCTGTGCCGATACGTCTGCCGCCCGCTCCTCCTCAAGCCGGTCAGACACACAACGGCCGGCATGGCCATGGCCACAAAGGCCAGCATGACCCACAGCGTCTTGCGCTGCCACTGGATATCGTCCCCCGACTCGCCCCGATGCTCGCGATGGCGCTCCTCCGTTCCGAACGGGTCCCAGCGGTGGATGGCCCAGCCGACGACGAGGGTGCTGGCCCAGAAAAAGGTGTAGGAGGTGCGCGCGCCCAGCGCGGCGGGCCACCAGTTGAGCCGGTAGAGGGAGAAGAGCTGCGTGACGTAGATGAGGGCGACGGCTACGTAGATGCCGTAGTAGAAGAGGAGGAAGAAGAGGAAGTTGGCGTCTACGGTCGGTGGGGGTGGGGGTGCGCGTGATGGTGGCGATGGCTTTGGCAGCTCCGAGCTTGGCGGGTCTTCAGGAGCAGGCTGCGGTGGCTGGATAGGCTTGTGCTTGGTGTGGCCTTGGTCAACTCCATCGCTGATCCGAGAGACCTCGAAGCCGATGACCTTGGCGAGGGCGCTGGAGGGTGTGTGCAAATGGGACACGAACGCAGAGGCCACGCGGTATGGCTCTCTGGATCTTCCTTTGTTTGGCAGCACGACGTCTGTCCACGATGCGCCCAGTGCAGCCTCCTCCTTTGGACCGCTCCGAAGCGAGGCATTGGACTGATCCTTGCACCAAGGCGGCAGGACCTCGCCAGGATGCCGCTTCGGATCGCACCACGGCGTGCCGACGCTGTCCGGGTCCGAGTGCGGGAAGGGCACGGCACACCAGAACCAGACGACGAGGGCGGGTATGACGGCGAGGACGGACCAGCGCTTGATCCAGGAGTCGAGCCAGCGCTCGACCTGGTCGCGTGTGGGGCGGAAGAGGGTGCGGGTCCAGGAGATGCGTCGGCTTGAGGAGCTGGCAGCGTGGCCGTTGCCATTGTCATTGAAGTGGGAGTGGTGATGATGGCCGCGTGGTCGTCCGTGGGAGAGGAGCGGGTTGGTGAGCGCGTCGTCGGGTTCGATGCCGTGGCTGTGCATGATGGCGCGCTGCTTGCCTGCGGCGCGCAAGCCCGTGACGCCGTTGCCGCGTCCAAAGAGGGCTCCGAACCCGGTGGGCGAGAGGGGTGGGGACGGCGAGGGCGAGTAGTCGGCATCCCCAGCGCCGTACTGGGTGACCTGCCTGCCTCGTCCGCGATGGTTGGCGGCTGCTGCGCTGGTGGAGGGTACGGCGCCTGGGAAGACGAGCATGCGCTGGTTTCCGCCTGGGTAGGCATTGTTCCTGAGTGTCTGGAGCGAGCTGGCATGCTTGCCTCCGCCCAGGCCCCGTCGGCCAGGGTGCTGTCCTGGGTGGGCGATGCCTGGCGACGTTGGGCGCGCGATGGGCGCGGGTGGGGCGGCGTGGAAGAGGGCGTCGTGGTGGTGGTGGTGGAGATGCGCGTCGAGCACATTGTTGGATGAGGAGGACGAGGACGAGGGTCCGTTGCCTGCACCGGACCCGGAGGCCCCGCTGCCTGCTGCACCGGGCAGAACAGCAAAGAGGGCGCGTGGCGAGACGAGGGCGGCTGGAAGCCTCAGTGGCGAGCATGCGCGGCTTGGCTCGGGGGCTCGCCCAGCGCTGCCTGAGGAGCTCGCGCTTGCGCCTGTGCTGGGTCCTGGTGTGGCTCTCGCAGGCGTGCTGTCGTCGCTGGTGTGTTGCTCTCCTCGTGCAGAGGAAGCGCCCGCGTTGCCTTCTGCGTCGCTCAGCAGCGGCTCTTCCTCCATGCTGGGCAGTCTGTGTAAGCGATGGCCAGTCGAGGTCGAGGAGGATGTTGGTGGTGGTGAGGACGATGGTGGTGGTGGTGAGGGGCCATGTCGATATCGTCCACCGCCCACAACACCAACACCCACGCCCGCCCGCTCGGACCTCGACCCCCTGCACCACTGGAACGGATACCGTTCTCATTAGATACAGAGGAACGGATTGACATGCATGCTGCAACACATCATCTCGCTCTAGGGAGCACGAGCAAGTATACGACAAGGTCAGCTCCTCGCCAGTCGACGCAGCATCTCGGCCGCCGTGGCACTGCCAGCCTCGCTGCCAGGACTGCCAGCTTCAGGGAAGGGGGAGGCCTCGTCCTCGCCCAGCATGCCCTCCGAGGCAGCCTCCCGAAGAGCGCGCTCCTTGCCCTTGCCACTCTTGTTCACCGGCGAGTCCGCACCCGTAGGCCAGCCCAGGATCATCTCCAGCGTACTCCGCCGCGGATTCCCAGACGACACCACCGCTTCCTCCATGCCCCCGCCCCCGCCCCCGGCCCCACCACCCTGCAAGCTCGCCTTGCGCGCCGACGCCCGCCCAAACGTAAGACTGGCCAAAAAGCCCGAGCCAAAGCTGTCCTTGCGCGTACTCGGCCCCGTCGCAGCGGCTGCACTTGATCCACGACTCCGGCCCAGCGAACCACCGCCACTACCGACAGCTTGGGACGAAGCGGGACCGGTCCGAGGGAAGGCGACTCCGCTGCTCGAACCGCCTTGACTCCTCCCAGGCGAATGGGCCAACTGCGCCCCGACGAGGCCTAGTCCACCATCTTGTGGGTGTGACGACGCCGAGGACAATGCCGGTCCGCGCTCGCTAAATCCACTACTCCCACCTCCCGAGCTCAACTGCCTCACCAGCCGCGCCGACGGTGAAGGCGACGGCGAAGGCGAAGCTAGCCCAGCACCACTAACACCCACAGAGCTCGGCGCCCGCGAGCCACCCCCACCACCGCCACCCGAAACCGTCTCGCCCCGCGCCGTCTCGAGGCTCTTGACAGCCAACGCAGCCGCACCAGCCAACGACGAGCTGGCAGGCGAAGCCGCCGCCGTCGTCGTTACCACCATCCCGCCCCGAGACCCCGACGGCAAGAGGCCCGTCCGCGCAAAGGGCGGTGTGCCCCACTTCCCACTCCGTCGGAACGCCCCGCCCTCGCGCCGCGCACGCGCCAGGTTGGACCCTGTCGACGAAGTCGTCCTCGACGATGATGACGAGCCCGTCTGCCCTCTCCGCTGTTCTTGCGCCGATAGAGGATGGTTCGACGTCGAGGCGGACGTTGTCATCGTCGAGGCGTCTTGGGGAGCACGAAGAGGCGACGGCGACGGCGACGGCGACGTCTGCAACGGCGGCGTCGAGAGCGACGGCCGCGTCCCAAAGCTCAGATTACGCTCCAACAACGAGCCCACCCCGCTCGGACTCGCCGAAAAGGGATTGCCAACACTCTGCAACCCCTCAGCCGCGAGCGCCTCCGCAATCGCCCGGCTCGTGCTCGAGCCCTTGAGACCGCGCTCAAACTCGGCAGCGGTGGGGACCTTGCTGCTGAGCGAGCTGCCTCCGGCGCTCTTCGATCCGCCTCCCATGGGGATGGCCGCGCTCCCGACTGAGCCACCGCGCGACGAGGCCGATGTGGACGCTCGGCCTCCACCGCGGGGAGCCGAGATGGGCAGAGGCGCAGAGGGCGTGGCCGACATCGCCGTGGCCGTCGCGGTGCTTGTCCCCGTCCCCGTTCCAGGACTGGTACTCGTACTACCCCCCTCCACCCCATCGCCCGGAGCACGCCGCTTCAACGCACCCACCCCCGCCCCACGCATACGCGTCCCAAACGCAGGGATCGGCACCGACCCACTCCCGTTCGAGAAGCCATTGCCCTCGTTCGGACTCGAGCCCATCGCGGCCGCGCCGAGGTTGGTCAAGGGCGTGATGGTTGCGGTCGACGCACCGACGGCTCCAGACACCGAGCCTGAACCCGATGCGGAACCACTTATGCGACCGTACTCGGCGCTGGCCGTCATGCTCGACGTGACGCGGTCAAGCGAGCGCGAGGCCGAGCGGGATCGCGTCATGCTCGATGGCGCGGACGACCCGGGCGCGACGGGACCAACAGGCGCTGTTGCTCCCCCGGCCGGCTTGGAGGTTGTGGAAGCAGCGTCATCACCATCCGACGGAAGCGACGTCGGTCCGACAGGCGAAGAGGCGGAGGACGACAACGACGACGACACGGCCGTGACGCTCGAGTTTCGCCTCGACGGTGCACCGTGCGACACCGACCGAGCGACCCTGCTACCACTCCGACTCGCTGGCGTCTGAGGTGCCGACGACGAGCTTGCGTTCGACGCGCTGGCGCCTTCGACATCGAGGATATGGTATCGCATCCCTTCCGCGAGTTGGTACGGGTTCGTCCCGTCTGCGCTGCCCTCGCCAGAGGTAGGCACGCCCCCTCCCAAGCCCGACCCCGCCACCCGCTCCGTAACGGCCACGATCCGATCAAGCAAGTACTCCTTGCTCCGCACCTGCTCCCCAAAAGCGCCCTCCGCACGAAGGAAGTAATGCGGATAACCCCGATTGAACGCGGCAAACGTGCGCGCGCTCGTATTCCGCGTCGGCAGGAAGAGGACCAAGTCGCCCACCTGGAAATTGCGGTAGGCGATCCGATCGCGCGCCGCCGCCTGCGCGCGGGCAATCTTGTCCTGCGCGCCCTTGTACGCCTTTTGCCACTTGCGCACGAGCGTCGTGAGCGAGTCGAGCTTGCCCTTGACTTCGTCGTGGAATATGCGCGGTTCGAGGGCGCGGAGCGCGGAGAGCGTGGTGGCGAGGCCCGCGTTGTCGCCCTCGTTCTCGAAGGCTTCCATCGCGGCGCTGAGGATACTGTTCGACTTGATCGTCGATGTGGAAGAGACTTGATTGGTACCATTCGCAGGCCCATTCGTCACCTCGTTGACCGCCAACGTGGACGAGCTCGAGCGCTCCCGACTGCGCACGCCCGAGTCGCCCGTCCCGTTGGCGCCCTTGCCCTCCTTGTCCGCCGTCGCCGCCGACCGGCTCGTGGGCGTCGGCATCGCCTTGATAACCTTGCGCAACGCATGCACCTTGCCCATGAGCGGCCTCACAAGGCGTAGCAACTCGTCGCGCTCGTCCACCGCCTCCCTGAGCCGCGCCTCGAGTCGCGTACCCTCCTCGCGCGCTTCCTCAAGGTCGCGGAGCATCGTCTCGTGCGCCACGTCGGCCGCCTCGAGCTGGCCGCGCAGCCCATCGGAGACGGTGCGCTCGGCCGCCTCGCGCCCTTCGGCCGCCTTGCGCGCAATCTCGGCATTCTTGAGTCCTTCCCTCGCCAGCCGGAGCTCCTGGTCCTTGTTGCGCACATTCTCCTCGAGGATCGCCCGGTCCCCGTCCGCCTCGGCGCGGTAGGTGCGTATGAGCTTATCGCGTGCATTCTCCGCCTCGGCCAGGGCCTCCTTGGCTTCGCGCACCTCGGTCCGGGCCGCGCTCGCCTCGCGATTGAGCTCCTCGATCCGCGCCTGCGCAGTGGCGAGCTGCTGCTCGGCGCTGGACCCTTCCTTGAGGAGGCCCTCCATCCGACTGCACACGTCCTCCCGCGCACGGACGGCATTATCGAGCTCATGCTGCAGCTCGGACGTCTGCACCTCCAGCTCGGCGAGCCTCTCCTCAAGCTCGAGCGCCTCCCGCTTCGCCTCGGCCTCGTCCTTGCGCGCCTCCTTGAGATCGCGCCGGACGTTGGTCACCTCTTCCTCGAGATTGTGGCGCCGCGCCGTCTCGGTGTCGACGTCGTTGCGGAGCGTGTCGGCTTGTGCGAGCGCGTCGTCGCGTGCGTGCCGGGCGCGATCGTACGCCTCGGCGTTGGCGCGGCTCTCCGCGCGGGCGGCTTCGAGCTCGACGCGAATGGCGGCATGGGAGGCGTGGTGCTCTTCCGATAGATGGGCGAGGTTTGCCCGAAGACGGTGATTCTCGGCTTGGGCAGCCTCTAAGGAGGCATGCGCGGCCGCCGCAGCCGCCTCGAGTTCTTGGACCCGACCATTGAGCTCTTTGACCTGTCTTCGAAGCGCACGGCGTGAGGTCCGCGTAGTCGGATTGACACCCGCTCCACGGCCCGTCCCATTCAAAACAGAGTCTGCCACTCCCTCCTCATCGTCCGACTCGTCGTCCTCGGCATCCGACTCTTGATCATCATTGCCTTCCCCAGTTGTATAGCCACCGGCAGCTCCACTGGTCACACGACGGGAGCCGCGTCTCCGCCGAAGTCGACTCTTGCGCTCGAGCAGCGTGACATTGACGAGATCCTTGAACTCGGGTTCCATATAGTCGATCTCGTCGACCAGGAACCGAAGCGCGGCTCGGACGGCAGGGATGGGGTTGGTGCTCGTCGGCAGCGACACCGTTGGCTCGGCTGGACTTTGCAACGTGGGCGGCGTAGCGGGCGATTGACGGCCATGGGACAGCGCAAAGCTTCCCCCGGCACTAGGATGGCGCATCGCACTGGACCGCCTGCGCACGACTGCCGCCGCCTGCTGATCGCGCGCCACTTCCGCCTCTTGGTCGAGCGCGCGCTCAATGTCGTCCAAGAGGGCGAACAGCCGGTCGACGTCTTCACGCCCGAGCTCGGCGGCTGCCGCTAGGGCCGCGGCGAGAGGGTCGAAGCCGGTCGAGCCGCCGGCGCCCGAGAGCGCATGGAGAGGGATCATGCCCTTGGTGCTGATCTCCAGCACGGGCGTGCCCTCATCGCCCACCGCACTGGCCGCCATCATTCCTCCGCCGCCACCGCCGCCAGCGGCGGCACTCCCGGACAAGGGCACCAAGCTCAACGCGCGCACGTCCCAGGGTAAGAGGGCGCCCACGCCGGCCTTGCGCCACTCCTTGCGCCTCTCGACCTCGCGCTCGCTCACGAGGGCCATGAGCTCCGCGACGCTCTGGGCCGACTTGAGGAAGAGCCGGCTGAAGGTGGCGCGGCGGACGAGCTCGATGAGCGTCGCGCCGTAGGCGAGGAGCATGTTGTGGAGGCGGGCGAGGTGGCGGAAGCCGTCGATGCCGATCGGTCGGGGGCCGCCGCCTGCTGTTGCTCCTGCATGAGAGGTGGTGGAGGCAGAGCCGGGGAGGATGGTACCGATGCCTACACCTGCGCCGGCGGCAGCTTCCACGACGGGGGCCATATTAGGGCGGAAGCCATCGATGACAAAGGCGCCTTTGGTGTGGTGTAGAGCTGACGTGGCTGGTCCACCTTGTTGCCCAACAAACAGCTGCGCTGCCGAAGTAGGAGTTTGATGTCCTAGCTGGTGCTGTTGAGCCAGCGCCTTGGAGTTGGCGAGGGCGGTGTGCTGTGCCCGGGCCTGGGCAAATTGCTGGGCCATGATGTTCTGTCGCAAGGCGGCTCCCGGAGGCATTTCCTCCTTCTCGATGAGGTCCATCGACTCGGCAAGCTCACCCAGGTCGGACTGGACGACGGAGATGTCTTGGAGGAAGGTGATGTTTCGTGCTTGCATGTCGTTGCGGTCCTGACTGAGACGGAGGACCGAGGCCCGGGTGACCTCGTCGAGTAAGACGAGCTCGGTGAGCGCCTCTTCGAGCTGACTGTGCAGTCGCTCTTGGTCGTGTTCGACGGCCAGTCCGACGCCTTGCCCGGGTGATGGTGCCGCGCCCGGGGCGGCGAGGGGAAAGGGCGGGAGATGGCCTTGCCTTGTGAGCCGGTCGAGCTCGGCGTCATTCTGGAGCAGGGAGCCGTTGAGCCAGGGCAGGAGCCCCCGTTCTACGATATCCTCTGCGCGGAGACGTGCCTCGCGTGCGGTCTCGGCGGCGTCTGTGACGGGTCCGAGGTCGACGGCATGGACTTCTGCTTCGAGCGCTCGGACGTCGGTTTGTAGTGCGTCGAAACGGTGGTAGAGATTTGCGAAGCGGATGGAGAGTTCGGCGTGTACGCCTGCACAAGCCTTGGCTACGGCTGACATTCGATGCCTGGAGACGTAGTCGCCGAGTCGTTTGGAGGGTCCTGCTGTGGTGGCGGTGGGGATGCCGTGGCCCTGTGAGGAGGGTGTGGAAGCAGGCGAGCTCGAGCTGGGCTGACCGCCTGCCTGCTGGCCTGGCCTGTTGGAGCTTGTGGAGGCTGCGTCGCGTGTGCTTGGGTTGAGCAGGCGTGGGTCGATGGGTACCATTCCGAGGATGTTGAGGTCGCGTTCGTACCCGTCGAGGAGGTCCTTCATGCGGGCGAGTTCTGCGCCGACGGTGTTGTTGAGTGCGTCGGCTCCGGCGGAAATGGTGCGGGTGTACTGGAGCAGGTTGGCGAGGGCAATGGCGGAGGCGCGGTGCATGTTGGTGAGGGCTGCGTGGGCGACGTGTGCGCGTGCTGCGTGTGTGCGGATGAGGGAGAGGGCATGCTGTGCCCACTGTTGTACGGCGGCCGAGTACGTTGGCGATCCTGGCTCGGGCAGCTCGTCAATGTCTGTGGGAGTACAGAGTGAATCAGCGCGATCATCACCAGATATGCTGATGATGACGACTCACGACGCAGGGGAGGCTCGAGATGGACGGGCAGGGCGAGCTGCTGTGCGAGCTGGGTGGGCTCGGCGGAGAGATGCTCGAGGTTGAAGAGGAAGAACTCGACGTCGGCGTCGTTCTGGCTGGCGTCGAGGCTGAGGAGCAGCGTGCGGTAGTTGTCCCCGTGCAGCTGCGAGCCATCGGCGGTGAGGCAGAGCAGCTGGTCGGACGAGATGCCCGTCGCCAGCGAGAGACAGTCAACCAGGTCGTCCAGCGTCGCCGTCGCCGCGGGCGGAGCGGGCAGCGACAGCGACAGCCCATCGTGAGCCCGGTACAGCTTCATCGGGGGCGACGTCGTCCTTGGCCACGTCGACGTCGACTTGGGCCGCCTCGACCTCGTCGACGACGGCGTGCTCGAGGTCGAGGTCGGTGTGCTCGCAGTCACTACGAGGAGGATATCACGGCGCTTGGGCCTGGTGCGGGAGCCACGCGTGTGCGTCGCGTGGGGGGTTGTCCTCACGTGATGGCAGCGCGCATCGTCGTGGCCCGTTCATCGTCGTGGCAGCAACATCGACGCCCTCAGCATCCAGCGCCAGCCGGTGGGGGCGCGTGTGCATGCCTTCGTCCCTCGTCCACGACGACGACGGCCTCGACGACGACGAGCAGCTCACTCAGTCAGCCCTTCCCAGCACCACCTCGACTGCCCCTCGCTCACGTGTCGCAGCACCACCCATGGCGCAGCCTCCGCCATTCCTCCCACCCGGATGGGTCACCCAATGGTACGCATTCATACACACACCCATACCCACGACCTCCCAGCTGGACACTGACCTTTGTTCCATCTCCTTGCCATCGGGTGGCATCGCCAACAGGGACCAGAACGCAGGCCGCAACATCTACGTCGAAACGTCGACCGGAAGGACATCCTGGGTGCCCCCCGCCGCACACCCGGGACGGCCCACCCACCAGCAGGGCCAGGCAAGGATGTCCATGCCACCCGCCATGCAGCAGGGCCCGCCAGGACCAGGAGCAGCAGCAGCAGCAGCAGGAATGCGACCCCTCCCAGGATCCACGCTGCCCCCGGCCAGCGCACAGGCACCCGCCATCGCACCCGCACCACCCATCGGCCCAGGCGGACCACCCACCAACAACATCAACGCGGCCACCAGCCCACCCCCCACCACGGGCCCAGGAAGCCGACGCCGTCACTACCCCACCGCACATCTCGCTGCCAACTCGGTCTCCTACTCGGGCGGATACGACGTCGGAGCAGGCGCAGGGGCCAACTACCCCGGTCAAGTCGCGCCCGCCGAAATCCAGAACCAATTCTTCACCCCGGCATTCCAGACAACTCGGTCCTCTCCCCCACCGGCGCGCCCGTACCAGCACCCGTCGCACCAGGCCCTGCTTACGGTCACGCCGGTGCAGGACCCGGCGCCAGTGCACAGAACGGTCAAGCTCCCTGGACCGGTGCCGCAGCCGGCCCACGACCTGGCTTTGACCCCACTGCTCAGCTCGGAGCCCAATTCAACAGCATGAGCCTCGGTGGTGCCGGTGGCATCCCAGGCCAAAAGGGCAACCCTCTCTACACGGTCAACCTCAGCGGAGCCCTGCCCAATCCCAACGACCTCGAACGCCCGCCGCCAGAGATTTACCTTCCCCCGAACGCGTCCGTCTCGGCCCATCCCAAGGCCAACTCGGACCCGTCCTACCAGCGATGCACCCTCAACGCCATCCCCACCACGGCGGCCCTCCTCAACAAGTCCAAGCTGCCCCTCGGCCTCGTCCTCAGCCCGTACCGCTCCGTCCGCCAAGAAGAGGGCGACGATCCCGTCCCCGTCGTCTCCGACACGGTCATCGCACGCTGCCGTCGATGCCGGACCTACATCAACCCCTACGTGCAGTTCATCGAGGGCGGCCAGCGCTGGAAGTGCTGCATGTGCAACATCTCCAACGAGGTGCCCCAGATGTTCGACTGGGACCAGGAGAACAACCGCCCAGCGGACCGGTGGCAGCGGCCCGAGCTCAACCACGCCGTCGTCGAGTTCATCGCGCCGAGGGAATACATGGTGAGTCGTTCCTCATCATTAGGCAAAGCTCGCGTCTTCGGTTCATGGCTGCTCACACGTCTCTTCGTCTACGCGTAGGTCCGTCCCCCTCAACCGCCCGTGTACGTCTTCTTGATCGACGTCAGCCACAACGGCACCAACAGCGGCATGGTCGCCACGGCCGCTCGGACGCTGCTCGAGAGCCTGGACCGGCTGCCGAACGAGGATAACCGGACCAAGGTGGCCATCATTGGTGTCGACAGCAGCTTGCACTTCTTCTGCTTGCCGGTGAGTAGCTTCTCCACCTCCTCCTGGTCTTAAGGCGACGCGCTCATTGTTCACATCATCTTGCGAGCTCACAGGCGAACAGCGCGGACGCGGAGATGCTCGTGGTCAGCGACTTGGAGGACGTCTTCCTTCCCAAGCCCAACGACCTGCTCGTCAACTTGACGGAGGCACGCGCTGGCATCGAGTCTCTCCTCGGCCGCTTCGCCGACATGTTCAAGGAGACGGGAGTTGTAGGCTCGGCTATGGGTGCGGCGCTCCAAGCCGCGTACAAGATGATCTCCCCCATCGGTGGCAAGATTATGTGCCTGACGGCTTCGCTGCCCTCGGTGGGCCCTGGCGCGCTCAAGAACCGCGAGGACGCCAAGCTGCTGGGCACGCCCAAGGAGAGCACGCTGCTCACCTCGGCCTCGCAGTTCTACAAGACGTTCCCGATCGACTGCTCGCGCTCCCAAGTGTCGGTCGACATGTTCCTCTTCTCGGCGAGCTACACCGACGTGGCGACGCTGAGCTGCCTACCACGGTACACGGGCGGGCAGACGTACTTCTACCCGGCGTTCCACGCGACGCGGAGCGAGGATGCGATCAAGTTTTCGCACGAGTTTGGCGAGGTGCTCGCGAGCCCGATCAGCTACGAGGCGGTGCTGCGCTTGCGCGCGACCAAGGGTCTGCGCGCGACGGCGTTCCACGGCAACTTTTTCGTGCGCTCGACGGACCTGCTCGCGTTGCCGGCCGTGCCGCTCGACCAGAGCTATGCGATCGAGTGCGAGATCGAGGAGACGATCACGGCGCCCTTTGTCGTGTTCCAGTCGGTGGTGCTCCACTCGACATCGTACGGCGAGCGTCGGATTCGCGTGGTCAACACCGCGCTGCCGACGACGAGCAGCATGTCGGAGGTGTACAGCTCGGCGGACCAGATTGCGATTGCGACGCTGCTTGCGAACAAGGCAGTCGAGCGCTCGATCCACCACCGTCTCGAGGACGCGCGCGACGCGCTGATGAACAAGCTCGTGGACATCTTCTCGACGTACAAGAGCACGATGACGAGCGCGGGCTCGGGCGCGAGCGCGCAGCTGAGCATTGCGAGCAATCTGGCGCTCTTGCCGCTGCTTACGCTGGCGCTGCTCAAGCATGTGGGCATCCGGGCGAGCAGTCAGATCCCGTCCGACTTGCGGGCGTATGCACAGGCGCTATTGACGACGCTGCCGACGCAGCAGCTCGTGCCGTACCTGCACGCCAACTTTTACTCGCTGCATGACATGCCTTCGAACGCGGGCACGACGGTGGCGCGGACGAAGACGGTGCCGGCTGAGCTGGTCCCTGAGGGCGCCGAGGTTGTCGATGAGGAGGGTGCGGCCAAGGGCGGTGCGGAGGCTGCTGGCGCGGGCGACGGCACCACCAAGACGACGGGCGGCGAAGGCGAAGGCAATGGAGTGGGCAAGACGCGCGTGATCCAGCTCAAGCCCAAGGTCATCTTCCCGCCCAAGCTCAACCTGAGCTCGGAGCGTCTGCTCCGGCACGGTCTCTACCTCATCGAGGACGGGCAGAACATCTTCCTGTGGATCGGGCGCGAGGCGGTGCCGCAGTTGACGCTGGACGTGTTCGACGTGCCTTCGTACGCTGCGCTGCGGGGCGGCAAGACGACGCTGCCGGTGCTGGACAACCCGATGAATGCGCGGGTGCGCGAGCTGGTCAAGGCGGTGCGGGAGAGCAAGCGCGGGGTGTACTACCCGAACCTGTACGTGGTCAAGGAGGACGGGGAGCCGAGTCTGCGGCTGTGGGCGCTGAGCATGCTGCTCGAGGACCGGTTCGAGGGGTCGCCGAGCTACATGCAGTTCATGGTGAGTTCATCCTTTGGGAGAGTGGATCAGGAGTCGCGGTACTGACTCGTCTTTCTGCTTCTTCAGGGTCAACTGCGCGACCGTGTCAATGGCGGTTCAGCGTGAGCTGCGGCGGTATCGACATCGTGGTGTAGCAAGATGTCCAGGCGTGGATACCTCTCCGGCAATGTCGACGTGGACCTGGCCTTCCGTTCCCGCCCACATACCTGGCGTGGCCCCGGTGATCCCTCTCCTCTCCCTTTTCTCCTCTCTTTCTCTCTGTCTGCGATACAATCTCACAAACTGAAGTTGATCCTCTTGAGTACGAGTAGAGAAGCACGGAAGCACGGGGAGGATAGGAAGGCATGTACGTCTGCCCGGCGACAGCATCGGGAGATATGAGTGGGAAAGGCGCCGATGAGATCGAAATTCGTCGATGGGTGACGTCGTTGGGCGGGGTCACAACGACTCCGTCCTCCATCGCGTCCTCGACGTCGACCTCGCCGTCCTCGACATCGACAACGACGACGACGACGACGTCGACGAGGTGCAACTTGTCTCGACACGAGCCCAGCACGACGCAAGCGCCATGTTCTCCTCCCTCGCCCTCACACGCGCCGTGGCCGCCAATGCCTCCCACCAGGCCGTCGCAGCCGCCGCCGCCGCTCAGCGTCGCCCCGCCCTCGCCCACCAGGCGGTAGCCCGTCTGGCGCTCCAGTCGGCCCTCTTCTCCTCCTCCTCTTCGGCGCTGCCCTCATCCAAGTCGACCTCGCGCGCCTCCCAACGGGACCGCCTCGCCTTCATCGCCTCCTCACCTTCAGCATCGACGACACGCCGCCCCTTCACCTCGTCCCACCCCCGCTGGGCCGCCAACCCGCAAGCAGGCAAGCCCACCTCCGAGAACGTCTCCCACATGATCAAGAACATCAAGGAAGAGGCGGGCCAGGTCGCCTCCTCGCTCTCCTCCTCCATCGCAGGCCAGGCAGGGTCGGGCGACGAGAAGCGGTCCGGGGGCAAGGGCTTCTCGGGCGCGGGCGATATACTGAAGGATGCGCGGTCCATCACGGCCGAGATGACCAAGCAGATGCCTCAGCCGGCCATCGTTTGGGGCGGGGCGGGCATCATCCCGTACGTGACCACGGCAGGCGCGTCCATCTACCTCGCGCGTCAGGCCTGGCTCGTTAGCAAGGGTGAGTAGACTTCTCTGTAACTTCGTAGTGATTGTACGCTGACCGCCTCTTTCTCACATATTGCGACTGGATCGATGCCAATCAGGAATCGACACCCACCTCGACTTTGACACCGCCCAGGCCCTGCTCCTGCACGCGCAGAACGTCCAGATTACCTTTGGTGCCCTCATTCTCTCCTTCCTCGGTGCCCTCCACTGGGGCTTCGAATGGAGCAAGTGAGTATCTTTCCGGGGCGCCCCGTGCCCTTCATCTATGGCACAAACTGACAGCTGATTGGCCGCATCCTCGTCCTACCCTCGAATGATTGATCCACAGGTATGGAGGCGTCATCGGCAACCGGCGCTACGTGCTCGGCTTAGTACCCGTCGTGGCCGCCTGGCCCACCCTGGTCCTCAACCCGTCCCTCGCGCTGGTCTCTCAATGGGCCACCTTCGTCGTGATGTGGTTCCTCGACTTGAAGGCTACCAATGCCGGCTGGGTGCCCAAGTGTGAGTCCTTCTTTCCACTTGATTCCAAGTACAAGCCCCCATACCGACGCCATCTCTAACACACAGGGTACTCGACCTACCGCTTCTGGCTCACCCTCTTCGTGGGTTCGTCCATCATCGCCACCCTGGCGGGCACGCGCTACTACTCGACGGACGCCGCCGCGTCCGGCCAGCGCGCGCCCTCGACCAAGCTCCTCGAGTCGCGCAAGGACGAGTATGAGCATGGTGGCAAGGTTGTGCGGCCCGTCAAGGCTGAGGTGGATGCCAAGGATGCGGGCGTGAGTAGGGCCGTCCCCCGTTCTGCTTGAGCTAGGCTCAGGGATGACGCTGACGGACTTGTACTTGGACTTCGGTTGAATCTTCGTCTACAGGAGCAAGGCGACGGCTACGTCAAGCTGACCAACATTCGCAAGCAGCAAGAGGCCGAGTGAGCGTCTCGTCCCCCTCCCCTCCGTCCCTCCCTCTTCCCACAAACAAAGCTAACCACCCCTCCCCTCCATCACACCACACTCTCCGTTTTCCCGCCGCCCGCAGGGAGGAGCGCAAGAAGAAGGAAGCCGAGAAGAAGCAGAAGAAGGAGGACCAGGCGGTCGAGCAGGAGACCAAGCTGGCCAAGCAGATGGAGAAGGCGGACGCCAAGGATGCGTGATTGCGGCGGCGAGGGGGAGTGGCAAGGCGGCAAGATGCGCAGCGCGGTGCTGTATACGCCCGCACACGAATGGAACGGGAGCGGCGCCTACCTTCCCTCGTACGAGACGAGGACGCAGAGGCTTATACCTACCAGCAAGCAAGCAAGCAAGCACGCCGACGCCTCCATCGACGCCGACGAGCACGCCAAGCTCGCACCCTTCAACTACGTTGTATCAAGAATCCAGAATCAAGAATCAAGAATCAAGGGAGGAAGGGGCCCTCCTCGTCCTTCCCCCAGTCCCACCGTCTCCCAGTCTCAGCGTCCTCGTCTCCTGTCCCTACTTCTCCTCGTCCGATACGGGTACGGCCAACGTACACCTACACACCTACACACCTACACACCTACACACCCAAGAAGTGAACCCAAAGCACACTGCACAGAGGCGCAACGCGACGGGGGTGGGTACGAACTGACAAACGCCTCGACGCCTCCAGAGGGGGTGTGTGTCGGGCTTGGGTTTCCATCGTCAGAAGGGGAACGGGGAACGGGGAACTGGACTGGGAAGGGGACGGGACGGGACACCGCACAGATTCAAAAGGCGCGAGAGAGACGAGACGAGAACAGGAGAGAACTGAACTGAACAGAACAGAGAGACGAGACGAGAGGGGAGAGAAGGGAGGAGAGGAGAGGAGAGGTCATGGAACAGAGAGGCGGACAGAGGAGGGAGAGAGAGAGGGGGGGAGAGAGGCAGAGACGGGACAGAGACGGAGATGGAGATGGCGAACGGGAAGGGGAAAGGAAACACTGGCACACTGGGACACGCACACGAAGGGACGCAAAGAAGGCGCGCGCGCGCGGGCGGGCGGGGCGGAACGGTGGAGGAAGGGCGGAGCTGGCGCTGGCGCTGGCGCGGGCGCTCGTGCTGGCGAGGGACGACAAGCCGGAGTTGGGGACGCGTCGTGGCCGCCGCCGCCGAAGAGAAGACGACGAGACGAAGCCTTGAAAGTGTGGAAGTGCTGAAGTGCGGAAGTCGTGAAGGTGTTGGAAGTGTTGTTGAGATTGTGGAAGGGAGGCAGGCAGGCAGCCAGCGGCGGTACGATAGGTTATGCAGTGCAGGGCAGTGCACCTCCCCCGTCTTGATCCTTCGTGCTTCGCCCTTCGTGCTTCGTCGTTGTCTTCGTCGTGGGCGCTCGTCTTGCTCCTCGTGCCCGTCCTCGTGCTTGTACCCGAGCTTGTACCCGTACCCGTACCCGTACCCGTACGCGTACATGGTCGAATTTTGCACGCCGCAGCTTCTTCGAACGCGCTACGTCGCGCCGTGACGCGACGCGCTAGCGGGCGAATAGACCGTACGACTCGAGACGAAGCCGCGCTGCCGACGAAGGCGGACACGAGGCACGACGAGGCGAGCGGCGCGGCGAAAGGGAGCTGGACCTGGACGGATTGGACCCATCGAAGCATCGACCGACTTGACGAGCGACCGACTTGACGAAGGACTTTTGAAGTGAAGAAAAACCGACTGCGACGAACGACGACGACGAACGACGAACCCGGTGCGGTGCGGTGCGGTGCGGTGCGGTGTGAGGAGGGGTGGAGGAGGTGGGGTTTGCGAGTCCGAGGAGGTGGAAGTGAAGAGGGAGGGCGGACAACCGTGCAGCTGGGAGGAGGGGTAGCGTGTACCCGGGAGACGCGTCGAGGATCGAGATGGGAGCGGTGCGGTGGGTGCGATGCGAGCCGTTGCATAGTTGGACGCAGACCGGACTGGTCCCGTCCAGACTAATGCCCATCCTCGTCCTCCCCCTCCTCGTCCTCGTCCTCGTCGTCCTCGTCCTCGCCAAAGCCCTCGAGGAAGTTTTCAAGCTTGTCGCCTCCGCCGGCATGGCCGCCGGCGCCGTCGCTCCCGCCGCCGCCGCCGATGCCGCCCTCGAGCTTGGCCGAGCCTTCGCCGTCCTTGTGGGCCTGAACACACACGAAACGACGCGCGGTCAGGCCCTCGCACAACAAGTCCAAGGCACAAGGACCCAAAAACTCACATCGTACTCTCTCCTCATGCGCTCGTACCGCTGCTTGTCCTCCTCCGCCTTGTCCAGGTACGGCTTCTTGTCCTCGTCGCTGAGCTGGCGCCACTTGGCAGCGGCCAGCACGCTCTGCTTCGTCGTCTCCGTCTCGCCCTCGAAGACGTCTTGCATCATCTTGGGGTCGGCCCGGATCGCCTGTTGCCGTCAAGAAGGGAAGAGGAGAGGGTCAGTCTCGAGCAAGATAGCGAGCGAGCGATGGCATGGCATGCCATGCCATGCCAGACCAGGCAGGCAGGCTTACCGAGATACATACGCGGAGGAAGAGGAAGTAAGCCGAGAGGGGCTTCTTGGGCGCATTGGGATCCTTGAGATTGCCCTTGCGACTCTTGCCCGCCTTGCGCTGCGCCGCACGGAAGAGGTTCTCCCGCTTGATATCCTCGGGCGTGAGCGTCGCCTTCCACGCGTTCATGTCGCGCTCCCACTGCTCCTTGGCCAGCGCACTTTGACGTTGGAACTCCTGTTGCGTTTGGCGCCGCCCGCCCGGGACCCCGTCGCCCCGACACCGAAACCGCCCCGGACCGAGTGTGGCACACAACACAAAATTGGCGCAAGTCCCGAGGTTGAGAGAAAGTGGCGAGGAGGCCAAGAAGAGACGAAGAGGAAAGAGTCGAAAAGGGGGAAGAGAGAGAGAGAGAGGATGGGTCAGTCATGATGAGATGGAACATGCGCCACGCAGGGAGGAAAGGGCCCGAAGGCACAGCCGGGGGCGTATCGGACGCGGCGCAGCCCACAGCCCACAAGCCGAAGAGCCAGTCCTCTCACCCGCCCACGCGCGGCCGGCCCTCGAGGTCAACGCAAGACTCGAGGACCAGGCGCAAATTGGGGGGGGGGGGGGGGGGGGGGGGGCCAGCCTCGCCGATTTCGCGACCCATACAAGAGCGCTGTATCCGAAGACCAGGTTCTGGACCCCTCGACGACTGGCCACTTGAGGTTGTGCGTTCCCAATGCAACAAGTGATGGAACGAGACGCCCAGCCCGTACTCACCTGCTTGGCCGACTCGGGCAATGCGGCATATCTCTGGCCCGCCTCGCGAGCGACATGGGCGACGTTGAGTCTCTCGCCGGGTGTCTCGGCCTTGATCTTCTGAAGCTCGGCGGTGAAGAAGATTTGCCATGCCGAGGGCGCTTGCTTGGGCGGCTTGAGCAGGGACTTGAGCGGCTTGGGCGCTGCGGGCTTCTTCTCAGCTGGTGGGGCTGTTGACGAGTTCAAAGACGTAAGTACGTGTCGTCCGTATGATAGCACGGGAATTCAAGCTCACCCTCGCCGCTTTCTTGGGTATCGCTCCTACTCCGCTTCTTGCCACTGCCACTCCCCGCCGCACCACTCCCCGCACCACCGCTCCCGCCCTTCTTCTTCGAGTCGGCCGCATCGCCAGAGGCACCCCCACCGGCCCCCGCGCCGCCACCATGGGCACCAGCGCCGGCTCCGGCCCCCCCTTTACCACGCGAGCCCTTGCCACCGGCAGCCGGTGCGCCACCAGCACCAGCAGCGGCCGCGGCCGCAGCAGCCGCAGCAGCAGCACTGTCCTCAGCCGCGACGGCGCCCTTCTTGCGCTTACGCGATGTGGTCGCGCGGCCCGCTGCCCCACCGGCTGCGGCCGGTGCTGCGGAGGCCGCCTGGGGAGCCATGGTCGGTGTTGCGGTCGCGGCCGAGCCGGCACCGTGGTGCAGCCCGCCGGCGGCCGTGGTGGCGCCCTGGGTGGGGTGGCCGATGAGGCTGTAGGCGCCTTGACCGGGCAGACCACCGGTGGCCATGTCGGGGTGAATGGCACCGTAGCCTGCTTGTCCACCCCCAGCTGCTGCTGCTGCAGCGGCGGCGGCGGCGGCGTTGTGCGGGTGGTGTTGAGGGTATCCAGGGTGTTGTCCGCCGGCGCCGTACGGGTGGTGGCCGTATCCGCTGAGGTGGGGATGGTGTGGGTAGTGGCCGAGGCCGGCCTGTCCGTTGCCGCCGCCTTGGGTGCCCCCGCTCGTGTTGGAGGGAGGGATGCCCATCTGTGCGAGTTGGGCGTTGGGCATCATGCCGGCGTGCTGCATGGCGGATGGGTGCTGGCCGTAGTGTTGAGCGTAGGCCTGGTGGTGGCCATAGCTGCCGTAGGGTGCGTGTTGGGATTGGAGATGGGCGTCGTACCCTTGCTGATGATGGGCCTGGTGGTGTGCATAGGCGCCTGTTGGGCCGCCTTGTTGATGCTGCATGGGGCTCATGTTCATCGAGTTGGTGGTTGTGCTGCCGTTGGGGACGCGTCCGCCGTTGGATCCGCCGCTGCCGCCGTACATGGGGCAGGGGTGGTGGGAATGGATGGATCGGTAGCTAGGACGGGTTGAGACGCGTCACTTGTGGATCTGGATGCTGGAACGCGTCGATGGGGAGGAGACGAACGCGTGGGTGGATCCGCGTGAGGGAAGGGAGGGACGCGCTTATTGGAGGCGTCTGGAGATCGTCGACGCGTCGAGGTGGTGGATGGGGACCGATGGACGCGTCTGGATGTCGGGTGGATGGGCGTTGGGACCGAGCGACGCGTCCGACGCGTGTGTGGGATGGGAGAGGATGGACGCGTCCGATCGGAACGAGGAGGCGCGTCCTCCGATGGAAGGGGAGGGAGGGGATGGGAGGGTGGATGATCGAGATGAGGCCCGGTGTTGGTGTTGATGATGGTGATGATGTTGTTGATGATGATGATGGGTGGGAGAGTCGCGTCGTAGGACGGAGGGTTGTTGGGAGATGGGCGTGGGTGGATGGGAGGTCAGGTGAGTGATATCGACGCGTCGAGGGAGTGGCCATGGGCCCAGCCAGGGACGCGTCCGACGGCACGACCGGGCCGATGGTATTTTGAATTTTGCCAGGGCGGCCGGCGCGCAGTCAGCCAGCGTCGAGGAGGACGGGGCAAGGCATGGGTGGGGATGGAATGGGAGGAGGAGAGGCCAGTGTCAGCATGCTCAGCACTGGATGGATGGGTGGGAAGCGCGTCGGGGAGGGTGGCCATGATGCTGGGAATAGGAGAGGACCCAGAGATGCGATCGACTGGATGATCGGTGGCAAGTGGCGACCTGGTCATGCTGGCAGTGGATGGCATCCATCCAGCCAGCCTGCGAGCCCTTGTCCGTTGTCGTCCCCCCGCCGTGGCCAGGTTGGGCCCGAGGATGATGAGGACACCGAGGCCCGGGTCGCAGACGACGCCCAGAGGCAGGGTGCGAGCGAGTCGGGCGCAAGGGCCAGGACTCAAGAGGGCCAGGGATGGGCAGAGATGAGACGGCGCGGAGGCGGGCGCGGGAGGGGGACTGCGAGCGAGTCGGGAAGGCGAGCGGGAGGAGGAGGAGGAGGGGGGAGGGCGTGACTGGCACCGCGGGGCAGGGGTGTATGGTGCGGTGCGTGCTGGGTAGGGGTGTGCGTGTGTGGCACCCTGCCATGCCATGCCATGCCACGCCCAGGCAGGCGAGTGCGGGAGGGGCGAACGGGCAAGGCTCGTACTCACGGATGAGATGGGGGGAGGCGGTCTGGAATGCTGGGCCGTGCCGAGTGCTGGCTGGCTGGCTGGCTGGCTGGGTGCAAGTCGCTGCGTGGGCGAGAGTACGGCGGTGGATATGAGAGGGACGGGTGCCCAACGGGGAAGAGAGCGAGCGAGTGAGAGGGAAGAGAGAGATGGTGGTCAAGAGGCAGAAGGCACGCAGCCAGGCAGGCAGCTCGCCAGGCTGGCGGACGGGGTGGCATGAGGCATCCCGGGTGGACTCGGCACGGCCGTCGGCACTCTCTCTCTCTCTTTCACCGCCAACTGCCCAGCTTGCGATGAGTTCATTCATTCTCTCCTCATATCCACTCTTCCCTCCCTCACCCCGTCAGGCCAGCACACAGCAAGTCACCAGCCAGCCAGCCAGCCAGCTGCCACAGCCAGCGTCAACGCCTGGACCCAGCACCCAGCACCCAGCACCCCGACCGCCCGCAACAAGAAGGCAATAAGGCAAGCTGCCAGCCTCGGGCCTCCCTCCCTCTCCCTCGCACCGGCAGTCTCCAGCGCAGGCTCAACCACAACCCCACGCCCCAGCGGGCCAGGCCAACGACGCAAGCAGCCAGCGCCCAGCAGCCAGTGCGAGGCGAGACAGACGGCAGCCCCGTGGCCGGTAGTCGACGTCGTGGGCGACCCGGGACGGGTGGGTACAGGTTGTCCTTCCCTCCCCGTCGCCAGCACGGCCCTCTGCAAGGCCCCTTCTTCCCCTTCCCCTTCCCACCCTCGGACCCAGGCAAGACACCCAGACGCCGACCTCCAGCGCGCTTGCCTTGCCTCCGGTCCAAGGCGACAGTGCAGTCGAGAGGGGTATGCCGGTACGCCTGTACTACTACGCTCGCGAGCCCAATTGAGGAATGGGCAGAGGCAAGAAAGAAGATGGTCAAGCTGACCCTTCTCCAACGCCCTCCTAGTCTCCAGGCTCTAGCACTCCTCCTCCCTCCTCCCTCAGTCTGCTTCCCTCCCTCTAGCCCAAGCCCAAGCCAGGTTGGGGAGACGTATCGAACGATGCACCGAAATACGGGTATAGCACTGCAAGCGCTGATCCACCACCCACTCAGCTCCGAAAGCAAAGGTAACAAGCAGGACGGGAGCGAAGCCATGATGAGGAGGAGGCTATGGAGCCCCATTATTGGCCCTGCGCCCCTGGGCCCCCCGAATGAATGAATCACTTGGAAGAAGGCAAAGCAGACCGCGCCTTGTCCAGCTCGGCCGCCACCACCTTGGACGACGACGACGACGACGACGACCCAGCCTGCGCCTCGGCCTCGAGCAGGTTGGCCCCGTACCCCTTGGCCACCGCCCGCGCAATCGACTTCTCCGTCACTTGCACGTCCGTACCCCCGACCTGTGCAAAGTAGAAAGCGAGAAAGGAGGGGGATTGTAAGCCCTCCTCCACCTCACCCACACACGCTCGCCCTCCACGGCAACAAGGAACGAGGGCGGGGGCCAAAGAACACTCACCAGCTCGACGACGCGACGGAGGTACGGCGGCACGACGCGCATGAACGGCAGCATGCCCATCACGTTGGGCGCGATGATGTGCTCCGACAGGCCCTTGTCAAACGCGTCCACGATCCACTCGGCGCACTGCACCGGGCTCAGCGTCGGCGTGAAGAAGGGGTCTGCGGCGAGTCGAGCGAGGACGGGGGTCAGTCTTAGGCATAGGACGCGAGAGGGGGGCAAGGGTGGGAGGGGGAGAGGGGGCTACGCACCGGGGTGGTCCTCCATCCCTTCGCCCAGCGCCGTCTGCACCTTGGTAGGCAGGAAGACGGACGAGCGGACGCGTCGTGCCTTGTATCTGCACATTGCCACCCCATTGCCATTGCCACCCCATCGCCATTGCCACCGGCATCGTCAACGCGTCACGTCGCGTCGAAGGAGGAGAAGGAATCGTAGAAGGAGAAACGCATCAGCAAGCTCTCCTCCAGGCTGGGCCAACAGCGCGAGAAGGGATCGAGGGGCTCAACGCACCGGGAGCGGATCTCGCCGTGGAGAATCTCGTGGAACGCGAGCGCGGCTGCCTTGCTGGTGGCGTATTGCGACATCTGCGGGAGTGCTTTTCCAGCCAAAGAGAAGACATAGAAAACGCGTCAGCTCTTGGTACCCATGGGGAGGAGGAGAAGGCCTACCCACCCATGTACGAGCTGGAGGAGGCGACGGTGAAGATGTGGCCGTGGTTGTGCTCGATCATGTAGGGCAGGAACTGCTGCGCCATGACCCAGTTGGCGAGGGTGTTGACGCGCCACACCTTGGTGGTCATGCCCTCGTCGCTCTCGAGGATGGTGCTGCCCGAGGCGATGCCGGCGCAGTTGAGGAGGAAGGTGGGCTTGCGCTTGAAGTGGGACTGGATCTGGGCGGCTGCGCTCGCGACGGCCTCTTTGGAGGCGACGTCCGTCTTGATGTAGAGGATTTTGGGCGCGCCGGCTGGGGCGGGCGCGTATCTGTCATTGCAACGAGATGAGGTTGAGCGCGCGTCGGGCGTCATAGCAAAGAGAGAGAGAGAGAGAGAGACTCACGTCGGGGGAGCCATGTCGAGGACGGCAATGGCGGCCCTGTGCTTGTGGGAGAGGCGCTCGACGACGGCCTTGCCGATGCCCGTGGCGCCGCCGGTGATGACGACGAGCTCCTTGTCCCACTGTGCGGGGATCTGGCGCCACTCGCCGTGGTTGCGCACGTAGCGGGCGAGGGCGCGGTGGGCGTTGCGGGCGAGGCCGAAGAGGATGAGGAGGCCCCATGCGCGGTAGGGGGCTTGGCTGCCCCATACGAGGTCGATGAGGGCCCTGGCGGTTGGGAATGCTGGCTGGGCGAGGGCGTGTGCCGAGTAGCGGAAGCGGTCAAAGGCGTAGAGGAGGACGGGCAGGTAGATGGCAGCGGCGGGTCGGAGGAGGAGCCTGTCGAGGACGCGGAGGATGCGGTCGAAGGTGAATCCCTCCGTGTAGGTGAGCTCGGGCTTCTTGGCCTGGCTCGGCTGGACGGCGGTGGACATCGTGCTGGGGCTCAGGGCTGCTTGGGTATCTGAATGTTGGAACGAGCGGGCAGGGGGAGGCACGCGTCCTGGGCGAGGAGGGGAGGATGAGGGGCAGCAATGGTCAGCATTCGTCCAGCCCAGTCCTTTTGTAGGTCGACTCACGCTTGCCTGCGCCATCGGCTGCCTGCGTCGGCGGCGCTGCCCTCGCCGCTCCGCGCCTGCGATCTGAATCATCAGCGAATGATGAAGGAATGGGCTTGCCAGTGGTCGAGGAGCGACGGTGCCCGAGGCCCGAGTCGGGCGGGCGGGCGGGCGGGGGTGATCGTCGTCGTCGTGCTCCATGCCCGATGATGGACGAGGGCAGTCTCTCTCCCCCGCTTCGGTCTCCCCTCCCCCTGCCTGAGCCGGTGGGCGCCTGCGGTCCTTGGAGGGATGCCGAACCCCGCAGGCCAGGCGGGCGATGACGAGGCATGGCACCAGTCGGGTCGAGTACGAGTATGCCCTCGCCTGGCCCGAGCTCCTCCTCCTCCTCCTCGGCGCCGATGCTACCTTCCTTGCTACCACATCCACCCCCACCACAGCGACGGTCCCATCGACCATACACACATACAAACGCCCTCCCTCCCACACAGCGACCTGCCACCTCCCCACGGCCAGCACCCGTGATGCTCTCTCCCATCGCATTCGGCACGTACCTCTTCATCTCCATCGTCGGCCTCTCCTTCCTCCTCGTCATCCTCGACCTCTGATCCCCCCAACCAACGCAATGTCAGCAGCAGCAGCAGCAGCCAAGTCCGCCGACAATCGGGCACTCGCGCCCAAGACGCGCTCCAATGCCCACGCAAAGGCCAGTCCCACCCCACCCCGCAGCCTCTACGCCATCCCGCTCCTCTCCATCCTGGGCGGGTTCGCAGTCCACCTCTTCGCCGTCCATCTCGCGCCCAGGAAGCAGCTCCAGGTCCTCTCCCTACGCACCGCAGCCGACCTCGCAGCCAGGCTGAACATGTCTGATGCATGGCCAGCCTACCTCCGAGGCGTCGGCGCCAGCAAGGACCCAGATGCCCGAGAGCCGGTCAAGGTCCTGCTCATGCTCCTCGTGTACGTCGGCCCTTCCAACATCTGTCCCTGCTTCCGACACCGGCTGACGCATGGCTCCTCTCCCATCCCAGCTTCTTCCGAGACATGCTCTCTTCTCAGCTCGGCAAGGGCATCCTCTGGCTCCTCGCCACCGCGTCCATGCCCCTCCTCTTGCACATCACCCTCGAAACCACCAAGGACGGCCGCCATCGGCTGCTTGGGCCCCTCAACATCTTCCTCGTCTCCTCCATCGGCCAAGTGTTCTGTCTCGGAGCGGCCACAAGCATCATCTCCGTCCCCTCGCATGCCTACGCTCGCTACTCCCAAATCAAGAAGGCCAACGACGCGCTCAACGTGGCCAAGAAGCACGACGGGGCATCGGCAGCCGTCGAGCTCGAGGACGTCATTCATCCGCTCCCCAGCCCAGGCTTCGTCCGCTCCCACGCAGCCGCGGCACTCTCCGGGCTGGCCATGGTCACCATCGCCCTCTCCATCCACATCGACACCCAGTCCCAAGCCTGGATCGCGTCCAACCTGGCCTTCCAGTTCTTCCCCCTCTTCTTCCTCCCCCTCTTCCTCCCCTTCTTGACAGCGTCCACCAAGGTGCCAAGGGCACCCGCACCGGGTACGACGGTCACCCCGCGTCTCGAAGCGGCCAGGATCTACGGCCTCGTCTCGCTCCTCTCCGTCCCGCTCTGGTGGGCAGGCCTCTACCTGAGCGTGGGGCCCCTCATCACCAAGACGCGCAACGCCATCTCCGTCATCCGCAGCATGGGCGGCGTGGTGAGATCGATCAACTTCATCAAGACGTTTGGCATCGCGGTGGCGATGAACGTGGCCTTCCCGCTCTCGCACGGCGAGTGGCTCCTCATCTGGGACCTCGTCGGCATCCTCATCGCGCTCAATGCGGTCGTGTGGATCGATGCGGTGGCGGATCAGTGGGCGTACGACCTCTTCATCGACCGCGTGCCAGGCTACCGGCGCGTGCACGAGCCGCGCTTCCTCCTCGAGGATGTGAGTGGTCTCCTCGTTCCTTTCTCTGGTTTGCACCATGCTGACCTCTGATCATTTCCTTTGGCAGCTCATTGTGGGTCTACCTTCGGCGCTGCTGCTTGGCCCTGGCTTTGCAGGCTCGATGATGTTCCAGCGTCGGGAGCACCGTGCGGAGAAGGCGCGCCTGCTCCAGGACGAGTGATCCGTATCCCTCCCTTGTGACTCCGTGTTCGTATTCGTACCTCTTCTGTCCTTGGAAGAAGCGTGAGCTGGTAAAGACGAGGTGGCCGAGCAGCGCCATTCGGTAGAGGCTTCGGCTGAGGATCGACCTGCACGCTAGAAGAAGGTCCATGGGCGCTCGCTTGGACGTGGTGCGCGGGGAAGGCGAAGGCGAGGCGAGGCGAGGCAACCTCGACGTCGACGTGTACCTCGACCTCGACGAGCTCAACCACGACGTCGACGACGACGAGGTCCAAGAAGAGTGACGCCGTCCGCCATGTCAGGCCGCACCATCACTACGCCCTTCCGCGCCGGGCAGCTCAAGCCCGACAGCGCCATCTACATCGTCCCCATCGTAGCAGCCCTCTACGGCATCGTCGTCCACGTCCTCGCCCTCTACCTCGACCCGCACAAGTCCCTCTTCACGCACTACCTGCCCCTGACGGAGCGCCAGCTCTCGGCTCGCGCGGGCATCCCTTCCTCCTGGCCGGCTTGGTTCCAGGGCGGGGAGGGGAGGTACACGGTCAAGCATGTGGTGCTGGTCTTCGTCGCCTTCCTTGCGGACGGCGTCCAGGAGCGCTTCGCCAAGGGTGCCGTGAGTCGTCTGCCGTCTCTTCCTAGACTACCTTTGCTCCCTGGCTGACACGCTCCTGCTCATCAAACAGTTCTGGATGGTCGTCTGCGCCCTCGCGCCCCTCCTCCTCCATTTCAGCATCGAGTCCATGAAGACGAACCGCCCACCCGCCCTGAGCGCCCTCACCCTCTTCGCAGCCACCGTCCTGGGCCAGCTCAGCCTGGCCGGCTTCAGCTTCAACGTGCTCGTCGTGCCCCTGTACGCGTACGCGCGGCACAAGTCCATCACGGAGGCGATTGCGCGGCACAAGGAGACGACGATGAAGAGTCCGGATCGCGACGCGGGACGGGCGCTCGTCCATCCGGGCCCGTCGCCGCCGGCGTGGAAGGTGCAGACTGCCGTGGTCCTCCTCGCGGCCGTGCTGCCCCTCACCGCCGCCGTGCTCCACACGCCCACGTCGACGCCCTACCTGAGGAACGCAGCCCTGCTCGCCAACCTCGCCTTCTGGTGCTACCCGCTCCTCCTCCTCCCGCTCCTCTTCCCGCCCTTCCCAGGCACCAAGCCCACGCCCTCCAACAACCCCTTCGCCAAGCTGCCCAAGGGGACACGAAGAACAGCCGCCGCGGACGCGTACGCCGCCCTCGCCCTCGTCTCCCTCGGCATCTGGATCCTCGCCTTCCTCCTCGCCGCGCCCGACCTGTACCGCAAGATCCAGCACGGGCGCGCAGCCATCAAGGCCCTGGGCGGCTACTTCAGTCTTCCGCGCGCGCTCTACAAGCTCGGCTATCACGAGGTGTGCGCGCGCATCTTTGACCTCTCGTACGCCGAGTGGATCTTCCTCCTCGACGTGACCGGCCTCGGCCTCGCGGCGTACTCGATCGTGTTCATCGACATGGTCTGCGACGATTGGTCCATGAGCGCGTTTAGTGGTCGTGTGCCCGGTTACATTCGCCATACCAAGAAGAAGTACGTCCTCGAAGATGTGAGTACCGCCTTCTGTCCGGCCTCGTCCAAGGGTAAGGGTACAAACTAACCCGCTTCTCTCTCGTTCCCTCACGACGGACGACAGCTCATCGTCGGCACAGGACCCACGCTCATCTGGGGCCCAGGCTACAGCCTCTCCAAGTACTTTGAGCGTCGCGAGCGGTCCGCAGAGGTCGCGCGGAACAAGTAACAAGCAAGAGCGCATCACGCACGCTCACGCGCACCGCGTTCCATTCCTCGTACGAGGATGCAGAAGCAAACCCATACCGAAAAGTACAAAGATCAGACCAAGAGACCAAGAGACCGACCGAGCGATACCCCGCCCGCCCTTGCACCCATGCGCGAGGAAGGACCCGAGGGGAGGAGGGATCATCCCGTCCGTCCGCCTCCCTCTCCAGCCCTTGTACATTTCCCTACGGATCTGCGATCATTCGGACCTCGTTCCAATACACACAAAAGAAACCCCGTCGGCACCGCGCTCCCCCTCCGCCGTTCGCGGCCCCTCCGGGGGGATGAGTGCTGGAGCCAGGAATGGAGATGCGTCATAGCAGGCCATTCTCTTGCAAGATGGCCTTGAGCACCGCCTTTTCGCCGCGTTCCAGCTCGAGCTCGCGTTTGAGCGCTCTGTAGGGTCCATCGTCGGAAAGCAGGTACGTCCCTGGGTCAATCTGGGTCCAAGAGGGGAGAGGATGAGACTCGGGAGACCGAACAATCAATACGCACCGTACCAAGGCACTATACTCGTTCCGCTCCGCCTTCGTCTTCTTCGCCTCGAGCCTTAACGCAGCGAGCTCGTCGCTCTCCGGCTTTTGCGTGTGCTCGTACAGGCCGTCGAGCTCTTCGTTGAAGGCCTGTGTTTGGGGAGGAAGAGAGAGGAGTGTGAGGCGGAGAGGCAAGACCGAGGCGTCAGCCCAACTCCCAATCACAGCGCAAAGGGCGAGCAGTCGCATGCGTACCTTGTGCAACTCGGTATTCTCCAACTGCCCATCCTTCTCCAACACGGTCAACACCTCCACCTTGCGCGACAGCATGCGCACCTGCGTCTGCAGCGGCTTGAGCACTGCGCGCTCCCGCTCGAGCTCGGCCACTTGGGCTTGGAGCGCGGCAATCGTTTGGGCGTCGGCCGCTGCTGCCGCCGCCGCCGCTACCGCTACCGTTGGGCGGTGGTGGTGCACGTCTTGCATGGGCGTGCTTTGGACGCGCTGCCTTGTCGAGTGGCGGACTTGGGGCGTGCCGTTCTCTGCAAGGGAGGGGTGATTAACGAGGAGTACATTGTGTGCCAGCCTATGCCAACACAAGCAGACGATCCCAGGAGAAACTCACCATCCTCATCGCCGTCCTTCAGCCGCGCCTTGTAGAACGGCGAGTCGCCATACCTCCCGTCCAAAGCCATCCCAGCCGCCTGAGCCTGTGCTTGCACCTGCACCCGAGCCTGCGCATCCACATCCACCGCCCCGACCGAGCTCGAGCGCTTCTTCTTGTGCAGCTTGCGCGGCGATATCAATCCAGCCGGCAAGCCCATCTTGGAAGGCGACGAGCCGCTCGAGCCTGGACCGGAGCCGAGTCCTGCCAGTTCTCGACGGTCCACCATGACGAACGCGTCACGATCACGGTCGCGCTCACGACTGTGCACGCTTGTCCCGCCCGTCGTGGACGTCATAGCCGTCGTCACGCTCGACCTCAGCGCAGACGCCGACGACGTCGCATGGCTAAACACCGACGAGATGGTCTCCGTCGTCGTCGCCCGACTCGTCGAGCTCTTGGTCCGTTTCGACGGCGAGCCAAAGGGGTCGTTGGGCGCGCCGAGGCCGCCCGGGATGGGATGCGAGCCCGCGCGCGCGTGCGAGAGCGTACCGCCACCGCCACTTCCTCCCACCCCGAACAGAAGACTTCGCCGAAAGTTCTCGAGCCCTTGCACGACGGCCCGACCGCGATGGCTGGGCGTGGAGAAGATCGAGTCGGGCCGGCGTGGTGCGAATTCGTTCATGCTCCGCGCTTCTTCCGCCACTTCTTGTAGTCGGCCGGGTAGGTCGCTGAGTAGGAGGGCGACTGGCTGCTGGTCATCGTCGTCCACGACGCCCTTGACCGAGGCGGTATGGTAACATTGCCCATTCGCCACATCGAGCGAGTAGATCCGTAGCCGCGCGTGAGGAGCGTGATGCTCCGGCCCGAACGGTATAGGATCCGCACGTCCGGTCAGATCGACGTGGACGACGACCGACGCCTGGGGATGCAGATAGCAGGAAGTCAACGCCTCGGCAAGGCCAACTCACCACATCAACTCACCTTGTGCTGTTGCGAGAGGTACGCTCTCCTCGAGTACACATTCCAATACATCAGCCTCCGCCCCGTCTCGCCCCGGCTCTCGCTGGCCGCCAGAGCCAGTACGCGAACCTGACTCTTTTGATCCCTCGCCTTGAACAGGGCTTGTGCCCGGAAGAGGTTCTCGAGGAAGCGCGCCTTCTCTTCTCGTCCTGGAATCAGGGTGGCGACTTGAGACGAGGTCGAGCCCGAGACGGCAGACACGTTGGAGGCCGTGCCGTGCGTTGCGACCGAGGACGGCGGCACCGCGCCCAACCCAGCGCCGATACCGGGTGCATACGCGTAATCAGCCGTCGAGTAGTTGCGCACCAACCTCCCCGACCACTTGTCCCCACTAGCCTGCGCCGGCGGGCGACTCATGACCAACTGGAAGTCGGAGCCGCCCAGATCCGTCGCGCCCAACTCCATCAGATCGACCACGCCGCGAAAGCCAAGCTCGACGCGCTTATCGGGGTTGCCTTCCGGATTCCACTTCATCGAGCTCGCGAGCTTGGTGAGGTCTTCGAGGCCGACGGCGCGTCGGCCGCAGGTCGCGTTGGACGCGCGCTTGGCGATGACGAGCCGGTCGTCAAAGAGAAAAAGGGTGCAGGGCACTGGTCGTCCTGTAGCGCTCGTGTTGGCTACACTTGGCGTGGGAGGCGAGAACGCGCCCATGGTGCTTCCCGGCGAGAATAGTCCAGCGCTCGACGTGGCGGTCGCGTCGAGTGGGAAGTCGTCAACGTCGATGCAGTCGATAAAGTCGCGCTTGGCGCTGATGAGGTTGGGTGGGAAGCCGTCTACGTTGCGCGAAAAGGACCAGAGCACAGCCGCCTTCTTAGTCTTGTCGTCTGCTTCGCACATGGCGATCTCGTCGATCGTGGCCATGGCTTTGCGTATGAGGAGCAGCTGGTCCTCGTCCGAGGATCTGAGCATCAATGAAGAGAGCTCTGCAATCAGAAGCTTGTAGCGCGGTATCCTTTGAACGGGCTCCATGAGTAGCTCGGCCAGCCCAGAGTTTCCAATGCCCGTCGAAGCTTGTCGCGTGCGCTGAGAGATATGAAAGGACGCATCAGAGGTATCTCAGCGCTGCGTGTTCCAAAGTAGCATACTCACATCGACAAAGTCTTTGAGCGCACGGCTCTTCATCAGAGAGCTGATCATGTCCTTGTCAAAGTTGCCAATGTACTCCTTGTAGCAAGAGAACATGATCATCTATGACCGCGAAGTGAGCGCGTTAGCGAGATTCTCTCTGCACAGGACCACGTCCACAGTAGAATAGACTCACATGCTTGTAGAGTACGGCGCCGATCTGCTGTCTTGCTGCCTCGATGCCGTCGCGGAGGATCATTTCGAGCTCGAAGAGGAAGGCCTGGTTGCAGGAGAGGATCTCGCTAATGTTGCCGAAGAGCTTGTGAGACTCGTACAGGGGCACGATGGCTCGATCCTTATCCCTTGCTAGTTGGCGCAGGGGTATTGCGTAGTCCTGATAACCAAGAGGGTCGGCATGAGGTGTCTGAAAGGAGAAGCTGTGGCTCAAGGCTCACATGATAGAGGGCGTCTATCCTGCGGACGTAGCTCTTTTCGAGATTGAGCAGCTCGTTCATCTTGCGCTCGAGCTTGAGATCCGCCTGTGCGAGTGCGGCTGGCGAGACGTTTGCTTTGCCCTGTGTATGACGAGTGTGCTATTAGTGTGCTTCTGCTAGATAGGAAGAGAGTACTCACATTGGACCCGTTCTGAGCGATCATGACAATGCTGCTCCCGCTTCCCGAGCTGGGTAGGCCGTCTGCTCCGATGACATCGTCTCCGCCTTCGAGCTGTCCGCTCTGGTCGAGGAGGACGGGCCCGAGACGGGCTAGGATGTCCTCTGGGGACGAGTTGGAGCCGTCTGCTGCTGGCCCATCTGCCTGGAGGACGACGTCGTAGAATACGCTGTGGATTGTGGTTGAGTCTGCGCCGTAAGAGTGATGGCGGTAGTGGTTGAGCTCGGCCACGGCACCCCCGCCGCTCGTGATGCTGGCGGTGTAGTCTCTTGAGCGTCGTACGGGGGTGGAGTGACCGAGGGGTGGCTGTGTTGGACCGCCATGGGACGCCGAGCTGGACGCGCGTGTTGGGCTGTGGTCGTCTTCCCTGCGTCTGCGCTTGGGTGATGGTGATCTTCTGAGGTTCATGGCTGGGTGCTGGGGTGACGATGGTGGTGGTGGAGATGGACGTCGAGGTCGAGGTTGAGGCCGAGAGGGAGAGAACAACATCGCCGGGGCGTGACCAATTGCCGACCGACGCGTGGGCGACGCGTGTGGGAATGGGGATCACGTGAGGAGGGGGGTCATCGTGGGTGGGTGGGACTCCCGGCGATGGGAGGGGGTCGGGGCATGTCTTGGCTACGTCTTGGCTCACCGCCATGACCGCTACCTGCTCGTACCACTCACTGCTGAGTGCTGACGCTGAGACGAATCCAGGTGAGGACGGCTCACTCACTGATGGACGCCAAGACGACGTGCCTCCTGATGGTGGAAGGGTTGCGATGTGTACAAAAGGGGGGAGGGGGGATGCCATCCTCCTCCTCCTCCTGTTCCCCCTCCTCCCCATCGCTGACCTCCTCCTCCCCATCCTCTGTGTCCTCCCCCTCATCCTCCCCCTACAGGCGCACACTGGTCAAGGCTGGCTGGAGAGTCCCTACGCGTCGCCATGGCATCGTATCAGCCGGTCCCACCCACGCACCACTCGCAGTCGCAGTCGACGCTGCCCACCTCGCTCTCGTCGTACTCGAGCAGCGCAAACAGCCACGAGGACTACAGCGCACGCGCGCCCCTCTACCGGCAGCCACCCAAGCCATCCTCGGGCCTCAACCCACGCGCAGGCGCAGGCGCAGGCGGCCAGTATGGGTACCGGCCCGTACGGCACTCGCGCAACAGCGATGCCATGGACAGCATCACTTCCTCAACAGGCAAGCAGTACGCCGTGCCCCCCGCCATCCTCGCCACCTACACCATGGACGCAGAGCAGGACGACTGGCTGGTGAGTAGGAGAAGCGCTGCGTGTCGGGTCATACTTGCGCTCATGATGATTCGTTTCTACAGCACGACTCGGCAGACGTGGACAGAAGATCGCACAAGATCTCGTGCTCAGGATGCCTCAACATCCTCACCCTCGGCTTCCTCGCCTGCGCCCTCCTCGGTCTCTTTGCAGGGTATCCCATCGCAGCCCACTTGGCCGCCGTCGCAGCCAAAAAGGACACGGGAAGCTACAACATTGGCGGGACCAACGGGACAGGTCAGGTACCCGACCTCAACATCAGGCAGGTCATCGACAAGGACACCCCTACCTCGGCCTACCGATGGCGCGGCCAATCCGTAGACAATCGCGGACGTGCCAACCCACAAAACTACCACCTCGTCTTCAGCGACGAGTTCAACGAGGAAGGACGCACCTTTTGGCCGGGCGACGACCCCTTCTGGGAGGCCGTCGACATCTGGTACGGCGCCACCATGGACTTTGAATGGTACTCGCCCGAGGCCGTCAACACCACCGGCGGCAATCTCGTCATCATGATGGAGGAAATGGAGATCAACAATCTCAACTTCCGCTCTGGCATGGTCCAGTCCTGGAACAAGTTTTGCTTCCAGGGCGGATACATCGAGTGTGCGTGTTCGTCTCCCTTTTCACCTCCACTCAATGGTACTGATTCTACTCATCCCACCCTTTGCAGTCAACGCATTGATGCCAGGCAGGCCAGACACCATGGGCTACTGGCCAGGTCTATGGACGATGGGCAACCTCGGCAGACCGGTCAGTACTACTTCTCCCGCCATCCACTTCACACTTTGTTCGCTGACACGGGGCATTGGACGCTGCAGGGCTACCTTGGCTCAACAGAGGGCCTCTGGCCGTACTCGTACGCCGACAACTGCGATGCCGGTGTGGTGAGTGTAGTTTGGACTGGATCAAACCCTGGAACGCTGACGCTGACCGCACTGGCACTCGTATTCCTACAGCTTCCCAATCAAGTGCGTCGATGTCCACAGCCTTGCCCTACCCTTCTTGCACTGACCAACCCCTCACCCTCCCCACCTTTAGATGTTCGTCAACAGAACCGGTCCCAGGGCCACCGTCGAAGGAACCGGCCGCTACTCTGCCCCCGACCCCAACGAGAACAACGGCCGAGGGCCCGAGCGACTCTCGTCCTTACCCGGCATGCGCTTCCCAGCTTGCACATGTCCCGGCGAGCCTCACCCAGGCCCCAACAGACGCGTATCGCGGTCCTCGCCCGAAATTGTACGTCTTGGTATCCCGCCCTTTGACGCTTGGGTCGTTCGTTCAAGCTCATCTTTCTGACGTTCTTTGCCACGCTTGCAGGACGCGCTCGAGGCCCAGATTCAGTATCTCAATGGACGCTTCGACGCGTATGCCTCGCAGAGTCTCCAGATGGCACCCTTCGACGCGGGTGAGTTCCATCTTGTCAAGCTCAGCCGGAATCCTTAGGCCCTAACCCCACCTCTACCACCAGGCTACGAATGGTATGAAGGCGGGAGCGGGACGCCGTACCACATCTACGACGAGGACGTGGCGCGCATCAATGACTACCTCGGCGGTCCGCTACAACAGTGTGCGAGCGGGCTTGCGAGGTGTCCGCGCGATAGCTACGTTGATGTGAGTCATTGCCCTCCCCGTCAAGTCCTACCGGTGCTGATCGTCGCGCTTGCTACTTGTCTCACAGTCCGGCGGGCGGTTCGTGACGTACGGGTTCGAGTACAAACCAGACTGGGATCAGAACGGGAACAGCTTTGTCACTTGGTGAGTTTTCGCCCCACTCGTCCATCTCTCCAAGCCCTTCGGATTGCTAACTGCCTTCGGTGGTCGCACAGGTACGTGGACGGCAAGCCGACATGGACCGTATACGGCGGTGCGCTCGACCCGCGTCCGGCACAAGATATGAGCCGACGCCTGGTCTCGACGGAGCCCATGAGCATCATCATGAACCTGGCCATGGCTGCCGGCTTCCAACCGACGCGTGAGTACGGGTCCTCTTCAATGAGAAGGGAGGCGGGCTTGCTGAACGGTACCTCTTGGCCTCCCATGCACAGGATTCACAGGGCCGAACGCGATGACCTTCCCGGCGCCGTTCTACATCGACTATGTGCGCGTGTACCAACTCGACGGCGGCGACGACAAGATCTCGTGCGACCCGCCAGATCATCCCACCGCCGAGGTGAGTCTTGCTCCTCCCGGAATGAGGAAGGGCTTCGAAGCGAATGCTAACTCTTGACATCGTGTCTCGACGACAGTACATTGCAAATCACCCAGAGCTGTATCAAAACCGCGAGCTCATCTCGTACAAAGCATCCAAGTACAGCTGGCCGAAGAACGAGCTCACGGGCTGCTGAGCAGTCGGGCCGAGCCAGCGCTGCGAGCCAAGCTCCCATGTATACTCAACCTCAAGCATCTCATCTTATTGAGCACGCCTCGCTCGCTCGCTTCAAGTCACCCTCCTTTTCAACAAGCCAAGACGGACACTCGCTCGAACACTTTTCTTGCCCTGCATCAAGCCAAACTCCCCACGGAACGGATCGGATCGGACCGGATCACAGCATATACTCCTCGCAAAGTATCGTCGCGCCGCGCTTTCGTCAGTACACCGTCGCCACGACCAATGGACACTATTCGTTGCATTGTACTGCATCGGAGCAAGGAGCACGAAGCGTGTCCATCCTCGAGACTCACTCTACCCCTCATCAAAGACGATGAGCCGCCCAGGTGGGCGCCGCAGCTGACCCGCACCCCCAACAGACGACCGCGCAATCCACGCCTCGGCCAACAAGCGCCCGCTCCGGCTCGGCTGACTGAACGCAAGCACGCCCGCCCTGCCTCCGCGCGCCGCGTACGTCTCCTCAAGCTGGCGCGCCGACTGGCCGTAGATCCCGTGCGAGAGGATGGCGTCGAGGAGGAGGGTGCCGAGGCCCGCTCGGCGGGTGGAGGGGTGGACGTAGATCCTGTGTAGGCCTAGGGGCGGGGTGGATGATGGTGGGAGGGGCTCACTTCGAGAGGGGGAGAGAGAGGGCGCGAAGAGGGAGAGGTATCAGCATCATTACTGGACAAGCTCTCGGTGGCGTGGGAAAGGGAACCATATGTTGACTTACCAGTCGACCCGAATCGCCCCATCCTTCTCCTCCTCCTTTCCCATCCCCTTTTCCTGAGACGCGTCCAGACCCGCCCCTCCTCCAGCCTGATACTCCGCACCGCTCGCCAAGACCCGACGCGCCGACCCAGGTGGCACACGACCGACCAGCGCAGCGCCCACCACGCGCCCATCCTCGCGCCTCGCAACGAACATCTTGCACCGCCGCAACACCTCGTCCGGAAGTGGCGCGGCCCCGAGGGCGCCGTCCACGATGGCGACGAGCTCCTTCATCCGGGCGGTCGTCTGCACGCTCGGCTCGTCGAGGTTGTAGAGCAGGACCTGGACTTGGGCGCTTGCGCCCTTCGTCGTGCTCGTCTTCGTACCCAACTTGCTCGACGAGGTGGACAGGGCGACCGGCTCCCAATCGTGCACGACCCGGCCGGCGCTTACCAACGAAGGCGCGCTCCACTCGAGCCCGCGCACCGCGCGATCATGGTACTGCGAATGGAGCGTCCGATCCTCCGCCGAGCTCCGATCAAAGGACATGCCGCACTCGGCGCAATGGATCGTCTTGCGCTGCCCAAAATCGAGCGTGAGCTGCTCCATCTGCTTCTTCTGCTTGGACACGGTCGCCGCCGACATTGTCGTTGCCGGTCGCGAGGTCGAGGAGGATTTGGGCAGCATTCTGCGCGTGTTGCACTGCTCTCGCCGCTCAGCATCCAACGAGGCCGAGACAAACCCATCGTCGTCATCGGCACAGGTACCACCGTTCGCGTCTCCATCACCCTTGCCGCCTTGCCACCGCCGCTTGCTACGCCCGCCGTACGTTGCCGGCTGCCGCTTTTCCATCCCTGACCGCAAGAAGATGAGAGTTATGTAAGTGTCATTTCTTGATTGAAGGCATGAAGTCGAAGGGCTGGCGGGCGCGTACAAGGTGGTGGCATGGGTGATGGTGGCGGAATAGAGGCGTTTACGCACTGAGCGGAGTGGAGCTTGCTTGCGGGAGTTCGTCATCACCGGGGCCAACGACGTGCATCGAAGTGTCTTCTTCATCGTCCTTGTCCGAGGGAGGCTCGTCGCGGCCACCAGGCAGATCTTGCACCGCTATCTGGGCCCGCATGATGCTCAGCTGGCGCGAAAGCAGCAACGCCTCGTCCCCGTCCGGTGCGACTTCTCGTTCTGCAAGCTTGAAGAGGTACGCCACGTCGCTGAGGGCCGAAACCGGGATCGAGCTGATACTTCGAGCCGCCTGCTGGCGCTTCACCGACTCCATGAACTCCTTGCTGACTGCCTCGGCGCGATCGCAGATCTCGTGTGGCACGCCAGCGAGTGCCGCAACCTGGGTCCCGTACGACGATTGGGCAATGCCAGGCACGAGCCGATACCTGTCAAACACATATGATCATCAGCTTGGTGGGCTGGTCATCAAGCAGCGACGCTCTACTCACGTAAAGATGACTTCGCGAGCTTCGTCGTCGACGAGGACCTCCATGTGCTTGTTTGTTACTCGAGGGTAGGCCTTGAAGTCATACGCCAGCGTCGTATAATGCGTGAGGAAGAAGCCTATGCATCGCGTGCGTCCCACGAGGTGGTGGAGCACGGCATATGCAATCGCCTGTCCATCAAAGGTGGACGTGCCCCGTCCGAGCTCGTCCATAATGACCAGGCTACGCGGCGTGCACTCAGAGATGATCTGCGTATAGAAAGGGATGTGAGTGCTCGGCATGCCCACCACGAACGCTTGTTGGCGACTTACCCGCGACGCCTCGAGCATCTCCACCATGAAGGTACTATTGTTCTTGAACAATTGATCATTCGCGCCCATACGCGATGCGATGCGATCCACCGGGGCGAGACGAGCAAACGAGGCGGGCACTCGGCAGCCCATCTGCGCAAGGATGACCGCAGTCGCGGCCGTTCGAGCCGTTGTGCTTTTGCCGGCCATGTTGCCACCGGTCAGAATGACCATCTCGTCGTGCTCGCCACCGAGGCTAATGTCGTTCGGGATGAAGTCGACCGACGTCGTGCTCGAGATGCAAGGGTGACGCAGCTCCTTGAACTCAATCTGGGCCGCGTCCAACTCGAGGAACTCTGGTCGACATGTCGGCTCGCCCATCGCGTAAGAAGCTTTGGCCAGACTCAGCAGACAGTCGATCTCGGCCACAGTCTTGACCGCCTTGGTGTAGTCTCGCGAATCCTGTCGGAATGCCTCGTACGTGGCGAGCATGAAGTTCTTGAGTGCTGCAAGTCTTGTCTCGCGGCCCTCCTTCAACTCTTGAACCAGATCCCGTACGTCTTCAGGGTAGTACCGCGTCTCGTTCTTGGTCGAGCTCATCGTTGCCCACGACTTGGGCACGACTGTCTTCTTGGGCACCTCAACCAAGTAGATGTCCTTGGTGCCGACGTCTTTGAATCGAATCGTCTTTCCAACCTTCAGCTTGAGCTCCGCAGCATATTTGTCGAGAGCTTGCCCGAGCTTGGCCTCGATACGATCAATGTTGTCGTCGGCATCATCAAAATCTTCGCACTCGCCGCGCCGAGGCACAAAGGAGCCATCTTCCTGGACCGTGAAAGTCGACTTGAGCTTGTCGGCTTTGGCAGAGACATCTGGCATGTTGTTCAGCAGATCCCGGATCGTCGAGGTCTGGAAGGGTTCAGCGAGCTCCGCAAGAGACTCCACAGCCCTCGAGAACTTTGCGAGCGCGTTCAGCACATTGGTGAAATCGCGTGGCTTGACCTTGCCCGCGTGGATACGCGGCATGATGCGCTCGATATCCGGCAGTTTGCGACCAAAGGCGGAAAACGCGTCCTCGAACGCAGTGTCACGTAGGAAGTCATCGACGGCATCGAGCCGGGCGTTGATGGCCCTCACGTCGGCGAGAGGCGAGACGAGCCAGATCTTGAAGAGGCGCTTGCCGAAGGGAGTGACGCACCGGTTGAGCAGCTTGTGTAGCGTACCCTCATCATCGCCACGGTCGTTTTGCAGGACATTAAGATGACCTAGCGTCTGAGCGTCCAAGATCAGGCACTGGCGCTTGCGGATAGGGTCGAAGATGTTGAAGTTGCCGCTGGCGCACAAATCCTTGTCGAGATTGAGTTGCGTGAGGTACCAAAGCATGGCACCCAGAGCCTCCATCGCGTTGTTGTCGTCTAGCATTGACTTGATCGCATCAGGTACTTCGGTCGCCCGCGCTACTTCATCCGCCGTGCCGGCACATTTGAAGAGGGTGCCGAGCTTGTCGATGGTAGCTTCGCGATTCAGGAACTCAGAGCCTGACCTCAGCTGTGTGATCTGACAGGAGGATGGGATGGTGTTCTTGAGCAGCCGTAGGGTGGTCTTGGACAGTTGGCCCTTCTCGTAAAGCACCTCCCGAAGCCGCAGTGAACGCAGGAGTGTCTCGAACTTGGTGCGAGAGGCATCGTCTTGGAAGCTTGTAAGGCTGAACTCCGCAGTTGCGGCGTCCAGGGTGCAGATGCCGAAAGATGGTTCTGACAGAGGGCTGTCGTCCGCGACCGCCTCCTTGACAGCGATGCAGTAGGAGCTCATGTCGTCCGGCAGCGCGCTCGTGTCGACGATCGTTCCAGAGGTGAGAACGTGTCGCAGCTCACGACGGACGATCTCGCTACCGCCACCGCGAGACTTCTCGCCCGTTCTCATGCCCTTGGCGACGGCAGTCTCCATCTGGTCCACTCGCCCCACTTTGTAGCCCAAGGCCAAAAACTTGGCGGCGAACATGTCGAAGGCTTGCTCGGGTACACCAACCATCTGTGTGAACAAGATCAACTGTAAGCGGTGACTTCAGCTTCACTTGCGAGCTATACTGCTCACTTTCATCTTCGCACGATCCGTAAGCTTGAGGTCGAACTCGCGATGTCCGATGAGCGCGTCTTCCTCGTAGAGCTCGTAGAACTTGCCTGAAGATCATACATGAGCGTCAGTGCTAGAGTTCTGTGTAGCCGCTGCCAACGCTACGCACCTTTCTGGAAGAACAGAACCGTGTCCCAATGGTTCTGCTTGATGCTCCAGAACTGATGCTCAAAGGGCGTGAAGCTCGCCCAGGCACTCTTCGGAATATAAACGGTGCGAGAATCGTAGTCC
Source organism: Salmacisia buchloeana (assembly GCA_029952725.1). Classification (NCBI taxonomy): domain Eukaryota; kingdom Fungi; phylum Basidiomycota; class Exobasidiomycetes; order Tilletiales; family Tilletiaceae; genus Salmacisia; species Salmacisia buchloeana. The sequence goes on from CP124199.1 coordinate 452,751, forward strand.
TCATCTCCCGGTCGCTTGCCGTCTTTCTGTGGAACAGAAGAGTTCTAGTCAGTCGAGCTGTCCGCGTAGATGTCTTCCCCACGGACACCCACGTCGCGGAGGTCGACAAGGAAGCTGTATGCCTCTTCATTGGCTGCTTTCTTGCGCTTCTCATCCTGGGATGGCAATCGGCATCCTGTCAGCGCATGCTGGTGCAACAACAAATGCTTGTACATACGACAATGCGACGTTCAGCCTTCGTCAGGTGGCTCGTCGATGTTGACTTTTGCATGCTGCCTGGACGATGTCCCGCAATGGTTCCATATGGAGCGGGTGTCGAGCGAGCCGCTGACGAAGACGAAGACTGTGCACGGGAGGCCTTGTTCTTGCTTGGTTGTCTGCGCACTGGCTCGTCTTCATCAGCGCCGGACTGCTCTGTAACGCCTTCGTCGTCGCTATCGTCGATGGCAATGACTGCAGGGTAGGGTGCGGAGACATCAATCAGGCTCATTGTTACAAGAGCTCGGCATGAATCTAGGACGCACCTGAGTTCTCGTCAGCGTCCGGCTCCTCGTCCGCCACGATGAAGTCGTCATTGTCGCCACGCGCCTTAGCTGGGCGTCGCTTTTTTGTCGGGCGCCTGGCAGAGGTGGACGCTTTGGCCGTCGTCACCGCCGTGTCGGTATCACCGTCGTCGACCATATCTCCAGAGGCGTCCGACTCGGCATAATCGACAACCCTCTTCCTTCCTGCGCGCTGTGACATAGAATTGCATAGGGTCAGCCCGATGGCCACTTATGAAAGGTGTGAAGGCAAGGTACTACTTACGCGTCGGGGCCAAGATACCACGGCGTCCTCATCTTCTTCATCTACGTCCATAGGCACTTGCGAAGCCGAAGCACTGGGAGCGAGCGCAGAGGTACGCGCGGCCCTGCTGACGGTCGGCGACGAGGGGGGCGGCGACGAGCCGCTCTGTCTGTCGCCGGTTGTCGAGGAGCTTGGGCGACCGGCTGCCAATGTGGCGCTGCTGGACGAGGCGCCCTTTGCGTGGTCCGTCGTGGGCGGTGGAGTCTGTAGTGCGTCATCCGGCGCAGCAATCTGGAATGCGCCCTTCTTTGTGCTAGCTGCAGTATCCTTTCGCAGGCCATGGCCGTTGTTTGGCGGATTGGCGGCAGGTTGTGCCGCCGATGCGGAGCTCTTCGCCGTCGAGCTCGAGGCTGGCGCTGAGGTCTTTGTGAAGAAGCCTAGTAGGGAAAGCTGCTTGCCTGCGCCTGCGCCACTGCTGCCTCCTGCTGAGCCAGCATTGCCGGGTCTCTTGCCTGGCATGGCCTTTGCCTGCGTGCTGCTGAGGGGACGGCGCGCCGGCGTCCGTGGTTCGTCGCTCGAGCCGGAGCGATGACCAGCAAAGGCTGCTCTTGCCTTGGCACCGCTTGCGGGCTCGACCATTCGGCTGGAGGGCTGCTGACAGGCTGCTGACGAAGATCGTCGTCTTGATGCGAACAGCTCGTCGTCGTCGTCGTGGTCACGCTCACAGCTGCCCATTGGGAGCGTGTCCGACAACGCGCTGCCAACAACAACACCAACACCTTCGCGGCGCTCTCGTGCACGCGCGCTCGACGCGTTCCCTGTGTTTGGGACGCGTCCATCCGGACATCCGGCAATTCGAGTCGGGAAAGCCTCGCTTCTGGGTACCTTGCCACCATGCTCCGCTCGGGGCACCACCTGGTCGACTGCTTGCTGCCAACGACGTCCCCGTCCGCCACGGACGTGTCAAGGACAATGCTGCTCGAGGTGAGAGCGCTCCTCACCCCCAAGCATGAGTAGCTGGATCCGCGCTGATCCCTCCTCTGGCTTGACCATGCTGCCGCGCAGCTCGACGCAGCGACCGGGGACCAAGGTCTCGAATGGACCTCGACGAGGCTCGGGCCATCCCCATCTTGAACCACGGTCGTTCCAGGACGCCTTCCCAGCCCGTCGAGATGTCGGGATCCAAGCAGCCTCGTCGGGCTCGGGACGGCCTTGCCTGGCATCACTTCAGCCAGCGCCAACGACTCGACCTCGTCTGGGCCGATCCGGGCTCGCTCAACACGCACTGGGCGAGGAGCCACGGCCAAGTCGCATTGTCTCGCGTGCTTGAGCTTGAGGTAGCATGACTACGGCGAGGGCTCTCAGACAGGTGAGTAGTCCTTGGAGCGCGTATCGCGTCTACAGCCCTCTGAATCGCGTCTGGACAACGACCAGACCACACCTTGACCCGCACCGTGCCGCACAAGCTCGACCCGTTCAACATCTCAGCATCCAATGGCTCCAAGGAAAGACGGCAGCAGTTTGGATGGGCCTGTGTCGAATGCGCGCTCAAGACCGCCGGCGCTTTGGCCTCCTTCGACTGGAGTCCGTATGGAGGAAGCCTACCCTTTACCCTTACGCACACCAAGGTCAAGGCGACCTTCACGACTCGCAAGACGTGGGTTTGGGCTCATGTGAGTAGCTGTTCCCTCACTGTCTCGAAGCGAAGCGTCAGCTAACACGGGCATGTCACACCCCACGTGTTTCGCAGGGCCAACTTGGTGACCAAGGGGCAAGGACAAGCCTTCAGCATTCGGCCAGACCCCTGAGTGAGCTAGCAGAGCTCAAGACCGTCAAGACCGTCGGGAAGCAAGCAGTCCTCGCGCTCTGGACGACATGACTTAATGAAAGCCTCGACCTGATGACCGGTCGTCCGTGGGCGGCTCACCAGGAAGGCGACGACGCTCATAGAGAGCATCACAACGAAGCGTCCACTTTCTCGGACCCCAGGGACTGGGAGCGGCTTTAGCCGCATCACTATTCGGGACGGAGGCATTCCTCGGGCAGTCAACAACACCCGCAAACAAAGCTCGGTGCGCACGTTCTTCGACATGCACGTCCGGATTCCGCTGCGTCAAATTTGAGATCTTGCGCTGAAAGCACAGATGTCAACGGTCGACACGCGACAAAGAACCCAGGTCCCCCAGCAGTCAGCACTCAGCACCCGGGCAGGCGCCCTGAGTACAACCCGATCAGCCATGCGGTGGCCCGTCCAGCGACAACCCGAGGACGTGCACACCGTGCTCTGTTTGGCGGTCTCGACCTTGCACGTCCAATCACTATGCTCACTTGCCCACACCTCGACTTCCAACACATTTGCGGCCCTGCAAGAACTGGCAGCGAGCGTGGCACATCCATCTGATGCGTTGCAGCTGGAGCCGCGGTTCGCAGAGTGCCGACGGGAGGCCCCTTCCAGCTCTGCCTACGGTTCCAGCTTATGCCGTCGTCTATGGTGGCCTCGAAGGACCAATTAGGCAAGCCAGCGTTACACGGCGTCCGAGTGGACCTGCGAAGAGCATGCGACAGCACACTCCAGTCAGCACCACGTTCAAGGCACGCGACCGAGAGCTTCTCGATTGCTGATGCATCTGTTCGCATATTGCTTCGTCGAGCGCACGCCGCCGCGGACTGTTCGCCTCGCCGCCGCCGCCGGTGGGTGATGCGGATGTCGAGCGGCGCCCAAACGGCGGTTGACGAGCAAGCTGACAGCCCAGGTATCGCATTGCCGCGGCATGTCGCGCGAGCGAGAAAAAAAATGTTAGCCGCACACGACCAAGGTGCAAGGCCACGTCCAGAACAGAGTACACCTCGCACGAGCCGGCGATCACAATTCAAGGCCGCCTTTCCGCCATTGCGCCTCGCTAGCCGTCGGTCGCCTGACTCAAGCGTCAAGTGCGGGTTAGGAGGACCTGCGGCAGCCCCTGGCGGAGGGGGCGGCCATTGAGCAGTAGCGACACCCGATCGCTCAAATTTCTTTGACGGGCAACTTGCGAGCCTGGAATGAGGCACGGATGCACAAGATGTCGGCTTCTCACGAGGAAAGGCACCGGGTCGGAAGAGACTGGCGAGGGCTCAAGGCAACGGAAGATTCGCGCCTCATACACACACGGACGGGTTGCTTCATCAACGCCACGATGGGTCGGTATACACGAGCCACTCAGTTGGTGGCGAAGAGGGACCGTATGCAGGCGGCATGGTCTCAGAGCCGCGGGCGGAAGGGCGGGAAAGCGTCTATTAGAGTCGGTTCTGGCACTCGTTTGAGCCGCTCAACGCCTTCCACCCCAGCTTGCGTACCGAGTGCATTCCAACCACGTTCGCGGCTTACTCGCAGCAGGACTTTCGGGCTTCGACCACCTGAAGCCATCGCTCTCCGCTCTCCTGCTCCGATCTACCAACTTTTGTCCTTGCGTCGCAGCGCGCTGAAAGTGAGTATAAAGGCCTCGCGCGTTTGCAGTCCCTTCGCTCTGATCGTGACCCAAACTCCCCTGCCACCTAATCCTCTCCACCTTCCCATCGTTCCTCTACACTCCACACAGAACATTCCACAATGGCTTGGGGCTCTGAAGGTATGGACGCCTGGACTGGCGCTGGCGCCGCCGGTCCGCTCGCCCTCGTCGAGAAGCAACACCGTTCGCCCATCGGCCTGACCTGGGGCGAGGTCAAGCTTCTCATCATCGCCGGTGTCGGTTTCCTCATGGACGCGTACGACCTTTTCGTCGTCAACTTGATCTACGCCATCGCATTGCTCGTCTACTACCCTGGCGCCAAGAATTTCAACTGGGGTCTCGACGGCGGTGTCTTCAAGGCCTCGGCCAACTTGGGAAACGTGATCGGCCAGGTCGGCTTTGGTCTCCTCGGTGACATGTTCGGCCGCTCAGCTGTACGTATTGTCTTCGACCAGCTTTGTCGGAATTTGTGTTGATGCTCTTTCGTTCACAGGTCTACGGCAAGGAACTTGTCATTGTCATCGTCGCGGTCATTCTTATCATCTCCGCCCCTGACTACCTCGGCGACGGCGTCACCTACTGGATCTTCGCTTTCCGAGTCCTCATGGGCGTCGGCATCGGTGGCGACTACCCCATGTCTGCCACCATCGTTTCCGACCGCGCGTACATGAAGAAGCGTGGCGCGCTCCTCGGCTGGATCTTCTCCAACCAGGGCTGGGGTGAGTGGCGAGAACGCCCGCGTCAACCCAAATCTCTTTACTGACCCTTTTATTTCATAGGCAACCTGACCGCCTCGCTCGTGGCTGTCGTTGTCATCGCTGCCTACAAGAGCGCGATCACCTATGTGCCCGCCGGCGCGTCCACCACCGCCGTTTACCAGCCCAGCATTCACAAGCTCAGCGGTGCCTGGCGTATCCTCCAGGGTGTCTCGCTCGTGCCCGCCTTCGGTGTTCTCTACTTCCGTCTCACCATGGTCGAGTCGACGCGTTTCACCCAGGCTCGTGCCATCCAGGACAACCCTGACCTCATCGAGAAGGTTGGTCCGATCGTTGGCAACGATGGTGACGATGACCTCGTCAAGCAGAAGGCTCCCGGCTCGCCCGACTCGGAGGCTGCCCTGCCTAACCTCGAGAACAAGGCTGCTGGTCTCACCGGCATGATCGGCGAGAAGCCCCACAACGAGTTCTCGACCTACTTCTCGCTCCGCACGCCCCTGGGCCGCAAGCACGCCTGGGCTCTCTTCGGCTGCGCGTTCACCTGGTTCCTCGTCGACATCACCTTCTACGGCATCAACCTCAACACCACCGCCATCCTTTCCTCGATTGGCTTCACCACCGGCCACGGTGTCACCGCCAACGACAAGGCCTGGTCGAAGCTTATGAAGACGGCCACTGGTAACCTCATCATCGTCGCCGCCGGTTTCCTTCCGGGCTACTTCATCACCATCGCCACCGTTGAGATCCTCGGTCGCCGCCTCATCCAGTGCATCGGCTTCGCCATGAACGCGCTCTTCCTCGGCATCCTCGCCGGCCGTTACAACGAGCTCCAGCACCAGACTGGTCCTTTCTTCGTCGTCTTCGTCTTCCTCCAGCTCTTCTTCAACTGTGAGTTAGACATGGTTCCTCCCTGTACGCGTGCAACCACTGACGCCGCTTGATCCTATAGTCGGCGCCAACGCGACCACCTTCATTGTCCCTGCCGAGGCCTTCCCCACTCGTGTCCGTGCTGGCGCTCACGGCCTGTGCGCTGCCATCGGCAAGCTCGGCGCCATCCTCGCCTCGCTCCGTGAGTATTCAACCTCTCCGCGAAGCACAAGGAGGATTTTGACTGACCTATCCGTGTCTACCAACAGTCTTCTCGCGCGTCTCGCAGGCGCCCGGCTCCGTTCCCGGCGCCATCGGCACGGAGAACGTCTTCTGGATCTTCTTCGCCATCTCCATCCTCGGCCTCATCATCACCATCATCGCCGTGCCCGAGACCAAGGGCTTCGACGCGGACGAGGTCGACCGTCAGGAGCTTGCTGCCCTCGCTAAGGGCCAGGAGCTCTCTCCGGAGATGACCAAGGTGTTCCCCAACATGAAGTTCGACGTCGGCCTGCCCCACTAGACGCGTCACCGACGCACCAAGGCCTCCCCTCTTCCGCTTTCCTTATACAGCCTCCGGGTTTCGTTCCTCCCCGTCTACACCGGGCTCCTATACCACCATCCTAGATGTCCCCTTACTCGGGCACGTCTCCCGTCGTCCCTAGGCATACTCCACCCCTCGTCACGTCGCTATAGGTATCTTTGCTGTCTCTCCTACAAAAGGCACGACACTTGCTCTTGTACCCTCCCGTCTGATTGAGACGCGCGCGTGACATGGGCGTTTCGATTGGCATTGAGTAGCTGGAGAGTGGAGAGGGATGTGAATAGATGTCACGTCCACAGCGCGCCAGCATCGCCACTGCCCGCGGCAACGGGCGTGCCGACGCCGAGCGCCCATTCGTCACGCTGCCCGAAGCGGCGGTACTCGAGCAGCACACAGCCAGAGAAGGCCCCGCTCTTCTCAAGTTGCCGGTCGTCTGCGGCGCGCTGGCGGCGCTCGGCTGCCGCTTCTTCGTCGTCGTTGTCATCTGCGAGTCGTTGATGGGTGGGCCGCCGCTCCTCTGCCTTGTCGAGCGCTGGGCGACTGTTGTCCGATTTGGTTGAGGGGGAGCTGGCAGGGTGGTGTTCGACGCTCCTTTCGCTATCTCCCTCGCCGCCAACATCGGAAGGGCCGGAAAGCCCAATGCGGTACCATCCTCCACCCGTCGTGAGCGCAATGAGCTCGTACCGAGTTGTGCTCATTTGCAAAGTTGACGACGGGGTAGAAGTCGCGATCCGCGTCGCTGGTGTCCAGGTGAGGAAGACCTTCTCGTCCAGTCCGGCCTCGCCACGACGGACATCATCGATGCGAGCGCGCATGGCAGCCCAGCCGCCTTCCGTACTGCGCGCCGAGCCGCCGGCGATGGCCTCGACGGGTGGGCGGTGGTGCGTCTTGTGCTCGTCATTCGTGGCCGAATCGTCCGCTGTACCGGCCGTCGTCGTGGCTTGGGTGCCACGCTTGAGAACGACGCGAACCTGAGGGCTCTCGACACCACCCGGCCCGCCACGCTCGCCCCACGTACCCTCCGCGCTTCGTCCGCCAAACGTGCGCAGGGGTATACGGAAGTGCGCCGTCGCCCACTCGGAGGCGAGGTACTTCTTCAGTTGGTTTGAGCCGGGTAGGAGCGACAAGGACGAAGTGGCGGTCGGAAGAATGTGCTTTCGCGTTATGGAGGTGGCCTTGCGAAGTGCCTTGGGCATATGAAAGCCGGAAGATGCCTTGGGAGATGTGGGCTGCGCTACGACTTGCTCGGGATCGATCGCGGCTACGTCCTTGGGAGTCGCCACCGACGGCAAGTGTCCTAGTCTGAAGATGTGTACCGTGCCCTTGTCGCTCGCCACCGCCAATGCTGATAGGTCTGGCGCAATGGCTAGACTCAAGATATAGGCTTGATCGGTGCCTCGTCGGAGCTCTCTGATGAGCGTCGGCTTCGGCGCGGGTGTAGATGTGTTGCCTTTCGATGTGATGGGTGCCACGTCGGCCATGGCGGTGAGGCCAAGTTCCTGACCGAAGCGGATAGCGTCGCCGTTGACGGACCATAATCGGATGAGCGTTCCCCGGTCTGAAGACGTGATCAGCAGACGCCCGCAAGGCGAGAGCGTGATGGAGTTGAGGGCCGAAGAGTGCGCGATGATGACTGTCGATGCACCGATTGGCACGGCATCGGCCTGGGTGCTTGATAGAGAGGGAGAGGTGTCGGAAAGCAGAGGCACGCGCACGAGTTGGACGTGGCCCTTTTGACGTCCTGGCAATGCTATCAACGCAGCACTTGATGCTCGCCTTGACCGCTTCTGTGACTGGCCCGTCGGATATGATAAACTTGACGCTGGTGCTATCGCGGCCAAGCCTGGAGAGCAGGGCCGGATTGTCAGCCTGTTGTGATTGAACCTCGTGCGCAACGGACTCACCTTGGCGACCTCCCTCTGCAATTTCAACAGTGGCACGATGAACAATTGCCCACTCGTCCTGCGCCAGTTCCGGCCGCTCTCGTTCCTTGCCCTTGACACTGGCGAGTGGTGGCTGTCTGCTTTGCAACTGAGTTGCCGAACCGAGCTCGAAGACCATGGCCTTGGTCCTAAGGACCACGACGACGATGTGTGCTTTGCGCGGAACACTTGCCTGCTCCTCGTCCAGCCTGGACTGGGTCACGTTGCCAGGGGACATCGTCTCGGCGAGCGGTGGGAGCGAGAACGAGTGTACCTCGACCCCCGTGACTGCTTCTGAGAACTCGAGCTCCGCCACAGCTGCACCAGCGTCTGGGTCCTGCCTCGGCGTCGGCTCCTTGACTCCGGCTGGGATGGCAGGCTCGGCATCCTTGGCTGCTGCCCTGTCAGTGGGTTGATACCTACTCGTCTTGCGCTCATTCCGAGCGTCGGGCTTGCCCTGGAAGGCCGAGGAAGCGGCGGTTGCGTACATGGCGGAGACGTACATGCTCCGTCCGCCCAGCTCGGAGGAGGAGCTGGGGCGGCTGCTCGCCATTGATGATGCGGAAGAAGCGTCGTCGTCCTCATCGTCACCACTCTGGGCCTCGTCGCCGATCGATCCGAGCACACTGTCGTCCGCGCTGTTGAGCGAACTGGAAGATGCGCTTGCCATCGGTGGTCCTGCCGCCCCAGTGCGGGATCTTGCCGTGTCCCCTGCGCCCTGAGATGGATGACCCTCCCGCACCCCTGACCCCGGCCTCGAAGCCGCCTCAGCGGCGCTGGCAGCCTCATCCCAGAGCACGAGCTTGTTCGGCGCAAAGCGCGGCACCCTGCCACCGCCGACGAGGAGCAGCAAGGACGAGTGCTCGACGGGGAGCGCAAAGGCGAGGCCGCCCTCCGCGGAGCGGTAGTCGCGCCGGGCGAGGAGTTGGAGGGGCGAGGTGCGGGCGATGAGGAAGCCTGTCGGCGTGGCGCAGGTGAAGAGGTCGGGAGCAGCGCTGGAGCTCTTCGGACCTGTCGGCGCTGTCACGGCCGGTCCTGACGAGCTCGGCGAGGTCGATGCCGATGATGCTGGGACCGAGAAGAAGGCGGCATGGAGGAAGGCAGGCGCGGGAGGGTGCGACGTGAGCGCATGCTGGCGGGCGAGATGCATCGTGCTCGTCCGCCCTCAGCTCACTGGCCCTCGAGCTCGACTTGTACCTCGTCGGTGCTGAGCTGCTCGTCGTCGTCGTTGTCGAGACGGCGCTGGCTCGAGACCAACACCGCTTAAAGCAGTCACCATGCGGACGCCTTGACACTCCTGGACCTCACCGCGCTTTCGTATACAGCAGGGTCAAGCAAGCTGGTAGCAAAGCAACAAGGATACATTGTCGACCACAAGAGCCCGTCTTGAGTCAGGAGGAAGTCTACAAGGAGAGTTGCCCAAGCATATCGTCGAGCCCACACCGAGGCGGGTGCTCGAAATGAGGCGGAAGCGCCCCCTCCCCACCGCGCGCCAGCATCTCGCGCGTGTTGAGGCCGAGCCGGGCCCACGCGTCGTGGAGCTCTTCCAGGTGGGCGGCGCGACGCTCGGCATGGCGCTGAGCGCGGGCGTGGGCGCGAGTCGGGCCCAGAAAGGTGAGGGAGAGGAAGGAAGGTTGCGCGCGCTTGGGCGGTGTCGCTGGGGCTGTCGCTGATGCTGCTGGTTGCGCTCGTCGGGGAGATGGTGAGGCGCACGATGAGGAAGATGAGGACGCCGCCGACGAGGTTGAGGAGGGCGGAGAGGGTGGTACGATGCTGGCGTTGACCGTCAAGCAGAGTGTACCAGCTCGAGGCGACTGAGGGTAGTCAAGGAGGCGCACAAGCGAAGGTCAGTTGAGCTCTGTATCCCCAATCAGACGCCCGTTCGTAACTCACCAAGTCACCCCAAGTTCCTCCTGCCGTCGTCTTGGCCCTGGTCCTGGCGTCGGCCTCCTTCTCGCAGTAGGCAGGCGGCGGCGCGGACCACGTCTCCTCGCCCACCTCGGGCGCACCCAAGTCCGAGCGCGAGTCATCGTCCACGTCATCCAAGCACGCCACCACCACGCCATCCGCCGCGGCGGCGTCCACGGCCGCCGTGGGCAATGCCGCCCACTCGGCGTCCGAACAGCGGATGCGGTACCCATCGTTGATGAAGCGCTGCGAGTTGGCCCAGAAGCGCGCGGCTTCTTGCGCCTCCTCGTCGTCGGGGTACAGGCGGGCCGCTTGGGCGGGCGTGAGGATGCGCGAGCTCGAGGCGTGCTGGTAGGTCATGCTTGTTGGGAATGGCAGGGCCAGTGGGCGGCTGGTCGGGTTGGAGGGGTCGGCGTGGTGCGCGTCGCACTCGGTGCACGGCGCCATGGTCGCGTACGATTGCGGGCAGAGGGCGGCTGTCGAAGAGGAGACGGACACCATTGTCTGTGTTGGCTTGCAAGAGGTACTCTTGGAGGTTGTTGCTGTAGTTGTCGATCGGCAAAGGTGCCTGGCGAGGAGGAAGGTCTCGAGGAAGGCAGAAGCGGGTGAGCTCGATGGGATGCTGGACAGCTGGTGAGGAGGAGAGATCAGCATTCGTCGCCCCTCGCTGCCCGGCATATATACCATTGCCCTGCTCCCTCGCTGCCCCCTCGGCGTCCCCAGCGCCGAATGGGGCATCGCTCACATGGTTGAGTACGGCGTGATCGTCGTCGTTGAGGAGGTGGTGGTGATGGGAGTGCGACACGACATCCTTCCCACGTCGACCCGACAAAATGAGACGGCGCGCGGCGACGAGGGCGCGACACACTTCATTCACTCCGTCACAAGATGAGAATAGCAAGACGATCACATCCTCATCCACTCGGGCGGAGTCCCCACTCTCGCGCGCGCGCCGCGTCGGTGAGGCGCTGCCAGTCAGGTCAGCGTACAGTCCGTCATGAAGATTGTCTACAGCGTGCGGATAGAGTGAAGGAGAAAGGGAAGCGTCGCTCAGAACCGCACCGGGATCGGCAGCAGAGTAGGCGTCGGTGGCGTGGAGGACGGCGGCGTGGAAGGGAAGGATGGCCGTGCGCTCGGGAAGCGTGGGAACGCCGGCAGTGGTTGGCTGGCGGCCTGCTTGTCGTTGCCGTCCTTGGCGGGCACGGGCGGGCCATCGAGTCGGTTGCGCAGCTCGCGCGACGACTGGTTGCGCGTCGGCACGTCGCCCCAAGTCGAGGACGGCGCTGCGGTGGTGGGCAAGGCAGTGCCCGTCGGATAGTCCCAAGCCCGAGGTACGAGAGCCATCGGCATGACCCATGTAGCAGCAATCACGACCCCTTTGCCCCCACCACGCGCATCTTGCTCGTGGATCGCCCGGAACTCGAGCTCGACCCACATCGAGATGTACTTGAGGAAGGGGAGCAGCTCCGGCATGCTTGCGCTGATCGCCATTGTCTGCAGGAAGGAGAGGAACGCCGACGAGATTGACTGTGCCGTGGAGAGGTGGCTCATGGCTAGGGGCGGAAGGAGGATCTCATATCCCCACCAATGCAGCACAAAGCTCAGGCGATCCGTCGGGAAGCCGACTGTGCTTGTGGCATCGCCAGCCGGTGACACCGCCACAGAAGACAGGTCGGCCAGCGCATCAAAGGCACCGGCCGAAGAAGCCAGCTGGGTGGCAATCGTCGTCCGAGGCGAGAGCGCCAGCGACAGCGGCGACATGCCGAACACCTTGGGGATCGACTGCTGCGCCTGCTGTACGCGCGCAAGCGTATCGATGGCTGCCGTCAAGCGAACTGCACCAACGCTGTCTTCGTCGTTCGTTTCGTCATCGTCCCCTTCCTCAGGAATGCTGGTGGTCGCCACCGTCGCCGATGTTGATCTTGACGTCGTCGGACTGGGCTCAAGCGCGACAGCGGCGACGGCAGCCATCCCGACAGCTGCAGTGGCAGCCAGTGCACCGGCACTTGGCGCCGTGGTCGTAGCCGCCACCCTATCGTCTTCATCTTGTAGAGCCTTGGCACTCGCGGTCGTTGAGAGAGATGATGTCCTCGCGCGCACCTTGTCGAGGATATGAGTCAGCGACCTTCGAGCCGCGGAGTGCGGAGCTTGTGAAGTAGGTGCACAGGGTGGATGGTCATTGTTGTCGAGCTTCTCTTGGGCGTCGTTGATGGCATCGGAGTCGGCCAGTACGACCGGGTCTGGTAGTGCCGAGTCGTCGCGAATGCCAGTGAGAGCAAGGTCTCGCCTTGACAGCCCTAAGCTCGACGATGCCGGTGCTGTCGAGGCGACTTGGATGGGCGGAAGCAACGGTCCCAAAATGCATCGAGGTTGTGCAGGAACGGCTGCGCTTTCAATAAGCGGATCGCTCGACGCTTTGGCTGTCGAGGCCGGTTGCGAGGCGCCGAGCAGAGTAGTGAGTGGATCGAGAGACCGGGCTCGAAGTTCGCCAATGATGCCGTTGGCAAGGTCCATGTTCAATAGGGCAGCCTTGAGCTTCCGAATCTGCTTGGGTGTCAGCTCTACCGACGCAGAGGGTGGCGCCGTCCGCGTCGCTTCTTTGCCTGTCTGAGCGTCTTTGGAGGTCGCCAGCCCGAGTGAGAATGGCGATGCGCGGCGGAATAGAGGGAGCCGTTTGGACGCATCTGACGAAGACGTCAAGGGCTGATCTGATGTTGATTTGCCGACGGGACTGGTGGTCTCTGATTCTTGTTTCGCACTCGTGTCGTTTTCGAGGTTCCGCTTGACAGCAGTCTCATCAAGAATGGGAGCTGCTGAACGGGAAAGTAGGCTCCACCTGCGTGCCTTGGGCTTGCTTTCCGCCGTCGCTTCGTCAGCGTGAGGATGTCCATTCGCTGTCATAAAGACGTATCAGCTGACGGCTATCTGGCGTAACAGGAAGAAGACGGAGCTCACCTTTGTCCCCTTGAGCCTGGTCAAGCTTGGATGGCGGGCCAGCGTGCTGATGTGGGATGCCTTGTACTGACAGCGATCCACAGAGCATGAGCTCGAGCGCAGCCGCATGACGCTGAGCGACGACGTGCTTGCGCGCCACCTTGGCCTTTGCTGGCCGAGCTGGTCTGATGGCCAGGGGTCTGTCCGTTGAGCTTGGGCTCCTCTTCTTGCGTGCTTTGCTCTTGAGAAAGGCAAGGTCGAGTGACCTCCTTGGCGGGGGCGCCTGATCCGGGCCGCCGTTATGGTCAGCTCCAGCACCAGCTAGGCGGGGAGATGAGAATAAGTCTGGACTTGAGCGAGTTGCGAGTGGGAGTGAAGCCGCACCGAGACTGGATGTCCGCAGCGGAGGTGTCTCGTCCTGTCCCCGGCCCTCATCGTCGTCATCGCCCTCGTCGTCACTCAGCGCAAGGGGCGGGGCGGTGTGCATGATGGCATTGAGGTCAAAGGACACCCTCCGCCTCGTCTTGGCCTCTGCTTGACGGTGGTGTTGCTCTGGTTGTGCTTGGGCAGCGCTGAGCTTGTCATCTGGCTGGTCCCCTTCAGGAGTCAGAGGCAGGTGTGTCGCTGACGAGGCCCGGACTGGGATCTGGACCGAGTAGGCGCGGGTCTGCCGCTTGCTCAGGATGGAGCGTGGGCTGAGCATTGGCTGCTGTTGTACGAGGTCGGTGGCTAGGGAGCTGAGCGGGTAGCAAGCTGGATCGGTGTCTACGCGTCGATGTTGAGGAGGGTCGTGAATGGTCGTCAGAGGTCGTCACAGTGGTCGTCAAGATGTCGTCGCCGCCGAGCCAGAGGGATGGTCGTCCGGCCGCCGCGTGCCCATCCTTCTGCTGGCCAGCAGTCGATGTTGATGATGGTGAGGAGGAGCCTCAATGGCGGGCGAGGTGGTGGTGTTGGGAACGGGCCTCAGGGGCGACGAGGTCGAGGACCATCGGGGTCTCGGCATCTTGCTTACCTAAGGATCGCCTCAGCAAGACACAGGCCTTCACCGTCTCATCCTGGTGAAAGAGACGCTGACGCGGACCCCGACTCCTTCCTCCTTACGTCCACCACCTCCCTTGTTCCCGGCATTGCCTTCTACTTCGTCACAGGCTCGGAACACTCATTGCTTCCAGCACCTTGCCAACGCTCAAGGGGGGCACACGCGCGGTCAAGCCCAGGCCCAAGCGGTTCACGAGCGGCGGTCACTCTCTGACTTGGGACGTGTACAAAGGGAAGCACGACGAGGACGCGGAGGCGCTGCGGTAGGCAGGCAGGCTAGCAAAGGAGGTGCACACCTCGATGGCGAGTCTTGTAGCAGGAGCAAGCCGAGCTCGATTGCTGGCAGCATACCCAGCGCTCACTCGGTGCCCTCGCTCGCCTTCAGCGTATAGGACAACACGCACCTTCGTCACCCGGACACCTCTTCAACACCCACGCCACATCGCTGCCTCGCCCACCCCTGGTGCCCTTTCCCTCAAGATGATGGCATCCCAGACTGGCCGCGCCTTGGCCACCCACGCCGCCGGCGCATCCTCATCAAACTCCAGTGCGGCGGCGTCGACGACGTTCCCACTGCCCGGCTTTGAGGTGCCACCCTCGGCGAAGGATCAACCGTCACACGCCGTCTTCACCAAGCCATTGGAGACTCCAGTACAGGACAAGCGCGAGTACAGGCTGATACAGCTGCCGAACGCACTCCAAGTCCTGCTGATCCATGACGCCGACACCGACAAGGCAAGCGCAGCCATGGACATCAAGGTCGGCCACCTCTCCGATCCCAAGGAGCTTCCTGGTCTGGCACATTACCTAGGTGAGCATCTCACTTGCCAGCCAGCAGCAGAGAACAATGTTTGCTGACTTACGTCCCTGCGCTTGACAATTAGAGCACATGCTCTTCCTCGGCACGGAAAAGTATCCGGTCGAGAACGACTACCACGCCTTCTTGTCCAACCACTCGGGCTCATCGAACGCGTACACGGGCATGGACAACACTTGCTACTATCTCGATGTCGGCCCGGACCACCTCGAGGGCGCTCTGGATCGCTTCTCCCAGTTCTTCCTGAAGCCTCTCTTCAACGAGTCGTGCACCGAACGAGAGGTTCGTGCCGTCGATTCCGAACACAAGAAGAACCTGCAGAACGACGCCTGGCGAGCGTTCCAGCTGGAGAAGTCACTCAGTGACCCAGCCCATCCGTATTCCAACTTCGGTACCGGATCAGCATCGACACTCTGGGATACGCCACGCTCGCAAGGCATCAATGTGCGCGAGGAGCTTCTCAAGTTTCACGAGCGCCACTACAGCGCCAACGTCATGAAGCTCGTCATCCTCGGCCGTGAAAGCCTGGACCAACTCACGCATTGGGCCGTCGAAAAGTTTGGCGGCGTGCCTAATCGATCCATCGCGCCGCCCTCCTTCCCGTTCTCCCCTCTCGGCAAGGACCAGCTGCAGACCCAAGTCTTCTACCAGACCATCAAGGATCAACGCGCGCTCGAGCTCGTCTTCCCCATTCCGGACCAAGGACCTCTCTACGAGACCAAGCCGGCTCACATCGTATCCCACTTCATCGGTCACGAGGGTCAAGGCAGTATCCTCTCCTATCTCAAGGCGCAGGGATGGGCCAATTCTCTTGGTGCCAGCGGAGGGAGCGGAGCAGATGGATTTTGCTTCTTCAAGGTCGTCGTCGATCTCACACCGGCAGGACTGGAGCGCTATGAGGACGTCGTACGCTCCATATTCAGGTATATCAACCTGCTCAAGACCCGCGGCGTCGAAGATTGGGCATATCATGAAGTCGAACAATTACAACGCCTGGCCTTCAAGTTTGCAGAGAAGATGCCTCCGGCTTCCTACACATCCGACCTCGCCTCTCAACTTCAAGAACCCTACCCTCGCGAGTGGATCATCAGTGGTGGTACCCTCATCCGGAGGTTTGGCGTCGACGAGATCCGCCAAACCCTCGACTGCCTCCGACCCAGCAACTGCCGAATCTTCGTAGCTTCAAAGACAATCCCGCCAAGGTCTGCCGAGGGTGGCGCGCAGCAACAGCCTTCGCGCTCCTGGGACAACAAGGAAAAGTGGTACGGGACACCGTATCTGATGGAGCCCATCTCCCCTGCCATTATGAGGATAGAGAGCGAGCCTACGGCGCTAGGGCAACACGATCCGGCATCACAGCCAGACCAAGCTCAGAAGGCTGTGCCTGTTATCGACGACTTCAACCTGCCCAAGCCGAACTCGTTCATTCCCGAGTCTCTGGACGTGCCAGCAAAGGTGATCGAAGTCGCCTCCGCAACCGGGTACAAGCACGCGCTTCGCCCACTCCTCATTCGCGACACGCCCAAGACGAGACTGTGGTACAAGCGTGACGATCGCTTCTTCTTGCCCAAGGCAACGCTCATGTTCACACTCAAGAATCCCATCATCGATGTCACGCCCGCCAATGCCGTGCGGAGTCGGCTTCTCACTCGATTGCTCAAGGACGCCTTAACCGAGTTCTCCTACGACTCCCTGCTCGCCGGTCTCGGCTACAACGTCGACGCACATGGCGATCACATCGGACTCAGTATTGACGGATACAGCGACAAGCTGCCCGTCCTCTTCCGGACCATTCTGGCCAAGCTGGCCGCCTTCTCCACCGAGCTTGATCCCAAGCGCTTTGAGCTCATCAAGGAGAAGACGCGAAGGGCGTACGAAAACTTTGCCCTTGAGGCGCCGTACCAGCATGTGATTTACTACCGGAGCTTCCTACTCGAGGAACGCGGCTGGACGGTCCAAGAAAAGCTGCAAGAACTTGAGACCATCGAGCTCGAGGACTTTAGGCGTTACATTCCCGAAGTCCTTGCCCGCTCTCATCTTGAGCTTCTTGTGGACGGCAACATAGACCGCGAAGCTGCTGAGCGCCTTGTCGATGAGGCTGAGGGCATCCTTGACGGAGCGGCTCTGCACCCATCCGAGCTTGTCGGTCGGCGCAGCCTTCTCCTGCCACCTGGGAGCAACACGATCTGGACCAAGGAGGTCTCTTCGCCAGCTGAAGTCAATTCTGCGGTCGAAGTCTACCTCCAAATCGGCACCGACGATGCTGTCGCGTTGACGAATGGCTCGGCAACAGCAGGCGCGATTGCGGCTGCGAGCGCTGCAGAGCGCACCAACGTCAAGGCGCGGTCGACGCTGTCGCTCCTTGCCCAGATTGCAAACGAGCCTTGCTTCGACACGCTACGGACCAAGGAGCAACTGGGCTACATTGTCTTCTCGGGCGCTACCTGGACCCCGAACTCAATGGGCTTCCGCGTCATTGTCCAGTCGGAGCGACCGGCCGCATACCTCGAGCAGCGTGTCGAGAGCTTCCTGGGCACGACTCTCCGGGACATCCTTGCCAACATGACTCCGGCCGAGTTCGACAAGCACCGGGCCAGTCTGATCCAAGAGAAACGGCAGAAGCCCAAGAATATGTGGCAGGAGGCATCGCGGTTCTGGACGACGATTGCCACTGGCAACCTCGACTTCTTGTCACGGGAGCGCGACATTGAAGCGTTGCAGCATATTACTCTCGCTGATGTGCGCGCTCTGTACGACGCCTTTATTGACCCGCGGTCTCCTCGCCGGGCCAAGTTGTCAGTACATCTCCAAAGCCAAGTCAAGCAGCGCCGCTTTGGAACGCGTGCAGCCGACGAGCTTCGCAAAGCTATCGAAGCGCAGCTTGGCGCTTCTACTGGCTCGAACGGCGTTGCCATCCCTGCGGGTCCGGACGGGCAAGATCCATGGGAGACGCTCAAGAGCCAGCGTCCCAGCGTGGAGACCGTCAAGGAGTTCGTATCGCAGACGCTCACGGCTGCCTCTGCGCCTTCCGATCAAGTGCAGCAGGTGCTTGGTCTGGTGCATTCGCTCGCTGAGCAGTATCCCGATGACGATACCGCTGAGGCCGGGAAGAAGACGGACTCGGGAGTCGAGGTGCACAGCCCTGCCACCTTCATCTCTGATGAGGCCTCGACGGCCTTCAAGGCTGGGCTGGCGCTGAGCACAGCGCCTACGCCCGTCATGTCGCTTGCGCAGTTGGCTCTGCCTGACGAGCACACGGGCGGGCTGGTAGGCGCCGGTATCGTTGCCTGGACCGGTGGCGACAGTAAGGAGAAGGCCAACTTGTAGAATGCGCCATCCTGGCGTCCCCTTTCCACATGGACTTCATGCCTCGTTCTGGACGACTCCGACCCACCCCTCCTGCTGTCCGTCTGTAGCGCTGCTCTTGCTCTCACTCCCATACGCAGACCCATCCATCAAAGCAATTGCACGAAGGAACTGACTGAATGCTGCTCGACATGATCAGTTCAAAGTCACGAGATCTCAGACGCGTCGACGCGTGGTGGCGCGTTGTCGGTGGCGAGATCAACACACGCCGGCTGGAATCATTCATTCAGAGGACCACCATCATCGCTGACCACCATGTGAAGGAAGCACAGCGATGGCCTCAACGTCTCAAGCGCAGTATCAAGCAGGGCATAGCGGTGGCGGCTCGGGTGACGCGCACCGCTATGCGTACGCGCAAGAAGCTCCATGCTACGCTCCTACTACGCGGGCAGATCCCCCCAACCAAGTGTATCTCAACTTCTCTTCGACGTGCGAGGTGAGCAGCTTCCTGCTTTGCCCGTAGGCAAGTCAGAGCTCTGACCTCTTCTTGTGACAGATCTGACGACAAAGACGGATGTGGGCCGACAGCCGGGTGTCAAGTGGAGCCTGAGCTCGTTCAAGCCTGGCAATGGCGTTCAGGACTTGTTGCATCCTGACATTGGCAAGTTGTGGCAGTGAGTTCGACCTCTGCTTTGCCACGGAAGCGTACGCTGACGATGATGGGACCTCTCCAGGAGCGATGGGACGCAGCCGCACTTCGTCAACATCCAGTTTCCCAAGCGCACAGCCGTCACAGTCAGTACCGACCTCACCAGTTCCTTGAACGCAGCATAGAGCCGCTGACGGTCTGCTCTCCCCCTTCCCCTCAGCACGTAGCCATCTACCTCGACCACAAGCTAGACGACAGCTACACACCCACCAAGATCTTGATCAAGGGAGGTACCTACTTCCACGACCTCGTCGACATCCGCTACCGCGAGTTCACCGAGCCGAGCGGGTGGAAGTTCTTCGTAATGGTCAAGACCAATGCACGCATACCAGAGGAGGCCGAGGTCGACTCGTACACGGTTGCAGGGGCGCCCGTCGCGCCATCGACTCCCTCATCCCAAGGCTCGCAACCGACACCCATGGTCCCGATCCACGCCTGGCTCCTCCAAATCTGCATCCTGGGCAACCACCTCAACGGCAAGGACACCCACGTTCGCGGCGTGCACATCTTTGGACCGCCCGCCGAGCTGCCGCCCTCCGTGCTGCGAGCTGCGAGCATGGGTCCGCACGGGCTCGGATCCAGAGCGACGTCTGCGCTCGCAAGCGGCCGACTCGGCCAAACGGGAGCAGCCTCCTCGTCGACGACCTTTTCCTCGCCGATGGACAGACTCGAGCACGTCCTCTTCTCTTCGGACTCCACCAGCGGCTCGGCAGAGCTCAGGGCATCGGGTACGCGTGCCAGGAACGCGGTTCTACCTCCTGGGCTAGACGAACAAGACGCAGCCTACTTGAAGGTAGGCCTCTCAGGCGGGGGAGGCGATATCAACGGTGCAAGCAGACGTGCAACAGGAGACGACGGCGAAGACGACCTTCCCGCCCTCAGTCGCACCTTCACGCTCGGAGCTTCCGTACGATGATAGAAGAAGAGCGCGTCATTTGCTGGATCAGTTGGTCAATTGCAAGGGACACGAGGAGAGTTGTGGAGGAGCTCGGACGCAAGCCGGCTCTTACAGGGAGAGATAGACACGGGACGGTCCGAAAGTAGAGAGCTAGGAGCAACATTGTCCGCTGAGGAAAGGAGCCAGGAAGGAGGTCGAGAAAGGGGAGCCGGGCGCGGTAACGTGCGCGCGCGCGCTCGTCTAGGACGCGAGAGTGAGGTGGCGAGAGTCCGATACACAACATTTCCGCCGAAGGAGAGATGGGATGAATGCTTGGCCAATGCGTACCGAGAGAGGCCCAGCGAACCGAGAGAGAAGAAGCCGGAGGATGGTGTCGATCCATCAGTGGGCAGGGTCGTCCACGAGCACATCCAGGATGGCCTGGTTGATGAACGCCTTGCGGCCGGACAAGTCGGCGTGCGGGAAGGCTGCAATGACCGCCTCACGCACCGTCCGCTTGGTCACCGAGTTGAGATCATTGTGCTGCGCGATGAACGAGCGCACCGCGCGCTGAATGTCGGCATCAGACGGGTTCGTCGTCGTCGTGGGGGAGTCGCCTGGGGTGCCGATAGGGCTGGCGCCCGTAGCGCCGAGGAAGCTGGGCATGCGTAGGCCAGCACTGAACGTGCCAGTGGAGAACCGAGTCGGATCGAGCTCGAGCTGAGGCGTCGGCATGCCGTACTGTCCGCTCGCGCCGACGTCGTGAGGCAGATAGTTGGTCGTGGCCAGGGGCTGCATCGTGAGCGAGTGCGTCGAGCCCATCTGGTGGTAGCCCGAGTTGCGAGCCATGTACTGGCTCGGGATGCCGTAGCGATCTTGAGACATGGGCGTGTCTGTCTCGTGCACCGAGCCAGAGTAGTGCGAAGCCGGTCGTGACAGGCCGATCTGAGCTTGCGACGGGTAGACGGGGTTCTCGCGCAAATCAGGCGAGGCGCGCCGGTTCCAAAGCTCTTCTTCCCATGCTGCCCAGGTCATGAGCGGGATTTCATCCTGTAGAGTAGAACACAGCCATAAGTGTCTGGTCAAATGATCCAAAGCTACTGTGTCGACACTCACAGGAGAGAACTTGCCCTCGTCATGGATGACGACCTTCTGTCCTGATTCCCCAACCACAATACGCGTTGAACCCCATGAGAAGTCCTGTGAGAAACACAAGAGGTCAGCACTGGTAGCAAGTGGCAATCAGAAAGCAAGCAACTCACGTCCATGTGCCAGAACGCATAGAGAGGCAGGAACAGCGACCAGATGGGCAGGCCGCAGATGTAGACGAGCATCCAGCCGATCATCTCGAACTTGCGGTTGAGCAGGAAGATGATCGCCTGCAGACCGTAGATGGCCGCCAGCATGATGATCGACAGGATCGGCACGGTGAGGTTGGTTGTCGTGACGAGAACGATCAAGTAGACGATGTAGATCACCGTGAGAGGTCTGTGAATGGGGAGCGTTGTAAGAATTCCAGCTACAGTAATGTCAGATGACCGATGACTACTCACGCGACGACCGTAGAGAGCAAGTCGATCATGACCACGAAGCGCATCGAGAAGCAGCAGAACCCACAGAGGCCCGGCGTGAAGATGAGCTCGAAGAGATTGTGCACCGTCGAGTTGATCCAGCGCCGACGCTGCGAGAGCAACACCTTCCACTCCTCGGGGGCTGCCGTCCTGGCCTTGCCATCGCGGACAAAGATGGTCTTGTAGCCGGGGAAGTGCTTGAGCACCAGCGTCGTCAGGTATCGATCCTCACCGAGGTGAAGGAGGTTCTTGCTGTGAAGGGTGTCGACTCGGTTCTCGGCATAGTCGTCGACGATGGAGTTGGCGATGAAGAGCGGTCGGTGCGTGTCCGGTGTCCGGATGCGGAACATCGAGAAACAACCGGGCAGACACGTCACGGAACCGAAGAGCGACTCAAACGCCTTCGCGAGGTAGTGCGAGATGTAGTACTCGTAGACCTGGTGTGAGCAAAGGAGGTCAGCGGCTGCACAGGTCGACATTGCATTGTCAACATACGAACCTGAAGCATGGTAATGATCGACTTCTTGGCGTTGGACAGCGACGTCTCGCCACACAGACCGATGACCTTCTTGTCGTTGGTGAACGCAGACACGAAGCGGTTGAGGCAGAGCGGGTCGACCTCGGTATCGGCATCGACTTGGAGGACGTATTCATAGAAGCTCGGGTTGACGCCGATCACGTTCTTGATCTGGTGGTAGACCTCGAGCTCGAGCGGGTTCATCGGCAGGCCAAAGTGGACCTTGTTGAGGAAGCGCATGAGCACAAGCTGGGAGTCACGCTTGCCGCGGTTCCCTGGGCGCTGACGCTCTGTAGGCTTGCCACACTTGACGACGACGAGGTAAGGCACAACGTGACCAGCGTGCTCGTACAGGCCACTGTAGATCTTGCCCATGTTGTGTTGCTTGCTGCCCTCGCCGAGCGAGAGGAAGCTGAGCGGTTCGGGGTCGATGTTGGGGTCGGCACCGAGGATGTCGAGCACGATGCGCGGCGTCGGACGGTCGTTGCCCGCACCAACAATCATACCGTCGCAAATGATGAAGAGGAGCTTGCGCTTGTCATCGTACTTGAGAGCGGCGAGCGAGTTAATCGTCTTGCGCATCGAGTCCTCGCCCTCGGTGTAACATGGCACCTGGCAGATCACGAACTTGTCGTGCTCCTGAGGCTTGCGCTTCTTGGAGAATTGCAGCGCCGCCAAGAACTTGAAGGCGATGATCGACACCATCATGATACTGAGGATGAGGAGCAGGTACCGCGAGAAGATACAGCGCGCCGAGTTACGGCTGTCCGTCTTGCCGATGTAGAACAAGTTCCGAAGACAGATCCGTTGCCGCTGGAGTACGTCACTGGGAAGGCGCAGGCCATCGAACAGCTCGGTGATGTCTTGGCCCGGACGCTGGGTGATCAGGCTGATGATGGCATCGCTCATGAACTTGGGGTCCGTGTTCGGAGGTGCTTGCATGTTGTCGGGTGCGCGAACCACGCCCTTGTTGCCTTGTTGGACGTAGGAGGTCACGTCGTAGACGCCACCGCGGTAGATGGCCACCGAGCGTCCGTCTTCGACAAGGTTCCGAATGCCACTGGGCGTGTAACCCATGAAGCCGACGCGGTAGTTGGAGCGCATGAGCCACATCGACTCGTAGTACCAATCTGGGCGGACATCATTGACCAGGTAGGCACGGAAGTCGTGGTACTGGGCGTTGACATCGCTTTCGTTGTTGCTGTTGAGCTGAATCCAAGGGCTCACGCTGCCATCGACACCGTTGCAAAGGGCGTTGACCTGGACGGGGAAGATACCCGTTGCATCGAAGCCCGCGTACTTGCGCAACGCTGCCTCAGGCACGACCTTGATCGCGTTGACATGGTAGTCGGTGAGCTTGTCCAGATCGAAGACTTCACCGCGAATCGAGGTGTAGCCGTTGTTCCGGAACTCGTCTTGGCTGTAGACGTGCTCCTTGGGACAGATGATGTTGCCGAGGAAGATGATGACGAAGATGGCGCACGCACAGGTGAACCAGATCATCAAGTTGATCGCCAGCTTCTCGCGCCATGCCATCCGGATGTCCGGTCGTTTGAGAGAGCCAAAGAGGGAGAGCACCGGCGATGGGATGAACCAGGTGAGCAGCCAGGTAATCGTGACCCACTTGCGACGGGCAGCAGTGGTAGGTACTTCCTCCGCAATTTGACCTTCCTTGTTGTTGATCCTATTGACTGGGCCAGAGAATGGCGCCGTCCCGCCGATGGCGCCAGCCTTCTCGTTGATGCCGCGTGACTCGTCCGCAAACATGTTGCGTGACGGTGCGTAGGCTTCGGAGCCCATGATGGAGGGTGAGGCCGTGTTGAAGCCTCCGTTGCCCCCGTAGCTCGCACGCGGCACGTGAGAATGGCTGAGGTAACCGGAGAAGGCGCTCTTGGTGTCGATGTCGTCTGCATCGCGAGAGCCCACCAGTGGGACCTTGGCACTTGAAGTGTCCTTGAATGGATCTCCGTAGATGTGAGCCGCACCTCCAGGGCTGGCCAAGTCCGCCGCACTCGCGCCGACTGCACCAGCAAGACCCGCCTTGCTCGCCTCTGAAGCACCAAAGGGCGAAAAGAAGTCCGAGTCGGCTCGAGCGGCCAGATCGGCCTCCAGTGTGCCCCTCTTGTCGTTCGCCTTGACCTCGTCTGGGTCGGCGGCTCGAAGCTCGTCTTCGAGCTCGCGGAACGCGCTGTGGGAGAGGAAGACCTTGTGACGACCACCGGCTGCCTCGGCATCGGTCCAGCCTAGTACCTCCTTGGACAGGGCGAACTTTTGCTTGGCCTCGGAGCCAGTCGCATCGACAAGTCCGACGGTGTGGAGCGTGCGCGATTCAGAGTAGCGTTGACAGAATTCCTCGTACGTCATGTTCACCGTGTACTCGTTGGTAAACTTGCGCGCCATCTCCGTAAGGCTGTACTCCTTGATCTGCTGCTTGACCACACGCGCCTCGCACTGGTTGGGTAGCTGGTTGTCGTTCGGTCGCAGCGCGATGACGAACCAAGGCTTGGTGTCCTCGAGTGTCTCGTAGAGTGTATCCAGAGCGCTGCGGAAGTCGCCGGCGACGCAACGCACACCAGCCACCTTGCTCTTCTTGACACCACCCGCTCCAGCGTTCTCATCGCCAACCGCGGTGTCGCCGCCATCTTCGTCCGAGTCTCCTGCTCCACCATCTTCATCATCATGACCGCCACTCGTCTTCTTGGTACCCGCACGCCGCAGCGTCCCACCACCAGCATTTGGCCTCCGCATACTCGGTGCTCGCACCGGCTTGACACTCTGTTGAGCCGCCACCACCGTCTGCTCGCTGCGGGGGTGCGTTTGCATCTTGAGAGCGCGCGTGTTGAACAAGGAGCGGACGAAGCTCAGGCTCGAGCCTGGGAACAGCGCGCCGCTCTCAGGCACAGCGTTGGCACCCTTGCCGTTCGCGCCCGCAGGCGCAGAGCCCCGAAGAAGCGACACAAAGTCGGGGCTGATCGTCTCCGTATTGCGCTCGAGCAAGTCTTCGCTTGTGTAGGTCACCGAGCCGGAATAGTGGCTCACGGTGAAGGTGGCGTAGCCGCTTCGATCCGCAGGCCCGACCTTGAAGCTGGGGTGGTTGCCCCAGCGCTTGCCGAACGCCTCGATCATGGTGTGATCCGTCTTCTTGGGCATCCGACGCGCCTGGTCGTCCATGATGTGGATGAGTCCACCCGGGTGATTGGTGATCAATCGAACGCAGTCGGAGTTGTCGAAGTAGGGCACGTCTGGACACAAGAATGTGATCTCTTCGTTGGCCATGTCCTCGCGTGGGCGCTCGAAGATGTGCTTGAGCATCCAGTTCTGTTGCTTCTCTGCTGCGAAGTTGACGCAGAACTGGTCGAGCGAGTTTTGGCTTCGGCTGAGGTTTTGAGGCCCGGGGAAGTCGAGGAGACCGATGAAGGTCTCAAAGTCGTCCTTGCACATCTTCTCGTTGATGTGCTCGGTGAGCCAGGAGAAGAGGAGCGAGTAGAGCGACTTGGCCAGATCATCGCGATTGGCGGCGGCGCCGTCGGCATCGAGCAAGATGGTGCAGATCTCGTTCTTGATCATCTTGGTCTTGTATGTGAGCGACTCCTCCAAGGACTTGGTCTCTATGCCAAGGAACTCGGCGACCGTGTGTAGGAGCTCTGGATTGCGGACAGAGGCGGCGTCTTGGGTCCGGTGGCGGTCCTGGTAGAACTCGACATTGCCAAGGTGGAGAATTGCTGCGAGAACCTGGCAGATGGAAGCCACTTGGCGTTTTGTGAGACCAATGTTCTTGAAGGCGTCCTTGAGACGGGAGAAACTGGCGGCGTCGTCGTGCGCCGTCTCCTTGGAGCCGCGCGAGTGTTGCCCGAGATATCGGAAGCTCGACACGTCTGTGATTTTGAGGAAGCTCTTCTCTTCTGCTGTTGCGCCTGCAGTGAGATAGTAGAAGACGTTGAAGGTGCGTTCGGAGGCTGCTGCTGAGACTACGCGCGAGCGTTCGAGATAGTAGTCGAGGATCTTGGCACCGACCAGCTTGCCTGCCTCGCCGAACTGGAGCTCGGTGTAGCACCCGAAGCGGGACGCGTTGGCGTTGTCGAGTGTCCGCGCGTTGCCAAAGCTGTTGAGCACATACTCTGCTGAAGGGATCTGGTAGGCCAGCTTGGATCCCTTCTTGCCTGGCGGGGCCGCACTGAGGTTGATGAGCTCGCGAACGGCCAGTCTCCTGAGCTCCGTCTTTCCGCCGCCCGTCTCTCCGCTGTGAACGAGCAGCCAGTCAGTATGGGCTGTCCGGTTGAGCGCAGACAGAGGCAGACTCACCTGAAGAGGAGGCTCTGGTCCTGGCCTGTCCGTTGCATGTAAAAGTAGGCGTTGCATGCGGTGCCAAAGATGTGCGGCGGCAGGGCGATGGCGCTGGCCAGGCGCGTCGTCTGGCGGTAGTGCGCGGCATACTCTCTGAGCTGCTCGTCCGTGTTGCGGTTGCCGGACGCGCCATAGGGGTTGACGCTGACGAGGACCGAGTCGGCGAGGGCCGTGTATGGCTGGTGGGAGAGGTAGCGCTCCCGCAGCACGCTGAAGAGGGAGTCGGGCGAGATGGCCGTGAGCGAGCTCAGCCGGGACACATCCTCAGGCGTAGGGGAGCCGACCATGACTGCGTGCGCTCAACGCCCACGTCGTCGCCGTTGTCGTCGTCGTCGTCGTCGTCGTCGTTGAGGACGAGGAGCGAGGCGATCCCGAGGGAGGAAGAGGGTCTCCGCCATCGCCGCCGCCTTTGCCGTCGCTGCTCCTCTCTCCTCTTGGCTCTGGCCAGGTACGGAGTTCCGATGCAAGCGGAAAGGGCTGTTGGAAAGCGTCTCCTAACATCGCCTTTTCAGAAGCACTTCTCAACCCGCCGGTGAGGGAGAGTCGGGTGTGAGAGATCAACACCACGCTCGCCGTCTCGAGGAGCATGGAGCAACGGCCACCTCATCATCGTCATCAGCATTCACCCACCCAGGCATCCTTGCCAGCGTCGACGTCGACCTTGCGCACCACGACGACGCGCTGTCACGCTCGCCCTCGCTGCCGCTGTGCTGCCCGCCATCGTCGCCGGCTGGGCTCATCCAGGCTGCGACGCGCAACGGCAAGCAGCGCCAGTGACTGCGACGGGGGGGAAGCAAGCACGCATCTGCTCACACGGTCATCCAGGCGCAGCTCGCCGCGGCGTGGCTCGGGGCCGGGCTGACCGCACAAGACAGCGGTCATGGCCTCCAATCTCTCGGACAGACAGCGCGACGAGCTGTGAGTGCCGCCTGGGCTTCTTGCTGGGCGATCGACAGCCTGGACTCACGCCCCTCTTCCAAACAGTCACAAGTCCATCCTCGACTACTTCAACGCCAATGGCCTCTCGCAGTCGTACGAGACGCTCATGCGCGAGGCAGGCCAGGACGGCTTTGTGCCAGATCCAAGAGCCAAGTACGCAGGTCTCCTCGAGAAGAAGTGGACAAGCGTCATCCGCCTACAGAAGAAGGTGGGCCCGCTCTGGCTCTACCGGGGACGTCTCCAGCTACTGACAATGCCTGGCCATGTCCACAGATCCTGGACCTAGAGGCGCGCAATGCACAGCTCACCGAAGAGCTCGCGGCCGCTCCCACATCCAAACGCTCGGCCAGCATCACAGATTGGGTGCCGCGCAACCCACCAAGGCACACCCTCTCCGGACACAGACAACCCTTGACCCGCGTCGCCTTCCACCCCTTATTCTCCATCCTCGTCTCCGCCAGTGAGGATGCCACCATGAAGGTCTGGGACTGGGAGGGAGGTGAGATGGAGCGCACCCTCAAGGGCCATACCAAGGCGGTACAAGACCTCGACTTTGACAGCAAGGGCCAATTCTTGGGTATGTACCAGCCTTCTCTCTGCACAGCACACAGCCAGCGCACGGCTGACAATGGCCTCGATCCGCAGTCTCGTGCTCGTCTGACCTCTCTATCAAGGTCTGGGACACCTCCAATGACTGGAAGAACACCAAGACCTTGTACGGACATGACCACAGCGTATCCAGCGTACGCTTCATGCCCGGAGACGACCGCATCATCAGCGCAAGCAGAGATCGCAGCATCAAGCTCTGGGACCTCAGCAGTGGGTGAGTCCATATTGAGCGCGTCCCCTCTGATGCCTCACGTCCTCACCAGCTTGGCCTTGATTCAAGGTACTGCACACGGACCTTCACTGGACATGCGGAATGGGTGCGCTCTGCCATTCCTTCCGATGACGGCACCGTCTTCGTAACAAGTAGCAACGACCAGGTATGTCTCCGACTTGTGATGAGAATTCTCGATGAGGAGCTGACGCGACCCCTTTCGCTTGACCCTCCAGACGGGACGAATATGGGATACAGCTAGCGGAGAGAGCAAGATGGAGCTACGTGGACATGAACACGTTGTAGAGTGCGCCATCTTTGCGCCGGTAGCGTCCTATGCTGCCATTCGCGAGCTGGCAGGCATTCAAGTGAGTTGTCAATGATCATCCTTCGCACTGTATAGCTGACATATTGATTTCATTCCCACAGGTGAACGCAAAAGACGAGCGTGCACGCGCCCCCAACCAGTTCGTAGTGACCGGCTCACGCGACAAGACGATCCGCATCTGGGACGTCACATCGGGCCAGTGCCTGCGCACCCTAACGGGCCACGACAACTGGATCCGCGCCGTCGTCTTCCACCCGAACGGCAAGGCGCTCCTCTCCGCGTCGGACGACAAGACGGTCAAGGTGTGGGACCTCGCGACGGGCCGGTGCTCGCGCACGCTCGAGGCGCACTCGCACTTCGTGACGCATCTGGCCTGGGGACGGGCCAGGGTCGATACCGGCTCGGCGCCGGCTCCAGACGGGGCGGGTGGTGGGGCGGGCGCGGCTGCTGGTGTCAACGGGACGGCTGGAGCGGCAGGGGCGGCGGCGCCCGAGAAGCGCGTTGTGAACGTCATTGCGACGGCGAGCGTGGACCTCACCGTGCGCATATGGACGCCATGAAGGGGTCAACAAGTCCCCATTGCTTCGGTCGACGATCTCTCTTCCACTCGTAGACGTTATATACCGCATCGCTGCCCTCCAAAAACCTCCCCTTTTCCTATCCCCTTTTCGTGCCTGCTCAGCCCTCCCACCGTCCAAGGTGGTTCGTCCTCTCTCGTCACGATCTTGTTCCCTTCCTGACCTATAGCACACATTCATTCCCTCCTGTACACTTCAACAGATGACTTCTGATGATGCCTCGTCTGATAGCGTTGTAGCTCAGTGAGGCCAAGGCGTGGTAAGCGTTGGCCAGGCTCGTCTATGAGTGGTGTCCTAATCTAGACAAAGCGCCACGTCTTCTTGGACGGTCCATCGCGCTCCTCCTCGCCCTCGATACCATGCGCCAGCCCAGGCGCGACCTGCCCAAAGAGGCGCTCCCCCCCTTCCCCCTCCCCGTCCGCCCCAGCCTCCTCCCCGCCCTCGCCGCCCGACCCTTCCCCAAGGATGATGCCGCACATCTGCGCCGCGCGCCGCGGGCCGACGATGCCCCGCAAGCGGAGGTAGTCGTACTGGCAGAAGATGGTCTGCACCGACACGTCTGAAGCGTCGAGCTCGCCGTCCTGCCCGACGTCTCCCGCCCCATCGCCGCCGCCGCCCCCGGCTCCGCCGCCGCCGCCCGCCTTCCTGTCCCTCGCATCCCTCGAGGGCGCAAAGGGCATGTGCGCCACCTCAGGGTAGTACCCCGGATGCATGGGCGGGGCATAAAAGACGACGGTGCGCGCGCCGCGGATGGCGTAGCGCCTGTAGAAGTGGAAGCGCTCCGTGAGGACGAGGAAGGCCTTCTTGCCGCTGAAGAAGGCTTCGCGTGCGCGGGAGACTTCGCGGGCGTTGGAGTACCTGTCCAGTGAGGGCCAAGCACCAAGGTTAGCGGAGGGCCTGAAGGGGGAGGGAGGGAGACGACGTACTCGGATAAGGAGGCAAACTTGATCTCGCCCTTGTCCTCCAGCTTCTGGAGGTGATCGACCAAGAGGACAAAGTCAAAGTACGACGGCACGAAGATGAGCGTGCGCGAGGAGGCGATGGCCGACTTGAGCAGTGTGGGCAGGGTCTATCAAAGCGGCGCAGGAGAGTCAGTGTCTGTCTGGGACCACGCTCAAAGTAGAGGTAGGACGTACCTTGGTGGTGAAGTGCGTCAACCGGATATCCCCTTCCGCCTGCGCATTGGCACAGTCAAACTTGACAAACACCTGCCTGACACCATCTCGAACCTCGGCCATGGTCCCCGTCCCCTTCTTGCTCTTCGTCTTCTGGCCGCCCGTGCCGATCCTGCTGCCCTTGAGACCGATTGCGCTTGGCTCTGCTTGGGCGGCGAGTGGGTCGAGGACGCGCCGTCGGCCCGCGAGATTCTTGAGAGGCGCAAAGAGGGCGCGCACCTCGGGCGTGTCGACGGAGGAGAGGAGGACGGTCTGGCGCAGGTAAGGCGCAGCGCCGTCGAGGTACCACTGTCGTACTCGGGCGAAGTCGGTCGACTCGTGCACCTTGCGCGGGATGTGGTTCAATCTTGAGAAGACAAACTGACGGAGGCAAGCATGAGGAGCGTCAGCCAAAGCAAACTCACACCGAGGCGCGAGTGAAGCACTCACCTTGACATGCTCCCAGTTCTGCATTTGCATCACATCGAGCTGATCTGCCACCACGATTTCGATCGAGGAGAGGAAGTCAGAATCACTGAGTGGGAGCAGGGTCATCATCGTCAGTCCCGTTCCCAAGTCCTGGCACATTGAAGGCAAGCACTCACTTGTCCTTCTCAATCGCCAAACGGAGACCCAACGGGGAGGCGACAATGATGTCTGCGTCGTAATATCGCGCATAGGCTCGCCACTCTTTGCGGTTCATCTTGAAGCCGATGGCAAAGCTGTCGTCTATGTTGCCGCTGAAGGTGGCGATGTGGTCGGCAGGAAACCGCTGTGCGGCGTCGGGCTGGGCGAGTCGATCCTGAGTGCCTTCGGGGAGGGTAAAGTCGCGTAGGAAGCGTTGGGCTGATGGGGTTCGCGCTTCCTGGGGCGTGCTTGGTCCGATGAGACCCTCTACGCAACCGGACACGGCTGAGAGGGCGTCGACCCAGGCCAGAGCCGAGTTGCGCAGGGGCAAGAGGACGAGGATCTTGGGTCGTGTGAAGCCTTGGTCGCGGACAATGTCGTCGAGGTCTGCGGTGCCACTCTGTGTTCCGTCGATCTCGCCTTCGTCGAGGTCCATGGCGTCCGCATCGGCCGCGGTGCCGTCCTTTTGCGCTGCTGCTCCTTTTCCGTTTGAATTGGCGGCTGCTTTTGCGAGTCGTTCGTTGTTCTTGAGGATTATTCGACGCGTCTTTTGAACATGGCTGAGCAGGTGTGCGGCGACTGCTTCGCGGACCTCTGTCTGGTGAGCGAGGCTGAGATGTGGGTGGAGCAAGTCGGCGTAGCTCTGCAGGGCGGCGAGGATGGATCGCTGCAAGGCGGTGGGTGCGCGTCTGTGCCTCGACTGGAGCAGGGCCAGATAGGCTGCCTTGACTGTCTCCTGGATGTGATCTGGCGATGCTGGCAGCGAGTGGGGCGTGCTGTGGGCGAGAATGGCGCCCATCCCCGGCAGCGTCTCGTGCGCGAGGGTGTGCTTGACGGATGCCGCTGCCTCTGCGCTGGCGGTGGCCATGGCCGAGGCTGCCCTGCCGTGGGCGCCGATGGACCCGAGGTGGGTGTGGAACGGGTCGGGTCCTGTTGGGCGTGTGTGTGTCGGTGCTGCCTCGCCATGGACCCGCGCCTCCTCGTCCTCCTCATCGTCGCCCTTGTGAAGCTGCTTCTCCCTGGCAGCACGTGCGACTGCGATGGCGCGCGCGTCTGCGTGCTGGATCTTGCCAAAGGGAACCGCGAGCCGGGCGCGCTTTGCGTGGGGTGCGGCGTCGGGGCGTGCGGCCGACACGTTGATGAGGGTGAGCAGCTTGGTGCTGAGGTCGGTGCTGGTGTCGACTGTCGTGGCAGAGGCGGCGCTGTCAGTCTCTCGTCCTGCTGTCCCCAGCAACACGCCCACACACTCACCCGTCATGGCGCTCGTCGTTGTCGTTGTCGTCGCCGTCGTCGATGAGGAGGACGAGGACGAGGACGAGGAGCAGGAGGACCACAAAATTCAAAGGGGAGCAGGGGGGGCATGCGGATATCCCGGCTGGGGTCCGCCCCCCTTCCTTCCTTCCCTCTCGGCGTCCTCCTCGTCCTCCTCGACTTCCACCTCGTCCTCGCCATCACCGAGCTCGTCGTCGCCATCACCGACAGCACTCGCAGTCACAATGTCAGCAGCAACGCAGTCGCAGGCGCCGACGGCCATTCTGTCCGTGTATGACAAGACGGACATCCTCGACCTCGCCAGGGGGCTCCACCAGGCCGGCGTCCAGCTCCTCGGCTCAGGCGGCACCGCCAAGGCCATCCGCGATGCTGGACTGCCCATCCGCGACGTGTCCGAGGTCACAAAGGCGCCCGAGATGCTCGGTGGCCGCGTCAAGACGCTCCACCCAGCCGTGCACGGCGGCATCCTCGCCCAGACCGACCTCGACAAGGACCGCGCCGACCTCACAGCGCACGGCATCGACCCCATCGACGTCGTCGTGTGCAACCTCTACCCGTTCGAGGACACCATCGCACGCGACCCAGCCCCGACCATCGCCCAGGCCGTCGAGGAGATCGACATCGGCGGCGTCACCCTCCTCCGCGCCGCGGCCAAGAACCACAAGCGCGTCTGGATCCTTACCGATCCAGCCGACTACCAGGCCTTCTTGAAGACCTTCACCTCGGCCCCCAACGCAGACCCGGCCGCCGTACAGGCCCAGCGCAACCTCTACGCCCTCAAGGCCTTCACCCACACCGCCCAGTACGACGACGCCATCAGCAACTACTTCCGCAAGCAGTACGCCGGCCCAAGCAACGCCCTCGTCCAACATTTGCCCCTCCGATACGGCGCCAACCCACACCAGAAGCCTGCACAGGCCTATGTCACCGACGGCGCCATGCCGGTCAAGGGTATGTTTCTTGGCTATGAGTTCTGCTAAAGGCATGCTGGCACTGACGCGTCGATCTTCGTCAACAGCGCTCAGCGGCTCGCCAGGCTACATCAACTTGCTCGATGCGCTCAATGCATACGCCCTCGTGCGCGAGCTCGCACAAGCTACAGGCCTGCCCGCCGCTGCGTCCTTCAAGCACGTATCGCCCGCCGGTGCCGCCATTGGCGTGCCGCTCAAGCCCGAGTCCGCCCAGGCCTTCTTCGTCGCCGACTTGGGCGAGCTCTCCCCCCTGGCATCAGCCTACGCCCGCGCACGCGGAGCCGACCGCATGAGCAGCTTTGGAGACTTCATCGGCCTCAGCCACGAGTGTGACGAGCAGACGGCCAAGATCATCTCACGAGAGGTCTCCGACGGCGTCGTCGCGCCTGGCTATGCACCCGCTGCATTGGAAATCCTCCAAAAGAAGAAGGGAGGCAAGTACTGCGTCCTCCAGATGGACGCGTCGTACGTTCCCGCGCCACGCGAGCGTCGCGAGGTGTACGGCATCACCCTCGAGCAAGGAAGGAACAATGCGGTCATCGACTCCA
The DNA here is from genome assembly GCA_029952725.1 of Salmacisia buchloeana. Taxonomy (NCBI): domain Eukaryota; kingdom Fungi; phylum Basidiomycota; class Exobasidiomycetes; order Tilletiales; family Tilletiaceae; genus Salmacisia; species Salmacisia buchloeana. Next base: position 486,329 of record CP124199.1, read on the forward strand.
AGACGTACTTTGAGAACGTGGTGTCCAAGGCAAAGCTACCAAGCGATGCCGCGGCTGCCCAACAGGCGCGTCTCGACCTCACCGTCGCCACCCTGGCGCTCAAGTACACGCAGTCCAACTCGGTCTGCTACGCGCTGGACGGCGGTGTCATCGGACTGGGGGCGGGCCAACAGTCGCGTATCCACTGCACCCGGCTGGCCGGTGGCAAGGCTGACAACTGGTGGCTCCGTCACCACCCGCGCGTGCTCTCCCTCCCCTTCAAGAAGGGCGTCAAGCGTGCGGAGAAGAGCAACGCGATCGACCTCTTCGTCGAGGGCGTCTTTGACGGCCTCAGCGCCGACGAGCTTGCGGCGAGCGAGGAGCGCAAGGACTGGGAGGCCCTCTTCGAGAGCGTACCCGAGCCTCTCAGCGCTGAGGAGCGCAAGACCCATGCGGCGGGCCTCAAGGGCGTCGCCTGCGCCTCGGACGCCTTCTTCCCCTTCCCGGACAATGTCTACCGCGCGGCGCGCTCGGGCACGTCGTACATTGCCGCGCCGGGCGGCTCGGTCATGGACGAGGCCTGCATCGAGGCGGCCGACAAGCTCGGCATTGTCGTGTGCCGCACCGAGCTTCGTCTCTTCCACCACTGAGCCAGACGGTTTCCGAAGACCTCCTCCGTACCTTATCCCCCCTCTCCCTCTAGACATTTTGAATGGATGACTTTGTCGCCCCGACAACTGATCAGCTTTCATCCGACGCGTCCTCAACGACGCGGTCACGTGATGAGTTTGGTACGCGTCGAGGTGTGTGTTGTGACCGCCCGTACGGCAACAGAAGGTGTTGGTCTCCGAGGCAAGCGAGGCTGCCTCGTCTCTGACGACGTCCATCATCAAGAAGTGGTCCGCCCCTCCGTCCATGGAGGACCTCGTCCGCAGCTTGCGCACCCTCGGCCTGCGCCCGCCATCAGGCAGTCTCCTCGTCGATCTCCTCGAGGCCGACGCTGACCCGGAAGCACAGAAGCGACTCGCTGACCGGCTCGCTCTCGAGAAGCTCCAACGAGACGTCGATGACGGCGAGGACCCAGAGGGTGCTGGTGAGGACGGGGACGACGACGAGGACGACGTCTTTATCACGCCGGACGTCGTGCGCGGGGCGCTGCTCTCCCTGCTCGACTCGTTCAGTCGGACTCTGGCCCGCGCGCGCGACTTGCACAAGCGCGAGTATGCGGCGTACAAGGCGGCAGGGGCGAGACCCGTCAAGGCTGTGCCCAGGACGGCGCTCCTGACTCGCCAGAGCTCGGACATTCGCCGTGCTCAAGAGGAGTACGATGCCGTCTTTGCGCGGACGGAAGGGACGGAGAAGGGTTCGGGTCCGAGGTATCGGCCTGAGCCGATCCCGAGGCTCATCCTCGAGGGTGCGCCCCACTTTACCTCGACGAGGCCGCTGGAGGAGCTCGAACGGATGAGCATCGCTGACTTTCAAGCGCCCAGGCGCTTTGAAGGCGAGTCCTTGATAGCTTCGATGGCATAGCTGAAACGCAGGGCTGACGAGTGCAGAGATTCTCGGGCAGGACGCTTCCTCCTCTGCCGCGTCATCTCCAAGCCGCTCGTGTATGTCGGCTGCACCCTCATCGTCGACGATCCCTCGGGAGCAGCTACTCCGCTTTCCATCGCCCACTTCACCTCTCAGATCAACTTGCCACCGACATCGCCAGAGGTGGCCGCCTTGCTGCCCATCGGCACCATCCTCGCCATTCGCGAGCCGTACATCAGCTCGAATCATTACATCTCGGCCGGTGGACCTGTCCAGGGCAAGGCGGCCACGGGCGTTCGGGTGTCAAGTCCGACGGACATCATTGTCATCGAGCAAGACGATGCGCTACTGCAAGATGTGGCTTGGGCTGTTCCGCTCAAGGACCTGCTTGACGAGGGCAGAGAGGAACCGGAGCCTCATATCTGGATGAGGGAGGGGCCTTGTTCTCGCGTCGTGCGATCGAATAAGGGCTCTCGCGCTCCTGCAACAACCACGCCAAGTCCTCAGTCAACGATCACAGAGGTTCGGCGCCTGCTTGAAGCTGGACAACCCGGTGCCGCACATCGAGAGCTGGCGGCCGCTCGCCGACTGGGCGTGCTCGGTACTGAACAAAGCATAGTCGATGTCGAAGCCCGAGTGCTCCACTCGCTCAGGGCGTACGATGGTCTCCAAACCCTTTCGAGAAGGTGTGCGGAAGAAGGCACGGTCATGCCGACGACCCAGGCCGAGATCCTTCAAAGGACATCTCTCTTCCGCTCGGAGACCTCCTCACCACACCCATCGACATCGACGTCGCTAACGCCGGAACCTACTCAAGCCCTCGTGCAAGCACTCTACAAGCTCGATCGGACACCGACCGAGCTGAGCCCCGTTCCAGAGCTTTACGGACAAGACTATATCAGTCCAGCCCTGGCTATCGCACCCATCGAAGGAGCAGGCCGAGGTCTGCTTACGACGCGGGATGTCGAACCAGGCGAGCTCCTTCTTTGCTGCAACGCCGTCGAGCCTTGCTTTGCAGAGGACCCACGCTGGGCGGGTGTCCAAGTGCTTCGACTCGGTCTCAGCGTCGAGCACGGTGGCGACGGTGCGCGCGACGGCGCGGACGGCGTCAGCGTGACGACGACGCAAGTGATGGCGTGCACACGGCTTGTGCATGCTCTTGTGGGTGAGTGCACAATCGCTGGTGGCGTTCGATACGTGCTTGTCTAACTCACCGATGAATACACAGACCGACCGGAGCTCTGTCATGCCGTCTTGGGCTTGACAGCTGGCCCTGCGCTGCCCTATTCGTCCTTCGCTCAGTCGGAAACGTATCCTCTGATCACAGAGGCGGTGTTGGACCCGGTCCGCTCGGTAGATGACTATCGCCGACCCGGGATCGATGCGCACTACATTGACGGCGTGCTTCAACACAACGCCTTTGGGCCTGGCCGCGACGTCGAGGTCGATCAATACAGGCCCATTCCTCTACCTGGGCTCGGTGCCCAAGCAGAGCAAGTGGAAGTCACGGCGCGACCCTCCAAACGTTGGCGTCAACGACCGCCACCGGCTGAAAGCGACGTCGCCCGAGCATCGATGCCCCATCCCCTGCCGGCGATCCTCAACCACCGCTGCATCCCCAACGTCTCCTCCGTCTTCCTCGGGTCGAACATCCTCACCCGGGCACTGGTGGCGCTGCCCAAAGGCACGGAGATCGTACATCAGTACGTGTCGGGCGAGCGGCCCTTCTTCATCCGCTCGGCTCAGCTGGCCAAGCATGGGTTCGTGTGCGCGTGCGCGCTGTGCGTGCTGGAGCGCGGGGAGGAGGAGAGCCGGCCTGGTGCGGTGCGACGACGCGTCGAGGCGCGGGATGGCAAGATGGCGCCCGTGCTGGAGCGCGCTCGGATGCTGTTCAAGAATCGGCTGGCTGGGCTTGTTGACGCGTCACAAGCTGGAGGGGCTGAGGAGGCGGAGGCGGACGTGGTGCGCGCGTTGCGAGGGATTGTTGATGAGATTGAAGGGACGTACAGTCTTACGCGTGGGTCGCTTCAAGGCTCGGACGACGAGGACGGGACGACGACCTCTTGGCAAGACAAGGTCATTCTCAAGCCCGAGCTTTTTGATCCTCTCGTCATGCTGGCGCGATTGTTCAGACGCTCGTCGACGACGTGGTGGCTAGCCGTTCAGGTGAGTGTCTTTGGATCACTGGCGCTCCCGGAATGAGTCTGACACCATTCATTTGCAGTGCGAGCTCAAGGCTCTTCGCAGCGTGGGAGCTATCTTGAACCCGCGCTGGCTGTCCAACGATCAAGGCGCGATACAAGCTTGTCAGGGTCAAGAACTCCAGCCTGTGCTAAGGCAAGCGCCCGTGCTCCGACTTGTCGATTCGCAGCGGGCCTTGCTTCGCGTCGCCAGGACTTTGGTAAGCTCCTCCTTCTGCCATGGTCCTCGCTTCGTGACTTCGAGAGCTGACCAACAGTTCCTTCACATTTTCAGCGCCGTCAATGCCCCACTGAGCCGAAGCTGGCCCTGCTCTGGGTCGACGCCTCGTACCTCCTCAGCTCCTGGATGCTCGGGGGTGGCATCGAGGTGTATCAAGATATGATGCTTCGGGCGCGACGGAGCGACGAGTGGGAGCGGTACGAGCGCGAGGATCCCTCATCGGACAAGGCGGTGCTCGGCGACGACGCGCACGCGCACCCGCGCTCGCAAGCTGTCGGTCTGGTCGTCGACCAGACCGTATTGGAGGAGTGGCTTGCCAATCGCCAGGCCAATGGGTCAATGCAGCGATGACGCCCCGGTGGGGCATTTTCAAGAAGCAACAAGATAGCCTGACCGGAAGGGGTGCTCGATGGTCAACCTTCAAGCCGACCCCACCCCATGCAGCGCGACGGTCGCCCGTGGCGAGTTCGTCTTCTCACTTCGCAGACGTCGCGATCCATCATGATCGACGAGCGCGACGCGTCGGTGGCCTGCGGACGACGAGTGGGCGAGTACGAAGCCGTCATTATTGAGACATGCTGATGGCTCAGCCGTCTTGACGACTTGGACGGCCGGTTCGCGGCATGTCAAAATATGGCATTCATCGCCCGCCAAGGTCACGACTCACAAAGTCACAAGCCCAGACAGATCGGTGAGTCTGGGGTGACGCCGACCACGGAAGCTGTGCCGGGGCTGACGTTGTGGTCCATTTGTAGACATGCTCGTTGCCATCACGATCCGTCGTCAAAGTACCAATGGTCCCTCGCCGAAAGATAGGCATGGAGGACGAAATTGGCAGCCATACATCTCGGTCCATATCGAGTCGATGACGGCTGCGCGCCCGTCGCGCGACAAGGGTCGATCTGCGGCTCGACTTGCAGCAAGATTCACGGGCAACGACGAGGAGACGAGCACTGCTACACAGCCTCCATTTTCCAAGGACGAAAGGGCCTTGCAAGTTGCACCTGATCGCTTGCCAGAAATGGGCGTTTGGGCAATGACCAAGAGCTTTAGCGGATCCCATCGGCTCATCTGCGGCAGGCAGAGTGAGGTACGGCGACAATCGTCTTCATCAAGTTGACGGGACTCCATCGTCTCTTGGACACCAGCGACGCTGCCCAACACGACAAGGTCCGAGCCCAATTTGCTCTCGATCGCGTGCGGGCTGTCGATAAACAGGCGCGCATTACTGTCAGTCCAGTCCAGCACACGTCCGGCCTACCCGCTCCTCCAACGCGACGCGGACGCCCACGGCCGGTGAGACGGAGCCTGCACCTGTGCAGCTTGGTAACACTGTGCGCACAGTGCAGGGCGGCAGCCGTCAGACTCAACAACGGGACGAGAGTAGCAGATGTCACACGCATTCATTGGCAAGACTGCAGTCGGCTTGCCACTCGCGAGGCTGAGGCCAGTCGTCTGAGCTCCTAGGTTGAGACGCCGAGCCACCCATTCGCAGCCTCCGGCCCCAAGACCCCAAGGCCTTCCAATCGCAGAGACGAGGACGACTTTGGGATCGCAATGGCGAACAAGAAATTTTGGCGTCGACGGCGGAGGACGAGGCGACAAGGCGACGAGCGTTGGGCCAAAAAGACGTTGCAAGACAGTTGCAAAGCCAGTGTACTTGCTTGCCTGGCGTCCCGGACGCGTCGTCAAACGGCCAGGCGACCATGATCCTTGTCCAGGCGCCCCGGCAGCCGGCTGGGCTGCCCACAGTCAGTCCAAATCGCGGTTCGGCGCCAAGTTGTGCAGCAACCAGCCTAACACGCTGCAGCCGCCGCGCCCCGCCGCCGCCGCGCCTTGCACCCGTCCGTCACCCGATGCGCCCGCTGTGGCAACTGGCAGCCAGCTGTGCAAGTGCGGCGTGCCGTGCAAGCATTTGGGAACATTTTTTGCAGGCGACTAGCGAGCGGACGAACAAGTTCGGGATTAAGGGTGCAGCCAGCAGCAGCGGCCAGCAAGCAGGGCTCCGACGGGGCCCGCCTGCCCGCAGCGTTCAGCGTTCAGCGTCAAACGTCGCCACTCGCCAGCCCGCCAGCTTCAAACGGAGAAGCGTCAACGGGTCGAATTGTCCAATGTCAAGGCAGGGAGGGGAGCAACAAGCAGACGATGAATTTGCGTTGCGGCGGGCTGGCTGTACGTGGGTTAGGGCGAACCTCCCCCCAGGCTCAGCAGCAACCACGGCGGAGGGGCCATCCGACTGACTCTTTTGGCCCGTCGCGTCGAGTCCCGCTGGCGTCAAGGCGAGGGGGGTTACCTTCTGGGAGTTGGGGATACCGACTGAACAGGGTCAAGGCTTGCGAGGTATCTCGACTCGATACGCTGCCAGGCTTGCCCTGTTTCGTCGCTGGTTCCCTCATTCATTCAGCCAGACAGGCAGGCAGGCAGGCAGGCTTGTTCTTTGTCGCCCTACGCGCGGCGCTCTGGCCTCTGAGGCTCTGTAACCCGTACGGGCGTGTGCGATGAGATGGCTGCTGTGTCCTTTTTTGATTCACGAGAGAAGGCAACGCGTCACGCCTCCCTGGCACCCTCGACCACCACGGCCCCCTCGCTGTCCTCAACCACGACGACGACGACGACGACGATCACCCACAGTGTCACCCTCCCCCAAGACGCCTTCTCAGCATCGCAGCAAGCAGCAGCAGCCGTCACCAGCCAACGCGCTTAGGAAGGGCGCGGCATCGTCTCGCTCAGCCCGCCACTCCCCAAGGAGGAGGAGGAGGGGGCCCCCAGTCTCAACCTCGGACACCGGTACGAACAAGGACAGCAGCGGCAAGCGCGGCAGTCGCCAGGGTCGTCTCCGTGAACCCCCTTCATCAACGTCTTCCGTCCCATCCGTCCTCATTCCATACCAGCAGACACGGCCCCGTGAGTGTCGGCCGTCGAGGTCATAAGCAGAGCCCCGACTGACACGCCGCTCTGCCCCATCCTCCCAGTCATCCTCTCCGTCTGGCCGGCCCTCGTTCTCTCTCCTTCACCTTCACCTTGACCACCTCGTCTTCCACCCGGTCAAACGATGAATCCCGACATCTAAGGCGGTGCGCCTAGGGCAGCGCGTCTGTTGCAGCTCGTCAACACACACAAGACACCATCGCCTCCTCCTCCTCGCACAAGGAAGCTCTTGGCCTCAACCTCGGGCCTCTGGCTTTGCCAGTCGCAGACATCCGCGCGACGTTGACTCGCCCTCAAGCAACTCAGCTCGTCTCTCAGCCCCGGGCTCCAAGTACGCCAGACCACGTCAACGGAGCAGTATTCCGGTCCGCCCATATCTCATCAACGACCACATACCACGACCCAGCTCTCGGGGCCAACCTTTCCAAAGGTCAACAACATACCACCCACTTGCAAACACGTACAGACTCGGCCGGTCCGAGAGTATCAGCTCCTTCCACTACGCCTTCGCACCGCGGCCCTCGTTGAGCAACGCCAATAGTCAACATCGGTCGTACATAACAGTCACGCGGATCTCGGTGGCCGATCTCACCCAGTCAAGACGATTTACTAGCAGCCCAGCATGTTCAGTCCCAACCTCACCATGTCTCGCGCGGACGGCTCCGACCGCGTGCGATCTGACGACAACAGCCCCACCACGGCGTGTGCACCACTCCCAGACGACTCCGAACCCGACTTAGGAGGCACAGCTCAAGTCGCTGTCCACGTAGCACAAGACCCCGTCATGGTCCACCGGCCGGCGTTCTGGCGGCGCAAGAGCGAAGAGGAGTTTCTCAAGGCCACCGTCGTTTGCGCTTCCAAGAGTACAACCTCCGCTGGTTGTCGGGAGGGCTCCCTGGGAGGAGAGCCCCTCTCGCCCAAGCCCTCTTGTCTCAAGCGCTCGCCCTCGGCACCGCAACGACCGCCGCACTCGAGCGGCTTGCACCCGCTCCGGTCCAAGTCTGTCGCCGGTTGCAACTATCGACGAGCAGTACGCTTCGACAGCAAGCCGCCCGCGGCTGCTTTCACCCACTCCCGCAAGGATTACGATCGCACTCCCATCGAGTCCACGCAAGGCAGAGGCGGCGACCTGGATGTCAGCTTGCCGCCTCGCTGTGCGAGTCGGGAATCCCATGACGACGAAGATGATGAGGCGGACGGTGCAAATGAAGCTCCCAGTGGTTCTGCCGTCGGAGGCGCAAGCGGCGATGACGATACGGTCAACTCAGCCGTCGGAGCCAAGTCTCAAGAAGCTCCGTCTCTGGGCGCTGGCTCCAACATGACGCTCAGTCCCGACGGCGCGGCCGCCATCGAACCAAGCACACCCAGTACGGCCGGCTTGTTTTCGTACAGCGCGGCTACGAGTACATCGGCGAGCAGTGGGGCGAGCAGTGTCTTCGATGAGGAGTCATCCTCTTCCGCCTCATCTTCGACTGGCTCAGGGGGCGGCGGTCGAAGTCACGCCGCGCCGACTTCGGGCTTGTCCAATCATGGCAAGCACGCCGCTGGGCCCCTGGCTGCGCTGATGGGCCTCGACTCTGGCACTCCATCGTCAAGTTCGTGCTCGCCGGCTCTTGCAGCAGTGCTTGATGCTACCACCGTCGGCTCGAGCAACAAGTTCTCGGCTGGCGTGCCTTGCTCGACAGAGGTGGAGAGGGCCATGCTACGCCGCAAGCTCGAGTTTGGCAGGCGGTGGATGAAGAGCTTTGGGTGCACCATTGGTGGCGACGAGGATGGTGCTGCGACATCAGCCGATGGGGCTGATCTTCACGACGACGTCGTGGTCACGAGCCGGTCTCTGAGCGAAGGCTCGACGCTGGTCTCGCCGATCAGCGAGGTCAACTACCTCTCCGTCGTCCCACTGGCGATCGACTCGGTGGGCCACTCTGGCGCCGGCACATCGGACATCTCGGTCTTGTCCTCGACGCTGTGTAGCAGCGAAGGCACGCTCGTCTTCCCTTCCAGCATGGAGTCGGATGGCGGCTTGCGAGCTCCTTCGCCTTCCAAAGCTGGCATTACAACCTCGCCGAAAAGTCCGGGCTTTGCCCACCCGTGCTCCGCATCGGCCATGATGGGCAAGGGGCTCGGACCCCTGCGCATCCCCAGCGGGGACGACTCTGCTTTGTCGAGGTGTAGTGGCTCCGACGCGAACGTTCTCTTCGACTCGGCGGTGGCCTTTTCGCCTACCTCGCTCTCCAGCCCCGCCCGATCAGCCTCGACGAGCGGCGCAATACCCTCCTCGCCCTCGTCAGCATGCACATCGTCGACGACGACGACGAAGCGGAAGAAGAAGTCGACAACGGCGGCGTCCTCCTCTTCTTCGGACAAGTCCAAGGCGAGCGCATTTGCGTGCCGGCGGGACTGTCTGCTTGAGAGCACGATGGGCGGGGCCCTTGATGGGTTCTGACGCCCTGCGGCGCGAAAAGCACGACGCGCGACTTGTGGCCCCCCGTCTTGGGGGGGAGGGGGGGGGGGGCTCGGATACTACTAGAATGGCTACACTCAGCCCAACGCCCGCCTCGGCCCCCTCACAAACGATCCTGTTCTAACGTGTCATCGACAATGACTTGCTTTCACCGAGTCAAGCCATACCCTTGGCTTCCGACATTTCCTCGTCCTAGTTCTGTTCCGGTCGTCGTGTTCAGTCTCTCTCTCGGGTCCTCGATCACACACACACACATACGCACTCTCTCACACGCCACACAATTGAAGATGTTCACGGTCTGATTCGGTCGCTGATTGGGTCTGTGCGTGTTGTGGATAGTGTTACAGTGTGAGGAGGTACAAGTCCAGGAGGACAAGGGATGATTAAGGGATAAGGCGCTGGAAGCGCAGCATGGGCTCATCCTCGATCCGCTCCTCCCGGTCAGCATTGACGCCAAAGAAGAGGTGCTTGTCCACGCGGACATCGTCGTCGCGCGCATCAAGCCGAGCGAGACCAAGCTGGGCCCGACCCGCGCGCTGGTACTCGTCCAGGGGCAAGAAGCGAATGGCGTGCTCGTCGCCGTAGCCGCCGATGGAGTAGACGGCCTCGACGCGGAAGCGGACCCAGAGGGCTGTGTGTGGGCTGTCCGGTGCGCCGGGCGCCCAGTGGGCTGCGTCCGGGTGGTGGGAGAGGAAGCATCTTGCTGCTGGCTTGGCTGCCGTTGCTGTTTGGGAGGCAGATGACGACGAAGAGGAGGGGGAGGAGAGCTCCTCGATGGATCCGAAGAGGGTGATGCGATTCTTGGAGGGCATGCCGCGTCGCCAAGCGGGCCTGTGCGGATCCCATCGTAGTTCTTCGTCTTGATGATTGTGATGCGATGGCTGCCGCTTGACGGGTTGGGCATGGCGTGGGTCTGGCCATGCTGGGTCAGGATTGGCGCCGATGGTCAGGGTGGCGTTGGAGCCATTGTAGCTGGGGAGGATGTTCTTCCAGTTTTGAGATCTGCGATAGGAGAGCAGTCAGTCAGGCTTGCCAGAGAGGGTCAAAGGGCGATGATGGGACTCACACGGTGAGGGCGAGGAGGACGAGGTCGCCGTTGTCATAGCATGGCGCAAAGTACTCTGGACCCGACGCAACTCGGCCTGTGACAGAGCAAGCACAGTGGTCAGCGATGAGATCCAAGACGTCGCTCAGCGAGCACTGCCAACGCACCGCGAAGGGCTGGGATGTAGAACGAGTCCGGGTAGATGCTGGACAGCGTCCCGACGCCAAAGTTGCCACCGTGCCGAGGCTCGAGGAGGGCTCGCGCTTGCCGGGCTGCCTCGGCGGTGGTCTCCCACGCGGCGCCGAGCGAGGCGATGCTGAGGGCGACGGTGACGCGGAGGACCTGGAGTCTGAGCATGTCGTGGGCCGTGAGGGTGTCGATCTCGTCGTCGTCGTCGAGGAGGAGGAGGAGGAGGAGCTGGACAGGACAAAGGGAGTGAGACCCTGAGGCCAGGGAGTCTCAGTCGCACCGACAACGACAACAACACTGTCGACGACAACAACAACAACAACACCGCCGACGCGTCCCTTCGCACCCACGACGCGTCCTCCCTCACGTCGTCCTCTGTGTGCTGGAGCGCCAGCATGCCACGCACACTCACCACGACGACGGCACGGCGCTGGGCCACAGCCTTCGATGGCCCAGCCTCGACGAGGACGATGAGCACCGCCGCCGCGGCTGCCGCTTCGACGGCGCGCGACGAGTACAACGCCATCGTGACGAGGCCGCCCGCCCGCGCGCTCGAGGAGGCAAGACGTCGTGGCCGACCGCTCGAGGGAGCGTCTGTCTCGGTCAAGCACAACCTGCTCACGGCCAACATGCCCAGCACGGCCGCCTCGCGAATGCTCTCTACCCACTTCCAACCGCACTTCGATGCCACCGCGGTGCGGTTGCTCCGCGACGCCGGCGGCGCGTCCATCGTCGGCAAGACGAACTGCGACGAGTTTGGCATGGGAAGCGCCAACGTACACTCCGTCTATGGGCCTGTCATCAACCCGGCGGCCGCTCTCTCGTTGTCCGAGGCGAGCGCGACGTCTGCATCAAGCCTCACCGGCAAGACGGCGACCAAGAAGACGAGGAGGAGGGTGGCGGGAGGCAGCTCGGGGGGCGCCGCTGCCGCCGCTCGCTCCCGCGGGTGCGACCTCTCCCTCGCGTCCGACACTGGAGGCTCGATCAGGCTGCCAGCATCTTACTGTGGCGTATGGGGCCTCAAGCCCTCCTACGGCCGCGTCAGTCGATGGGGCCTCATCGCCTATGCCGACAGCCTCGACACGGTCGGCCTGCTTGGCAGCGACCTCGACAATGTCATCAAGGGATACCACGTCCTCGACCGCGTCGACGGCACCCGTGACCCCACCGCGGTGCCACGCTCCTTCCGAAATCGTGCCCAAGACCTCGTCATGAGAAGACTGCAACACATCGGCAGTGATAGTGCAGATCAACCCCTCGCAGGCCTCATCGTCGGCGTCCCACGAGAGTATTTCCTTGCCGAGCTCTCGCCAGCCGTCGTCAAGACCGTCCGGCAAACGCTCTCCAAGCTGAGGGCGGCAGGCGCGACACTGCGCTCAGTGAGCTTGCCACATACGCACCGAGCCCTCGGTGCATACTACGTCCTTGCCAGCGCAGAAGCTGCCAGCAACTTGGCTCGCTACGATGGCGTCCGTTACGGTGAGTCTACCTTTCATCTCTTCGGAGCTTGGCCCTGCTGACGAGGGTTTCCTTCGTACTCCTCAGGCTTTCGAAAGGATGGCAACCCCGAGGACTTGGCCAATGGCGAGCATATCTACGCCGCCACCCGTTCGGAAGGCTTCGGTGAAGAGGTACAACGGCGGATCCTCCTCGGCACGTACGCCTTGTCAGCTGGGTGAGCATCCTGCATCCAGACTCCATGCCCACACGCGTTGATGCCGGTCTCATGCCCTAAACAGAGCCTTCGACAACTACTACCTCAAAGCTCAGCGTATCCGTCGCCTCGTCCAGGCTGACTTTGACCGCGTCTTCGCAATACCCAATGTGCTACGGAGCTCAGACTCAGACCTTAGCAGCGACGGGACCGCCATGGACGAAGGTGTCGACGTCCTCGTGCATCCCTCCGCGGTCGACATTGCCCCCCTCCTACCCGAGGACGCCTCCACCGACACTCCTTCGCCAAACGACACAAGCTTCAACGCCGCCTCCTACGTGCAAGACGTCCTCACCGTGCCCGCCTCGCTGGCCGGTCTACCCGCCCTCAGCATGCCTGTCGGCCACGCCGACGTCGACGACGGCGAGGGTGGCACCGAGAGGTGGCCCATCGGCGTCAGTGTGGTTGCTCAATGGGGTTGTGAGGAAATGCTTTGGCCGATCGCCCGAGTGGCGGCTCACCAGCCTTGACCATGGGCTCCCGTCCTCAGTATGCTTGGTCAGCGCGTCGGGCTGCTTTGCTCGAGCCGCGCAACGACAACGGAGGCCAAGATCTCGATCAGGATCTCACTATTGTCGCAAGTGGCTGCTTGGAAGCCGTTGTCACTCCTGGAGGAGGTGAGCTCAGGAGGCGATTGCGAGCCAGCTCTGTTGACGCATTAATATTTCTGACACGCCACTTCTGTTGTGACTCTCCTCTCCTGTCATCAGATGCTGGCCTCGGACGAGCAACGACAAGTCGACAAGTGCGGACTCAACCCACAGGATGGCAGGCTTGAAGCCATTGTGAACGCTTGAACGAGGTTGGGGCGCGGAGAAAGAGGACAATTAGGTCGTCGAGTTGTCTGGCCTTCCGGTTTCGATATTTCCGCACACCGCGCTCCCCATTCGGTTGCACCCAGGCCACCGCTCGACAGTCGACACTCGACGCCTTACCAGAGGCACCAAGGGCCTGCCTGCCCGGCCACGGCCTTTGATCTTGCAAGTCGTCGCCAAGTCTGCAACTCAGGTGCTTGTCCATACGAGACACCGCCGTCGCCTCAGAATTCGAACCTCAGGGCGATGCACCCAGGACTCAGGAGCCTGGGGTCAACAGTCAACTGTCCAAGGTCGCCAGCGCCATGCTTACGGTGATCGTGACGATGGCCCCAGGGGTTCGCCATGCGCCAAGGTCAAGGTCCAAGATCCACCGGTTCGTTTGGCCTGCAAGCTGTTCGTAACACCGATCCGCGCTCGTCCGACCTTTGAACAAGGAAGGCGAATGTCCTCGATTCTCGAATGTCTCGACGCGCCGCGCGTTTATTGGATTCCCATGCTCACTGCGCCGGAAGACGGCGGGGTGGTGCTCGACGAAACGGCACGGACGCCCAAAGTATCGCGGCGGCTATCCGGGTGACCAGTCGCTGGACGATTCCCATGAAGGAAGGAGCGATCCTCAATTGCAGCGGGCGCTGAAGGCGCCTCACGATGTTGCGCGACGCGATTCGCGACTGCCTCCCTTCGCTACGATACGAACAGTCACCATGCCGGCGCGCGGCTCGCGTTGCTCGTAAAGGCGCCTCAGAGGTCCAGGCACCGGTCACCAAGGCTGCAACCAAGTACGCCTCGCAAGCCTCTTTATGTGGCTCGCCTTTGCATCTTTCCCAGATGGTGGGAAGCGCGAACGGAGATCACCATCGAGCAGCAGTCACAGCACGGCGGGGCAGCCCTCGTCAGTCGCAAGTCACAATTCACCATCTACGGTCATCAGTCAGCTCGACTGTCGAACGATGGTCATCCCTCCTTGTCAAGGTATCCAAAGTGAAGACTCTATGAGGAGGCGAACGGCAACTCCCGCGCTCTTTTGTGCGCCGTCCTCTGGACTGGCCACGCAGATCCAGCACCGAGAGGCCAGAACCTTTCCATCGAGCGACGAGCGGAGATGAACAAGCCTACAGTACAAACCCCTTCAAACTCTAACACGAGCGAGCACAGGACAAGGCGCAAGGTGCATATGCGGCCATTATTTGTGGTGAGTGCGGTCCAGCCCAGTCAGCAGACAGCACTCCCTCTCACTCAGGACGTGGGGGGGGGCTCACCTTGGCTCAGGGTGGTTACAGCATTGCGGCACTGCGGACGAGCTCACACGCTCGCACCCACATCGTACGCTCTCACGACGAGGCGAGGCGGGGGCAAAGGGGGTGTGGTCCGATCCAAGGGTCCCTCGTCCTGCATCCCAGCTCTCGACCAGAGGGACGGGGCGCCCAAAAACGAATCAAGACGCAGGTGCTGGCGCCTGGCAGGGACCAGTCAATTAAGAGTACTCTGCCCAAACTCTCCTTGATCCACCCCTCGCTCGCTTTCAGCGTACTGCAGGAGCCCGGCCAAGGCTGCATTCCGACTTCTGTCGCCAGCACCAGTCTGGCCTCTCCTCCATTCGGACGACGATCCTCTTCACGTCCACCACCAGCTACAAGATCGAGAGCCACCATCACCGTCCTTTTCCCAACCCTCTGCCCCTTCAACTCATCAACTACTATCATTCTCAGAAAGGACGGACGGGGCGGTCGCTTTCAATCGACCCACGATCTTCCCGCTGAAAGCGCGCATACCGGCGACGCCAGCTCATATTCAGGCCGTTGCGCTCCCTTCAAAACGGGCCCGGACACGGTGCGCGCTCTTCCTCACCCGTACGTCGCCCTGCCAACGTCAAGGACCAGGATACTCTCGTTGCAGATATGGGCGCGCTCGACCTCTCCCTCGGTGGCCTGTTCATCGGTGTCTTCTTGAACGTGCTTCTCTTCGGCTTCTCATGTGTGAGTGATTGTAGCCACCTCCGACGTGCACATCTGCCTGAGCTGACGCCTCATCTTCAACAGGTCCAAATATACTTGTACCAAGCCAAGTTCAAGCATGACAACTGGAAGATCAAGACGCTCGCCTTCTCAATGTTCCTCTTCGACTTTCTCAACTCGATCTTCGACGTCATCTTCCTCTACCGGCTGCTCGTCACCAACTTTGGCAACTTTGCAGCTGCCAACGTCTCCGACATTTGGTTCGCTCTCGACCCGGTCATGACGGGCCTGATCGCCTTCATGTGCCAGAGCTTCTTCGCCTGGCGTGTGCGCCGTCTCACCCACACTTGGTGGATCCCGGCGCTCATCCTCCTCGCCGGTGGCGCCTCGTTCCTCTGCGCCATCGGCACCACGATTGGCGTCACCATCGTCGTCTACTACGACGCGCTCCAGAAGATCCGGTCCGTGGTCATCGTGTGGTTGACGGGCGCTGCGCTGGCCGACACGCTCATCACCACGTCCCTCATCTGGACGCTCAACAAGAGCCGAACGGGCTTCGCGGCGACGGACGACGTGCTTACCCGACTGATCCGCGGCACCCTCCAAACGGGTCTGCTCACGACGACGTTCGCCATCGTCGATTTGGTGCTTTACCTCTCCTCGACGTCGACACTGCATCTCGTCTTCAACTTGCCCTTGGTGAGTTTTGCTCGTGTGCATGATTGTGAGGCTCACTGCTGACATTCCTTCACGCTTAACAGGCCAAACTGTACTGCAACACCCTGCTTTCCAGTCTCAACGCCCGGGCGATGATTCCCGTGACGGAGCACTACACTTCGGAGATGCGCTCGACACGGCATAGCGCCTTCCGCCAGACCATGTCCGGCAACGCCGGCGTGCGGTCTGGCAATGCTGGGCCCGACGACCTCGAGACGGAGTCCCGACGGGAACTCGGCGAGACATCCAAGACGTCGTTGCCGTTCCGTCCCGAGTCGGCACCGTCGCTGGGCTACGCCGAGATGCGGACATCGACTGGCGGCAATGCCGGCGCCAACAACCTGGCGATGAGCCCAAGCGGCGACCGCGATCTGGAGAAGCACATGGAGGGCGACGAGTCCCCAGTGTCGTTCCAGCACCAGGGGCAAGGTCACCTTGTCGGCAACCGCGGCGTACACGTGCTCACGGTCGAGGAGCAATACGAGGAACCCCACCGCTCGCGCGACCGGTGACTCGAGGCATAGCGGGCCCATGAATGCAACTGCACGCAGATTCGATACACGGCACAGCAATGCGCCCCTCCCATGCCAATGATCCGCCCCTCGACTTTGTCCTTCTCCACCATCAAAACCACCTTCGGACGATCCAGCCGACTTTCGCTTCATCCATACCCGGCCTAGGCGTGCGCCCCAAATGCGAGGAAGCGCTCGAACGAGTGGACGGCTCGCACCCGGATCGATGACTCTTCCGGATCGACGGTTCAGCCGCTCGGGCTGTCGCCGAAGGCAAGCGAGTCCTGACCACTCCCGACGCCCATACGCTCATGCATGCGGTATTCTTGTTGGCGCTGAGACGATGATTCAAGCCTTCAAAGAATGCACGACCGCCCTCGCCGTCGTTCCATCATCATCCGCCCAGGTCCTCGTTTTGGACGCCAGCACGCGGCCCTACCGGCTCTGCAAGCACTGTATACTAGCGTACTCTCTTCCGGGGACGGACTGGGACGTGCGACGACTTCTCAACAACATTTTATTCTGCTTCAACACCTCCGGCCTGGTTCTGCCCTTCGACACATCGATTGCATACCCGGCCTCCTTCTGCGCTTCTCATCAACGTCACTTGGAGTGGCACCGCTTGCTGTCACCGACGGACGACGGACGACGGACGACGGACTCGTCCCCTTTTGGAAACGCCCTTTGCCCAACTTGCAGTATCATCCCCTAGGAGCCGCTGCGCCTGTGCTTTGCTGCCTTGGAGACATCCTTCTCCTCTGACACTCATACCTCTTGCAATGGAACCATCATCATTCCAAGTGTGACCTGGCCGTAAAGGAGGAGGAAAGGTAACACTTGTACAAGGAGGTCCGAGCGCGACGGGCTCCCGATGACAGCCAGCCCAGGCCCCCTCATCTTGGTCGCTTCTCACCACCACCATCATCTCAAGGACCCACCATGCTGCGCTGCTCGTTACCATTGCGCGCACTGGGCGCGCTACCAGTCCGGACGGCGCTGCCACGACGCCTGAGCACGGCTGCCTCAGCGACGGGAGCGGCGGCGGCGGCGGCGAGGACAGAAGGACCCTACCACCCGACCTTTGACCCCTCCCGACTCGTCTTCCTCTCCCATGCCTCGACTCCATCAACAGGGACACCGACAGCACAGGCGGCGGGGGGGGAGGGCGTGCTGACGCTCAACCTGAACCGACCGCAAGCGGCCAATGCCATCTCGACGGCGCTGTTGGCGCAGTTGCACGAGGCGCTGGCGTGGGTCCGTTTCGGGTCGTCCTCCTCGTCCTCGTCCTCCTCCTCGTCGTCGGTGGACGAAGGGGCTTCCTCGTCCGCGCCGGTGCGGACGCTCATCGTGCGCTCCCTCGTCCCGCGCGTCTTTTGCGCCGGCGCCGACCTGAAGGAACGGGCGGGCATGACGATGCCGCAGGTGGACGCCTTCCTCTCCTCCCTCCGCGCCGCCCTGAGCGCGATGGAGCGCCTGCCCTTCCCCGTGCTCGTTGCGCTCGACGGGCTCGCGATGGGCGGGGGGCTCGAGATGGCGCTGTGTGGGGATGTGCGCGTGGCGGGCCCTTCGGCGACGCGGCTGGGTCTGACGGAGGCCAGGTTGGGGATCATCCCTGGGGCGGGGGGCACGCAGCGGTTGCAACGGTTGTTGGGTCCTTCCAAGGCGAAGGATCTCATCTTTTCGGGGCGGCTGCTCGATGCGAGACAGGCGTACGAGGTGGGGCTGGTTGATCATTTGGTCACGGAGCCTGGTGCTGGCGAAGGAGGGAGTGGGAGTGGGACGGAGGCGTATGACAAGGCGGTCGAGCTGGCGACCGAGATGAGCCAGAATGGTACGTAGAGACCTGGCCTTGTTCTCCCACGGACTCTCGTACTGATGCGATGCTCTGTGATCCTATTGACAGGACCGCTGGCGCTACGGGCTGCCAAGCTGGCCATTGACAAGGGCAGCCAGATGGACATGTGAGCCGTTCCCTGCTTCCTTTCCTCTACGACTGTCAGGTCACGCTGACTCTGCGCTCGCGCGTTTACCTTTGCCTTGGCAGCGAGACGGCGCTCGACTTTGAGCGCGAGTGCTATGAGCGCCTGTTCGGGACGGAGGATCGGCTGGAGGGCCTTCGCGCGTTCAAGGAGAAGCGCAAGCCCAAGTACGTTGGCCGCTGAGTGTGCACCTTGGGCTGTACTGTATCCTGTGCTTCTGAGATACTGCTGAGTGATTGCTGACGAGGAGTGTACATTACAAGTGCCGGGAGAGGGAGAGCTTGCTGCTTGTCAAGATGTTGCCGCTTCGAGCTGGGCGAGCCTGGCCTGAAGCCGTTCTCGTTGTTCTCGGAGCCGGGCGACGTCGGCCTGGGCGGCGAGGGTGGCGACGCCGAGCTGGAGCTGTGTGGAGACGAGGGTGGACCAGCTCGCCTCGAGGGCGGCGAGCTTGGCGTCGGCGTCGTGCTGGAGCAGGCGGCGGGTGCGGTTCGTCGAGGCGGAGACGGTGTCGGTGAGGTGGGCGCGTGCTGCACTCAGCCTGCCGAGCGCGGCGTCGAGGGTGTAGTTGGAGATGCGCCAGTGGTTGGCTGTGAGGACGACACAGAGACACGGTCAGCGAGCGCGATGCCATCCAAGCAGCCCAGGATGCTCACCGCCGTACTGCTTCATGAGGTCAATGTTGATGGCGCGTCCTTCCTGATGCGCAAGCTGCACGTACGCGTTGTCGAGCGCTGCCCGCCACTCGTCCTCGCTCGCGTCGAGACCCGCGCTGGGCGCCGGCAGCGTGAAGCGCGTCGCGTCGAGCCGCGGCCTGTCGTCGTCGCCGTTGCTGCCGTCGGTGCTGAGGCGGGCAAAGTGGGCGCCGAGTGTGGGCAGCGTGCTCACGTCGAGCGCAGGCGGTGCTGCTGCTGCTGCTGCTGCTGATGAGCGCGCCAGCTCGGCTTGCACGAGGGCCTGCGCTGCCTC
This sequence comes from Salmacisia buchloeana, assembly GCA_029952725.1. Lineage (NCBI taxonomy): Eukaryota > Fungi > Basidiomycota > Exobasidiomycetes > Tilletiales > Tilletiaceae > Salmacisia > Salmacisia buchloeana. Next base: position 505,549 of record CP124199.1, read on the forward strand.
GAGCGCCGTGGGATCCATGCTGAGCAGGCCTTGCGGGTGACTGGTGGCCGTCGCCGTCGTCGTGGCCGTCGATGTCGAGTTGGAGCTCGTCCTCGCCATCCTCGAGGGAGTCACGTGATCCACTCGGAAGCTCACCTTTTCTTCCTCGCCCCACCCTCTCTCGCCTTCACCACCACCACCACCACGACGTCCCACACACACACAGTCACACCCACGATGGCGTCCTTCTCGCTCGGCCATCTCACCGAGCAGCCCGACCGCTGGGGCCCGCCGGACCAGCCCAGCACGGCAGCCGACGTGCTCCCCGCCGAGCTCCGCAACATTCCCTTCGCCCCCTTCCTCAAGACGGACAAGTTTGGCCGCATCGCAGACTGGAACGCAGACGGCCGCCATCTCGGAAACATCTTCAACTCGGCTGACCCAGCCGCAGCCGCTGCCGCCGCCGTCGCCTCGGGCGCAGGCGCCGCCTCGGGCGCAGCCGGCGCGGGCGGCAAGGGAGGAGCCGCAGGCGGGCCAGGCGGACGCGGCCCGCGTCTCGGGGGGCGAGGCGGGCCCAACGACGGCGCATCCTTTGGCGCCAGCGGCTCCAACGCCTTTGCCTACTTCCACGCAGACGACGAGGCCTCCTTCAGCGTCGTCGACAACACCCGCGGGCCCTCCGGTGGCTCGCGTCTCGGAGGAGGCGGCGGAGGCGGACTCGGCGGCGGCATGCGCGGGGGCGGCCGCGGGGGGCGTGGCGGACCCGGTGGAGCACGAGGCGGCGGGCGAGGCGGTCTCCGTGGCTCCCGTCCCGGTGGCCCAGGCGCTGGCGGCGGCGGCGGCGGTTTTGGTGGACACGGCGGCGGCTTTGGCGGCGGCGCACGCGGCGGCCGTCGCTTTGGCTACCGGGACTGGGACAAGCCCCAGCGCACGCGCGAGGCCTCCGTCGCGGTCCAGCCAGACTGGCAGCAGCTCGAGGAGATTGACTTTGCCCGCATGACCAAGCTTCGTCTCGACGTCGACGAGCCAGAAGACTTGTGAGTATTCTCCTCAAATCTGATCTCTGGTTCTTCTGACTAACACCTTGGCTTGGCTTATAGGGCCGCACACGGCACCCTCTACGAGTACGACCGCACGTACGACCGCATCAACAGCGTCCGCTTCCAGCAGCCGCTCCAGACACTCGACCGTATTCGATACAATATCACCACATCAGAAGACCCCATCATTCAGCAAATCGCCTCCTCCGACCCGTCTGCCAACGTCTTCATGACCGACTCCATACTCGCCCTGCTCATGTCGGCAACGCGGACAGTCTACCCATGGGACATCATTATCCACCGCACCGCCGACGGCAAGATCTTCGTTGACAAGCGTGACGGCGGCGCGTTCGACTTTGTCACTGTCAACGAGAACGCAGCCGACCCGCCCATGGAGCTCAACGAGGGCAAGGACGACCCCAATGCAGCCGGTGCGTCAGCCGCGGCCAAGGCAGCGGCTGCCGCCGCCGCCGCCGGCGACAAGGCGAGCTCGATCAACACGCCTTCGGCGCTCTCCCTCGAGGCGACCTATGTCAGCCACAACTTTGCCTCTCAAGTAGTCAAGGAGAAGAAGAAGCGAACGCTTGCGCAGGGTCCCAACCCCTTCTACAACGCAGAGGAAGAGCAGGACCCGCCCGCATCGTGCGGATACCGGTACCGCAAGTTCAACCTGTCCTCGTCGGAGGAAGACCCGGTCTTCGCCGTCGTCCGCACCGAGGTCGACGCGTACACCGTGCCCGCAACGGTTACCTCCTCGTTCTCCTCCTCCAAGAAGATCCAATACATCACGATCAAGACGCTCAACGAGTTTGATTCCCGCGCCCAGGGCGCAGGCGGCGCGCCCGACTGGCGCACCAAGCTCGACTCCCAGCGCGGCGCCGTGCTGGCGACGGAGATGAAGAACAACTCGGCCAAGCTGGCGCGGTACACCATCCAAGCCATCCTCGCGGGCGCGGACAACATGAAGCTGGGCTACATTTCGCGCGCCAACCCGCGCGACGCGAGCCGGCACGCCATCCTCGGCACGCAGTGGTTCAAGCCCAAGGACTTTGCGGCGCAGATGAACCTGAGCCTGGGCAATGGCTTTGGCATCGTCCGGACCATCATTGACCTCGTGCGCAAGCGCGCGGCCGAGGGCGAGTCGAGCGAGGGCGGCGAGGCCAAGTACGTGCTCGTCAAGGACCCCAACAAGCCCGTCGTCCGGCTGTACTCGGTCCCGCTCTCCTGGCCGCACCATGATGATGACGAGGAGGCCGGCGGCGAGCTCGACGAGGACGATGCGCTCGCCGGTCTCAATCTCGGCGGGCCAGCTGGTGCCCTGGACCGCTCGGAGGGCCTGGGCAACATTGACGAGGAGTAGACAAGCATCGGAACGGTGCAAATGTTCCCACGGCCATCTTCGCCACTCAGCCTTACCTTGTATTGGCACGGAGCGATCCCACTTCAAAAGGCAACAATTCATCGATTGCCACACGTCTCTCTTGCGCGTACGCAGGCTCTGGACAGCCAGGGGAGCGTAAGGACGAAAGCAGGAACGTTTTGAGGTAAGAACGGATGGCGCCGGATGTCCGTGGAGTGGCGCGCAATGTTACAGAGTCTTTCCCACGCTAGGGGGTGGCAAAAAGGGGCCGTCTTGCGCCTGGAGAACGGTTGCTTGTGAAGAGTCTGGTGAGAGAGAGATAGGTCTTGGCCTTGGAGCTTGTACGCCGGCATCCAGGCGGTGACCTTGTCGGCCCTGTCACGACTTGAGCAGATCCCACTCGGCCCAAATGGCATCGAGCTCCGTCATCGACGCCGTCTGATTGTCGACCGTCGGGACAGGTCGTGCTACGTCTTCAACGCGGTCCTTCCGTTGCTCGACGTGACCCTCGTTCGTAGCGGCTGCTGGCGTGGAGGCGGGGGTCGTGGCTACGCCTGCTGAACCGGGAGCCGACATCTTTTGGTCGCGTAGCTTGGCAAGCAGTCTGTCGGCAAACGAAGGGCGCGAGGCTGTCGATGAATCTGGCTGCGTTGGTGCCGTGCCTGCCGTGATCGTCGAGCTCGTCACCGGCTCTGGGACGTCTGTGGGATCCGTTGGGCGTGTAGTCGCATTTGAAGGTGCCTCGGTATTGGACCCGACAGCCGTCGCATTCAACAGGGTTGGCGACGAGAAGGGATCGTCCCAGATCTTGACCAGCTCATCCTCGTCCAGCTGAGCGTCCGTGGCGAAAGTGCGTGCGGGATGGTGCCGAGGTCCGTGCTCGTCTGGGATACGCGTTGGGCTTGTCGAGTCGGGCACCTCGGCATGAGAGTCATCGTAGGAGAAAAACAGTGGATCGTCTTCGGAGCGCTGTTCAGCGTTCGCCTGATCAGCCGTGGCAAGGTGTCGTACTGGTTGAGGGTTCTGGGGGGCCTCTTCCTCGTCATTGTCGCTGAACAAGTTTGCCAGATCGTCGATGCCGTAGTCAGCCAGGTCGCCCTTGCACAGCATGTCTTGCGCTGTGGACGTCTTCGTCACGCCGAGGTCGTCGTCCTCGCTAAAGTGAAGCGAGGGCTCGACGTCGTCGTCTACGATGAAGTCCACCAAGCTGCCTTGATCCTCGTCCTCTTCGTCTTCGGCCATTCTGTTACGACCGCGACCGACTCTAGCCTTGGATAGCGCACCTTCAGCTCGAGCATGATGTTCAGGTCGGTTGTCTTCCCCGGCCTCGTCGTCAATAAAGCGACTGAAGGACACCTTGGATCGACGCGGTTGCTTGAGCGATCGAATGTTGCTGTTGCCTTCCTTCGAAGTCGAATCACCGTTGTTCGCGTCATGGTCCGGATAAGCAGTCCAGTCAATGTCGTACTTGCGCTTGCGAGTCTTGATGAGTGGCAGCTCGTCATCGTCATCTTCATCGACTTCTTGTTGAGACTGGAAGTTATTTGTGAGCGTAGCCTGACTTGTGCTCGTGCTTGTGCTGGCAATGGCTCGGGTAGAGCCCCCCTCGTTGACCTTAGAGCTTGTCGCCGAGGTCGAAGGTGCTGATTGCTTCAGGTCGGCCTTCTTCTCCAGTTGTGCAAAGCGATCTATAAGGGTAGGAGCACTGCCGCTACTCTTCTTGTGCTCAGCGATGCTTGTATTCTTCTTCATTCCCTTCTTGCGATGGGGTGGATGCTCCATGCCCTCTCGGCAGCACAGATGACGGCAGGAGCCCTTGCACTGGTGCAGACATCTGTGAAGCCAATCGTAAGCCTGGGAACCCGTCTTGCTGCGTACGCGACTCACTTGTAATTGCCATTGGGTAGCTTCTCTGGCTCTGGCTCTGCCTCGTCCTGAGCCTTTGCCGGCATCGACTTGAGTGCCGTGTCAGTCACAGCCGTCGTCGACTGCATTGCGACCCTCTTGACACCGTCGTCGCCACCGTCCACCATCCACGCGTCGTCTTGATCAAACAGGTCGATGCACTCTTGTAGCTCTTGAGCAGCTTGCTCCTTGGCCAGATCGGCAGCTGTTTGAGCGCTGAGCACTGGCTCCGGGAAGTTGGAAGCCGGCACGCCGTGACGTAGCTCGGAACGCACCGCAGAGCCGGCGATCTCATCGCACGCGACCGTGACCACGATGCGCTGGGAGGGCTTGACGAGCTTGCAAGTCACCTTGAAGTCTTTGTCCGTCGTCAGCTTCTTGATTCTGTAGGAAAGTGAGCGGTGGACAGTGCTAAGTAACAGAAACTCCGTTTCCTCCACTTCGATCCTTGGGACTCACGGCATCTTTCGGAAGTCGTAAAGCTGGCGAAGACCCTTTCAGCGATGCTGTAGCGTTTCGACAGGATCAAAGGATAGTACGCACCTCAAGATCCGACGACATGGTCAGCACACACATATTCAGGGCGATCCTGGTCTCCTTTCGGGATGTCTTGACCTTGACACCCGTGTCGACAAGCCCGGCGCTAACCTTCACGGTGATGTACACGCCGTCGCGCTTCGTCTCATGTGCGAGCTGCTCGACCTCGAGATGGAATTGGGGCAACGCCTTGGCTTGGTTCACCAGCTTGTCGCCGTACTGTGGCAGGTCGAGACGGTCAGCTGGGTACCACACACATGCTCATTAAGACGTACCGGCATGTTCCGATTCAGGAGCATCTCGATGCGGCGCGGGTCGGCAGCTGCCACATCTGCGATGGACATCATTCCCGCTCCTGCCAAAATCTTGTACGTCTTCTCTCCAACTCTGTATGGGCAGCATACGTGAGCCACAGAGCTTCAAAGGGTTTCAGGGATGCTCACCCTTCAAGCTGCCTGAGGACCGTAGGCTGGCCCTCCCACGAGTGGCCGTTGATGTTTCGCAAGAGGGTGAAGGCACTGTGAAGGGCTGGCCCGTACCGCTTGGCCAAGAACACATCGAACATGGCCTTGACGACCCTGATCAAAGTCTGGAGATTCAGTGTCCGAGCCTGCAACAGATATCGTCTCCGGACTCACCGAGGCGCATGCCGGAAGACGAGGAAAGCGTCCAGGCTAGGGCTATAGCCAGCTGCCCTGGAGCCAAGAACCTCTTGCAAGGAGAGTCCCGCGAGCACCGCCTGCGTGGTATTGATCAGCTCTGTGTCCCGCGGTCGCTCAAGGAGTTCATGACTCACTTGTATCAGCAAAGAGATCTTCTCCTTGACGCCGTTCACCTTGGCCGGAGGGAAGCGAATTTCCTCGTGCTTGCTCAGGGCGGTGAAGAGCTTCAGCAGAAGTGGGCGTCAGTATCGAGGTCTGACTGATCTTGGAAAACGGCAAAGTAACATTCTTCTCGCCCTGGCGCATCCGAATGTCCTTGAACTCCTCCGCTTCCGTCATGAGATCGAGCTGAACGGAAGTGGGAGTGTCAGCGTGCGTAGCATCCCACAAAGGAGACCAACATGGCTCACAAGGTCCTTGACGGTGGCATCGGCAGGAATCTGGAGGAGCAGTAGCATCGTCTTGAAGCTCAGAAAGTACTTGGCGAGAATGTCTGCGAGTAAGGTGTAGATTGGCGTTCAATCCAGACAGTATGAGGTGTGGCGTCTGCTTCTCACCTCCAAAGTCCGTAGCTGTGAGATCACCCGGGTGTTGCGCCGAGGCGGTGGCGAGCTCATGTTGATCAAGCTGGCGGAGAGCATCCTCGACAATGGAGTGCATGACCTGCTTGGAGGTCTTCGAAGCTGCCGCTGACGCGTCCAGATTATAGTGGGCCTGTAAAGGGTCTCATCGCTCAGTATCGGCGGCATCAGCAAATGACAAGGCTAGCACACTCACTGGATTCTTGAGCAACCGTACGTGCAAGAAGGTGCCCTCGAGCCATCGTTCGATGGCCTGCTTGCTCGAGGTGCCTCTTAGGACGAGCTCGGCGTTGATATGCTCAACCAGCTCTGCTGCCAACGCGCTTTCGATGACTGTGTTGCCTGAGGCGAGGTCCAAGTACTTGGGAGAGCATGCGTGAGCACCGTCTGCGTAAATGTCTGCGAAGCATCGAGCATCTTACGTGCTGCCTTCGCTCGTTCTCCGTCATGACCACTGCCACGCCCTCATCGTCGAACTGAGGCCGGCCTGCACGTCCGATCATCTGGACAAAGTCGAGGTCTGACAGCTCGGCCCAGCCGCTCCCGCCGTACTGCTTGGTGCCTCGAATGATCTGCGTATCGAACATTGTCAGCACCCAATTATCTAATGAGGCAAATTTGACTGCACTCACCACGCAGTAGCTGGAAAGGGGATCAGATCAAGGTCAGCTATCGGTTGTGCCCAGGAAGCAATGGTCACTCACGCAGGCAGATTCACACCCGTCGCCAAGGTCGTCGTAGCACCTGGAAGAAGCGTAGATCAGCGTGAATGTCTACATCCTTGGAGTGAGATGGTCTCACATAGCACACTGATGCTTCCTGACAGGAAGGCCTGCTCTACGGCCCGGCGGTCATCGAGCTCCATCCCGGCATGATGAAATGCGATCCCGAGTGTTGTCAACTCTGAAGGGTATCGAAACGCAGTAAGCAGACTTCGAGGCGGCATCGGCTTGATGATACCACCCACCTGCAAGCTTGGGATCCCGAACGTGCAAAGGGCTGTATATGGACAGGGGCGTGGTCATAGGTGAGCTTGCAAGCATCAAGAAGTATAATTCCTTCACTTACGCGGTCGGCTTGCTCCACGGCAGCATCTCGCGGGCTTGCTCCATGGCCATCACCTCCTTCGCAACAGCGTCGGCGGCCTGTACCGTGCCCTTGCGAGTGGAGACGAAGATCAAGCAAGACTTGCCTTTACTATGCTCCTTGATGAGGCCCAGAAGGCTTGGTAAAAAGGGGAGTCAGCTCTGGAAGGCATGTGCAGACGCGGGGTTGAGCGATGTACGTACTACTTGTTCAAGCTTGCGGTAAAGGCAAACTCGTCCTTGAGCTTGGGATAGCCGTACACGAACTGTCATGGCTCGACGGAAGATGTTTAGCACATGTCGCAGAGTATCATAGCCTCGCGTTCACATACCTTGCTCAGCTGGCAGGGTCGAAACTCGGCGCCAAAGCGGAAAAGGTCCGCGAACGTGTCGGGTACGCCTTGCTCGGCTGCCTTGGGGTTGATGGGAGCAGACCTATTCCGTCCGATCCATTCTGCTACGTCCTCAAGGTTGGGGACTCTATTGATCAAAGTTAATGGTCAGCTAGGCATGACGACGCTCGTCCACGACGGACTCACGTTGCAGACAGGGCGACGAATCGAATCTCTTGTCCGTAGTTCTTCATGCGCGACACGATGACCTCCAGTCGAGCTCCTGAGTATGCAGAGGGTCAGTGCAAGAGCCCGTATAGCCGAATTCTGATGCACTCACCTCGCTCCTTCTCGTGAAGGATATGTACTTCATCAATCAGCAGCAGCGCGAGGCTGGACAGGATCTTGTCGTGATCTGACCATCGCCTTGTCAAAGACTGTGAGTGATCGTAGGCGTCAGTGATATCAAGCTCCACCAGCTGCAATGAAGGCGAACTCACATCCCACTTCTCCTGCGTGCTCATCGGTGCAAACCAGTCAGTGGTCGCGACGTCGCCGTAGTCCCTTGCATACTCACTGGCGTGGTGATGATGACTCGCGCGTGTCTGGCCGCGGAGAGGCCGGAGAAGCTTGTATCGCCCTGATTATGAAGATGTGAGCCCATACATGATATCGACGTGCTCTACGGTCAGCTTACGGTGATCTCTACCACCTCACAACCAAGCGGCTGGAGGCGGGCCGTCCAATCCTTGGCTCTCTCGGAGCATAGGGCCTTGGTAGGTGCCAGATACACCGCCTGCAATCGGAGACATCCTCGTCAACACTGCTGCAACGCTAGTAGCCTGTCAACTCACCTTGGCGGTCGGACCTCTTGACTGGAGCATGCGGATGATAGCCAATTCGAACACCACCGTCTTACCGCTACCTGTGGGTGCCGAGACCACCAAGTTGCGATCGGACTCGAAGACCTGGACTCAAGCATGCCTTGTCAGGGATGCTGTTCTCCTTTCTGCCACTGGAAGAATGCACTCACACTCTCAAAGCACGTCGACTGTACCGCGTTGAACACCGGAAACTTGAAGATGGTGCGCCAGGCGTCGGCTACATCGATCATCGTGGAGGGTTAGCAATGCGATGATCAGGTCAGAGCAAGGATCACTGGCTCACGTAGCAGGGTCACTGGCTTCAGACGAACGCCGTGGCGATTACGAGGAGCCGCCCTATCAGCTCTAGCTCGAAGCCCTGTCCAGGGAAGCATTCGTCAGAGCTACGGCTACCAAATCAAAGAGTGTGATGCTCACCTTGTCGCGAGACGTCTTGGCTCTGAGCCGACTGAGCTTGAACCTCTCGCAAGGGGGCTCGAGCTGTGCCCGCTCCTACTCCTACGATGTTCTCGCGCTCTGGCATGCTTGCTTGTAGCGGTCGGGACGCATCCAGCCCACCGTCGTCGTCAGGTACCTGGAAGGCGAACACGTCCTCGCTTGCATCCGAGAGACCCGGAGTGCTCAAGTCGTTGTTGACCAAGGTACCAGCTTTGGCGCTCCCTACGGCCGGTGAGGGCGAGGACGGTTGGGGCCTTTGCAGGAAGGCGATCTGACTCGGGTGAAGAGGCCGAAGAGCGGGCGCGGGTCGCGCAAAGGGTTGTACCTGCTGAGTGGCAGCCAGTGGGAGTTGAGGCTGTACAGGCTGCATACGAGGCATGTTCGGGAGTGTCGAGGAGTACGACGGGAGTGCGGGTGCTTGATACGGGCGGAAGAAGGGCATCCTCGACGGCCCCGCGCCAGCAGGACCTTGAGCTTGCTCCATCGCCGTCACGGCAGCCTGGCGGCGCTCGTGGTCCATGTCGAGCGCGTCTTGCTGGGCAGCGAGCGAGTACAGCGCTCCAAGGGGCAGCATGTCGCCCTCGTCGCCGAGTGCGTGAGAGGGTGCGGGTGCTTGCAAGCGCTGGACGCCGGCGCCGTTGTACCCATAAGGCTCGAATCGCTGACCCCCGCCGCCGTTGCCGCCGAGCGGGAACCTGCCTTCCATGGCGTCGAGCCTGGCGTGAGGGTGGCTGAGCACAGCGCTGTGTGGTAGCGTCGACGTCGGTGAGGGCGGCCGTGTTGGCTCTTGAGGGGAGGGGACGTTAGCATGCGCGTCCTCGAGGTGCGCGGGGGTTGGAACAATGGGACCTGGCGATTCCCACGCTCGGGCCACTGCCCATGATCTCCTGCTTCCCTGCTACATCTCTTACGCACATCATTACTTGCATTCGATTGCAGAGAGAAGCAGACAGTATGAGGAGCTGAGAGGGAGCCGGTGTCATTGAGAGCTCTTGCCAGCACCGCCGCCGGGAGCAGGTCGAGGCTTGAACGGCGACGGGCTGCCCTGCGTCGGCGTGGCCTCGGCACTCGCCATGGCCGCCAACTCAGGACGGACCTTGCGCTTGTCCTCCGGGCTCGCATCGCGCCGACGTACCTCCGCCTCGAGCTTGCGCGCCGCGTCCTCGAAGCCGAGCGGCGATGGCGCACTGACAGATCCTGGGCCCACGCTCGATGCGCCAACGAGGCCAGAAGCCGACGCTGCATGGCCAGCTGGCAAGCTGTCCGAGTCGGCCAAGCCTGCACTGCGGATCTGATCGACAGGCACAGCCTCTCGAAGCGAGTGCGTGCGCGTGCGTCGTCCCGTCGAGCCCGTGGAGATGGTCCGCTGTCGAGTACCGGCCGCCGCTCCTGGCGCCGCGCTGCCTTCGTGGTCAGGAAGCGCCGACGTGCGCGTGATGGGCGACATCATCGAGGGACCCGATCGCGACGAGGGCCGCGAGATCGATGCGCCGACGGCCGCCGCACCGCCACCCGATGTGGTCGTTGGAGTCATCCACCCAGGCGAACGCGTACCGCGTCGTGACCCGCCAGCGCCCAGCGTGGCCAGACTGTCGGTGCTGCGGTTGCGCTTCTCGCGGAAGCTGAGCTCGCCCGGTCCAGGCGTGGTCAAGCCGCCGTCATCGATGGCCGTCGACATGCTCGTGTTGGCCGAGCGTCGCCCAGAGGGACCACTTTGACTTCGGCTTCGGCTGCGATTGCGTCGTCCACCCGCGCCACGAGGAAGGGCCCCGTTCGAGTCATCGCCCACCTTGCCGTCCGTCGACTTAGACACCGCCGACAGAATGTTGCCCGGGGACAACATTCGGAAGATGGCCTCGTAGTCGCCCTCATCTTGCTCTTCGTCCTGAGCAACATCCTCGTCAAAGTCCTCATCATCATCGTCTTGCCCGTCCTCGCCATCGCCCTCCTCAGCAGATTCGTAGATGTCTTCCTCGTCTGCGTCATTTTCGCCGTTGGGCTTGCCAGCACCCAGTAGAGGTTTGCCCTCTTCCGGAGCCCCGTGGCCGTCCAAGGCAACCTGTGCCGAGCTGCCGATCCGCTTGCTCGGCCGTCGACGCAAGCTCCCACTTCGCCCATGCGACCCGGGTCGATCGATAGCAGCGCGCGTATTCCGGCCCCATCCAAAGATCTTCTCGTCCGCCCAAGTGAGCGGGCGCGAGAGCACGTCCACAGCCGTGCCACCGCTACTCGTCACGCCCGTCTTGGGACGGAACATCAAGGAGCCAGACTCGGCCTCTGTCTCCGTCTCCGTCTCGGTGCCCGTCTCCGTCTCGGTGTCGGTGTGCGAAGCTGCGGCATCCAAGGTCGGGCGTCGACTAGAGGTGGCGCTGGCGTACTGCGGTGCGTGGTCAGGCAGACCGCTGCTGTCACGTCGAGAAATGTCAGGCCGTGGCGCGGCGGAGACAGCTGGATGCAGCATTCGGTAGGTGTCAAAGTCTTCGAAGACTTGGGGAGCCAGCTCGTCGATGAGAGTGTGCAGGTTTGCCGCAAGCCGTGTGCGTGTCTCTTGTAGACGCTTGATTGCCTTGTGATTGCCCGGGATCAGGCTGACAACGAGCGGTGGCAACGACTTGTAAATGTCGATGCTGTTCTCGCCGACCTTGAGCGCCGAGTAGCTCATGAGTGGCAGCGCGATGTAGGCAGCGAGCGGAGTCGCCAATGCGGACCGCCACGTCGTGATCCATCCCGCCCGGCGTGCATACGATGTTGCGAGTGCGGCGTAGACCGTGTATAGCACAGGCGTGACGCCGAGACTGACGAGCACCTTCCACGTCGCGAGCACGTCCCGCCCTTGAATCTTGACCTGGGACGCCGCGAGAGCCTCCTTGGCCTTGCGTCGAGAGATGAGCTTGGCCAGGATGAAGATTGGTGCATTGAGCACTACCCCCGGAAGCGCCAGCGTCGACCATACGCAGAGCAGGCTGATGCGGTATAGGAGCAAGCCGAGAGATCGCCAGCCGGCGCGGTGTGCTCGCTCAACTTGATGGTCGCGAAGGCCGTAGGCCGTCAACATCTTGTTGTAGCGAAGCACGTCCTCCTTGAGCGCAATGACGCGCGGCTCGTCCTTGAACTTGTTGTAGCCTGTCAAGGACAGAGGTTCGTCAGCCACGGCTCTTTCGAGCTGTCGCCACCGACATACTCACCCATGATGAAGCGTCGATTCAGCTCCACCACCTGACCAAGGCTAGTGTGAGTTCCAGAAGGCGTATAGAGTCGCCGACCCGCTTGAATAAGCTGCGTGTAGAATAAAAGCAATGAGTGTCGCCTCCAGATCGCATGACTGCAAAGCGCAAGGCGTACCATCAAGGTCTCGTAGTCCGGCGCGCGCACCGTGACCGACTTGAGCCCATCAAAGACGAGGTCCATGCACTGCCCGACCGCCTTGCGCTTGCCCTCCCCGCCTTCCTTGAACATGGCGACGGAGTCCTGTGGCACCTCCATCGGCGCCCCGAACTCGATCACGGCACGAGAGCGGAATTTGTCTGCGTGGAAGTAGTGCAGGCCAACCGGAACGATGCGCACTTTGAGTCCTGGGTTCTCGGCCATGGCGCCGAGTGCCATGATGACAACACCTGAGGGCGGAAGATGCTATCAGCTCGTCAATCTGGAATGTATTAGATGAGGGGAGACTCACCAGCTTTGAGTGGGAGCAAGTCGGTACGGTCGTGACTCCCACCTTCCGGGAAGATGCCGAGACTGCCGCCTTCAGCGAGTCGCTCATACACGGCCGCGTACATCATCGTCTGATCGATGAAGGGCAAGGCCTTGTACTTGCAGCCCTTCTGGCCTTGCCACTCGCCGACGTCCTTGGCATCCTGCTTGACTGCCGCACGTGCCTTGTCCGACATCCGAGGGGCGTTCGTGCCCGCGGCACCATTCGCAATTGGTACTTCACCACGCAATGCCATCTTCGCCTTGTCGTTCGTCAGCGGCTTCTTGATGCGAACCTCGGTGTCGCTGATGATCTCCACGATCTCGGCGGTGGCATAGCCAGTAAACTTGGGCAGTTGGATCTGGCCCTTGGGCGTGAGGTCCTTCGTGAAGCACGTGTTGAGGCCGATAAGGAGCGTGGGATCGTCAGGGCTGACGGTGATGAGGCCGGAGCCAGCCTTGGCCGAGTCTGCCGCGCGTGCGACGGGAACTGGAGAAGCACAGAAAGGCATCAGCGAGTGCTCAGTGTGACAAGGAAGCCAGAGAACTCACTGCTCTGCATAATGCGAGCCGCGGCGCCGATGAACTTGCGCTTGATCGACTTCTCAGCGATGAGAAATGCTACACGCCGACCCGACGCACGGCGCACTTCGGAAGCGAGTAGGAGGGGATCGAGGAACTGCGGGACAAAGGGAGTCGATTGATGAGCGGGCCGTACAGCAGGGATATCAATGAGACCCATTTGACAACTCACCTGGTTGTGATGAGGCGCGGCGACAAAGATGACCGGCCCCTCCTTTTGCTTGGGAATTCGCCAGGAGCCGCGCGCCTGGACGACGCGGAAGAAGATGGAGACGATGCATGTCCAGAAGAAGAGGGCGATGTCGAAGGCGAGATCGGTCGGCATTCTGCGTACGAGCCGATGCGAGAGGACGCGCGAGATGGCGCGTGCGAGGAAGGTGGGAATGAGTCGGTGGAGTGGGAGAGGCAAGCTTCGAAGAAGTCGGTAGAGGCTCTTGAGCGTCTTTCGCAGCCTTCGCGAGTCGGACTCTTTGCCCCACGGATGACGGGGTGGACGAGCGACAGGCGGGTAGGCCGTCGTGCGCGCGATGGGCCTTGCGTTGAGGGCGGCGGCACGAGGTGTGGCAAGGCTGGCACCTGTCTCGTCCTGGGACGCGGTGGGTGTGCTTGTGTGAGGCAGGACTGGGCCACGCGTCGGCAGCTCGATGGGCGGCGGTCGAGGTGGATCAAAGGCGTGGTTCGACAGCACCTGCGATGACTGCGGCCGACTTGCACGACGCTGAACGTCCTCGGTCGTGGCGAGCCTGGACGGCGCCTCGGGGTCGATGGCAGCAGCAGTCTGTTGCAGAGCCGTGCCCGAGGAGGCGGTTGCTGCGATGGACTGCCTTGGCGTAAGTGATGCCTTGGGAGTAGGCGCCTGAGGAGGCGATGCCGTCGTCGTCGCGGCCGACTCTTCTTCGCTGGCGGCTGTCTCCACGGGCGGCGGGCCCGCAGACTGCGATGTCGACGTCGACGGCGCCGCTGTTGACGACGGGGACGCGGACGGTGCTGATGAGGAGCTGCCTGAAGGGAGCGAGCTGGGCATCGACCCCTCCGTTATCGGTGTGCCTATGAGGCGGGCCTGGGGAGTCCGTCGCGGCGCCGTCTTCAGTGTGACTGGGTGGCAAGCGCGGCGGTGTCGAGATGGACGTCGTCGACGTCGAGATGAGCGCCGTCCTCGCCGTCCAGCGTCGTCCCCTGCCAAATGGTGGGGGGTGGTGGGTGGGGAGGCGGTGTGACCGTGCACGTAGCTCTCCGCGACAGGGTGTCTCTACGTGTAAACAACGCGTAGGACCCGCGCTGACGTCGAGCTCATCGCTGACCACGACGAGATCGCGATCAGACCCTGGCAGGCTCGACGCGGTCCTCGACGTCGCCGCCGTCAAAGGCAAGGTGGGTATAAGAAGGCGGCGCGGAGGAGGAGCCAAGGCGCGCCGAGTGCTCTCCTGATCCCCCCTCACGCTGACCCTCTCTGCCTCGTCCATGCAGCTCAGCGCGCTCGTCGTCGCCTTCCTCTGCTCCATCGTCCTCAGCATCACCACCACCGCCATGGCCAGCACCATCGGCGCAACGTCCTTCTCCGCGCTCTCGCCGCGCACCGCGACGCTCCTCCAGGAGGCCCAGGCGCTCTTCCAGGCCAAGTTCGACCCCGCCATCTTCCAGCGCCACTGGGCGCCCGACGCCGTCTTTGTCGACCCCATCGCGTACGCCTCGGGCCTGCGCCAAGTCACCGCGCAGTGGGCCGGCATGAAGGTCTTCTCCGAGAGCAAGACGCTCGACTGGAAGCTCACCAAGGACGAGCCCAAGCGCATCGAGTACGAGCAGAAGCAGTTCTACAAGACGGCCCTCTTCTCCAAGACGATGGAGGTCAGTGCTGCTTCCGATGCGCTCTGGGAGAAAGCAGCCACTGACCTGCTTGGGCTCTTCTCACAGTCGACCGTCGTCATGGAGCTCGACGACAATGGCAAGATCAAGCGCTTCGAGGACCGGTGGGGACACAAGCCCATCTCGAACGGCATCACATACGTGAGTGCTAGCGTCTGCTTGTGGAGCCTTCACAAGACTGATCCTTCTCTCCTGCTTCCCTTCTCCATCAGCCCTTCCGCCGACTCAACGGGGTGAGCACGGCTGGTGATGCGCAGCATGCTGGAAGACAGGGTACTGACTTGGTTCGTTCTCACCCACAGCTCGTCATGCCCTTCCTGACCCGGCCACCCCCAATTCACACCGAATAAAGCAACGCAGTCGAGCTCCGTACGACAATATTTCCCCTCCCTTCTCGCACTGTATCATGATCATAGTCTCAGTGAAGCTTCTAGCGACAGGAGACGGTCTGTGATTCAGTAACTGGCTGGCGAGATCGTCAAGTAGGAGGGGCCAAAGAGAGGAGATCAGAGTCACGACACTTGCACGGCGCAAGGAAATGATAACGAGGGTATGGAGATCGCCAAAGCAGGAGGATATGTACGAGCCCTGAAGCAAGGCCCTCCGTCGGATCGACCGAGATCCTCACCAGGTCGGCCCCAAGCTGCGGCCAGGCCACTGCCACTTCCCTAGTCGCAACGCGGCCAGGCGGAACCAGACCTACGGAGAAGGACTGTCGCCTGCTCGAGCCGGGCCGAGGCAGAGAGGCACCGTCGATGAGGGCGCGGGCGCGAGCGCTCAACAGTTGCATGCTTCTCGGGCGCGATCCACATTGGCCCCAAGGTCGATACCGCCATTGTTGCCGCCGCCCTGCGCCGCATTCGGCCGTGCGCCGCCGGCGCCGCTCGAGCCGGCTCCACCGACCGAGGAGCGCGATTGGGCGAGGATGCTGTCGACGGGAATGTTCTTGGCTGTTCATACCAGAGTTGAAGAGGGGCTCCGTCAGCTTTCATCTGCATGGCGCGGCGATGTTTGTGCACTGATACGCACCAATGGCGGTGAAGAGCTCCTGCACGCCTTCACCCGTCTTGGCACTCGTCTCGAAGAAGAGCAGGCCGAGCTCGTCCGCGTACGCCTTGGCCTCCTCCTTGGCGACGGCCCGTGTCGCGCCGCTGGAGCCATCGTCGTTACCCTGGCCGTCCGGGGTGGCGGTGGCGGTTTCGTCGTCCTCGTCATCGTCGTCATCGGCCGATGTTGGCGCTGTTCTTGAGGGCGACGAGGAGAGGAGGTCAATCTTGTTGCCGACGAGGGCGATGACAATGTTGGGGTTGGCCTGACGTTGGAGCTCCTTGACCCACGACTTGGCCTTCTCGAATGAGCTCTGTGATATCGCATAAGGACGAGGTCAGCCCCGTCGATCTCTGCCTATCAGGGACACGACTACGTACCGCCTTGGTCACGTCGTAGACGACTGCACTGGCCTGCGCGTTGCGGTAGTACATGGGCGCGAGCGAGTGGAAGCGCTCCTGTCCGGCGGTGTCCCAGATCTCAAACTTGATGACCTTGTCGTTGAGCGCGGCTTTTTGGGTGAGGAAGGCAGCGCCGATGGTGGGCTCCTTGTTCTCCTGGAAGTCATTGTTGACGAAGCGCAGCACGACGGACGACTTGCCGACGGCCGCTTCGCCTGTGGGCGGACAAGGCAGTGAGCTCGCTGTCGCTACGTCTCAGCACGTTGGGCAGCCGCGAGATACGCACCCAGCAGGACGAGCTTGGTCTGGATAGGCTTGGAGGCAGCCGCGCCTGCGCCGGCGCCAGCAGCAGCGTTCGTCTGCGACATGGTTGTCAGTGGTGCAGGCGCGTCAAGACGAGGTCGGAGTGCGATGCCGTCGCGGTGGTCGTCGTCGTCGTCGTGTTGGAGTGAGGCGGCGTTGGCGGGAGGTGATGGCGTCGCTGAGGGAGCCAGCATGTCGGGTCGATAGGAGCACAGCATGATGGCGCCCCGCCCGCCCGCAGCAGCTGGCCACGGCATCGCCCGAGCTCGCCCTTCTCGTGGGCGTCGTGGCCGACGACGACGACGACGACCTCCTTCAGCTCGGACTCCCCCCCTTCGCTCGATAGACAGCGTGACGATGCCCGCCGCCGCCGACGCTCCCACCAGTGCGCTGGCCAAGTCTGTGCTCGCCTGGCTCCAGGCGCCCGCGACAAGCGCCGCCGTCCAGGACGACGCCAAGCGGGCCGAGCTCACCAAGGCCGCCAACGCCCTCGCCGCCGCCTTTGACCTCGACGCCGCCGCGTCGGCCACGCCCGCGGGCCCAGGTCTCGCCCAGATCTACGACATCTTCCTGCGCACGCAGAGCAAGCTCTCCGGTGGGGCGCCGGCGGCAGCTGCCAGCACGGCCGCAACCGCCGCAGCCGCTTCCACATCGTCGGCATCGGCCACACCCGCCGCCGCCGCCGCGGCAGCGGACGCGAGCAAGCCAGTGTCCGCAGCGGACAAGGAGAAGGCAGAGCAGCGCAAGAATGAGGGCAACAAGGCGATGAGCGCCAAGGACTACGGTGGGGCCATTGCGGCCTACAACGAGGCCATCGAGCTCGACCCGGCCAACCCCGTCTACTACTCGAACCGCGCAGCGGCGTACTCGCAGATTCAGCAACACGACAAGGCGATCGAGGACGCCACCAAGGCCAAGGAGCTCGATCCTAGCTTTGCGCGCGCGTACTCTCGGCTTGGGTACGCAACACAACATGTATCTTCGATGAGGTTGCATACTGACATTTTGATCCCTCACACAGGCACGCCCTCTTCTCGGCGGGTCGATACCAAGAAGCCGTGGAGGCGTACGAGGCCGGCCTGGCCATCGACCCGGCCAATGCCGTCATGAAGAATGGTCTCGAGGCCTCGCGCAAGCAGGTCTCCCCCTCGGGTGGCGCGTCATCTTCCTCCAGTGGGGCGGACGCCGTCTCGCGCGATGGCGGCCTACCTGGCGCGGGTCCCGGTGGACTCGGCGGCTTCCCTGGCTTTGGCGGTGACTCTGGGCCAAGTCAAGCAGGCATGCCTGATCTGGGTGCCCTGTTGAACAATCCGCAACTGATGCAGGTGAGTTCGCGTGCGCCTGTAAGATATAAAGCGTGAGCTGACCATGCTCCCGTCAACGCCGGTGTCGACTTTGCTTCATTGCTCAGATGGCCTCCTCGGTGAGTCTGCGTTTGCCAGTGATTCTTTGAAGCTTGACTGACCCGCCAATCCCTTTGCAGTTGATGGCCAACGGAGGACTGGAGCAGCTGATGAACAACCCGATGCTACGCAACCTGATGAGCGATCCCAACGTGAGTAGATCAGTCCTGCTTCCTTGGCTCAAGGCTTACTGCTGACGCTGATACTCTTTGCTTGTGCGCCGGGGCGATGGAAGATGCAACAGTGAGTATTCTGGCCGGCTTGTTCGTTCTCTCTCCTTGCCGCTGACCCTGCTTCCTGATAACAGAATGGCGCGCAACTTGATGGGCGGCGCGGGTCGAGGCGGTGGTGCCGGTGGGCCCGGTGCCAACATGTTCTCGTGAGCGAACTGGGCAATGCCGGCGCTCTGGACAGTGTTCGTCTTTCAAGCCTTGCGCCTCTCCACCGACGTCTCGGTCCGTTATCACATCAAGCCCTGAGTGCGTCCCAGCTCTTGCCTTGAACAAGTGGACGAGGGAATGAAGGACGGGCGTCGGCGTCGGCGTCGAGGTGCCGTCCTGTGTTAGAGCTGGCACGCGTTCCCGCTTCCCCGACCGTGGGCTTACGTCCGGTTGGGTGGCGCCCGCATGGATCTGCGCAGTTGCGGTTGACCTCCTCCGCTCGCTCGCTCGGCGGCCGCGTCCCGTGTGACCTGCCAGGCTGCCTTCGTTGGAGACGGCCTCCTTTGCCCTCTCCTTGCTGGGTGCGCCGTCTGCCTTGCCTTGGCCCCTGCTGGAGAGTTGACGAGAGAGGAGCGCGCCCGTACTAAGAGAGGAGCTGAGGACGGCACGTGGAGAGTTGCGCGTCGTCTTGGTGCCTGGGCGAGCTTCCGTGCTCGGCTTGGAAAAGGGAGCGTCATCCCGTTGGGTGGCCGCGCTGCCCAGCGCCCCGGCGCCCCAGCCAGGACGGTCCGCTTCGAGCTCCTCCTCCTCCATCACCATCACCATCATCGTCACGACCAGCATCCTCCTCGAGCGCACGACGGGTACGGCGCCGCCTGCCTTGCTCTGTATCCTCGCCGATCAGTGCGCTCCCCAAAGGTGAGCCCAGCGTCCAAGGGGGAGGAGCAGCGGGCCCAGCAGTCAGCACCACCTCGTCCTCCTCCTTCGTCACCTCCTCGAGTCCTCACCATACACTCACACACGCCTGCGCTCCTTCTCACAGGACGCGCAACACCTCCAGACGCGTCGGTGAGAGACAGCCGTGGGCCGCGGCGCTTCCGTCCGTCACCGCTCCCGACGCCGCCCAGGGCGGCCGCGCGCGGGCGTAGGCATCGCCTGGCCTCATCTCACGCCCTCCGTATCGGTACGGCGCCTCGACGGCAGCCTGCTCACCAATCAAGAGTCGGATCCGACCTCATCACGTCTGTCTCCTGTGACGTGCTGCTCGGCTGACAGTTGACACACCCGTCGGCTGTCATCCTCGTCACCACGCTCGGCCGCCCTGTCGGGAACGCGCCGTCTGCGTGTCAAGGCGACTTGTTCGCACTCGGGCCCCCCTTCAGACGACGTCAAGAAGCCTTCAAACGGGCAGGAAGACGCCTGCCGCGCTGCTCCCTCGGTGGCTGTGTGAGCATCGTCTACGCCTTCGTCTCGGAGCAAGAGCTCGTACGCAGGCGGGTCGGTGACATTCCTTGTCCTTGACCCTGGGGGCACGGTACAATAACACCTCGCACCACAAGCCCACATCGCCCACCTTGCAACCATGGCGATCTCACTGCCCTTCTCCAAGAGCAAAGGCAAGAGCCGCGCCGGTGCATCACGCCCGGCCGAGGACAAGAAGGCGTCCCTGCCCATTCGCGTCCTCAACGTGATCCGCTCCATCGACCTCAACCCTGAGACAGCCTTCCGAAAGAAGCGCCCTCCGCCGGCGCCACGGTCTGTCTACATCAATGAGCCTCTGCCCGAAGAAGCCTTCGACCACAAGGGCCGTCCAAGACCAACATGGACGTTTCCAACCAACCAGACCATCACGGCCAAGTACACGGCGTACAACTTCATCTTCAAGAACCTGCTCGAGCAGTTTCGTCGGGTAGCAAACCTCTTCTTCTTGCTCATCATCATCTTGCAGGTATGTATTCCCAGCTCCGAGTGCACAGGTGCCAAGGCTGACACCCTCGCGATGATCACAGTTCTTTCCCAAGTTTTATACCATCTCGCCGGGACTGGCCATGCTGCCCCTTCTCGTCGTGCTTGCCCTAGCTGCGATCAAGGACGGCTACGAAGATGTCAAACGCCACCAGTCCGACCGCAGCATCAACAACTCGCGCGTGCCCATCATGGTCGCGCCCGACTACCTCAACCCCAACATCACGGAACCTCGCGATGAAGGCATCCTCTCTGCATGGAAGCAGTTCACTCAGCGCTTCACCGGCAAGAAGAAGCACGAGAGCGAGGCCATCCAGGCACATCTTCGCGAGCGCAAGAAGGTGGAAGAGCAGTCCTCGCCCGAAAGCGACGGCGTCACGGCAACGACGTCTCAGACGGGCAATACTGAAGCACCGCCACGGACTAGCACATCTGGACAGCACATCAGCCAGCCAGTGCTGCATCGACGCAGCATCTTGAACCGAGGCTCCGACGATGACGAGCACGAGCAAGAGGACGAAGTGGAGAACGCAGACGCTCTCAGGCACGAGCCGCACTGGGAAGCAACGACGTGGGAGAACCTCGCCGTCGGCGACTTTGTTCTCCTGAGGAACAACGACAGCATCCCGGCAGACATCGTCATCTGCTCAACATCGGAAGATGAGGACTCGTGCTTCATCGAGACGAAGAATCTCGACGGCGAGACCAACCTCAAGAGCCGCTCCGCCGTGCCTGAGTTGGCACACCTCAGGACGCCAGCAGACTGCGCGCGGGCCAAGCTGCGCATCGATGCTGAGCCTCAAGATACGAACATGTACAAGCTCAACGCCAGCGTATTCCTCCCCGACCGAAAGGGCGCCGATGGTGGCGTCCTGAGATGTCCGGTGACGCTCAATCAGGTCCTTCTCCGCGGCTGCAAGCTGAGGAATACGGAGTGGGTTGTCGGCATCGTACTCATGACCGGCGTGGATACCAAGGTGATCGCCAACTCGGGCAACACTCCGTCCAAGCGCAGCAAGGTCGAGCGACAGATGAACCCAATGGTCTACTGCAACCTCGCCCTACTTGCCATCATGGGCATTGCGTGCGCCATTGCTGATAGCCAGCTGGAGCACTACTACTTTGATCGGACCGCGTACTGGGAGTTCGCAGCCAACCGATCCGATGACAACCCGGACATCAACGGCCTGGCTACCTTTGGCAACGCGCTCATCACCTTCCAGAACGTGGTGCCCATCTCCCTCTACATCTCGATCGAGTTCGTCCGCACGGTTCAGGCCTTCTTCATCTTTGAAGACCACGACATCTACTACGAAAAGACGGAGCGGCGGACGACGGCGCGGAGCTGGAACTTATCGGATGACCTTGGTCAGATCGAGTACATCTTCAGTGACAAGACAGGCACGTTGACGCAGGTAAGTTTCAAGACTTGCCCTGAGGAGTAGTGCAGTACCTTACAAGTCGTTCCTTTTCAGAACCTGATGTTGTTCCGAGAATGCCACGTGAACGGAGTCACATACCACGGAGACGCCAGCGAGGACGGCAAAGACTCAAGCTCGGACTCTAGCCCGCAAGTGGTCGAGAAGCATCCATCGAGCTCGCCTCCTCTGAGCGACAGCGGTCGAAGGAGGACAAAGTTGCCCAAGGATCATACAGGGCCATGGCGGGATGCGGAGCTCGCTGCCAACCTCAAGGATCAGGACTCTGAGCACGGTGCGGCGCTTGGCAAGTTCCTCCGCTGTCTGGCCTTGTGCCATACTGTCCTCACCGCCGAGGACGAGGACGGCGTGATCGAGTACAAGGCTCAAAGTCCAGATGAACAAGCGCTCGTCCAAGCCGCGGCAGATGCCGGCTTCGTGTTCTGCGGACGAGAGAAGACGACACTCCGTCTGCAGACACCGTACTCGACCGAGTTGGAGGAGTACGAGCTCTTGAACCTCATCGAGTTTACCTCGGCGCGGAAACGGATGAGCGTTATCGTCCGCCGACAGAGCGATGGCAGCATCTTCCTCTTCACGAAGGGCGCAGATAGCATCATCTTTCAGCGATCGGCGGCCGGCCAAGATTCACTCCGAAAGGAGACGGACGCAGCGCTCGAGGAATTCGCGAACAAGGGTCTGCGAACCCTCTGCCTCAGCTACCGCCAGCTCGACCCGGACAAGTACGAGCAGTGGGCACACGCCTATCACGACGCGTCGGTGGCAATAGATGGCCGAGGGGAGAAGATGGAGGAGCTTGCAAGTGAGCTCGAGCGCGAGCTCATCCTTCTGGGTGCAACGGCCATCGAGGACCGACTACAAGATGGCGTGCCGGAGACCATCGCTGATCTCAAGCGGGCTGGCATCAACATCTGGGTAGCGACGGGTGACAAGCTCGAGACAGCCATCGCGATCGGATACTCCACCATGCTGCTCTCCAAGGACATGAACCTCATCGTCGTCCGCGGTGGCGAATTCGGCCAGCCCAACTCGGCTTACGACCAGTTGAAGAAGGCGGTACAGCGCTTCTTTGGCGGTGAGCAAACGCTGGCCGAGATGGAGCATCAGCCTCCTACGGAGGGCCTCCAAGATATTGAGGAAGAGAACGAGGACGAGGACGAGACGGAGGCGCCTCGGCGGCCATCCCATCATCGCAAGCGCACGTCTGGTAGCCATCACGCGCGCGCGTCGTCGGTCAGCCGCTCGCGTCCGTCGCTTACTCGGAACCGGTCGAGCCGGCAGAGTGGCGTCAGCCAGGCGTCCCTAGTTGGCGAGGACAATGGCCAGCGGCCTGGTGGCTACGCGCTCATCATCGACGGCGCCGCCCTCGGCCACGCGCTGAGCGAGGACTTCAGCAAGGACCTCCTGCTGCGCATCTCGACTCAGTGCAAGGCTGTCATCTGCTGCCGTGTCTCGCCGCTGCAGAAGGCGCTCATCGTCCGCCTCATCAAGGACGGGCTTGGCGTGATGACTCTTGCCATTGGCGATGGTGCCAACGATGTCAGCATGATTCAAGCTGCCCATGTCGGCGTGGGCATAGCTGGCGAGGAGGGCTTGCAGGCGGTCAACGCGTCCGACTACGCCATTGCACAATTCCGCTTCCTCAAGCGATTGCTCCTCGTGCACGGGCACTGGTCGTATTACCGCAACTCGACGATGATCCTGAACTTCTTCTACAAGGAGGTGAGCTCGGTATTCCTGGCCTCGTATAGGTGGCTGCGTCTTGACTGACATCTGACCGGTCACGCGACAGCTCATCAACATCGGATACCTCTTCTTCTTCCAAATCTACTGCGCTTGGTCGACGACGCAAGCCCTCGACTACGTCTACCTCCTGTTCTGGAACGCGTTCTGGACAGTGGCCGCCGTCATTGGTGTCGGCATCTTCGACCGTGATATCGCGGATCGCGTCTTGATGGAGGTGCCCGAGCTCTATCGCCGCGGACGCGAGGGCAAGTACTTTGGCCTCGGGCCCTTCGCCATGTACATGTTCAGCGGCTTGGCGCAGTCGGCCGTGTTCCTCTTGTGAGTCTTTGTGCTTCATGCTCGTGCCTCAGTGGAGTGAAGGCGCTCATTCACCTCGATCTGCGATCCTTACAGCTTCATCGCATATACCTACAACACGACGTCGGCACGGTCGGACGGGTACAGCATCAACCTGTACGAATGGACGACGACGATGGCGATCGCCTCGGTTCTGTGCGCCAACCTGTTCACCGGCCTCGATACCCGCGCATGGACATGGTGGATCGTCTTCGCCGTGTTTATCGGTCCTGCGCTCATCTTCGTGTTCGCGCCGATCTACGCCGCCTTTGGGCCTAACTTCATCTGGACGTACAGCTACGGGAACAACCACCTATTGTACCACTCGGCGTACTTCTGGTTCGTCGGCCCGCTGTGCATCATCGTGGCCCTCATCCCGCAGTACATCTACAACCACGTCCGGCAAACGTACTACCCGCGCGACATCGACATTCTCCGGGCGGTCGAGAAGTTCAACCCGGACTACGACTTTGTCCACGACCCGCGCATGCCCGCTGTGCGTGCGGCGGCCGAGTACGGCGTGCCCCTGCCCGAGAAGCCGGACAAGAACCGGAGGAGATGGAGTCGGTCACGGTCGAACGGCTATCCTGCCGATGTGGCGGAGGAGGATGTCGGGATGCACGATCTCCGTCCGATCACGTCGCGCTCGTCTACGCAGCACGACATGCTGACGGGCGAGGACCGGCCGAACCGTGGCTACAGCTTTTCGTCCGATGAGGCTGGCTGGCGGTCCCGCAGTAGACAAGATGGGGGGAGCACGAAGCGGCGCAAGCTGAGCCTGCGCGAACGGTTACCCTTCCGCTCGCTGCGGCAGCATGGCGAGAAGAAGCGGCTTACGATGATCCGGGACGGTGACGATGACCCAGAGCACAACGAAGATGAAGCTCCAGAGCCTCAAGCCGGCGCGCCACCGACGGCTCCTGAGCCCGAGGCAGGTACTGGAGATGCCGCTGCGACGTCGCCTGCCATCGATCCGGAGGTTGCGAATGCGTATGACGCTACGGGCCTGACGCAACACGAGGCCAATGCCGTCGTGGCCGCCAGCACCGACGGAGGCCACACCAACACCAGCAGGTAACTCAAGATTCGGATTCGCCGCTCCCGGTCAATCCCTTCGAGGGGCCCACGACCTCACATCCACGGATTGTCCATGGACACTACACTCCCTTGCATCCCTTTGCATCAAGATGGCGGTACCGACCCCCGCCTCGTTCTCTGTGCGCGTCGATCGATGCCCTTGCTCTGTCAGTCCCACCGCCGCTCGCTCGCTCGTCCGCCCCTCCCTCCAGCACGGAGTACTTATACACACGCGAATGTTGCCCTCCCGTTGTGAATGCTACTAGTAAGAACTGAACCGTTCCGCGTCGCCGGCGCGAGGCGGGAGACATGGTGATGAGACTCGAGACTCTCAAGGGTCTCCGGACCGGGGGGTCTCAACGCCTTGCCCTGCCCGCCCGGCCGGGGCGAGAGCGTGCTTCTTCGGAAGCGTGCCCTTCGTGCGCTCACTGGCTGCTCACGCACACGACGACGACGACGTCCATCCATCACCGAGCGGGACGCACTTCTGCCCTTTCCTCACAAGTCAGCGCCCCCACCCCAGCGGAGAAGAGAACGAGGACGACGATGCTCGCCGCCGCTGCTCGATCCAGTGCGGCTCGTCTCGCCGCGGCCACCGCCCCGGCCACGACGAGCTCGGGCGCTGCCGCTGCCGCCGTCGCACGCCGCGCCTTCACTACCGCGTCGGCCGATTCGATCCGCGTCGCTGCTGCTGTGAGTACAGGAGTGGTGGTGGTGGTGGTGGTGGTGGTGGTGCACATGGCGGGCTGTGGGAGATTGGGGGAATGGGGAGGCCACGGCTGGGACGCGTGATGGAGGTGGTCGGCCTTTCCAAGCTCGGCGGGCATGCGCACCTCGAGGATGGTCAAGCCAGCGCTCAGGACTGGCCATCGTACTGACATTGGTGTCTGTCCCATGCTTGACAGGACGACGGCGCACCGGTCACGACGGTCACCGTCGCGCTCAAGGCCGGGCCCCGGTACGAGTCGGCGCCTGGTGTCGCCCGTGAGTTGGAATCCCGTCTTGCTCGACTGTATGTACATGCGCTCACACTGACCTCCGATCTCGCCCACTTCTGATGCTGTCCGCAGACGCGCTGAAGAGGTGAGTGCCAGGCTGCTCACTGGAGATTGCAAGCTGGAAGACTGACGCGCCTGCCTGATTTCCAACAGCTCCTTCTTCAAGTCGACGGAGAACCGCTCGGCACTGGCTCTCATTCGCGAGGTCGAACTCTACGGCGGTGTGCTGTCGGCATCATTGTCCAAGGAGCACCTCCTTCTCACAGCCGAGTTCCTCCGCGGCGACGAGTGAGTTCAGTCGCAGGATATAGAAGTGCAGGTGCACTCACTGATCGACAAGCAACGCTCTTGCCTTCAGGGACTTCTTCGTGCCACTGCTTGGCGAGGCCATCTCCAAAGCCAACTTCCGCCGGCACGAGTTCTCCGAGGAGGTCGTCCCTCAAATCGCATCCGAGTTCGAGCAAGCCAACGGCAACCCTCTCATCCTCGGCTTTGACCAGCTCACCCAGACGGCTTTCCGACACCGCGGCGTCGGTGCCTCCCTCTTTGCCTCGCCTGCCCACCCCATCACCCACGCTCAGACGCTCGCCTTTGCACGCTCCGTCATCGGCAAGAACAACCTCGTCGTCCTCGGCTCCGGCATCGACTCGGGCAAGCTGGCCAACCTGGTGTCCAAGTCGTTCGGTTCCACAGCTGGATCGGCGTCCGTGAGCAAGGCGGCCTCGCCTTACAAGGGCGGTGAGCAGCGTGTCGCCTTTGCTGCGCCGCACGGCGCGACGGCGGCCGGCGCGGACAAGTCGCACTTCTTCATTGCCTTCGAGGGTGCGGCAACAGGATCCAAGCCCGAGCTTGCCGTGCTTCGTGCCCACCTCGGTGGCGAGTCCTCGGTCAAGTGGCTGGCCGGCCTCTCCCCGCTCTCGCAGCTCACGGTCAAGGACCCCTCGGTATCGGCGTCGGCGTTCAACCTGACCTTCTCGGACACGGGCCTATTCGGCGCCCATGTGAGCGCACCACCGGCCAAGCTGGCGGGTGCGGTCAAGTCGGTCACGGCGGCGATCAAGGAGGCCGCGTCCAAGCTGAGTGGCGAGGACCTCAAGAAGGCCATTGCCAAGGCCAAGTACGATACGGCGTCCAGCGTGGAGTCGCGTGCGGGCAGCCACGAGGCTGTTGCTGGTTCGGTACGTCTCGCTCTCCATGGCTGTTTGCTCCCTGCTTGGTGTGATGGCTGACCCGTATCTTTGCTCTACCTTCATCCTCAGCTGCTCGAGTCCGGCAAGGTTGTCACACTCGAGGACACATTCAAGGCGCTCGAGGGCGTGTCTGCCTCGGCCGTCTCCTCGGTGAGTTGCTCGCCTTGGATCTCGTCTCTATCCCTACTGATCTTACTCGCGTCTCTTCAGGCCGCGGAGAAGGTGCTCAAGAGCAAGCCCACCACGGTGGCTGTGGGCGACGTCAACGTGCTGCCCTACGCCGACGAGGTCTTGTAGATGGGTGTGGCTAGAGTCAAGTCGGAGGACGAGGAGGAGCATCTTCCTTCATGGCGGCGTCGGCGTCTCGCACGCGACGCTGTCCTTTTCGATGATGGGCAACGACAGATACAAGATACTACGATATCTTCAAAATCCAAGCGCGCTCTTCCATCTTGCTGCCCCGCCCAGGGCCGTGTCTTGTCTTCTAAGGGGATGATCTATCTACTTAGAGAGGCAGTGGTATCCAGTCAAGTTGCCACAGCGCACGTGACCAGATCGTCATTTGTCATCAGCCACTGAGGCCCCACCTCGTTGACGTCCTTGACTCGTTCGACCATCGTCGATGTCGAGGACCGTCACCATCATCACGTCGAACATTGCCACACGCGTCCACGATGAGTGCAACAGCAGTCGTCGCTGCGGCGGTAGTCGCAAGCGCATCGTCCTCATCAGCCGCGGCCGTGACGAGCCAGCGGCTCGTGGGTCACGCCGCGCGCGTCGCCACCTCAGCCTCCAAGCACAGCGTCCTCGTCGCCCAACGAAGATCGTACACTTCGACATCAAGATGCGAAGCAGCGGCGGCAGCGACGATTTCAGCAAGGCTACGCCAGTTGCACAGCAGCGCGTTGTTTGCTCCTCACTCTGGTACGCCAAGTCACGCAAGGTCCATATCGACGACGCGCTGGGCCGCCTCGTCGTCCTCAAGCCCAGCACCGACAATATCAGCCGCGCCACCGTCTGCCTCTCCGTCCTCAAGCTCGGTCGCCTCAGTCTCCACGTCGTCGCACGCGCGTGACAGCCCAAGCGCGAGCGCACGACCGCCGCCCAACTTGACGGCGGTGCCTGACCCTGGAGGACGATTCGACATGCCCGGTGTCAACCTGGGCTCGTCCTCTCCGGGTTCGTCTCCCTCTCGACCCTCCTATGAGGCCAAGTCGGCAGGTGCATCGCCAGCAGAGGCCAAGCCCGCTCCCAAACGGGCGAATCGGTTCCGTGCTCAAAAGGCGCCCATCACTCTGGTACGTCGTGCTTCAAGCTACCTTGCCACTGCCACGTACCATCTGACACACAACTCGCCTTTGTCTCTGCTCGTACAGACACCCTCAGCGATCGAGCGTCTCCGAGCCCTCCTCGCCTCCCCCACCGACCCACGCCTGATCCGAATCAGCGTGCGCAACAAGGGGTGCGCAGGCATGTCCTACCACCTCGAGTACCTCAAGCCCGACGAGGTCGGCAAGTTTGATGAGCGCGTCGAGGTCGGGGACGGGGTCAGCGTGCTGATCGATAGCAAGGCGCTGTTCAGCATCATTGGGAGCGAGATGGATTGGAAGGAAGATAGGCTGTGAGTTGATTTACCAAGACGCGTCCTCTTCCTATTCTGAGACTGACAAGGTCCATGCGTTTGTACCTTGACCAGATCGGCCAAGTTCGTCTTCAACAACCCGCTCGCGGTCTCCTGCGGCTGTGGCGAGAGCTTTGCGATCAAGTAGATGTAGACGACGCGCTCATCGTCAATGTACAATACACATCAATGCTCTACGTCTTGGTGCGAGGGCAGCCTGGTGATCTCGCTTACAGCGAGCTTCTCTGCTGAAGGAACAATGCATTGGTACAGGGGAGAGGTACGACCGCGAATAGAGGTGAGGAAATGCGATGGATCACTTGAATGCTAGTGATTCACTCTGATGGACGCAAAGGATGAAAGAGTCAGCAGTCGAGACGCATTTGTATATGCTGGGAAGAAGACAGCCACTCACAAGATGCCTGACCTCGCCGTACACGGCCTCGTACTCGGACCTGTACTCCTCTGGAATGACCACCTTGTCTGTTGGCGCCGCCTTGCCCTTTCGCGGCCCGCCGGGTACGATCATGACGCAGCTTGTGGGCCGCTTGGTGCTCGATGCGATACCGAGGGCGTCCTTGGAGGTGACAAAGACGTAGGGGTTGTTGACGTCCTCGCAGAGGACGGGGATGTGGGAGAGAATGTCCATGGGGGAGATGTCGGCGGCGAGGATGATGAGTCTGTTGGTAGAAGGGATGGGTATGTAAGCTTCTTTGCACCTCGGACGCGCTGCGAGGAGACTCACCCCTTGTCGCCCTTGCGCAGACCCTTGACGACCTCCTTGACGCCGCGCTTGACATGCCCGCGCGACTTGGATGCCTTCTTGATCGTCTTGAATACCTTCTTGGTGAGCTTCTTGTTGGCCAGTGGGTCTGCAAAGAGGGCGAGAACATCATCAGCCGTGCTCCTTCAGCTCAGGCAGAGAGCGCCCAGAGAGCCGCGCATGCGAAGGAGATACTCACGAGCGATGGGACTGAGGACGTCGGCGGGGATGTCCTTGTCATCGTCGTCATCGTCGTCGGCGCCATCGTCCGCCGCCGCCGCCTTCTCCTTCTTGTCCTTCTTTGACTTGGACGGCGTCGCGCCCACCGCCTCGTCCATGGTCACATCGCCCTCCTCAGCGCCTGCGCCTGCCGCGGCCGCGTCGCCCGCCTTCTTCTTGTCCTTCTTGTCCTTCTTGTCCTTCTTGTCCTTCTTGGAGGCGGAGGCATCGACGTCCATGGCGTCTACGCTCGCATCGGCCGCGGCTGCGTCCGATTTGCGCTTCGACTTCTTGTCTTTCTTCTCGACGTCTTTGGACATGGCGCGGTGCTGTTCTCGTGTGTCTGGCCGTGCGTGCGCGGGCTCGATGTCGTCGTCGTCGAGCTCAACCTCGAGCTCGCCATCTTCGAAGATTTTGGGGACGACGGGCGGACGGCGAGGACGAGGTCGAGGTACCTCCACATCGTTCCCACGCTCTCTCGCCGATGGGGGATCCATGCACACCCTCATACCAATTACCAACCCATGACCTTCCCAAGCACCACGACGACGTCGAGCATCAACATCAGCAAGGGTAGCATCGACGGTAGCCAATGGCGGCAAGCGTGTACCACGGAAGAGGAGGCGGCGGTGCTGGGCCCAGCAGCCTCCGACCGAACAAGCACTTCAACGAGGGCGGCCGCTCCGAAGCCTGGCTCGATGCCGAGATCCCACTGCCGTCGCTGTACGGACCCAGGGCGGACGAGGCCGCGGCGACGGCGACGGCAGCGGTGGGAGGGCAGCCTGCGGTGCCGCCTTCAGAGGGTGCGCAAGCATCGACGTCGACTGCCAGGGCGCGCGAGGACGGCAGCGCGCCCAGGCCAGTCTCACGGACGGGTACACCGCTTTCAACGACGGGTGAACCCAGCACCTCTAGACCGCGTCCCCTTTCTCTCGACGCCGAAGCAGACGGAGACGGCGACGGCGAAGGAGACGCGATCGACCCGGAACTACGTGCCCAAGTCGAGCGCAACCCTTCCGACTTTCTTGCCAGCGTCGCCGAGGTGGAGCGCTCGCGGACCGTGCTCAATGGCTTGCTCGAGACGACGACGGAGCTTCAGGGGAGGGCACAGAGGTCAGTGCAATACCTCACTCCTCGTCGTACCGTCTTGGCGTTGCTGAACAGTCTCTTTCTGCTGCAGGTTGCGTACCAAGCTGGTGACACCGTATGAGACTCTACGCACGCTTCAAACCGACCTCGTCCGGCTCCAGCTGGGGACAGAGCTCGTCAGACGTACAGCCAGATTCGAGACGCTACGGACGTTGCTGGAGGGTGACATGCTCCTCGTACAAGGGAGAAGACCCGCCGCCGGACGAAGGAGAGCGGACTACGGCGATGGACGTGCTCTGTCCAGATCCCGAGATGAGAAGAACGATCAAGACGAGGAAGGCAAGTCCGTGACCGAAGATGAGCGTGCACGCGCAATTGCCAGAGCTTCCTTTACCTCCGCCGAGATGGGTGAGTGCTTGGCCCTCTTGCTCTCTGTACTATGCACCGCACTGACGTGTCTGAACACAATGCCTTCAACAGCATCTCTGCTCACAGCTCCGGCACCGACCTCTCTACCAAGCAAGATGCAACACGAATTCCCCCAGTTGCTCCAAGCGCTGACTCCCATCAAGAATGCCATACCGTTCCTCCGCTCGGCACAGGACCTGCTCAGAAGAGAGCTGGAGCCTGAGCCTGAGGCAGAGTATAGGGGACAGGGTGTGCCGACGTCAGCGTCTGCCGTACCGGGCAAGGTCGCCCATGCAGCCACGGACAGTGCGCGAGGACGATCAAGCAAGGCGCAAGAGGCGTTGGCTGCAGAGGGCGCGGAGCGGGCGCGTGCGCCTGTGCTCAGCTTTGGCAAGGTGAGTCCTTGGCTTCTCCTTCTTCTGATTCAGGAATCTGTCCACTGACCTATGCTCCCCTTTGCTCTCTTCAACTCGGCCCACATCGCTACCACACTGCCTCTCGCTTTCCGACGTACAGCGCCTGGAAGAGTTCAGGCAGCGCATGGGCCAGGCTGACGAGGACTATGTGGCAACGCATCCCATGTACTTCTAGTCAATTCAAACATCACTGCACCCTGCTTGCGGACTCCTCAAGGCGCCCACTGCGAAGGCTCATCGCTCGTGCTTCACGATTAGGAGCCGCGGTAGGTCGTGTACGAGAAGGGCGCGAGGAGGAGCGGGATGTGGTAGTGCTTGGCTGCGGGCGTGGCGAGCGTGAATGGGATCTGTGTAAGGGTATGGAGAGGACATATTTCTTGTCAGCGCTGAGGGCTTTGAGTCTCACGCGCCCCCTCCTACAGCTTGGAAAGCGCACCTCGACGTAGGGATAGAACGCCTGTGTGCCCTTGGCGCGGAAGTAGGCGCCCGTCTCGAAGCGCATCTTGTACGTTGCGCCGCCGATGAGGACGGGGGCGGGGGCGGAAGGGTCGAGGAGGGTGGTGCAGCGGCCGTCTGCGTTGGTCTCGCTGGGCTCGTTGCGAGGCCAGGGCCAGGGGAGGGGACGGAGGTAGGGAGAGAGGAAGCGTCAGTAACGAGAGGGGACAGGAGAGGGAGACAAGGAGAGAGAGAGAACACGTACCCGCTTGCCAAAAGTCGAGGCTGAGTCCCGCCCTCGCGCTCCCCACCGCTCGCCGCGCCCGCCGCGCTCGGCCCAGCCGTGGCCGCCTGTCCCTGCCCTTGCGCCTGCGCTTCAGCCTGCCCTTGCTCAGCGGACGCTGAAGCGCCGCCGCCGCTTGTGAGGGAGGCGGAGCCGGCGGGGACGTCGAGGAGGTAGAGGTGCACGCGCACGCCCGGGGCGGGGAGGCCGAGGGACGAGTCGAGGACGTGGCATGTGATGGGGCTTGTCATCTTCTGCGTTGGCGTCATGGCCGCGGTGCGCCTGGCTGCTGGGACGTCGTACGTGCTGGGTTGGTACTTGGTAGGGTGGTCGTCGTCGTCGTGCGTATCGCTGACCTTGGAGAGAGTGAGAGTGTTCATGACGATGCGTTCCCGTACGCACGGACGCGCCGCGCTGCGAACGGCTGTCACGGCTTCCTTTACAAGGCGCCTCGCAGAGGCAGGAATGGCCAGTGTCGCCTTGAGGACATGAGCAGCAACGACGACGGACGGTGCATTGAACAGAACAGACCTGGTTTCGACAAGGCAGGGCGCAGAGCAGAGCAGCGGGAGGAGCGGCAGGAGAGACGGGCCTCACGCGTCCTTGGGGAGGATGTGCGGCAGCGGGCCGAGGGGCACAATCTGGTACCCGTTGATCTGCTTGTGCGAGGCAAAGTCTGTGTGGGTAGGAAGCGGGCGTCAGCGTTGCGTGCTCCTGCCTTTGATATATTGGAGGACGCTACTCACAGTGCGCTTTCTGCGTAAGGCAAGGCAGGACAGGCAGCAAGAGGTCACTGACTTGGTTCAAAGGGCTAGAGTCACCTTCATGACTCACAATGCTGTCAAAGTCGGTCGTGTCTTTCTGTCATCACGAGAGGGAGACAACGATGAGCGTGCTGCTTGGACGAAGGCACCGCAGTTGCGACTCACAAAGGCAGAGTTGCCCCAGTACAGATTGCGGACCCAGCGATGGATGTGCGGGTATCCGGTACGGATGTCGCGGATGTTCGTCTTGAAGTGGGTGTAGTAGACGGGGTCTGTAGATTGTCCAAGTGGTATTCAGTGTGACATCCTGGCCGTATGAAGAGGGTAGGGTGCTCACCAAAGCGGATGATGGTGGTGAAGAGACGGATGTCGGCCTCGGTGAGCTGTCCGCCGACGAGGTAGTCGCGCCCGTCGGAGAGGATCTTCTCTACCTTGTCGAGATGCTCAAAGAGGTTCTTGACGGCCTCCTCGTGCGGGCCCTGCTTGGAGGCAAAGCCCGACTTGTAGACGCCATTGTTGATGTTGTCGTAGATCTGACAGAAGCACGGGGAGGAGAGGTTAGCGTCGCTTCCTGCTCCTCTACAAAGGATGGTGAGACGCACCCAGCCGTTGAGCTCGTCAATCTCCTTGCGGAGATGGTCGGGGTAGTAGTTGATCTCGGCCTTGTCCTTGGGCAAGAAGTCGTTGAAGGCGTCGTTGAAGAAGCGAATGATCTCGGATGACTCGTTGCTGACAATGGTGTTGAGCTTGTTGTCCCAGATGATGGGCACGGTGGCGCGGGCGTCGTAGTCTGGGTTGGCGGCGTGGTAGTACTCGCGAATGCGCTTCTTGGACTCGTGGCCCTGGTGATATGATGGTGTCAGCTTTGGATGAGAGAGAGGGCGATGGATGGGCGACTTACCGGGATGGTTGAGCCCGTGCCGCGGACGTTGATGGCGCCATTGGTGACGTCGTCTCCGTAGGGGACAAAGGTCCATCCTGAGAAGACGAGGAAGAGATCAGCGCAGGGCCACGGATGAGTGAGCTGGAGAGACTCACCCTCGGGCCCGAGATACGAGTCGACGACGGTGACGGGGAGGAGCCCCTCGACCTTGTCGAGGCCCTTGAGCTGGCGGACGATGAGGGCGCGGCATGCCCACGGACAGGCGAGTGCGACGACGAGGTGGTAGCGGTTGCGCTCGGGCTGGAAGGTGGGGTGGTCCGTGGCGATGACGTCGCGGAAAGCGGACACCTGGCGGCGAAACACGCCGTCTGCGTTGGACCACGTCGTGGAGCCGTCCCTGTGGGCGGCGTCGTTCGTCTTGGACACGTCGTGAGCGGCCATGGCGGCGCGTGTGGCCGGCTGGCGGTGCAGTGGGAGGCGCAGGTGGGAGAGCGTCGACGGGAGGCGATGCGCTGCCACGCTGCGCGTCGAAGGGGGCGACGAGGAGGCTGTGGGAGGCGGGGGGAGGGAGCACAGCGTCAGCATTCGGCCCCTGCCTTATATACCCGTTGCCAGCACGCACCCGCTGGCAGTGCGAGGGAGGATCGCCGTCGTCGTCGTCGTCGTCGAGGTGCTCGTGCTGCCCGGACTCGGCGTTAAGATGACACCCCCGATCGCAGAGGGTCCAGCCATGGCCCGAGCGCATCTGGGATCGGCAGCCCGGGCCGAGGATACCGGTGCCATGGCACGCACCGCAGCCACTCCCCATCACCAACGACGGCGAGCTCGACGATGAGGACGACGACGACGACGACGATCATTGACAGCCTCGACACGCGCACGGAAGCAGAAGCAGCAGCAGCAGCAGCAGCAGCATGGCCGGCTTGATCCGCCGCGGCCTCCCCGTCAACGAGCACGGCCGGCTCGACCTGTGAGTTGACCATACAGCGCCCGCCAGTGGACAGCCGTGCTCACCTCGCCTGGATGGACAGGACGCCGCGCAAGCATCACGGCTGGACGGGCTTCATCATGGTCCTCGGCTTCCTGCTACCACCCCTCGCCGTCGCTGCCCGCTTCGGCATCGGGTCCGACTTCTTCATCAACTGCATCCTCACCATCTGCGGCTACTTCCCAGGGCACGTGAGCATCACAAAGCCGTCGAGCATGCTCAGCATGTCACGCTCACTCCTCTTGCCTCCTCGCCAGGGTCACAACTTCTTCATCCGTGAGCTTCCATCGCCGCCTGCCTCGCCTGAATGCATGCTGAACGACGGCCGTCTCATCTCCTTACCCATCAGAAAACATTCGCAACAACGAAAACAAGAAGAGAACACCCAAGTGGGCCGTCAAGTACGGCCTCGTAGACGACTCGGACGCAAAGCGTCTCAAGCGCAACCGCCAGTGGGCAAACCGCTTCGAGGAGCGATCAGGAACCCGCGTCTTTTACGACGACAACGGAAACGTCTTTACCGAGCAGGACCCACGCGCAGCCAGACCCAAGCGCAACAATCGCCCAGGCGCAGAGCGCTACCTCGGCGACATGGACGACGCCAGCTTCAAGGGCGGCAAGCGGTCCAAGAGGGGAAAGAGCGGAGCAGGCAGTCTCGGCGGCTCCAGTAGCTCCCTCTCCCGCATCTCCTCCAAGTCGAGCGTCATCAGCCCAGGAGACGGACGAGATCCCTACGCGGCCGAACGACGCGCCGCAAATGGAAGCAGCAGCAGCAACAACAACTCGAGGAGACGAGGCCCACAACTCGGCGACGAATTCCTCAACCGCGATCCCGACGACAAGGACGACCTCGACTCCCTCGGCGGCACTGGCGCAACCGCAGGACGCGATCCCTACGCCGCGGAGCGCCAGCGCACCAATGGAGGCGCGAGATACGCCCTCGACAACGCGCCACAGGCCCCACCCAAGAAGAAGGGTCTCTTCGGTCTTGGGGGTGGAGGCGGGCGCAGCCACAAGGGCCGGCGCGGCGCCGACGACCTCGACCTCGACGAGGGCCCCCTCGATCCCAATGATCCCTACGCCGCCGAGCGGCGCGCTGCCGCTCGTGCGGGACGCGGCTCGTCCCCAGGCCGCTCCCGGGCGCAACCTCCACGGGGCCAGCGTCTGCGCGATCCCCTCGACGACGAGGACGAGTTTGGGTACGAGCGCGGTGGAACGGGGTCCGGGTCGGGGTCCGGGTCCGGGTACGGGTACGGCTATGGCAGACGCGCCAGCACGGACGACAGCAGTGGCAACGGCAGCGCGCGGCGCAATGGCGGCCGGCAGCTCGGCGACGAGTTCCTTGACTGATGCTTGTACCCCTTCCCAGCGGCGTTCTTTGGTGTACATTCATACTCTTCGTGTTGTCTCCCACGTCACCTTTCTTTCCTCCTCCCAAGTGCGGGCTGTTGCATTGGTCGCTCCAAGGCGCCCAAACAAGATATCCCTCCTGTTTCCAAGCATCACTCCAGACTCAGCGCGCGCGCTGCGCGATGTGACGATGGTACGCGGGCAGAAAGATAAGTATAATTGCGTTGGGGGCAAGCAAGATTGGAGAAGCTGTATGGGGGTGGCAAACGATGGACCTTGAATGGATGAGAGTGAGTCTTTACTTGAAGAGATGATGTGCGCGCGTTAGGAGCGAGTCCCTGTTCATTTCGATATCGTGCTTGTGTGAGGAGAGGTGAGGAGAGGAGAGGTGTTGCGTTCCCTTGGAGCATGGAGTATGGCGTTCCCGAAGTCGAACTTTCCGCAAAAGGGGAGACTGGCGAGATTCACCGCCTCGACACGCTCGTGAGCTCGGTAAAGCCGGAGAAGATGGTGGCCGAGGAGATGGAGCCAAACTTGGGTGGTGCGCCGTCGGCGCTCATCGGAAGGGCCGGCGGACGGTGCACGCGCTGCGTGCCTGGCGAGCCTGGTGTCGTGGTCGTGGTGGTGTGGGCTTGCTGCGCTTGTTCCTGATGATGTTGATGTTGACGAGGACGAGTCTTGGAAGGGGGGAACCAGCTTCCTGGTGGCCATGATGCTTGCACGTTGGCTAGCGCCTGAGTTTGCGCAGTGCTGGCCATCGTCGGTGTCCTCGCGCCCTCCCCAGCTTGCCCGCCTCGTTTCGAGCTCGCGTCCGACCCGGAGCCCGTACCGCTGTTCCGAGAAGCGCTCGTTGCTCCATACCCAGTTGTCAGATGGGCCGGTAGATTGGATGCGGGAGAATCCTCCATCACGGGCGACGCAGGCGCCAGCGCCCCGCCGTGGATCGTAATGTAGGATACGGTACTCGGAGCACCCGAACTGGGAGGCGCTTGAGCATGGCCCTGTCCAGCTTTGGACAACGCTGCGCCGAGCGACTGCGCTCCTGTCGAAGGCAGTCCGCTGACCCCACCACCAAGCGTGTTGGACGGCGTGAGAATCGCCGTAGCCGAGGGCGATACCACGGGCGGAGGCTTGACCGAGAGCCGCCACCTGTCGATGGCTAGCCGACTCTGCTGGCCTACCAAGCCGTCTTGCTGCGAGGCGTCCTGAACCTGTGCTGGAGCCTCAGCGGCGGCGTGAGGGTGGGCCGCTTGAGGTCGAGGTGGCGACGGCGGTGCTGCACCGTTTGAGCTGTACCTGTGTGTTGGGTAATATTGACCGCCGAGCCGTGGCGAGGGCTGTGACGAAGCATGGGCCTGTAGACTGGTGCCACCCGCGCCACCATTTCGACTCGACGGCATAGGCTGGCGCTGTTGTGTCGCATACTGGTACTGCGGCCCGCCGCCTCCGAGCCCAGGAGGCTGAGGAAACGTATCGATGCCTTCGGCCCCGATGCTCAACGTCGACACCGAACCATTCTTGTGCCCTTCGCCATGGACCACCTGATGATACTTGAGCAAGCTCGTTCGCCGCCTCTCCTCTTGCAACAGTGCGTGTGCGTGCGCTTGCATCTGTGCTTCGGCCTCCGCCTCGCCACCGGCGCCGTCAGTCCGTGCCATGTTGATAGCGTGAAAGACGTCAAAGTTGGCAGGGAGATGCTGTTGGTCAGGCGCGACCACGCCTGCGACGACAAGCTCGGTGGGAGGACCGAGGGATCCGAAGGAAAGGACGGACTCTTCTTGCCGAGATCGAGGGTCGTAGTCTTGGTATGTCGCTGCTGCTTGCCCGTGATCGACAGATGGGAATGGAAGCCCCCAGGCTGAGGCGGGAACCGGTATGACTGCGCAGGCGGCGGTGCCGCACTGACTCCGGTGATGGTGCTGCGAGCATCGAAGAAGGCATCGCGAAAGGGGCCGCCTTCTGCAGAGTCGAAGGAAGCAGGCGCATTGACGTCTGACAGATCTGTCGGCACCTCGTCATCGTGTAGTGCCTTGATGTGTGAGGGTAGTGGCCGTGAGAGTGCGGCAGGTGGGAGCGGTTCCAATCGATCGTCCTGTTGTAACGATTGGATGACTTGAGCCGAAGGCTGAGAGTGAGGTGATGCCAGAGGCGTAGGGTTTCCCGTCGTCTGTGCGCCGGTCGAGCCGCTTCCACTGCTGCTTCCCATCCAGCGCGAGAACCAGTGTTGTACCTTGGTCTCAGGCTTGGGTGCGGCCAGCGCTTGTACGCTGAGCCTCGACTGCGCAGA
This sequence comes from Salmacisia buchloeana, assembly GCA_029952725.1. Lineage (NCBI taxonomy): Eukaryota > Fungi > Basidiomycota > Exobasidiomycetes > Tilletiales > Tilletiaceae > Salmacisia > Salmacisia buchloeana. The sequence goes on from CP124199.1 coordinate 544,062, forward strand.
GGACGTGACTGCGCCCATTGCCGTTGTCGGCGGCATGGGTCCGAAGGACTGCGCTTGAATGAAGGTTGAAGATGGAAGCGGCGGAGCAGGGCTCTTGGCGAAGGAGAGCTGGGGGCTCTGTACTGGCGATGTACCTGCTGACGGGTTGTGCTGAGGCACATCGGTCCAAGGTTGACGCAAAGCGACCCGGTACGAGGACGACCGTCGTGGCGGCGCTGGTGCTGGAACTTGGAGACGCGCTCCTCGATGGGCGAGATGCTGCGCATCTTGCTCGTGATGCCGTCGATGGCTTTCCTCCCTTGACGACTGCGCTTCTTCGAGCAGCTGGTCCTCCTTGACACTGACTGGCGAAGGTGGCAAGTCTGGCAAGGCGCGTATCCTCTTGAGGCCGTCTTTGCTGCTGCCGACCATGGTACTGGCGCTGCCCGAGAAGCCAGCGACGCTGCCACGAGGGCCGGCGGCGGTGCTCAGTCGTCGAGCTGTGGCCGCGCTGATCGTTGTGGGCGGTGTGTTTTCCGCCGACGTCGATGACGACCGTCTCCGAGCGAGGTCAATGGAGGGAGGCCCTGTGATGGCTGGGTCCCTTGCGCCGCCGCCGTGGAAGCTTGAGCTCGAGGTGGTGTAGAGGTTCATGGTCGTGCTTGGGCTCGTAGACCCGGCCGTCGTCGTCGTCATGCTTGTCTCGGGAGGGGTGAGCGCGGCGCGCTGTGAGGACGGCCCCGAGCCCGTGGCTGCGCGTGCCGAGTTGGTGCGCTTGAGACCGACGACGATGGCCGACTTGGCGATGGCACCCACGCCTGGGAGCTTGTGGGAGCCGGGGCCTGTGCTCGTGCTCGTTGGCGGCGAGGCCGTGGACGAGGCGCGCCTCCGACCGGTGAGCTTGTGGACGACGTTGCTCAGGCCGGTGCTCCGTCCAGCGGCAGGCTGACCATGGCCAGCAGCACCGGCACCGACGCCGACGCCGCCGCCGGTGCTGCTGTTGCGCCTGCGCCCCATCGATGGCGAGTCGATGATGGGCGGCCGATGGCCGTCGTCGTCGTGGGTGGGTGGCCCGTCCGGTGGTGGTGACGATCCCGAGGCGCGCACACGGGGTCGGGCTCGCCGCACCGCTGGACGTTGCCCTCTTGGCTGGACGCGGGGCTGTGCTGCTGGCTGGCTGGCTGGCTGGCTGCTGATATGGATGATGGTGGTGGTAGCGCTGATGGTCAAGGAGGATTGCGGGCTGTTCCTTGCTTGCTTCCGTACGTCGTGTTTCGCCCTGGCAGCCGGCGCTTAAGAGACGTTGCCGGTGCTGGATTCCACCGTATATTCTGCTACGCTGCTCGCTGCCACACGGCGCACAAGGGATGGACGAGGACAAGAATACACGCTGCCCCTCGTTGCCCTCGTTGCCCTTGGGACAATGGACTGTCAACGACGAGGACGCCGAGTGGACAAGTAGCAAGTCGGTGACGAGCCCAGGACATCCGTCCACCTTCGCGCGCAGGATCAACAACAAAAACATCAACGAAGTCGTCGATGACAAGTCTAAACTCACTTGCACTTCGCTCCGATGCACAGGCCAAACAATCCAGCCACCGATCCCGTATCCGTCTCCTGGACGCGTGTCTGGGTGCAGCCTGCCAGTCTTGCGGGGAGCACTGCGGGCAGTGCGGTGTCCAGCCGGGTCGGGATCGTGAATCCTGGAGGGGAGCACAGGACGAGGCAAGTCGGGAGAGGGGGAAGGGCAAGCGTCAGCAGTCGCACAGTACGAGTAACCTGCAAAGCAATGTGGGTTAGCAGTGGTTGCGCCCCACCACCCTCCGTACTGGTACTTACCGACTGCGGCTCGATCATCACATGGACTGCAGCCTGCTGCTCGTCCTTCGGCCTTGCACTTGTCCACTGTCGACCGTCCATCCGGCCATCTGTCCCAGCAAACGAAGGAGAGAAGAGGGAAGAAGAGCGGTTAGCAAGGCCAGAAGGCCAGAAGGCCACCAGCCGATGCACCTGGCCAACCACGAACCAGCGCAGTCGGCGGTGCGGGCCCAAGCATCCATCACTCTCGCCCGCGCGACATGTCGTGCCCCGGCGTGACGCGTGCCCCAACCGCCAGAGCAGCCCGCCGCATCGTTCGTTGTCCGCCCGGGCGCCCGTATGGCGTATTCCGTATAGGCTTCCGGAGACGGGCGGCATCCATTGTCCCAATCGACCAAGGTCACCAAACCCTCGACGACCCTTTCCGTTTCGCACTCACTCGCCTGGCCCATGGAGCAACGAAAGTGAACGCCGTAGTATTGACAACCTTGCCGCGCCTGTAACTCGTCGTCACAAGGGTCGAGCCTCGCCTTGTCGACTGGTCGAGCGGGGGCAGCTTGAAGCGAGCTCGGTCGGGACGCATGGTGTCATTAGAGGCCGAGCTTGACAGGGGACCATTATGGCTGTAGCAGCAGCTCGCCATGCATACAATGGCCGTTGCGCGTGGGCCTTCGAGTCTCCAATTTACTTCTTGAGCACCTTGGGCGCCTGGTTGTCGCGCGTCTGCAAATCAATTCCCAGCACGCGTTAGTAAACCCTCAACCAACCACTGGACCATACAGCAACCAGACTTACAAAGCCATCGATGCCAGCGTAGACGACGTTCGACTCGGCCTCCTCGATGCGAAGAATCTGGTTGAACTTGGCCGTACGCTCCGATCGGGCTGGCGCGCCCGACTTGAGGATACCCGAGCCCAGGCCAACGACGAGGTCCGCAATCGTCGTGTCCTCCGTCTCACCGGACCGGTGCGAGACCATGACAGCCCAGCCATCGGACTGAGCGAGCTGGGCAGCCTGGATCGACTCCGAGATGGTGCCTGTGAAGCGACAACGAGACCTCCATTCAGTAAGAAGGCGACGCGTCATGCTTTTCTTGTCAAGTCCAATCAACCACTCACCAATCTGGTTAATCTTGAGCAGGAGACCATCGCACGCCTTCTTCTCGATAGCGGTCTTGATCCGGAGCGGGTTCGTCACCGTCAAGTCATCACCAATGATGGTGATGCCGGCGCGCTCGCGGAGGTACGACCACGACTCCCAGTCGTCCTGGTCGAAGGGGTCCTCGATCGAGGTGATCGGGTACTTCTTGATGAAGCCAAGGTAAACGTCGGCAAGCTCCTTGCCCGTGAGCCACTTGGACGGGTCCGAGTTCGGGTTCTTGAAGTCGAGGTCGTACTTGCCGTCCTTGTAGAACTCGGACGAGGCAACGTCGAGGGAGATGTGGACGCGGCCCGTGTAGCCGGCCTTCTCAATGGCCTGCGTGAGCAGTTCGAGACCCTCCTCGGCGGACGAGATGTTGGGGGCAAAGCCACCCTCGTCGCCGACGTTGGTCGCGTCGATGCCGTACTGAGCCTGGATGACCTTCTTGAGCGTGTGGTAGATCTCGGTGCCCATCTTGATCGACTCGGTGAAGGACGACGCGCCGGTGAGGGTGATCATGAACTCCTGGAAGGCGAGCTTGTTGCCGGCGTGGCTGCCACCGTTGATGACGTTCATGGCCGGGTTGGGCAGGATGTAGGGCGGGTTCACGCCGGCGAGGGAGGCAAAGTAGGCGTAGAGGGGCTTGCCAGCCTCGGCAGCGCCGGCCTTGGCCACGGCGATGGAGACACCGAGAATGGCGTTGGCGCCGAGCTTCTCCTTGTTGGGGGTACCGTCGAGCTTGAGCAGGAAGTCGTCAATCTCCTTCTGGCTCGTGACGGGGATGCCGCTCTTGATCAGCTCGGGGGCAATCACGTCGTTGACATTGGCGACAGCCTTGGAGACACCTGACCAAGCCGCAGGCAAGACAACGCTGAGCCAGGGCGCACAATGCATACGCAATCTTCATAGAGAACTCACCCTTGCCGACGTAGTTGGACTTGTCACCGTCGCGGAGCTCGAGGGCCTCGTGGATGCCCGTGGAAGCGCCCGAGGGGACGGCGGCGCGGAAGAGGCCCTTGTCGGTGGTGATGTCGACCTCGACGGTGGGGTTGCCGCGCGAGTCGAAGATCTGGCGGGCGTGGATCTTCTGGATAGCCATGATGGATGCGTGAAGGACGATGTCGATGGGGGCGGGTGATGAGATGAAGGGGAAGGTGGTGGTCGTCGAGAAGAAGAAGGCAGGGGAAGTCGAGGACGACAACAACAACAACACGGGCGTCCGAGCGCGCCAACAAACCCTGGATGGCCCGAGCTCACTCCGGCCACGTCCGACTCGTCAAGCGCTCATCCACGCCCAGTCACCTCTTCTCCTTCAGCAGAGGAGGACAGCATCACCACAATGTATCACGCCTCTCTCCTCTCGCAGCGACTGGCAGTGGCACGCCTGGAGGCCATCGTATGCTGAGCGTCGCAGGAGCGGGCCGATGTATATGTACAAGGTGACAGGACGCAAGCCTCGAGCGCTGCACCCGGGCTGACCAGCCAGAACGGCGCGGCCAAGGATGGCTTCATACTGTCCGTCGGTCGGTCATCACGCGGACGATGCAGCCCGTGCCCGCCAGCTCCGTAAGCTGAGCATCGTCAAGAGCGTGTCGTCCAGGGCCGGGTCGGTCGTGGTTGAAGACACGCCGCGTTGACGGCGACAAGTTGCAAGTCATCGAAGTCGCACGCGTTTCGCAGGGCCGATGATCCGATGGAGAGGAAGGGCGTTGGAGGGCGAGCGAAGATCCAGGCGAAGTTCGAGAGAGGCGGAAAGGGGAGGGATGTGTGAGGAGAGATCACGGTCAGCCTTCCTTAGCCAAGCTCTGGATACCGCCTCCATCTACTCACCTTCTCATGCCATGTCAAAAGCACGGCACTCGCACCCAGCTCGGGCTTGGCCAGGCCCTTGTACAGGTACTTCATCAGCGTATCACGCTCGAGCAGGTCGAGGCCCTTGAGCGTCGCACTGATATCCGCGGACCGCGTCGAGTTGAGAATGTCAAGCAACGAGCTCAGCGTTGTCAACTTGGCCTCCTCCGCGTCTGCATTGTACGCTGGCTCCGAGAGCGTGATCTGGAGCACTTGACGGATGTCGCCTCTGCTCTCAGGAAGCAGGCATCGCGAGCAGGAGAGGGAGCACGGGGTGGTGTGAGCGCCATCGTCATGAATGCCTCCATCGCAACCCTTGCACAACACTCACTGCCCAATCAAGCCGCGCACTTGGCCCGCCTTCTGCTTGGCGATGGCGAGGACCTCGGCGGCGGAGCGCGGATCTTGCTCTACGAGCTCGCTCTCGTCGAGCACGTCCTCGTCGTACTGGTCAATGTCGATGGTCCGGAAGTTCTCCATCGCTGGCACAACACGTGTGTCGTCCTACTCTGGCAAAGAGCTTCGTACGCGTCTGTGGTTCGGGCAGCGTGCGCGCTCGACGTTGGCGATGCTTGCGCTTGTGCGTTGGGTGATGCTGTTGCGAGGTTGACCTGTGGGAGCTTGGAGGTAGTCGTCGTCGTCGTCGTCGGCTTCCTCGTCGGCGGTGCGGGCGAGTGCATCGGCCACCTCGTCAGAAGCATGGACCACATGCCTGCTCAGGTTCCTCATACTCACCACCACCACCCCCAGGCATCTCAAAGCTACGAAGCATCCGCACGGCTCGCCGCTGAGCATGGACGATGCCAATCCCTGGGACGAGCCGGCGCCGGCGCTCGATGCCGCGTCCACATCGACTTCGATCCTGTCTCCTGCTCAGACAACAGCCACGGACAGGAGAGAGGACGAGGAGGCACCTTCCGACACCCCAGCAACAATCCAAGCCGTCGCGGACGAGACATCATTAGGCGGCGAGGAGCCAGAGGCAGCAGCTGAAGAGGCCGTCGCAGGGCCCTCGACCTCCAAGGACGAGGACAAGGCCGCCGACGGTGAAGACGACGACGACGACTTTGACTTTCAAGACGCGGCCGACCCCAACACGGCGACGGACGACTTTGATGACTTTGGCGACTTTGACGAGGCAGCGCCCGCCGCCGCGATCGCAGCACCTTCGAAGGAGGAGCAAGGCGCGCCAGCGTCTGTAGACGGAGGGCTTGGGGATGAGCCTACGTCAAGAGCAGATGCGACTGCAACATCCTCTTCAGGACCTCCAGCGCCTCAAGCATGGGTGAGCACATTACTTCCAGGATAAGATCGAAAGACAAGCTAACTCATGGGTCTCTGCCCTGCGACAGAGCGCGCTGCCGGACCCACGGACGCTGAAGCACGACGACGTGATTACAGCGGTACGAGCCGTGCTCGAGCCGGCGCTGTCGACACATCCGGAACACGCGTATCCATACCACTCGGGCGCGCTGGCATCCGGAGCGATTCAGCCTGCGGCCCAGGCGCCGATCAAGCCCAAGACGACGCCGCACGCGCGTACGGGTGTGCTGAGTGCGAGTGGTTCCGGCGGCGCGGCGCAGGCGATGTGGGATGACCTCGTCAGTCGTCCGGCCAAGGGCTACAAGCCCGTGTCGTGGGCGCGGTCCGGGGCACGACGGCGGCTGTACACGGCGCTTGGGGTGCCGATCAACCTGGACGAGGAGCTGCCACCGTCCATGTCGGGCTCGCTGCCGCCGCTCAAGATCAGCCTGGGACCGAGTCAAGGTGACGGCGGCGAGAACGGTCGAGGGCATCGGAGAAGTGGGAGTGGGAGTGGGAGTGGGAGCGGCGAGCGAGGAGCCAAGGGTCGTGGACCGAGCTCGAGCTCGAACAGCGGACGCAGCACGCCCCAGCCAGGCATGGGACCGGGGGGTACCAAGAGCTGGCGTTCGTCTCCGTCGGCGGCTCAACAGCCGCCTCCACCCTTGGATCTGGGTCGGATCGAGGCCATTGTGAACATGAGCGCGACGCAGCTGTCGATGCTGCCTCTCTCCGCTGTCAAGACGCTGGCCGATGAGCTGCGGACGCACACGGTATCGACGTCGGCAGCGCTGGCGTACTATCTGCAACGACGCGACACGCTTGCGCACGACGCGGACACGTACAATACGATGATTCGTGACTTGGTGGCGGGAGCTGCGTCGCGACTGGCGTCGGGCGGCTCCTCTTCTTCCTCTTCGTCGGCGGCGGCTGCGGCGGTGGCGTCGAGTGTGAGGACGAGCACGGGTGCGGTGTTGAGTCCTACGTCTTCGACGGCGCCGTCATCGGCTGGGTGGACATCGCGTACGCCGCGGAGCTCGACTCCGCTGGGCCGCTGATGTGGGCATCGGTGTATCGGGTGCCGCGCCGCGATGCGGGCGTGGCTGGCTGTGGGCTGTCCGTTGCTCTGTTCGGGAAGGGGTCGAACGCGACGGTTGGGGTGGGCGTGCCATTACGACGGTCGTGGTTGAGCTCCGACGCCGCAGCGGGCGTGCGATGTTGTCAGCCATCACGGAACGGATCACGGCGCCTGCTGATATGCGCACCGAGGCCCTGCTCACTGCTGGCCAGGCTGGTTCCTTGTCCTTACACTGAGCGGTCCGAGGAGATTGGAGACGATGGCAGTATGAAGAGTGGTGAGATACTGGCAGGGGAGAGGGCAGGGGCCCCTCCTCCGTACCGTTCGAACCGTTCCGCGTATACCGTACGAGTACGTGTATGGGCAGTGGGTGGGTGCGCACAGCCCACCTTGCCCCCCTCTTCTCGCTGTGACTGGCTGGCTGGCAGGGGCGAGCGCGGGCGGTGAGCCAGACCAACACCTCCTCGACGCTTATCCCCCCTCCCCCCTCGTCGCCCCCCTCGCACTGCCCCCTCCTCTGCCAACCACCACCCACCCACCACCGCCTCGCCCCCCTCCTCCTCGTCGAGGACGACGACGACGACGACGACGAGGAGCGTCTGCCAACGCAGCAGCACCCGCACAAGCAGCACCGCGCTGCCACACCGCACTCGCGCTCACCCCAGCACCGCCCGCGCCCGCGCCTGCCCCGCCGCAAGCGCAGGCGATCCCTCTTTATACACACGCTCGCACGCGCAGCCCCCTCGGCCTCAGCGTCGCCCCCAGCTCGCGGTCAGCGCAGCGCCCTCTCCTTCGCCCCCCCTCTCTCTCTCTCTGTGAAGGGTCACCATGTGGTATGTCCACCCCTCCCAGCGCTCAGCACCGCCACCCCCCGCTGACACGCTGCCTCTTCCTCGGACCCACAGCGGCATCTTTGGATACGTCAATCATCTCGTCGAGAAGGTGAGCCGCGCTTGTATGGGCGTGCGACACGGTGGAGGATGAGCAGCAGCACACTGACGCGCCATGTTGCTCCGTTGCGCGCTCCCAGGACCGTCGCCAGGTCATCGACATCCTCGTCAATGGTCTCGCACGGCTCGAGTACAGAGGCTACGACTCGGCAGGTGCGCATCGCACACGCATCGCGCGCTCGTCTCCCTGCCGATGCTGACCGTCTGCCCGTCGGCCCGTCGGCCCGTCGGCGACGTCCCACAGGCATTGCCGTCGACGGCGACACGGAGAAGGACACCCTCATCTTCAAGCAGGTCGGCAAGGTCGCCGCCCTCCGCAAGCACATCGCAGAGTCGCCCGTCGACTTCTCCAAGACGTTCATCAGCCAGTGCTCCATGGCACACACCCGCTGGGCAACACACGGCCAGCCCTCGCCCCTCAACTCCCACCCACACCGGTCCGACCCCACCGCAGAGTTCACCGTCGTCCACAACGGCATCATCACAAACTACCGCGAGCTCAAGCTCGTCCTCTCCAAGCGCGGATACAAGTTTGAGACCGAAACCGACACCGAGTCCGTAGCCGTCCTCGCCAAGTATCTCTACGACTCGGCTCAGGGTCGCAAGCCCGACTTCACCACCTTGGTCAAGTCCGTCGTCAAGGAGCTCGTGCGTCTTTCCCCCCCTTGCCTTTGTGCTCGACTCGACTCTCACACAGCCAGCTGACGCGTCTTCATCTTCTTGGCACCTATAGGAAGGCGCGTTCTCCTTCGTCTTCAAGTCTATTCACTACCCCGGCGAGGTCGTCCTCACCCGTCGTGGCTCGCCCCTTCTCATCGGCGTCAAGACGGAGAAGAAGCTCAAGGTCGACTTTGTCGATGTCGAGCTTGGGCCCGTCGTGTCCGACGGTGCCGATCAACACTGTGAGTCCAAGTAGATGAGGAAGGCGATCGATGAGAATCGGCGCTGACCCTTATGAACGCGTCGTCAGTGTCGGACGCCAAGCTTCTGGCGACTCCCGGCGGTCTTGCTCCGCCCGGACCCGGCTCCCTGGCTGTTCCCAACGGCAACAGCCAAAACCTCCTCCGCTCGCAGTCGCGTGCCTTCCTGTCCGAGGACGGCCTGCCCCAGCCCATCGAGTACTTCATCGCCTCGGACGCGAGCGCCATCATCGAGCACACCAAGCGCGTCCTGTACCTCGAGGACGATGACATTGCGCACATTGCCGAGGGAGGTGAGTGGCTTTTGCATTCCATCTTGCAACCATCATCGATACGCGTCATATTGACGCGTCTCGACTACACCTGCAGAGCTGCACATCCACCGACTGCGCCGGAACGACGCCCTCTCGAGCATGCGCTCGATTGAGACGCTCGAGATCGAGCTGGCGGAGATCATGAAGGGCCAGTTCGACCACTTCATGCAAAAGGAGATCTACGAGCAGCCAGAGTCGGTCGTCAACACGATGCGCGGACGTGTCAACTTTGAGACGCGTCAGGTCAAGCTCGGTGGTCTCTCCGTCTTCTTGAACACGATCCGGAGATGTCGGCGTATCGTCTTCTGCGCGTGCGGCACCAGCTACCACTCTGCTTTGGCCGTGAGTGCCTTTGGAACGGCCCCTACAACTGAAGACGGGATACTGACGCGTCCCTTCCTTCGTATTCCTACAGACACGAGCCATCTTCGAAGAGCTTACCGAGATCCCGGTCTCGGTCGAGCTCGCGTCCGACTTCCTCGACCGCAAGACGCCCATCTTCCGTGACGACGTGTGCGTGTTCGTGTCGCAGTCGGGCGAGACGGCGGACACGATCCTTGCGCTCCGATACTGCCTCGAGCGTGGCGCGCTCTGCCTCGGTGTCACCAACACGGTCGGCTCCACAATTTCGCGCGAGACGCACTGCGGTGTCCACATCAACGCCGGTCCGGAGATTGGCGTGGCCTCGACCAAGGCCTACACGTCGCAGTACATTGCCCTGCTCATGATGGCCGTGCAACTTTCGGAGGACCGGATCAGCATGACGGAGCGGCGGAACGCGATCATTGACGGCCTCCACGCGCTTCCGGACCAGATCCGCGCCATACTGGCGCAGGACAAGGCACTGCAGACGCTTGCGTACTCGACGCTGGCCAAGGAGCGCAGTCTGCTGATCATGGGCCGTGGGTATCAGCACGCGACGTGTCTGGAGGGCGCGCTCAAGATCAAGGAAGTGTGCTACATGCACTCGGAGGGCATTCTTGCCGGCGAGCTCAAGCACGGTCCGTTGGCGCTCATTGACGAGAGCATGCCTGTGATCTGTGAGTCGTGCTGATGAGGGTCCTAACGTCCGTGACGACGCGTCGTGGCTGACGACGCTGTCTCATCTCCCTGCAGTGATCATGACCAAGGACTCGCTGTACCCCAAGGTGCAAACGGCGCTGATGCAGGTGACGGCGCGCAAGGGCCAGCCGATCATCATTTGCAACGACGACGACAACAATATCGCGGCGGAGGCCAAGGCGATCCGGGTCCCGTCGACGGTGGACTGCCTGCAGGGCCTGCTGACGGTGGTGCCGCTGCAGCTGCTGAGCTACCACCTTGCGTGTGCGGCGGGCGTGGACGTGGACTGCCCGCGCAACCTGGCCAAGTCGGTCACCGTCGAGTAGCCTCGGTGTGTCCTTGGACTGCCGGGGGCGCCTCGTGGTGGACAATCTGTTGCGGTCCGACGATGGAAGCGTCTCCCGCCGTCGGTCGCGGACGTAGAATACTCTCCCGTCTTGGACGCTCCTCCTCCCTCTCCTCCTCCTCTCTCCCTCCTCTCTCCTCCCCCTGTGTCCCGCCCCCTCCTGCTGTGTCCCTTCCCAGTCCCCGTCTCCCGCCGTCGGCTTCGTCTCCCTCTCACGCTTCGTCAGTCCGTCCCGTCCGCTCCTCTGTCCCGGCTCCTTCTCCCGCTCGTACGCCCGCGCTTCCAACCTGATGGCCTCTTTGAACCTCATCGCTGTTCTCTTTAATCCTGGCCTCGTTACTTGCAGGTGGGAAGGCGATCCTTGGGAAGGAGGACGAGGTTGCGCAACACCATGCCGATTGCGCACGGGCCACCTCGAGAGCCAGCATGGCGACATGTCACCCAGGGACGATGTCACCCACGACGACCCTCACGACGTTGAGCAAGACGGGCCCAAGTCTCAGCAATGTCGTCTCCGCCGCGTCAGCAGGCAGTGCACCTCGTCGTCAACCCCGTCTCGGGCGCACCGGGACTGTCATCGACACTGGCCAGGTCTCACATCGAGCCGCTGCTCCAACAACAAGCCAGCGCGGGAGCGAGCCGCAGCCGCGTCCACGTCGTTCAGCACGAGACGCGCGCCGAGGGAGACGGCGTGCGCATTGGGCGCGAGGTCCGGAGGGCGGTCCTGGAGGAGGCCAGGAGGGGGAGCACGGAGTCGGGGTACACCGTCAGGGCGATTCTCGTCGGGGGCGACGGCACCACACACGAGTTCCTCAACGGCCTCGTCGTCGACGAGGAGGAGGAGAAAGCATCGGAAGAGGCGCGATTGGTCTCGCGGCTCCAAGTCCAGCTGGCAGTGGTACCGACGGGGACGGCCAACGCTCTCTATGCCGGCCTGTATCCGCCTCAAGAAGGTCAAGGCCAGAGCCAAGACGGTGACGCACACGATGAGCACAGCTGGCGACTGCGTTCCGTGCGTGCCATGCTTGCCTCTCTGCAAGAAGGTGGCGAGGCCAAGGAGCAAGACGGCAGCGCGGAATCGTCTTCAAGCGGGACTGCATCATCGGCCCTCGTCCCGCTCACCTTGCTTCGGACAGTCGTCAAGGACAGCATTGACACCTCGTCGTCCCAAGACAAGGCACAAGCCAACACCAAGACATGGATAGCCCACATCATCACCTCGCACGCTCTTCACGCCGCCATCCTGCGTGACTCGGAAGCGTTGCGTGCTTCTCATCCCGGCATCGAGCGCTTCAAGATGACGGCTGAGAAGAATGCGGCAGTCTGGGTCGGGGGAACGCTAAAGCTCAAGCCTGTTCAGCGTCCCCAACGACCAGAGGGCAGCCAAGCGGAGGACGACGCGGTCAATGATGATGGTGGCGTGAGCAGATACGAACCACAAAGGGACAACTTCACCGCCTTGACCCAAGGAGAAGGACAAGAACACACACTCGAAGGACCATTCCTCTACCTCGCCGCCCTCACAACCGACCGGCTCGAGCCGCACTTCGTACCCGCTCCCTTTGCCAAGACGGCCACACTCGCTCACGCCCAAGCACTCTCTCCGTCCAAGACGCACGCGCGCCCGCCCCATGCAGTCGATGTCATCGCCATCAGGCCCTCGCGCAGTCCCGCCGTCTCACGCTCACTCGAGAAGCTCACGACTCCAAGCTTGCAAGCGGACGGTCAGCCCGCGTGGGCGTCGGAGGCGGCACAGGGGATTCGCATCGAGTATGCCCTGGGTCCATTGGGTACCATCACCAAGGCCATGTACTCGGGAGGACAGCACGTCGGCTTGACCTACCCTTCTGCAAGCCCCACTTCTGAGAGCAAGGACGCCACCCCATCCCTCAAAGAGGAGACACTCGAGCAGCGGGGCCAAGGCGACGTCGTTGTCGAGTACCTACGTTGTCGTGGGTACGAATGGGAGCCGGTACGTCCATTCTCTCCCTGCTTACGAGCCCATCAAGCGAACAAGCGCATTGACCTCCTTGGCACTTAACACGCAGGCAAAGGGCGACGAGCAGGCGAGCCTCACGTGCATAGACGGTACCGTTGTGAGCGCCTCGCGTACCACGGTCGACGTCCTGCAAGATTGGGCAGACCATGTCGGAGTGTGGCGGTGATCGGCTCTTCTCAATCATCTCCTCCGGCGGACGTATGTACTATCTCACTTTGGAGACGGGCACCCCAACGAATCATCACGGAGGAACGGTGTCACTCGCAATGTTTACAACAAGGTCTATGCCGGCGGGAGTGGCATTCGACAGCTCGGACATTCGCTCTTGTATTGGAGCCACTGGTGAAGAAGAAGATGTCAACGTACGTCCACGGGTCTTTGCTATCAAGCAGACAGCTCACCCTCTCTAGACACCTGAAAGTCAGAGCAAGACATAACAAGCATCGGATCAGCACCAGTACTCCTTGGGCGAGGCAAAACGTTCACACTCACTCGGTGTGGAAGATGTGATGGCAAGGCGCGACCATGATATCGGTCCGTCCGCCGCCCAAAGCCGCACTCGCTGCAGCAGCACTGCTCCGTCCGCGCCCGCCGTGCTCGCGTGCCGCGCTGATCGCGCGTCCGACCCGTCGACCGACGCGTACGGCTGAAGACGCCCAGGAGGTGAGCAAGCTGCCTGTCCGGAGATGCCTCCTTCTCCGGGGCTGGTGTGGTTGGCTCGATTCGGTGCTTTCGCGTCGCGACCTGCTTGACCGCGCTCCACCTGATGTCGAAGGTTCTGCTGCATCGGCACCGCCGTCCACGGCGACGTACGCGTACTCGTCTCCGTCCGTAGACTGACCGCCGTCTTCACTGTTGGCTTCCCCGTCCCCATCCTCCTCCTCTTCATCGCGCCAATCCCATCGCAGAGGCTCAATCTCGCTGAGGCAAATGGCGCAGTCACCGATCTCGATCTCGTACTGGGCTCCGCGCCCGTGCTGATGGGCACTCGACATGCGTCCCTCCGCCTCGGCTTGTGCACGTGCCTCGTCCTCGAGCTTGCCCCCGAGAGGACGAGCGCCTGCTTTGTCGCTTGCTTGTCGAATATGCTTGCGCAGAACCGACAGTGGCGGATGCCAATCCCAAGACGGTGGACCCTCTGGCTGGAAGCGAGCCGGCAGGAAGAAGGCCGGTCCGAGTTCGTCTTGGAGGAGGAGGATGAGCGCCTGGGCCCACACGTAGCCGATGAGGATCCAGACGAGCGGCGTCGTCTCCCAGAAGAAGATGTTGTTTGGACATTGCCAAAAGTCTGTGTGACAAGCAGAGCGTGAGTTCGTAATGGGCCACCATCATCATCACTGACTGAACTCACACAGAGGCAGCATGAACCTGCACGCCGTCATGCCGATGATGTACGTCCTCGGATAGGGTCGCCTTGAGCCCCTCTTGATGTTGCGAATGATTTGCGGGATCCAGAAGCTGTACAGCACCGGACCGAGGATGCTGTAGAAGAGGATCGGCTGGAACATGAGCAGGAAGAAGACGAGGAAGATGCCGACATATCTCTCTGAAAACCCCAGAAAGTGTCAGCGCTGACGACGAGCAGTCGATGAAATCTAGTCGACTCACGCCTTCGTTGTCGGCGTGCTAACGCAGCCTCATCTGCTGGATCTGTCGGTGCATCAGCCGCCGGTGGATTTGGCGTCGTATCCGCTTGTCCAGTTTGAGTCGTCGGCGGCTCCGCTGCGGGACCTTCGGGAACGAGCGGCGTAGCAGCTACCGTAGCTGGAGCTGGAGCGGCCGGTCTTGCGTTCAACGGGTCGTTCTGGGAGTCGTGGACGACGAAGATCAGGAATTGATACTCGCCGCCGACGAAGTGGCAGCCGACGACGTAAGATACCGCGGCCTGTGTGAAGATGAGGCGTGTCAGCAAGTCATACATCAGAATGACTGCAAGATACGCACCAGGAGGAGGTTGGTCTCGTTGCGCCAAACGACTGCTGAGATCGCACAAAGCATGCTTGTGTACATGTCTGCCACTGTTTGAAGTAGGAGGGTCCGCCAGTCGATCTGAAACGTATACCAAGCAGAGATGTCGGACCATCAGATGCGGAGCTCAACACAGGTGCTCGATCTACTCACCTTGACTCTTGCACTTGCCGTTCTGGCCCGACGCATCATGAGCATCGTAAGTCGCAGTTGCACAAAGGTGACAAGCGCCAGGCAGAGGGCTGCCCGCATGATCTTGCGCCTATGGGTAATGTAGCGCAGGCCTTCGAGCCCGCGTGCTTGGGGCTGTCCGACGTCCAAGACGAGGTTGCATCGGGCCGAGAAGAAGACGGCGTGGTCGATGTACAGATGGGGTGCCCGTTGACCGAGGAGGCCGAGGGGCGATGAGCCGGTGGTGTGGAAGAGCTCACGTTCGTAGTCTCTGAGGTTCTCAACCTGTCTCGGAGACGGATGAGCTGGCGTGGCGGGACGCAGGCGGAGGTAGAGATGCATGTCGGTACAATTGTGCGTGATGCGTGCATCGACCGCTGTTGAGACGGGTTCGGTTGGGTCCTTGTCGCCTACGAGCTCGCGAAGGCGACCGATTTCGTCGCTCATCGTCTCGTTGATGGCATGCCAGGTAATGTTGAGAACGGACGATGCTGTCTCGGATGGAGGTCTTGAAAGCGAGCCGTTACCGGGCAAGAGGTTGGCAGGCAGCATGCCAAGAACGGCTCGGGTGTCGGGGACCTGGGTCGACTCTGCTGGCAAAGCGTTGAGAAGGAGGCCGCCGTTGTAGAGGTAATGCACGCCTGTGAGGTCGAAGCGTACTGAGGCCCCTGCGATCACATCAGAGGACCAGAGCGACCGGCTTTGTGCTTTGGACTTGAGGAAGAGACTGCCCTGGACCATGCTGAGGTTGGTGGAGACGTCGTGATTCTCGCTGATTTCGAGATCGACGGTGCCTCCGGCTGTGTCAAGCCAAGGGAAGTTGCCTCGGAGCGCTTGCACCGTGGGCTCGGTGCTATTGGGCTTTGCACGACGATGACGGCTTGATGACCTGGTACCGTTGCGGGCTGTCGGCGCGAGCTCGCGGGCGCTGTATCCGCCCTTGTAGTAGCCAGAGATGTTCCAATAGTACGCTTCGCCAGTTGGGCTGTCGAGTTCACTGAAGCTGGGAGCTTGCAGTGGTGTCGGTAGCAGCGTTTGCAGTCGCGCATCGTCGGGTACCTGCGTGCAAGCACGGCCCAAGTCAGCACAAATCGATAGCGTAGCCATCATCGAGAGAGGCTCACCACTGTCCAGGACGAGTTGGCTGGCAGCGATCCGTTCCACCACTGCTGGAGCTCGCGGCGCTGCTGCCTGCGAAGCTCGAGCAGCCTGGCGAGCGACAGGGACCCGTCGCTGGTCACCAAGTCGATGTCGGCGCGCCGTGCGAGCGCGCGCTTGAGCAGCGCATGCCCGCGTCGTACCACGCCTTTGCCTGCTTCCCTGCTTGCGATGGGCAGCTCGAGCCGTGCTGCTGCCGCCGTCGTGGCCGCGAGGATGGCCAGTGGTAGGACCCACGCGAGCAGCTGCGACGCGCGCGCGACACGGGAAGAGGCGCGCATCGTGCACCAGCGCGCGCACCCCGCCGTGTCGCCGTCTGCTTGACTTGTTGCTGAACTGACAGCTTGACGATGGTGGTGGTGGTGGTGGTGCTGATGATGAGCACCCATGCTGGAGCGCCGGCGGGGTGGGCGTTGGGACGCCTGTCGAGGCGACAATGAACGGCGGTGACCTCGAGGTTGCCACTGCTGGGGCTCCCCGTCTTCATCACCACGACCACGACCATCACCGTCCCGTCGCAAGATGCTCGTCCTCCTTCGCCAGCATCGATGAGCGCCGCTGCAGCGCGACGAGCCTCGTCCTCGCCAGCGCGTGCTGTGCCGGCCTGGGTGCTCATCAGCCTCCTCGTGCCGGCCTCCGTCCTGGGCACGCTCACCCGCGTCGGGCTCCAACACCTGTTCGACTACAACGGCGCCACGGTCAACCCTTCCGTCCTCTGGGCACAGCTGGTCGGATGCGCCGTCTTCGGAGGTCTGCTGCAGAACAAGGCCTGCTTCGATGCGCTTGCATGGCGGCCAAGTCTCAGCAAAGCGAGGAGGAGCAGAGACGCCGATGCCGACGACCGCGGCGAGGCCATCGAGGTCGGCACGGCGCTGTACACGGCCTTGACAAGCGGCTACTGTGGCTCCGTGACCACCTTCTCGACCTGGATCCTCGATATTTTCCTCGCCTGGGCCAACTACGACGACGCGCCACGGAGCGGTGGACAGTCGTTCCTCACGGGACTCACCCAGACGATGGTCACCTTGCTCCTCTCCTTCGCCGCCTTCCTCCTCGGCATGAAACTCGCAGAGGACGGCGAGCTCTTCAGCTTGGCGTGGGTCATCAAGAGGCTCCCAGCCTCTTTGACAAAGAGGCCTGCCAACGAGGACGACGTCGTTCTTGACGCACAAGGGCCAGATGCGCTCGATGGACATTCTGCCAACGGCGTGGCAAGCAATCAAGACGAGACCCACAAGAGGAATACAAGAGTCGTGCCCGAGCTGGTCTACATCGCCACGGCAGGCTTTGCCATCGGCATCATCCTCATGCTCAGTCTTCTCGCCGCCTTCTACACCCCGACAAGGACGCTCTCTCTCGCCCTCGTCTTCTCACCTCCCGGTGCCATCTTGAGGTGGTATCTCTCCCGCTTCAACGGACGCCGCCTCTCGACTCAATCACGCACGCTCCCATACGGCGCAACCGGCTTCCCCTGGGGCACCCTCGCAGCCAACCTCGTGGGCGTTGTCGTCCTCTGTGCCACATGGTCATCGCTCCATGTCAGCACCTCACCAGCGACAGACCCAAGCACATCCTCAAGGAGCAAGCTAGTCTGCGACATCGTCGGGCCCGGCCTCGAGACGGGTTTCTCTGGCGCACTCTCCACCATCAGCACCTTTGTCGCCGAGCTTTGGACGCTCGGCGCAGGGCTCAACACGCGTCGCGCGGCCGTCTGGTACGCTCACGTGAGTTGGGGCTTCAGCTTGCTTCTCACCGTCTTCCTCATCGCGATCCCCACCGCCTCCTTGCATTATGTGGATCGATGTCCTCAATAGGACTTTCATCATCGTTCAAAGCATACATACACCCATGATAGAGAGTCATACAGAGGCAATGTCCCGCCGACAGGTAGGACATACCCGTGCCTGGAGCAGCCACTTGCTTGAGCACGTCCGATGGAAAATGTGCACGCAGGGCCATAAGCAGCACTCGTCACCCTCGCGGAACTGCACCAGGCAGATGCCGCACCGATCCACCCGAACGCCCGCCACACTCAGCTTCTGCTTGACCCGGCCCTCGGCATTGACCCGTCGTCGTTCCAGCTCGACGTGGCCGACCGACAGCGCGGCCAACTCGGAGGCGCTAGGCTTGGTCGACTTGGCAGGACCGAGGAATTCGGATATCGCGGCGAGGTTCTCGTAGTTGTCGCCCTCATTCTCCAGCTGCGACACGAGCACATCGAGATCCGTGATGCCCAGGGATGGCTCACGACGTGGCGGCCGGAGCCCAGACCGTGCACGCTGGAGGAGAGCCTCGCCTTCAAGCTCCGTCGGCTCGTTCGATCCTCCCGTCACCCTCTCCGTTGTATCTGATGGTATCGAGGTGCGGGACGTCTGCGATGTTTGCTGATGTTGCTCACCGTTGTCGCCTTGTGGCGCGCGGCCAATGGGTATTGCGGGCAGAGGCCTTGCGGCGCTTCGAACAGGCTGTTGCCCAAGCTGGCTCTGCTGAGCAGATCCTGACATTGATGGCAATGCAGACCGCTGCACAATCTCCGGCGGGCCTGCAGTTGGAGCACTCGTCAGGTCTGTCCTTGCCGTCGATGGCGGCGGTGGAGGAGGACGACGTTGGAGCGCCGTGAGCCTCTCTTCCATCACGCCGTCGACCGTGCGCTGTATGTCGACAGGCGAAGGGGTCGGAATAGCGCTTGAAAATGGCGGGCCCGAATTGACGTTTCCATCGTGGAGCTGGATCGGTACGAGGGGCCTCGGAAGCTGTGCTCGCTCGCCACTTGGAATGTGAGCAAGCCAACTCGGCGGGGGGACGTCAGAGAAGCCGTCTGAACCTGCTGTACCGGTCCGTCTGGGCTCATCGCCGTGGCCACCTCGTCGGATGCATTTGGAGGCCCTGAAGTTGGTACGACTCTCTTTGTGGGCTCGTAGTGACGGGTGGCCGAAGTAATTGTTGGCAGGCGGCCCAATGGTCGGGGAGCCTCTCCAGAGCGAGGATTGACGAATGAGGCAGGTCGGGGACCAAACCGTCGAGTGAAGTAGGCTGGCGGGGGTGGCCCATTACGTCCGCCGATGGCTCCTGCCCTAGAAAGGCCTGAGCCAGCTTGGGACGCAGTGGTTCCTAGCGTGCCAGACTCGAGAGGCACATCGAACAGCCCCTTGAGCCGCGAACTGACCGAGTGGCGATCCGAGAGACCTGGAGCCGGTACTCCGTCGATTGTCGGATGAGGCCCTTCTGACGGACGAGGGGGCAATGGGGGCGTGGCCGTCGCAGAGGTGGCCGTTGGTTGAGCTTGAGGAGACTCGACGGCGAAGGGCGATGAAGCTGACGCGCGCGCTGTCGGCGGCACTGGCAAAGGACGAACTCGCGTGCTTGGACTTGACGACTGAACGGCCGTCGAAGTGACTATCGGCGAGGTCGAGGCACTGCCAGCTTGGCCGAAGAGGAGATGGTCCACGGGTCGTACGGGAGCCTTGCCCTTCTGCTCGGTTGAGAATTGAGAGAAGACATGGGCTGCGATCGCGTCGTCGTCCGCATCATTTTGCACAAAGTGGGCCCTGACTGCGCTGGGCTGTGCTACAGTGGGCTGTGCCACAGGCTGCGGAAGCGGTGGCAATCGACGTCTTGTGACTGGTGCGGCATCTTGGACGGGCGGTTGAGCACCTGGAGCACTCTCCAAGCTGTCGTCTGGATTGCGGCCTGTCAGCAGCATTGTACGAGCTCGTAGGTAGTTGAACGCAGCCAGCGCCGTTGGGTCGAGTGAGCGCGTAGACACTTCGGACAAGTCTGACGGCCGTCTCTTGAGTTGAATGTTGAGGTCATCGTCCTCCGGCTCGGATCCGGAGCTCTCAAGATGACGCTCATCATCCGATGACTCCTCGGAAGATGAGGAGAACGCTGCACCACTTCGCGAGCGGCCCAAGGCCAGCGGTGGAGGTGCGCGAGGTACCATTTTGTCCAAATACGCCAGCGCTTCTAGATGAGCTTGGGACGGGCTGCGTTGAACGTCCTCATCGCTGCTTTCGTCTGCTTCAGCTCGATGTCGCATTCGCAGTAATGCCTGCTCCTTGGCTTCGATGGCCTCAAAGGCCTGCTCCTCGGCTCGCCACTGCTCCTCTGAGTCGTCTGAATCGGCGTCGACTGTCTTTGGCAGTTGCGAGCTTGATCCCCCCTCCTCTTCGTGAGATGTGTTGCTTTCAGCAACGCTGGCTCGGGACGTTGGGCGGGAGGTGCTCCTGTCGTCGTCGAGATCTGGGGTCTCGCCAGGTCCGGTGTGAACGCCAGAAGAGCCACTGGCCGTGCCTTCTTCGACGGACGATGAGCGATGATGAGCCGGAACGGAGGATCGTGGGGCCTTGGGCAGCATCAAGATATCCTTCGCACTGGGCAGCGATGCGTCCATGCTTGACAGTGAATGGGCCTGTTGAGGTGCTTCTCGATTGGCGTCATACCACAGTTGTCGTCGCCGTTCGGCTGCGGCAAGAGCCTCACGATGATATTTGCTTGATGAGGTCTGAGCTTGTTGGATCCCTTGTGCCGGCGCCGTCGGCTTCATGTTCCTTGTTGGGAGCTGAGCACCCGAAGCACCGGACA
Organism: Salmacisia buchloeana; assembly: GCA_029952725.1. Classification (NCBI taxonomy): domain Eukaryota; kingdom Fungi; phylum Basidiomycota; class Exobasidiomycetes; order Tilletiales; family Tilletiaceae; genus Salmacisia; species Salmacisia buchloeana. Next base: position 564,702 of record CP124199.1, read on the forward strand.
TGGCGTTTGGCGCCCTTTGTACGCCCTTGCTTCCGGTATCCTGAACAGAACCAGATACTGAAGCAGTCTGGTTGGACTCCTGAGCCGCGGTTGACGAATGCTCGGCCACCTGCTCCATCCTCGAGCGCTGACGCTGTTCGATCGCAGCGATGCGCTTCATGTTGATGGTGTTGAGGCGCTTGATTGGTGCAGCATTGTTGGGGACTTTGGCAGGTCCAGCAGGCGATGTGGCTGAAGAGGTGTCGGTGTCGGGGTTTGCGGCTGGACTGACTTGAGGTGAGTCGTCACCTTGACCTTGACTGACAGTGCCTTGGAGACGTTGTTGTAAGAGCGCCCCAGCGTCGATGCTGAACAGTCCTTGTACATTGGGAACTGGTTCCTGCTCGATCACAGCCGGCTCAGTGGGGCCCGTGTCATCTTGCAAGACTGTGGTAGGCCCGTTTTGAGACACTGCTGTTTCCGTCGGCGCGGCAAGCTCAGTCCGGTCTCTTGTGTCGTCAAGCTCGTTCTGCTCCCTTGCGGAGTGTTGGTCCGCGTCACTTTCTCCGTTCGAGACCGGGAGCGAGGACGCGGTAGCTTCTGCCGTTGCAAGCAGCGCCACAGGCGGCGTGTCCGGCTCTACCTCAAGGCTTGATTGCGGTTGAGGTTGAGCGCGAGCGCGAGCGTCCTCATCTTCACTTTGATAGGCTGGCGGAGGACTGGCAGGGGCAATCCACCTGGCTCGGTAGGTCTCCCATGCACGCTCGAGCTCACGCTCTTGCTGTTGCTGCTCTTCGCTCATGGTTGGATCCGGAGGCCGAAGAGGCGGTGGCGGAGTCGGCGGCGTTCGAGGTCGAGTAGAGTATGGACCTGATGGAAATGGTGGTGGTGGATAGGAAGGTATGTCCATCGTCTGTCGTAATGCTGCGGCTAGATCGGGGTCGGTGTTGGCCACTTGTACGGGTTCCATGACTGTAGGTGCACTCGTGTTGGAGTTGTTCGCTCCAGACGCTGTTGCCTCTGCGGTCGATGGAGCATGTGAGCCGGCACTTGCGTGAGGCGGCGGCGCCGCTTGTCGAGTCGACGAGGAGGAGGCGAGTCGAGTCTCCTCATCTGAGCTTGCACCCAGCATTTCTCGGTACAAGTCGTATGGACGCGACTCGGTTTGAGAAGCAAGTTCTGATGCCGCAGCTGATGGTCGTGCACCTGCTCTCCGTCTCCGCGGTCTTGTCACGGGTGCGGAAGATGAGCCGACTGCAGACTGGGTGGTCGGTACATGCACCGTTGCGACTGCTTGTCTGTCCGGTATTGAGGTCCCAGCTGCTGGAGTCGTGGGCCTGGTCCCACTGATCCTCTGTGAGGCCGGCTCGTGCGAAGTCGAAGTAGCGACGGTGACGATGTTGTTGCTGGCATTTGCAGAGCTGCCGCTTGTTGACCTGACGAGGCGCGGTCGAAGCATTGAATCGTCGCCTGAGCTTCGAGCTGCGGGCGAAGCGCGTCCAGAGACGGGCTCTGAAGTGGGCCCCGATGTCTGACGACTGAGCGATGGTGCTTCTGAGCGGCCGACGAGGGCCGATGCCGCGACTTGAGCCTGGACGGCCTTCTTCTTCTTGACCTTGGCCTTCTTGTCCTTGGCTGCTTGCTTCTGCTGAGCGCGCATGTTGTCCGGTGCGGTGAGGGTGCCGAAGGGTGGTGCATAGGAACCTGCCATGCTTGTTGAGGTTGACCCGGATGCCAGAGGAGGTGGCGCGGTGGCCAGATACAGACTCGAGCCCGGTGGACCTGGTCGAGAGGCTGCTCCTCTTGAGCTCGAGCCGGGAGCCAGGGCGCCCGTGTAGACGTGACCAGAGGGCAGGAGTGTCTGCGAGCCGGGATTGGCGCCGAACGCGTTGCTGTAGACGGCCTGTCCGAGGGCCGCGACCTGGCCAGCAGTGCGATCCCGCGCCCGGCCCGCCGAGTGCGTGAGCCGGACAGCATCTGCAGTGAGGATGAGAGGGAGGTTAGGCTGGCCTGGCTGCCTGGCTGGCTCATCGCCTGGTGCGGGTGCCGAAGCTGCTCACCTCGTCTGACCTCGCGCGGGTCCATCGCGGACCGTGCTGGAGGCGTCATCCTTGCGCGCCTTGCCCGTCCTGGGCCCAGCGTCGAGCTGCTGCTGCCCTGGAGTACGCCGTCTGGGTGAGGACCATGGCCGTCGTCGTCGTCGTCGAGGATGAGGATGAGGAGGACGCCGACGGGGGAGGGCGGCGTGAGCCGTGGGCATCGTCACCACCAGATGTTGCCACGCGCACGGCCACGCACCCACCCGCGATGAGGGTGGCCAGAGCGGGCTCCCGGCCTCGACGACGTCCATCACGAGGACCACGACCACCTCGTCCTCCTCAGCATCAGCATCAGCATCAGCAGGTGCACTCAGCCTGCCTGACACAAGCACGCGCCCAGCGCAAGGCGGCCCTCTCTCTCCTCCGCGTCAAGGTCACTCCAGCGCAGGCTGGCCAACTCGTTGCCCACCATGGCGGTCTGCGTGATGGACAACGGCACGGGTTACACCAAGCTCGGCTTTGCTGGCAACTCGGAGCCCTCCTTCGTCTTCCCAACCGTCATTGCAACCCGCTCCGGCCCAGGAGGAAGCGTCTCCTCCGGTGGCAGCGTCTCCGTCGGCTCCCGCCCCGGTGTGCCCTCCAAGCCAGCCGGCCTCGGCGGCGGAGGCGGCTCAGGCGCCCTCGCATCCAAGCGCGGCATCGACGACCTCGACTTCTTCATCGGAGACGAGGCCATCGCCAACAGCAAGACGTATCAGGTCGACGGCCCGATCAAGCACGGCCTCATCGAAAACTGGGACTGGATGGAGCGCTTCTGGGAGGCCTCCATCTTCAAGTATCTCCGGGCCGAGCCAGAGGATCACTACTTTATGCTGGTACGTGCTTGTCCTTTTCCTTATGCCCTTCCCAAGCTGACCATGGCCATTGCTCTTGTATCACGCAGACGGAGCCTCCGCTCAATCCGCCAGAGAATCGAGAGATGACGGCCGAAATCATGTTCGAGTCCTTCAACATCAAGGGCCTCTACATCGCCGTCCAGGCTGTGCTTGCCCTTGCAGCCTCATGGTCCTCGAACAAGGTCACCGACCGCACCCTCACAGGCACAGTCATCGACTCGGGAGACGGTGTCACCCACGTCATCCCCGTGGTATGTTCTCAGCCGAGTGCTCTCGTCATCAAACTCATGGCCTCGCTCACCATCATCTTCCCCTTACAATGTCACAGGCCGAAGGTTATGTCATTGGCAGTGCCATCAAGCACATCCCCATCGCCGGCCGAGATATCACCTACTTTGTACAGCAACTGCTCCGCGAGCGCGGTGAGACGGCCAACATCCCACCCGAAGACTCGCGTCGCGTCGCAGAGAAGATCAAGGAGGACTACTCTTACGTCTGCCAGGACATCGTACGCGAGTTTAGGAGATTCGACGAGGACCCCTACAAGTACTTTGCCCGCTTCGACGGCGAGCACACAGTCACTGGTCGGGTGAGCTCCCTTCCTTATTCTGCATGGTTGCTCCTTCCTCCTAGCTCTATTCTGACCCGTCCCTTCATCTTGAACAGAAATACTCTGTGGACGTCGGATACGAACGCTTCCTCGCACCCGAGATCTTCTTCAACCCCGAGATCGCCTCTTCCGACTTCTTGACGCCCTTGCCCGAAGTCGTCGACACGGTCATTCAACAGAGCCCCATCGACGTTCGTCGTGGTCTCTACAAGAACATTGTCCTTTCCGGCGGCTCGACCATGTTCCAGCACTTTGGCAGCCGGCTGCGCAAGGACCTTCGCTCGATTGTCGACGCGCGCCTCGCTGCCAGCGAGACGGCGTCAGGAAGCCTGATGCGCAGCTCAGGCTTGGAAGTCAGTGAGCATCTACACACGCTATCCCTTTGGTGGCTTCCGAAATAACTGACTGAATACCTCTCTTGTCAGATGTCATCTCGCACAAGATGCAGCGCTATGCGGTGTGGTACGGCGGGTCCTTGGTAAGCCCTGTCGACGCGTCGTCTGTTGGTCCAAGGCTCGTGCTCACCTCGATCCATCACACAGCTGGGCTCATTGCCTGACTTCAAGAACTTCTGCTACACCAAGTCGGACTACGACGAGCACGGACCTAGCATTGTGAGTATCTGTCATCGGCCGGCAGCTGACGAGCTCTCGACTGACCATATCCGGCTGCGTGCCAATGCTTTTGCTCTTGCCAGGTTCGCAAGTTCTCCGTCTTCGCAGGCAGCGTGTAGACGACAAGGCGACGAGTTCTGCCACTGGATGTACTCTCCAGTTTCGTCTACCATCGATGCTTCAGATGGTCATGAAAGCGCCTGGTCTGTAGTATTGGTGAACACTTCATTGAGGTCTGAGTTGGTGGTGCACTTCAATGCGAGAGGCAGTCCTGAGCCGTCATTTCCGTGGATGTCCTTGGGGCTTGGCGACGATGGTGAGGTCGACGCGCTCGAGATGAAGATGTCCACGACCACCATCATCATTACCAGCGTACACTCCATCCTCTCAACCGTCTCACGCCATGAGCTCGAGCACGGCAGCTGGCGCTTCCGCAGCGCCATCAGCGAGCGCGTCAGCGTCTCCGCTGCCAGACACGCTCCTCGCGCGTGACTTCCCGCATATCGCCGCCTTACCGCGCACCACCCTCGAAGCCCTCGCAACGAACTCGGACCCACAGTATTACTCGGCACTCATCCACACCGAGCCGCGCATCGCTGCGCTCCTTACACAGCGCTCCGAGCTGCTACGACGTGCACGCGAGCTGGCGCGTCGCAACGAGGAGGAACTCAGACCGCCTCTAGAAGCCGTGCGCGAGGAAACAAAACGGTACTTTGTCCAGGCCAAGCAGGCGGAGGAGATCGAATGGCGCGAGGAGGAGCGCAGGCTTGCGGAAGCCCACAGGGTGAGGCTGAACAAGTGCTCCTCTCTCGCTCTCAAGCATGGTACTGACTGGACTCGTCTTGACTCATCAGAGGTTCGCCCCTTCGGCGCTGCTGGCTCAGCTACAACAAGCAATGGCGCGCATCTACGAACAGTCAGAAGACCTGGCCAATGCTCTCATCGAGGGGAGGCCACTGCCACCGCATCTTCTAGCTGCAGCTCGAGACTTGGCAGCACCCGCTTCCAGCTCAAGCTTGGCCGCCAATGTTGAAGTGAGTCTCAAGGCGACCGCTTCCTAATGGATACGCTTCGTTCACAGCTCTGTTCTTTCCGCTTGACAGGACTCAACAGGAGCCGATCTTGTGCAGACATTCATCAAGGCTTTCCTCACTCTTCGTACTGCCTACCATCGTCGGGCCATGCTAGAGGAACGCTGGCGGCGAGATTCGGTCCGACTCGGCTAAGCTGTCCCTGACGAGGCGCTGTATTTGTATCGATCTCATGATCGCACGCTACGAAGAAGAGTTCATTCCTGCACACACGAGAGGATCAGCACGAATCGCCAAGAACTTCGTCTCAGTCTTTGGACAGCATTCGATCCCGAAAGTATCGGCAGAACGAGTCGAAGGCGCCAGGGTTGTGCCCGTACAGCAAGCGCGCTTGCACAACCGTGCCCGATGCTTGCTTGTCCAATCCTCCTTTGGGATGGGCCCGCGCTGTGAATCGAACACACAGTACCGCAGCCGTTGTCGGACTCGCGATGCCCTTGACCACGGAACGGTTCCGACTTCGTGCTCGTTGAGCCGCTCGCGTCCATGATGGCGTCCAAGCTACGATGTGCATGTTCTGTGCTTGGGCGTCGTGATCTGAGACCGCAGCGACCTCGTGGTCCGGCAAGACGATGTCGATGTCCGGCACGGAAAGCACTGCGAGCTCAAGCCTGTCCATAATTGTCTTGACGTCGCCTTCTGAAATAAGCCATGACTCCTTGACAGTCCATGCTTGTCGATATCTGTTGAGACTCGTATCACCGTGCTGAGGGACGAGGTGGACGCCGATGAAGCTCCAGCCCAGGACCCAGCGCTTGGTCTGGCCTTGAACGAGCTCGTGGACGATCCAGCTTACGGAACGATGATTGAGTCGCTTCTCCTGCCCCTTGGTGATCGTGTGCTCCTCTTGCTTGATGACTGTAAGAAGTGCGTCGACGCTACTGAGACGCCCAAGCATGCTCGTGTACCACCACGCCGTCGTTTGTCCGGCTTGATGTCGTGTGAAGCTCTCCTCGATGAGCCGGCGTACGAAGCCGACTTCGCCGCCCCGGTCGCCTCCGGTGTCTTGTGCCTGGTAGATCATTTCGCCTTCTGTACCGGTACAGACAGTCGGAGGAGGTTGTGCCTTGCCGAGCGCGAGCTCCTTCATCTCTGCGGCCGAGGAGTAAAAGGGCGGATTGCACATGGTGAAGTGGTAGATCGGCTGTGTTGCGCTAGACATCAGGCGCGATCCGGGTCCGCTTGAGGGAAGGGTGATGAGAGGGTCTTGTGTTTGCTGGAGTTTGAGCTCGATCCGAGAGCTAAGGCCGTGAGTCGCCTCGTTTTGCGGATGATTCAAAATGCTCCTGGCGTTGCTGAGAGACTGCACATCGATGTCTGATGATGCTACCTTGTCAGTATCTAATGAAATCGATGGCTGGGATACGATGCACTCACCAGTGCCAACCATCCGTATGTCAGGATCTGTAGCACACATCAGCAGAGGGTAAATGGCTGCGGCCCCGGTTCCTCTGTAAGCAAATGGGACTCCAAGTCAGCCTTGAAGATGGTCGGCAAGGTTAGGAATCGAGTTCTGACATACATGTCCAACCCTCTGATGCTGGTAGAGGTTGTCTTGAGATCTGGCGAAGTCAACCGGGCTCTCTTGAAAGGTCGCTCCTCTTCACGTTCTTCTGCCGAGTCCTCTTGAGTCTGTGCTTCCGTGTCTCCTTCCCTGTGCTTTTCATGGCGTTGCGTCGAGGTCTTGCCCGAGGACCGAAGGGTAAGGCCGAGGACGTGCCTCGTCTCCTTGACAATGTCTTGAAGCCATAGTACGTAGTTCAATCTGGAGCGAGATTCGAACAGATGCTCAGCATCGTGGGGTGCTCGTCCCTTCCAATCGCGCCTACCTATTGGGGATCTGAAAGAGGGCTAGGAGGTGAACAGCGTCGTCGATGTTCCGCTTGCGTCGCGATTGCTCACCATGGGGCACAGGCGGTCCTCGGGCAGCTTGGCGACAATCTTGAAGTCGACCAGCAGTAACGCTTCAGTGAGGGCTCTGCGAAGGCTCGCCCATGGCATGCCCGTCAGCAACGCAGCGTGGTAAGGGTATGGGAGATGGCCTGCGTACCGTACGGCGTCCGCATCTTGAAAGTCAATGCTAGCCTTGCCATCTCGTTGGCTGACGCTGCAGCAGATCGTCGTAGTAGCAGTCAGCAGGGGCACTGGTACACCTTCTACAGGACGAGGAGGCGTGCTCACTGTCTGGCTAGCTTGGGATACTGCTGGGCCAGGGCAGCAAAGTCGGGCTTGATGTGCACGTACGGGCTCCGTGCTACAGCCGTCGTCAGTGTCACGATGCCAATGGCCAGCGCGCCCTGCCTCCAGCACGACTCACGGTGCATGCCGGAGGCCCTGCAAGGCCGTTGACGTTGGCGCCGAAGGGTGCTTGTGTAGCAGCGACGACGACGGCGGTGGTGGTCGTCTCGAAGGTGACAGCGGCGACGCCTTGCGCACAGACCACCCGGTTGCGCGTCGAGGGTGTCCATACGTCCCTCCTACCCTCCATCTTCTCCTCGACGACATCGACAACAACAGCAACACTCCCCCCTTCAGGTCGTCATGAACTCGCTGGCCAGCCTGCTCTCCTTTGGGCCTGGTGCCCTGTCGCGCATACCGCCCGCGTCGGCGCACATCGCCGTTACCGACACGCTCGCCGCGTCTGGCGCCTTTGTACCAGTCTACCTGGCCCGGACGATGCTCTTCCATGCCACTCGTACCTTCCACGGCATCGACGACGCCGACGACGGACCTGGCCCTGCCGTGATCTGGATCGGATGCGATGGCAGTGGCGAGGTCCATTGGCGCAGCCTCCTCCGAAAAGCAGTGAGTGTGAGGCGCTGGCTTGCCCTTCAGTGTCATCGTCGCTGATCACAAGCTGGCCGCGCAAAGGGCATCAATGCTCAAACCCAAAGGAGGCTCCGTTACATCGACGCTGTGGACGTCGCTCTCAGCGGCAGGAGCGGCGGCCTCGTGGACTTGCTCAGGGTCGTTCAAGCAGGAATGCAAACAAGATTGGACGCCTCCAAGCAGTCCCGCTCGTCCGACGCCTCAGCGCTCATCGTTGTCGACGACCTTTCCGCGCTGGCATGGTCGCTGCCAAACGAAGGCACTTCTGCAGCGCATGATCTCACACGCTGGGTGCGTGCCTTGCGGCTCGTCGCCGAAGAGGTGAGTTCCAGGATCGTTCCACCCGTTCTGTAATCATCATGGCACTGACATCAGTCTGGTCTTCCTCACATATCAGCACGGCGCCGCGCTGTGTACGCTCCAACACGCGTCGTCAACCTCACTCTATTCGGACACGAATGCGCAAGATGGGACGGACGAGAACCTACTGCGGCACTTGCTTGCCTCGGTCGAGCCCGATGTCTGGATCGAGGTCCGCGGCCTGCGAAGCGGACGTGCGCGAGACTGCGATGGCGAGGTGAGTCTCTCGTGCCCGCATGATGCTCCGATGCCTTGAGATGGAATTCACACGTTGACCTTGCCGTCTTGCTGTCCCTCTCCTCTCACTTGTTCTTATCCAGATTGTGCTTCGACCACTCGCGCGTCCTCAAATAGCTCACACGCTGAGCCGTCAATCCCACAAGGTCGCCGGACGCGAGGAAGCAGACGAGGAGGAAGAGGATCTGTCTGCATTCGCCATGCCCAACCTTTCCATACCACCGCGGCCGTTGCTCTTCCGCACCGGTGTCGATCCGACAGCACGCTTGGCGGCGGCGTCAGCCTCTTCCTCTTTGGCAGGCGGGGGTGGCAGCACGGGGCGAGCAGTGCAGAGTGATGAATGGAAAGGTGTTCAGCTATGGGCGCGTGGTACGATGAGGGGATTTCTTTGACAAAGCAATCATTGAACCTGATTGGAACGAGATGATTACGACGCGTCCTCGTCAGCCAGCAGCTGGAGCTCTGCAATCTCGGCCTGAACTTCTGCCATGGCCTCGTTGATTTCGTGCCTGATTTCGTCGCGCTCTCGTTGGAGGCGCGCCAGCTCCGACGGGACGTCCTCTGCTTGGTCCTCACTTTGAACGTTGTCCTTGCCTGATGTCGAGACACCGTAAAGAGCGCCCGTTCTCAGCTGATCTTGGCGTACCGTTGTCCGGAGCAGGCTGTTCTCCAGGCCTTGTACAGTCCCCAGCAGACGAGCGAGGGCAGGTTGCGGTACCAGGCCTGGAGAAGCGCCGGCGCTTTGGTCTTGACGACCGGGCTGGGCCAGGTGGGCCTCGAGCAAGCGCGTCTCGTGTGCGCACGAGAGGAGTCCCTGCGTGACCAGGTTGAGAATTTGAAGGAGCATGGCCTCATTGAGCTCCTCGGGCACAGTGCCGTCTTGACGTGGTGCTTGCTTGACGTCCTTGATCGCCTCCTCCTCGTTCTCGTGCGAGTCTTGAATCGCGGCCATGTCGAGACCTGCGGCGTGTGCGCAGGAGTGTGCGGTCCTGGCCGCCGGCCCCGCCTGCCCATCCGCCCGTCTTGCCTCCTCCTCTTGCTCGTCCTCATCTTGCGCTTGCCTACGCCATCGGAGATGGGCGTCTATGGCATCGCCGTACTCGTGCCAGTACTCGGTCCGCTTCCGCTGCACATCGCGGAACGCCAGCAGCGCACCGAGAGGCGACAGTGCGCCCACGTCCGCACCCGACATGGGGGCATGAGCGCCTGAGCACCGAAGCGGATGACCACTTGAGAAGGTGATGGTGACGGTCGGGAGGCAGGACAGCGTACCGCAACGCACTGCCCAAGCAACCAGCACGACGATGCCGACGTGCCGAGTCGTCGCAGTTGCGACGCAGGCCAGGTGGGAAGGACCAGGCACCCGGCGGTTGAGACTCGAGACGCGTCACGGGCGGTGCGGCGGTGTTATTCGCCGGCTGTAGCTCGCTGCTGCTGGGAGCGAGCTCGTCGACGTCCACGACGACCTCGACGACGTCCACCACGGCCCCATCCACATCCTCGTCACGACCATCACACCAAGCAGCACAGGCACAGACAACAGGAGGGGTGGGCCTGTCCTACTTCAACCACGGCGCCGTACTGCCTGGCACAGCGAGGACCGGTGCGGGAGAGCCAACGACGTACCGTCGAGGACGGGGACAGCACCACCATGGCGGGCTCCAGCCCCGAGCCCGGCTCCCACAAGCGCAAGGCCTCCGACATCGATAGCGACAGCGTCGGGCCCGTCGCGACGGACGACGCGAGTGCAGCCAAGACGGGCTCCCACCCAGCCACATCGACAATCGCACCCAGCTACAGCATCGCCTCCCAGTCCTCGGTGCGCGCCCAGTCATCCTCACTCTCCGACTCGTCTTCTCAGCACTCGGGCACGCCTCAGCAGCAGCAGCATCAGCATCAGCATCAGCATCAGCAACATCAGCAGCACCAACAGGTTCAAGTTACCGGCCATCATGGACTGCAGTCCAACACGGGTGGGAACAAGCGCATCAAGACGGCACGCGCTTGTGACTCGTGTCGGCGCAAGAAGATTCGCTGCGATGTCATCGAGGACGGCACCGCACCCGGAGACCCCAACAATGGTAACGGCGGCCTCACCTGCGCTCACTGCAGGCAGTACGGCTTCGGTAAGCATCTCCCTTCCTGGTTCATCGAGGTCCTCCCGTGGCTTGACGGATCTGAACCCCTCCTCATCTGCCTTCACAGAATGTACCTTCTTCCTACCCATCACAGAGACTCGCTTCAAAAAGAAAAGGGAGCGCGAACGCGAGGCCGAACTAGCCGCCAATGCAGCAGCCGCGCGCTCAAGCTGGTCATCGGCAGCCGTACTCGGTGGACCCTACGCCAACCTTTACAGATCAGCATCAGGCACGTTTCTACCACCAACTGGTATCCTCGTCCCCGGATCGTCTACAGCAGGCTTGGCTCCCACCATTGCCAGGCACATCCCGCCAGCACCACCGGGAACGACGTCAACGATGAGTCTCCCTCCCATCACCGCCACTGGCCGATATGGCTTCTATGACTCCTTGCCACCAACGACACCGGGCCCCATCGGATCACGGCTGGCGTCTCAAGAGTGGCCACCGCCTCCGCAGCCTCCTCTGCCGTCAGCAGACGGAGCCCCATCTGGGTCGATACCCAGCTATCGAGCTCCCTGGCGGGACACCAAGGCGCCTGAGTCTCGCTCACGGTCATACAGTGGCCCGGCTCCGCGCAAACCGTCTCCAAGTCAGCGACCCGATGGCGCTTCAGGCGGTAGCAGCGTGCCGCAGCCTCCCGACGCGCGTGTGCTGGGTCCGACCTCGATCGCCTACATAGTCCATTCTCACCCATTCGTCCCTGGCGCAGCCATCGAGGCACACGATATCAAGCACCACCAGACTTTCGAAGTCGGCGCTTCTGGCGACGGCATCATCAAGTTCAATCGCCCACCTAGGCGCGCCTCGGCGACGTCTGGAGACGACGACGATCCTGAGCTTACAGCCGCGACCGAAGTGGCTCTCGCAGCCATTGCGGACGCTTCGACAGGCCCCGACGCAAAGACACCAAGCACGGAGACGCTCAAGTCGACCCCGGGTGGCGAGGGCATTGTCAAACCGAGCTTAGCGGACAAGGTTGTCTCGCGACAAGTCTCCACTGCCGGCAGCCCGACCGTCAACTCGGGCCTGACGCGGGTCCGTCTCGCGGCCGATGTAGCCGAAAAGCTGGCCAATGTCTACTTCTCCCGCATCGCCAACTTGTTTCCCGTCGTGACCAAGGCCGAATTTCTCCACCTTTCCCCGCCACCGCCGTTGCTGCTCTACGCTGTGTGTAGCATAGCAGCCCTCAGCCGCGACGTGCCCCGCGAGGTTTTGCTCTGCGTCAAGACGAGTCTATCCTCCATATTCAGGGACTCGGACGTCTTGAGCACCAGCAAAGGCGTCACCGTCCGTGCGCTCCTGGTGCTCAGCCTGCACAGCGATGTACACGGCAGCACAGCCATGCAAAGCGGCGCGCGCTGTTGGAACAGGACTGGCTGCGTGAGTGCATTGTTCCCTCTCCGAACCTCTTTGTCACTTCGCTAACATCAGCTTGCATGGTGCCCAACAGGCGGTTCGAATGGCTCAAGATCTCGGCTTGCATCGTGACGCCACAGGGCGAGACGACGAGGACGATGACCAATTCTTTCTCGAGCAAAAAAGGCGAATTTGGGGTTGCTGTGTCACAGCGGATCGAATGTAAGTCGAGGTGGCGATTTATCACACCAGCCGCCCGCGAGCTCACCATCGTCGGTCTAAACATCTCACATTCCAGCCTTTCTATCTCTCTCGGGCATCCCCTCGCGATCGACCTTACTGACTGCGATGGTGAGCGCGCGACTCCAGATAGTCGCTTTCGCACGCCCTGCTCTGACGACGCGTCTTTACCTTGCAGTCCGGTTGCCAAGTCCGTACGAGATCAAGAGATGGGCAGAAGATCCCTCGGCAGATCCGACCACGGACCGGCCATTTGCTTTCAACACCGAGATGCTCAAGTTGAGCATTCTGTTCGGCCGCGTCATGAAGACTATCTACAGTCCAACCGGCTTGATGAAAACAACGGACGAGGAGATCAGCGGGCTCTTGCGGGACATCGATACCTGGCGGGACATGCTCCCCCCTGAGCTGCAGTTTAGCGGCGTCAATTCTGGACCGAGTGCCGGTAAGTACCAGCTTTCAAGCGTTGAGCTAGAGACCTTTCTTCTCTTTGCTTACATTTGGGGTACTCCTTAGGTATCTTACACGTCGCATTTGCATGCTTGCAAATGCTCTTCTGGCGTGTGTTCCTTCGGATATCGTACATCTGTCCAACGCACCTCAAGTTCTCCCTCAACATTGAGCGCATGACGCTGCTCATCCAGTGGTCTCGCGAGGCCATCCTTTGGGTCGACCGGAACGACTTTTACCTCGACACACTTCAGCTCGTCTCCTATTCGCTCGTCTTCTGCGCTACGGTTCAGTACCATGCCTGGGTCCGGCGTGGCGAGAAGGACGCCCGCGAGATTTTGCGGACATGTCGCGACTGTGTCAATCGCTTCCAGCGGCCAGGCGGCGACGAGGGCGAAGACCTCAGTATGCGCGCAAAGACGGCCGGTGTCATTACGATGCTCTTTGAAGCAGCTTCGGGTGTGTACGCCAATTCGCCATGCGGCTCTCAGCTCAACCCAACCGCCGGCGTGATCAATCGGCGCGCCGTGGAAACTCTACGAGGCATCGTCTTCCGCGCCGATTCCAGCCGCCCGGGAGGTGGTGTCTACGTGGCGGCCGACTCGGATCACATGCTCCAAGACCTACCACAAGGCACCATCATTCACGAGACGACATCGAACCCGACCTCTCGCGGTGGGGCAGGAGCTGCTTCCGCGCCTGGATTGCTTCCCAACGGAAGTGCGGACAAGGCGACCAGCAACGCTACTTGGAACGCCGTCGATGGTTCATGGCCTTCTGGGTCAGCGCCCGGAGTTGTTCAGCAGGACTCATCTGCCGACGGCGATCAGGGACTGGGTCGCTACCGACGCGCCTCCAGGACCTTCCCTCAATTTGCATTGGCCGATGGGCTCACCTCCTTCCAAATCCCGCCCGAGGCGGGCATGGGCAGGGCTGTGACGGCACACATCTCGGAGAACGGTCCCATTCAACTCGAGCTGCAGCAGCCACCCTTCGGGCCGCCGCAGACAAGCTCTGGATACGGTGCCATAAGCGGAGGTATGGCTCAGCATTCGGGCAGCACCAATGACGCTCGTGTGGACATCACCGACGGGAATGGCCAACAAGGGCATACACAGCAGCAGTCATCGGATGAAGCACCATTCGGCATCAACGGCTCCGCTGATGCAAGTATGGCATTCCTGCAAAATATGAACGTCAACCCCTTGCTCAACGAGCTGCACTGGCCGTCGCAACCCATCATGGTCGCTGGCGGCGCCGAGTTGAACGGTGGTTTCGCATCATCAGTCCCAGTCGCGGCCAGCTCCATGCTTGCCAACGGCAATGATCCTGAATCCCTCACGGCAGCCTCGCGAAATGGCGGAGGTGGCGGCACAGGTCCGTCAAACGCATCAAGCGGCCTGTCAAGCACACAAGGCTACGCATTCGGAGATGGACAGACGATGAGCAGCATGTCTCAAGCTCCGATGACCAACAGCACGACAGCAGGAGCTCCATTACTGAATGGCGGCGCTGTTGGGTTCGGCGCGACCACCCTGGATCCATCCGTGCTCGACGGTTTACCCGTGTCCGGCCTCGACTTTGGCGCCTGGGATACGTTCTTCTCTCGATTCGGCCAACTCTTGCCGAACGGCGATGGCACCAGCAGTGGTGTCGGAGGCCTCGTTGGCTCGAGCGGCGGACCTACGAGCTCTATGACAAGCGCAGTAACCTCTGGTGGACCTACGGATCCGAATGCCATCTCCACTGAAGGCTTCACGGTCGGTGGCGGCAGCTCCTTCTGAACTTCCCTATCCAAGATAATCAGCTTCCCCTGCGGACCTGGACGCCCGCCCCTTCTCCCCCATATCTTGCGGCTGGACCGCGTCTTTGATGCTCGCTGTTCCTGCTCTCCTGCGTCATGGTCTTCTCCTTGTTGTCCTGCTACGGACTGTGCCGTTCTATCGTGCTGCAATGATGTGTATGTATGACAGCTTCGTACCATCGTGCTACTCGATCAAGTCTTGGACGGCTCGCACGGTCCCGGTGGAGGGCTGTTCGGATCAAGGGGGGAAGGCTGACGCGACCGACCTTGAAGTAGGTATCGTGCTGGTCGAAGAACTTCTTCCAGAGGAGCACATGCTGCACATGAAGGAAGACGCAGGGATCGCGTCAGCTTTGGCGGCGTACGGTGTCGTACTTTGTGCTGCCACACTCACCGACATGTCCTCGTCGCTGAGCCCCCGAAGGTCGTGTGTGAGCTGCTCTTCGGAGTCGAAGCATCCCGTAATGTACGCGCGACTGGCATCTCTCCCGGCGAAGAAGCCGTAGCTGCCTCCGGGACCGTAAATTCGTGGATTTGAACTGACATCGTACACGTCACCCATGACCGCAAGCTGACAGGGAGTGGGATGGATAGAGGTGAGCAGCAGCTCGTCCACGAGTCCGGATCTGACAGACTCACGTAGATGGGCCGATCCGGCGCACGGCCAGAGTATAGTTGCAGCTCATGAGGTGTGAACACGCGTTGAGGCGGCTGTTGGTATCAGGGCAAGAGGATGAGCAGGAAGCCGAAGCGCAGCGCAGCAAGCAGAGCGTACTCACTGGGAAGTAGGTCCGCAAGCGCACCCACCTGCCCTTGTAGCCCCATATGGGCGATCCGGTGATGAAGAGCCCCAGAGCGGCGGCCACCAGCAGGCTGTAGAACATTGCCTTGACGAAGCGCTCGCAGCAGACGGATGCTGCTCCGCCCACCTCGTCGTCCACCGCGTCCCCTTCCGTTCCTTGGCCAGCCTGCGCGCGCTTGCGAGCTGCTTGCTCTTGGAGGTATCGCTGATGTACGAGATAGGGCTGGTTCGCCTTCTTGGTAGGCACCGACCGCGCCGGGTTGGCTGGGTCCACATCTCGAGGCTTGTTCGGGTCGTGATCGTCCAGCGCCGGCCGCGCACGGTGCAGCAGGTTGGTCGCCGAGGCGAACGCGCCCGCGCTCGAGGCAGGAGTGCCCGCGGCCCCGTCGGCGTCGGCCATGGTGCGAGTGTTGCGTCGAGGTGGTGGTGGTTGTTGTGAGGGAGGTCCGCGCACCGAGCTGCTGCTCCTTGTTCCTCGACCCAAGCAAGTCACGAGACCTCCCCAGCGCACGCGTCACCCCACGCGATGTAAACATTGCCCTCGCGTCGCTGACTGCTGGCTGTCCTCGACGTCGACGACCACCACCTCGACGGGGACGATCCCTGAGCAATGCCCAAGCAGCACCGCCCCAAGGCTGACGATAGCGCACCTACACAGCGCTGACACACACGCGCACCGCACCCTCGCCCGCAGCGAGTCGGTCGCCGTGAGTCAAGCAGCAGCTCAACGTCGTCGCCGCAGCGTACGCTCACCGCCTCGCCCAGGGTCACGGCATGAGCACGGCCCCATGGTGTTGGTCGTGGGCACTAGGCAGTCGATGAGAATCGTGAGTGGCTGTCTGTACCCACCTGCGCTCCCTCGCCGCTGACTCTTCTCGTCCTCCTCGTCGCCGCCCTCCGCAGCACTGAGCATGGCAAGCTGCTACTCTCCTTCCTGAACCCGGCAAGCTCAAGGCTTGACTTCCATCTGTCTCGACCATGTCACTGTGCGCGGTCACGGCAAGCGCTATCGGTCAACGGACCAGTCGCGTCGGTGCCAGTCGCGCAGCCCACCAACGACCTTGGCCAGTGTTGCCTCACCGCCATGCTCACGACCCGGGCTGCGACAGACTTGCGGTCGACCGAGGTGAGTCGCACATGCGATGAGATAAGAGCACTGCTACCGCATTGAGCTGACGGAGCTCCATTACCCCTTCCAGAGTGCTCAGATGAGCTCATTGGTTGGAAGTTGTCATCTGCTGTGCATGCTCACTCTCTTACTCTCTCTGCTTTCGGTCCCAGTCAACTGTCCACACCTTACGTCCGTGCAGGCGCCATCACGACCAACACTCAAGATGACCACCACTGGCAGCAAGCAACAATGACGGCCAAGAATGGGACGGGCACCAAATACCACGCAGGTGGGTCCATCTTTGAACCAGGACCAGCTCAGCCATTGACCCGCGTATGCCACAGGTCCAGCACCCAGTCCGACACATCAAACACAATGAAGGGGCGCCACACCGCCCGTTCACATTCAAGGAGTCAAGACTGAGTGCGGCATCACCTGATGAGTCACTACTCCGATGAAGGACGCAGAAGAAGATGAGTGGATGGTCACTACGCTGACCCCATTACCACACGGCATGGCCAGCACCACCGGCACCACTCATGCACCCAGCCGGCACCACCACGCCCCGCTCCAAGCCCCCACCCACCATCAACACCAAGGACCCCAGCACCAACATCGAGAACCCCGGCCCACCACCACCGAGGGCCCGCCCCTGCGCAGCATCACTACTGCGTCCCGGCCCCCGGACCCCGTGTCCCACGACCCACGGTCCTCATGTTCCCCAAGTCCCCACCCACGATCCTCCAGCAGCAGCACCATCCGGCTCCGCCAAGTATACCGCTGGTGAGTCTCCCCCTTCACCCATCACGGGCCCGACGCGCGCATGCTGACACCATCACATCTCAGCACAGACATCAGCCGGCATCACCAAGCACTCTATCGAGAAGACGACGTAGTCGCCCACACGTACAAGGAGACACGGCCACACGCGTCGGCGTGCTGGCCGAGGACGCGCTCAGTGAGTACAGCGACGCGTCGACGTTGACGCATCATGTTGACACGCTCAGACCGACCATCAAGGCTAGACGTCACGACATCAAAGAGACACAGGCGCGTCAAGGTTGAAGCAGCACGAGCACGGCCATGCAATCAAGGAGCGCCGAGGCGGGCAAGGACGCGCTCGTCGGCGCCGGCAAGACGGCTGGGTGAGTGCTTGTAGGTGTCATTACTGACAACATTATACTACAAGAGCAAGGACGTCAAGGACCATCAAGCATGGAGCAACAGCGCAAAGCATGACGACGCCGACACGCGACGCAGCGAGGCGGAGGAGGGACACCGTCGCGTGCTGAGCGATAGCAGGACGGACATAGGTGAGTGCGACGCGTCTCACAGCTGACATCCCAGCTTCATAGGGGCAAGTTGCACACCAAGCAACATACATCAAGCAACATACATCGTACATGATAGCACGAAGCACAGCCGCCGCTGCACCGAGGGCGTGGGAGGCGGAGGAGGGGCACCGTCGTGTGGGTGGTCGGCGGCAGGACGGAGGTGAGTGGAGGATATACGCATGTCATTGACAATATACAGAGCGACACATCAAGGCGCACGTCGAGGCCGGAACCAAGGACGACCATCAAGCACGAGCACCAAGCATGGCCGCCGCTGCATCGAGGGCGAGGGAGGCGGAGGAGGGGCGCCGTCGTGTGGGTGGTCGGCGGCAGGACGAACAAGACACGACATGGTGCAAGACAGCAACGAGCCCCGACCAAGGTGAGTACCGCTCTTTGGCGCTTCAACTGGGTCATCCGAGGACTCACGCCGCTTCATGGCATCGCCAGCAGCAACGCAAGCCCCGTCAGCGCCGTGGACGCGCTCAAGATCGCCGGCAACGTCGTGAAGGTCGGCGTACACGGCAACATATGGCGATCGTCAGCAAGGAGTGCTCGACCGACATTAGGACCGTTCCGCGCCGCTTCAAGCAATGCTATCGAGGACCCCGACCGCTTCAAGGTATCAGGGACAGCACAGCAAGCTCGGACACGACCGCGGACGCGCTCAGCACCGCCGGCGACGTCGTGAAGGCCAGCAACGCTAGGGCGAACCCGGCCCGTCTCGCCCCCGTCGTCCCCCGCTCCGTCCAGCCCCCAGCCCGGCCCAGGCTGCCCGCCCCGCCCGCCCCCAGCCCAGGCGCTGCCCAGGCGCTCGACGACGCGCAGCAGGGTGTTGCTGATTGGTGAGTTAGAGTCAGGCAGGACCCCGTTGCCCCGCTGACTCCGTCCCCGTCCCCAGTGACCCGCCCGACCCCCGTAGAGGCCCAGACCGCCCGCCCGGCAGCGGGGGGCGCGAAGCGCCCCCCGCTGCCGGGCGTGGGTTGGGTTAGGGCTGGCCCCATTCCGCGACACCTATGCAGACTTCTGCACGGTGTGAAGACAAACAGACACAACACGACAACAAACACTGGGCCGGTGCCTTCGGCCTCGCTTCCTGGCTGCAGATGGCTGCATACGTTTGGGTCCAGCCTGGCTGCACGATGTCGACCTCAAGATTTCCCCACATTCCTGTCTGCACAATGTCGGCCTCAAGACAACCACCACCCACTACCACCCACGCCCATGCCGGCACGTCGATCCACCAGCCGTGTCCTCATCCAGGTGAGCACCTCCGTCCTTTGTGCGTCCCCCACGTTGTTGTCTTACTGATAACATCCGTGCCTTGTCCCCGCCGCAGTCCGCACCAGCCGGAGGGCGCCCTCGTCGCCGCCCTCGTCGCTTGTCGCCGCCGCCGCCGCCCTCCTTGGTGGCCGCCGTCCTCCGCCGGCGCCGCTGTCGTCTTGGCCGCCGCCGCCGCGTCGAGCATCGCGCTCACCGCCATCATCGTGACCAATGCACAGAGTGAGTGCCCCCTTCCGCTGCGCGCATCCACTAGCACCCCAACTCACCTCTGCTCCCTCTCCTTTCTCAGCATCATCGTCCATCCGCGTGCTGCCCGTCTCGTGCCGCTCTCACTAACTCTTCTCCCGCGTCGCTCACCTTCCCTTTACAGCAGCAGCTCTTCCCCTTCCTCCTTTCCCTCACACTCCTTCCTCCTCTCCCTCAGCGACACGGCGCCGACGCAGGATCAAGACCACACCCACATCAAGAGCAAGCCGACGCGTCGTCGTCGACCCCAACAGAAGATGAGTAGGCCAGGAGGTTCGTATGCCGAGCAGTGAAGTACAGACACGCGCTGACCACGTCTCTCATAGGACAACCAGCTCATCGATCTCGTCAACGTCGCGACCTCAAGACCCAAGACTTTGATCACTCAGCAAGACACGCATCATCAGCCCAATGGCTGTAGGACGAGGTCAGGACCGTCGCCGTCCCATGCTCGTCGGCACGATGGAGGTGAGTGAGGACAGACGCGTCGCTGACACAACTACTTCACAGGACGGCGAGCAGGGTAGGTCGGGCAGGTCAAAGACGCGTCGAGCGTCAGAGCCCCGACGCCGCGAGCAGCAAGTGCACCCAAGACCGCCGACGCGACGCTTACGGCTGCAAGGTGAGTACGCTTGCGTGTCACTGATTGTGTGAGACTTAGCAGCACCACCATCAAGGCATCAAGCAACGCATCAAAGCACGCCATGAACGCAAGGGCGACGGAGGTGGGCAAGGACACGCTCGTCGGCGGCAGCCAGACGCGGTGGGTGAGTGCTTGTAGGTGTGATTGCTGATGACATTGTACTACAGGAGCAAGGTACATCTAGGACAAGACACATCAAGCAGTCAGCACCAGCACCGACGCGGCCACGCGCATCAAGGCAAACGCACGCGCACGCCGTCGCGTACTGGGCGGCGGCAGGGCGGAGGTGAGTGCATGCCGCGTGTACACTGCTGACCATGTACGCTGACCACATCCACACCCCTAGAGACGAACACCAAGCCAGGCCAAGGCCCCAAAGGGCCACGACGAGCTCCGTCAAGGTACGGCGCACGCTACGACGCGCTCGTCGTCGTCGTCAAGGCCGTCGACATCGTCGGACAAGACAGGACGTGGTGCAAGACAGCAAGGGCGTGACGACCGACATCAACGCCAGTCGGAGCCGCTTCAACCAGGCCAAGCAAGGGGTCGAGGCCGCTTCAAGGCATCGCTATGACGAGCGCAAGCCCCGGCAGCGCCGTGGACGCGCTCAGGACCGCTGGCGACGTCGTTCAGGCCAGCAACGCTCGAACGAACCCGGCCCGTCTCCCCCCCGTCGTCCGGCGCTCCGCCCGTCAACCCAGCCCGGCCCGCCCAGCCCCGGCCAGCCCGCCCCGCCCGCCCCCGGCCCCAGCCCAGGCGCTGGCCCCCGCTGCGGCGGACAGCAGGGTGCTGATGATCAGTGAGTGGCGCGCGCAGTAGCCCGTTGCCCCGTTGCCCCGTTGCCCCGCTGACCCCGTCCCCAGTGACCCGCCCGCCCCCCCGGCCCCCCGGAGAAGCCCAGCCCGCCCCCGGCCCCCGGCCCCGCCCCCCGCCCCGCCCCCCGCCCCGCCTCCAGTACAGGCGCTGCCCCCAGCTGCGGCGTAGAAGGGTGGGCGGGTGGGATACGCTAGGAGATGGGCCCCCCGCCCCCCAGGCTCCCCAGGCTAGGCGTAGAGGGGCGGGCGGGTGGGACACGCTAGAACAGCGGCCCCCCGCCCCCCAGGCTAGGCGTAGAAGGGCGGGCGGGTGGGACACGCTAGAAGATGGCCCCCGCCCCCCAGGCTAGGCGTAGAAGGGCGGGCGGGTGGGACACGCTAGAAGATGGCCCCCCGCCCCCCAGGCTAGGCGTAGAAGGGCGGGCGGGTGGGACACGCTAGAAGATGGCCCCCCGCCCCCCAGGCTAGGCGTAGAAGGGCGGGCGGGTGGGACACGCTAGAACAGCGGCCCCCCGCCCCCCAGGCTAGGCGTAGAAGGGCGGGCGGGTGGGACACGCTAGAAGATGGCCCCCCCCCGCCCCCCCCGCTAGGACTCCCAGGCGGCCCGGTACAGAGAGTGACCGCCCCCGCTAGAGTGCCCCCCCCGCTAGAATGCCCAGAAGCCCAGTACAGAAGTAGCCCGCCCCCGCTAGAAAAGACTTGTGCGCTCAGGACGGCTGTGGAGGGGGCCGGGCTTAGCTCAGGAGGGTGGGCGGAGTTAGGGTTAGGGTTAGGGTTAGGGTTAGGGTTAGGGTTAGGGTTAGGGTTAGGGTTAGGGTAGGGTTAGGGTTAGGGTTAGGGTTAGGTTAGGGTTAGGGTTAGG